>BLBF01000058.1:1775572-1845498 GCA_015471245.1 Laticauda colubrina
ATCTATCTATCTATCTATCTATCTATCTATCTATCTATCTATCTATCAATCTATCCATCCATCTCATCTATCATATCCCTCTCTCTCATCCCTCTCTCATCCCTCCCCTTCTCTTCTCCATCATCTATCATTTCCCTTCCTCTTCTTTCCTATCTATCTATCTATCTATCTATCTATCTATCTATCTATCTATCTATCATCTCTCTTATTTCTCTCTCTCCATCATCTCTCTCATCTCTCTGTTTTTCTCACTGCATCAGAGGAAAAAAAGAGTGGATGCAAACAGATTTCCAGATGCTTTTTTTTTTTTTTTTTTTTTACAGCCAAGGATATTTGGGGGAGGGGGAACAATTAAGCCACAAGACCTCCAGATCTCCTTTGGATCTCCTAAAAACACCCGCAAAGGTTTCTTTTGTCCACAAAATAAAGAGAAAGAAAGTGGAGGGACGGAGGGAGGGAGGGAGGGAAGGCGGAAGAGGAGGCCCTTCCAGCCAAGAAAAAGGGAACCTCTAGCATTTTGCATGGGGGGGGGGGGAGATAAAGAGAGCTGAGAAATGAGGTTGGGAAAGAGGAAGGAGGGAGGGGATGAATGACTAATGGGGGGGGGGGTTTGGAAGGGATGGGGGGAAGAGCCCTTAATTTGGAGTAAGGGACCCAAGGTTGCCTGGGATGATAAAATGGAGAGAAATTAGGATTAATGAGTATAATTTGGAATCATGAGTATAAGGGGTGGTGGGCATTTCAAGGGAGAAAATGGGTGGGATGAAAAGGGAGGTGTCAAATTAAGGTATTTGGGGATTACCTCTCCCATGAGTCCCCTCCTAAGCCAGCTTCCCAGAAGTGTCTTACTACAAGCCCCATCACGCACTCCAAAGACTCATTATTCCCCCCATCCTATCCCAGAGAGACCCCTCCCCAGGCCTTGTGAAGACTAACACCCACCACCAAAGCTGGGCTCAATTACAGCCCCCACCCCCAGTCTTCATGAGCTAACAGGATGATGGGTCCTGTAGTCCAGCTGCTTGGACTCCATAAAGACCCATAACCCCCTTCCTCCCCATCCTATCCCAGATAAGACTCCTCCTCCCAACTCTTGTGGAGGCATCTGGCCCCAGCCCCAGGTTCAATTACAACCCCCTCCAGCAAGGATGATGGGCTCTATAATCCACCCACTTAGGACTCCAAAAAGACCCATAATCCCCCATCCTGTCCCAAATAGAGCCCCTTCCCCCAGGCCTAGTGGAGGCATCTGCCCACAGCCCAATCCCCACCCCCACACCAGCCAGGCTGAATTACACTCCTCACCCCCTAGGATGATGGGTCTTGTAGTCAAGGCCAAGGCAGCAGAACCCAGAAAGGTGCATGGGGGGAATTAGGGGCAGGGCTGAGGAGATCTGAAGAGAGGAAGGGGCCACCTCCCCATTAGCAAAGAGGCAAGGGAGAGTTTTAGGGGGTAAATTTGGGGGTGAGGGCGGGGGGGGGGTCTCACCCATCTGCTCCCGCAGCCCCTTCAGGGTCGAGGGAGGCGGCGTGGGGACCCCAGGAGGCACCCCTCCGCTGCTCCCCTCCGCCATCTTCGCCCCCGAGAGGCGGAGCGGAGCCTCGTTCGCCCCACACGCCAGCAAACCCTCCTCCGCCTCCCGCGCCGCCTCAGGCCGGTGGCGCGGAACTGCCGAAGGGACGCGGGGACGACGGCGGGCGCCACGGCGCAGGCGCGGCGCAAGGCCACGCCCCGGAGCCCCTTCGCCGGCGGGGTGGGGGAGAGAGCGGAGGATGAGGAGAGCGCATGCGTGTTCTCCCCCCCGCCCCCGGCTCGGGGCCCTTCGCCTCAGGGTCGGTGGGGGAAACGAGCCCAGCGACGCGCGTGCGCGTCGTGGCTCTCTTTAAGTTGGGCTTCTTTGGTCGCCGGTTCGATTCCCGTTTTCTCCATGAACCTTTTGGGATGCTCCATCCTTGGTCTTCTTTAAGGATATTTTATTAAGGATAATAAAGGTTATTAGGTGATTATATTATTATATAGTTTATTGTATATATGTCATATACACACACATGTTTTCAATGTGGTTTTATATTATGTAAGCACACAATACACAATAGATGGATGCTTGCTGAGCCCTAGCCCACAATGGCTTGACTTTGCTTATCGAAGGTGGTCTGGATCGGTTGCCAAGAGGTGATTGCACGATCCTGGCATACTGCAACCTTCCTAAATGCCTGCCAATTGCCAAGTGCCTGAAAATTGGTCATGCAAAGGTTGCAATGGTCATAAGTGTGAGGACCAATCATAAGTCCCTTTTTTCTGTGCTGTTGCAACTTTGGTCACTAATTGAACTGAAGAAGCTTCTTGGATTAGAAGCAAAATGTTTTCAAAGCAAAAAAAAAAAAAAACCCAAGAAAGTCTGGTTGCCTTTTGCAAAAAAACAAAAAACAAAAAAACCTTTGTAGCCTGAATGATTGAGAAGTCATAAATGAACAGTAAACTCGAGGATATCTGTATTTATTTTTTATTTAATATATTTTTTAAAATTCCGCTTTTATTCCTTTCTAAATAACTCAAGGTGGCAAACATACCTAATCCTCTCCCCTCTTTCTGGTTTTTCCATCACAACAATCCTGTGAGGTAGGTTGGGGGAGAGAAAGAGGGAGAGAGAGGGAGAGAGAGGAAGAGAGACAGAGTCAAAGAGAAAGAGACATACAGAGAGAGAGGGAGACAGAAAGAGAGGTAGAGAGAGACAGAGAAAGAAAGAGAGAGAGAATGAGAGAGAGACAGAGAGAGAGTCAAAGAGAAAGAGAGAGGCACACATACACAGAGAGAGAAAGAGGGGGAGGGAGAGGGAGAGAGAGAGAGAAAGAGAGAGAGACAGAGAGAAATTGGAGCTGGCCCAAAGTAAATTGACGTTAAGGTTCCTCCCTGCAAGAGGTTGTCCCTTCTGGCTGCCTGGCATTTGGGCATCTCCCATCTCCTTGGGCTGGACGTGCTGTGGGGAAGGACAGTCGCTCGGCGGTGTCGACCTTCTTATAAAAAGGCTCATTCTTCACCCCCAGTTCCAGCTGAACCCGAGGGAGGCTTTGTGGAGGCACGTCGCTCCCTTCCTCCAAAGCCGGTTTTGTTCGCTGCCATAAAAGAGGCGTCTGTGTCAACCAACTCCCCAGAATTTTGCTCCTTCCATTCCATTCCGAGATTCACCTTGGACGTTCAATGCATCAGAGGGAACCTTTTAAATTCATCATTGGGGCATCCCAGGCTTTGCAAACTTCCAGTTTTACCTTCTTCAGCACTTGCTGCCTTATTTTTACACAGTTGTCTTTTGCACCAGCCCAGCAGAAGAAAATAAGTGTTTGGCTCACACTCCATCACTGGAAGGAAATTAAAAATAAAAATCCAGGCTCAATTGTTGCTGGTTGCCGGGCCTTCAAAATTAAAAGGACGGTCCCAAATCTTGCTATATCTATATATCCATCTCTATCTATCTATCTATTTATCTATCTATCTATCTACCTACCTACCTATATCTATCTATCGATCGATCGATCTACCTCTCTCTCTCTCTCTCTCTCTCCACACACACACATAAATCCATCACAGTCTCAAGAGAATCAAATGAAACGCAGTTAGCTTGACCAGAGAGAATGGAAATGAATCATGTATTTGGCATCTCAAGGAAGTTGCTTTTTACAGAATGTTAGAAGCGTTCTTGGCTTCTTGGAGAATTTTTTTTGGGAGACAGAGAGGAAAAAAATGGCATTAGGACCTACTACACCCCCGGTCTCAAATGGTTTTCCTCCAGGAACAAACCCATGGTTTGCAAAAGCTGATAGGCAGAAACCGGTTCATGCAAGAAACATAGTTTAATTGCAAGAAACATAGTTTAATTGCAAGAAACATAGTTATTGCAAAAAAACATAGTTTAATTGTGATGTCTTTCAACATCTTCCTTTGCTCTAAATTGCACTGCGACCATCAAAATTCTTGGAGAAATATGTTGCATTTTCAGTGGCTTTTTCATTTCATGTTCGCGAGCGGCCACAATGCTTATTGTCTCCTCTTTGCCTGCTGGTTTGCCAGTTGAGATTCATTAATATGACTGCTTAATGAAGGGCTGTGAGTGAAGGAAGCATTACTTTTTAAACGGGTGTCAGACTCAGCAGACTGGAATGAAATCACGTTCAAAGAAGAAACATCTGTCAAACAATAGAATCCCAATTGCTCAAAATGTTAGAATAGCATTTTGAATTGCATTCCTCATATTGCACACCAATATTCCCTGTTGTAGTTTTGAGCTGAACTCCCAAATTCCTACTGGCAGAGTTTGGTACATACGGAAGGTTGGAAAAAAAACTGGCCTTACAAACCAAACAGTTCACCATGGGCCGAATTTAATGGTAAAATAACTCAGGGGTTCATTTTAGCAGAAATTCTAGGCTAAATGTGTATTCTTATGAAATATCCCAATTATATTTGGCTCTCAGGAATGCCTTAAAAGATGCTTCACTTTGGATTTTGACAATTGTGGGTGATTGCTATAAGACATGGCTACTAGTTCCTTTTTGGCATTACTAAAAGGTTGACACTCGATCTTTATTATGTATCTTACTGCATGGAAAAAATCTGAAGTCACTGCTTTTTGATTCTTTTAAAATATCTTTTCCCTCCCTCCCTCCCTCCCTCCCTCCCTCCCTCCCTCCCTCCCTCCCTCTATATCTCCCATCCCCTTTCCTTTTTCACTTTCCCACTGTCTTTCTTTCCATTTGTAGCTTACATTAATAAAAGAAACTTTTAATAAAAAAAATATTTTCTTTTAAAAAGATAGTGTTTTCCTTCTTTGATCTGGGTTGTGCAAAAGAGAAAGAGAGAGAGAGAGAAGGAGTCAGAGAAGGAAGGAGAGAGACAGAAAGTGAGAGTGGGGAGAGGGAGAGAGAGAAAGAAAAGGAGAAAGGGAAGGAGAGAGAAAGAGAGAGAGAGAGAGGCAATTTTTTCCTGGCTCAAAGTTCCAGCTGTGCAGCTAATAAAACTCATGTATCTTTGAAAAACTGCAATATTTTGGCACAACAGTGACTCCCAGAGGAAGTGTGTAAAAACACTTATTCCTGGACGCTCCGGCCAGATTTCTGCAGCAGACGGAGAAGGAACGCTTGAGCCGAATCCCGACATTGCTTTCCCGCAGATGGAAATTTCCCGTGGCTTGCTATAAAACGATGGCATTTTTTCCTCACGGCCGCGAATTCCACCGTCTTTCATGGAGTGTCCAGGCCCAGTGAATAATAATGCAGTAATAATCATGTAATTGTTCTGCCTTCCAAAGTCTCAGGGATAAACTTTAGGTGCCCGAAACGATGCCCTCCCAATCGATCAGCTGAAAAATCCAGAGAGAATTCCAAGTCATAAAATTCAAATGAAAATGATGCTGCCTGAATTCTAACAAAGTTAAACAAAAAAAAGGGAGCTCGTAACTCTTTTTTAAATTAAAAAAAGTGGAAAATTAAGCCTGGTTGTGACATTGGAGTTCGGCTCTTTTTCCTTTTGATTGTTCTTCCCACCCCAACGAAAGTATGGGGAGTCCTCGAGTTATGACCTCAATTAGGAATCAAACTTCCATTGCTAAGCAGTGGGGCTATTCAGTGAGCCACACCCAATTTTATGACTTTTTGGGTTTTTTTTTTGCAACTGTCATTAAGTGAATCCAGCTTCTCCCATTGACTCTGCTCGTTGGAAAGGGTGATCCTGCAGTCGTCGTAAATGCGAGCCAGTTGCCCAATGCCTGGATTGCCAGCACATAAACGCAGGGATGCGGTGATGGTCATAAGTACGAGACTTTTTTCAGTGTCACTGTCACTTTGAACAGCCGCTAAAAATAGCTGTGTCAAGAACTATCTGTATATGAGTGTTGAAACTCAATATTTGCAGAAGGATCCCACATTTCCTCATTCCAATAGCATTTCCCCACCTTTGTTTAACATTTTTCTCCATCAGTAGCCATGAAAAAAGTTCCTGAGTTCAATATTTTTATTTACTTTTGTTTGTTTAATTGATTTGTCAATCGCTTACAAGACCCAAAATTTCAAGCCTGGTGGTATAGGGTATTCCCTAAAGGCTCATAAGCATCTGAACAATTTTCTGTACAAAATCTGTGTTCCCATTCCCATGTATGATTGTATTATGCTAATCTAATCTTTGTTCTGCCTTTCTAGCAAGATTAGATTTTACGATCCAATAAACTATTAAATTTTCCAAGGCACTGAAAGTTCTAAAGCTCAGAGTTCAGTCGTGCTAATCACTCCTAGCCAATGAACCCAGTTCTGGGGTTGTACTTCTCTTTAAATGTATTCCAAGTTTGCTTCAAATCAAGGAAACCTTCAAGTTTCTAAGCCTCATGGAGAAGGAATCAGCCTAGTGAGATGCCCGGTGTGTGAACAGAAGGTTATGATAGGGGCAACTCCAAATGTTCATTTTTCCCTCTCCCAAGTGGTCTCCTCTGCTTGTATTGCAGCATTTAGGTTTAGCTGGTCTGCAGGAGATGTTTTGGGATTCCTTTTTTGCAAATAATTAAAAAATAAATCTTGGAGAAGTAGATTAATCAGTGTGAATTGGTCCAGAGAGAAATGACGAGATGACACTTCAATAGCCAAAGCGACAAATCAGGGAGGTCATAAAGAAGAAAGAGGCAAGGCTGATTTGGCTGGTGGCCATGTTGACAGGGACTTTTCCAAAGTCCTCTGAGCTGATGAGATCCTGTTGATGGACCCGGAAGTCTGAAACTGCCCAGGATCGATCTTTTAATTTCCTCCTTGAGACATGAAACCAGAGACTGACGGGAAAGACACTTGATTCTGAAACCTGGAAGCAAAGAATGACTCCTTTGTCAGGTAGGTGGTGTGGTTGATCTGCAGAACATCTGAGACTCTAGAAAAAGTTCAGAGAAGAGCAACCAGGATGATTAGAGGACTAGAGACTAAAACATATAAAGAACAGTTACAGGAACTGGGCCTGGCTAGTCTAGTGAAGAGAAGGGCTAGGGGAGACAGGAGAGCATCTTCCAATATCTGAGGGGTTGCCACAGAGAGGAGGAAGGGGTCAAGCTATTTTCCAAGGAACCCAAAGGCCAGACAAGGAATAATGAATGGAAACAGATAAAGGAGAGATTGAACCTAGAAATCAGGAGAAATTTTCTGACAGTGAGAGCCATCAGCCCATGGAACAGAAGTTGCCTTCGGAAGTCAAGGGAGCTTCATCCCTGGAAGTTTTCAAGAAGAGATTGGACTCCCATTTGTCAGAAATGGTGTAGGGTCTCCTGTTTAGGTTGGACTAGATGACTTACAAGGTCCCTTCCAACCCTGATAATCTGTTATGTTATCTTGACTTGAATTGACTTGGAAATATCCTGATGCCATCCAAAAAGGGTGGATTTTCAGCTCTTTTAGGGGTTCATCTCCCCTGATCTGGAACTCTGTGGAGGACCATCCAGGCCTTATACATGTGGAAGGCATCAGCTGTGGGGAGTCAGGTGTTGTATATTGTCCCGGATGGCAGAGAGATTCAGTGGAGTAAATCAGGGTTTCTGTTGATGTTTTCTTCCTCCAAAACATAACTGAGAAGTTTTCCTTCTGTCTTTCAGACTTCATTTAAAGGATGAGTGGTGAGAAGCGTGATGTTGTTGGATACACTCCATCCAAGATCCTCGGTAGCCTCTTCTTGGCTGTGGCCACCTTGTTCCTTTTCTCAGGTAAGAGTTTCCCCAATAATTCAGGATGGGCTGCTTCTTCGTAGACTCTTTTCTTCCAATGTCTTATGATTTTTGAAAATTCCCCCTTTGGTGGCTCATAAATTCAGCAGTGGGATTCAATGGGTTGACGCGCCTTCCTTAGACCTTCTTCTTCTTCTTCTTCTGTCCTAAACAGAATCTGTGTCTCTGAAAGGGAAGCAGGTGGTTTTCCCGGGAATGAAGAGCAAATATGTTTCCTTGGCCAAATGGCATGTCCCTCAACTTTGTGCGTTCACGGTGTGTGTTGATCTCAACAAGACTGAAAGAACTGTGGAGAGTGGGGCAGCCTTTTCCTACGATATCAGCAGTCTCTCCACCGACATTAACCAGGTGGAGCTGGCTCTGTCTTTCCACAATTCCACTTTACAGATGTTCTTCCTGGGCAGCTTCATTGACCTTGGAGAGTACATTGCGGCCTACAAGATGCACCAGATCTGCTGTGTTTGGGACAGCCAGGAGCATCTCCTGGAGCTCTTCTGGGATGGAGAGAAGCTGGTAAACCTATCCCTTCCAGATTTCCATCACCGTTGTCTACGGCCAGGTGGGACATTGCTGATGGGGCACTTGCACAAGAACTTTAATGGAGACCTAATCCTGCAATCATCTTTCGTTGGCATCGTGCACTACTTCCAGATGTGGGATTATGTGAGAGGCCAGCGAGACTTGGAGCATTGTGAAGATGGAAATGTGGTCAGCTGGGCAGAGAATTATTGGTTTTTGAAAGACATACGGCCTGAGTCTGCCCAGCATCAGCGATGCGGTGAGTTTTGAGGTAATTCCCCGTTAGGAGAATGAGCGCATACAGGAGACATATTTGAGAGTAGTGTTTGAATAATACACACATAGCACACAGATACACTGTACAGTAAATGTTGGTTTTTACTTTCAGAAACGTTAAGTTCAAAATAAGCAGTCCAAAGTCATTTACAGGTAAAATCAGTCAGTTTTCACTCCAAGGATAATCTAATAATAAAGTCCAGTGTCAAAAACAGTTCAGTATCAGACTTACATCAAATCCAGGAATAGCAGTCAATTATTAGGAACGGCAATACTCTCCAACAGAAGGAAAACAGAGACTCACTGAGATTTCTTCTGAGACTAAGACTAAGATTAAACAACTCCATCTTATGGCTGTTTGAGAAACCATGCCTAATTACACTTTTATGATTCTCTTAAAGAGAAGTATTAAAATGTCTCTCCTAGTTTATATATTGTCCAACCCAAATTGCTGTTAGGTGACTTATATTCCTAACAGTGAGTAACCATAATCTCTCCCGATAAATCTCCTTCATCTTCAGTCATTCAGAATATATATGATTTTTTGAAGAAGATGGGCCTACAAATTATCTGGCCATGATTTTATATATATTTTATATATAAAATACAATAAATATAAGTTCATATTTCTGGATGGCGAGAACAATCAACCAATGGAATAGTGTCATGCCCTTGGTGGAGTCTGACTCTACGGGAGAGGAGGAACAGCAGACAGGGCGTGGAAATGTGGCTCCAGAGGTTGTGGAGGAGGCTGGGGAAGGACAAAGGCTGGCTGGGCAGTCAGAGGGGGACCCAGGCCCATCCCCTCTCCACCCTAGGGCATGCAGGGAGGAGAGGATAAGGGTGAGACGTGGTCTACTCGGAAGGAGAGGGCCTTGATCCTCTTCATGGGCTGTAGCTGTGACAACTGAATAAGAGTTTGGACCTGCGTACTGGCAAACACTGGAAACAAAGCGTGTTTTGTTTTGGTCTGAAGTTATCTTGGTTGGCATCCTTCCAACAGACTGTGTCCTGTTATCTCCTTGACTTTGGTAAATACTTCTCTTGTTCCATTGTGGAAATTTCATCATTTGTTTTAGTAGTGTGTTTTAGTTTTTTATTTCACCTCTATCTGCTCATTAAGTTCGGACTGTATTCCTTTCTTTTGAAGACTATTTTTGAGTACGCTTTATCTCCAACTGAGAATTATTGAACTGTGGGGCCAAATTGGAAGCATTAAAGGATATTTATTTACATTTTGGATTTTGTTACATTTGTGTTACACTCTGGGTCATCACACATAGTTTGCCTTCAGAAGTTGTGGGTGCTCTATTGCTAGGGGTCTATGAAGATTCTCAGTCATCCAGGTCATGGTTGTCCCAAAGGTGCTTTTCTCAAGAGACACAAAGTCCAGTTGTCTCTTGAAGAAGCACCTTTGGGACTATCACTTGGGGTTTTCAGAAAGAGACTGGAGCACAATTTGTCTGAAATGATATAGGGCAGTGATGGCTAAACTTTTTGTCACTGCATGCCAAATGTGCATGTGTGCGTGTGTATGTGTGCCTGCACCCATAAACCAATGAAGGTTCACCATCACAGGTATAGGGTCTCTTCCTCAGGCAGGGGATTAGAGTTGGGGTCACCAACCTTTTGGACTTCAAGGACCACCAAAATCATAATTTTAAATCCCACGGACCACTAATATGAATTTTGACTGACAGTGGCTTGCTGACGTTGGTGGAAAAGTCGGCCCCATATTCCAGAGCTGCAGTAGTCACAGGACTGGCCCTTTGGTCATCCCGGAGCAGCTGCTCCTCCATCCAGGTGCACTGGCCTGCCATGGACTGGAGGAGCTGCTCCAGGATGACCAAAGGGCCAGTCCTTTGACTACTGCAGCTCTGGAATATGGGGCCGACTTTCCCACCAACGTTAGCAAGCCACCCCGGGGCAGATTTCCCTCTCCCACTGTTGGTCTTACCTTCTAGTTCTAGCTTGCGTGGCTCTACTCAAGGTTTGCGCTCAGCCAAATGGTGGGGGCCAGTGGATAGGTGGGCAATGTGGGTGGCGCAGCCTTGTGTTCCTGCACAGCCTGGATTAATTGCTTTGTGGGAAGTGCTTTGTGGGGGACATTTCTCTGCAGACCACCAAAATTTTCTCGTGGCCCACCAGTGGTCCACGACCCATTGGGTGGTGACCATTGGATTTGAAGACCTCTAGGGTCCCTTCCAACTCATTATTCCATAACCTAGTACAACTATTTAGGGGTTTAGCTATAGACCCATCTTTTCCAAAATTCATTATTTTATCGGCAAGAAACCATAGTGCAAAACTGTGGCTTCTTGTTTTACTGATTCCAGCTTGTTTGAAGCAAAGTTTGTCATTCTTGTACCTGAATTATTCATGGTTCACTTTTCTTTTATTTTATTGGAAAAGCAAAGATGACGACATGCTTACCTGCAAATCCTAGACCTTATTCACTCATTACACTAAGCTATAGTTTGTCTAACTATGGTTCTTGAATAAATCACAACTGGCACAGTTTAGGAGCATTATGGTTTAGCATAATGTGGGGACCAAGTCTGGACTTTTTCACAAATCATGGTTAAAGCAGATCATGGCTTAGCACCTCCATGCAAATGTAGACATAGAACATTAGTTGCACTTCCTTTTTCAGGGTGTTCCTACCCCAATTCTTGCTTCAAGCTTCTTTTCAGTTTTATATGGAAGACTCAATCCTTTTCTGTTTTGTAGTTTTGAACTTTTGCAATCCCTGATGGGAATCTAGGCTTTTATTTATGAGCCCCCCATCAAATTTTATTTATGAGCCCCCCATCAAATTTTATTTATGAGCCCCCCCATCAAATCTTGGCTGAAGCATATGAGAACCTCCACACAAGTTGTAAATATGTTTCCTTCTGAGTTTATGGCTCTTTCAAACAAACAGCAATTTATGGACAAGGTGCGACATTTAAAGTAGATAAGACTGCCAGAGTGAACACCAGCAATTCTATCTACGAGATGGGCGTCATATAAGTTGAACAGAGAAATCAATGTTTCTCTACCTTGGCAACTTAGAGACCTGTGGATCTCAGCTCAGCAGGGGGAATATAGAGACATAATTTCAGTGGGAAAATTCAGGAAAAATCAAAAGAAAGTTACCCTGTTTCTCCATTTCTGGGAAAAAAACCCCAATAAATGGAAGATTGAGTTCTGCAGCATTTCTCTTAGGATAATTGTTGTATATCATAGTTCTCATCAAAGTTCACTTGAGTTCCCTGTCTCCCAACTTTTTCCTCCCAACCTCAGAATTCCTAGAAACCTATGTTTTTAATTCCTTTTCATACCTGTATTTTCTCCTTTTTCTTCTACAGGTGCAGAGGATCCTATATCTACCTTTCCACCAATCACTTCTCCCAATCCAAATGTTACAGGTATGGAATTTTGGGATGCCACAAACTTTAGTTCTAAGCGCTGGCCAGGTGGATGTACAGGAGAACATCAGAATGGTACATCCGATGGCCCAGTCTGCTATCCTCCATACAGTGGTGGGATTCTACCAGTTCCGTGGGTGTGGCTGGGTGGGCATGGCAGGGCAAGGATACTCCATTCCCACCCCACTCCAGGGGAAGGATGCTACAAAATCCCCATTCCCTCCCCACCCCACTAACCTGTTTTCCAGCTCCGTTCTCCTGTGCAGGGCAACCAAAGGAGACCCAGCCGATCAGCTGGGACTCGATGGGAGGCAGAGAATAGATGGGGTTGGCGGGGCCAGTCAGAGGTGGGATTGGCCGGTTCTCCAAACTACTCAAAATTTGCACTAACAGTTCTCCAGAACTGATGAGAACCGGCTGAATTTCACATCTCTGCCCCCATACATGCAACAGTCCAGTGATGGTAGGCAGGGGCAGAATTTCCCCCCTTATTTTCCTCCCCAAAAACTAAGCCTGATCACGTAGTTTCATAGTGAAGCACGGGTATCGAGCTGGTAGATTTATAAAGGCGCATCATTATCGACCATGCTTTAAAGCTACAAAAAGCTTCATGGCTCAAAATCAAAGGCAAACACAATCAAAAGTAAGCTCAAAGATAACCTGGCTTCCCCATCCCTCTTTTCAGTCATCGCCGACACCTTCTACAGTTTCCATATGAATTTTTCAGTGACTTGGGAGCCTCCCAGGATGTGTGATCGCTACGATGCCAACAAACTTTCTGAAAGTTGGGTGAGCCCAAATTAAGATCCTTTTAAAGCTGGCTTGTTTAATGGGCACAGCGAAAGGGAAGTGATCAGGGAGAGATTATTTTCTTGCCTGAGAGAAGCACAGATGCTCATCCTGGACCCTGCCTGGAAAAAAATGGAGATTGCAGCCTGTTTGCCAGAAATAAATGCATGCATTATCCCTTTGTTGGAAAAGTCTATAATTATTTAACTGGAGGGGGCTGTGTCCAGATGTCCCACTGTTGGTTCACTGTTAAGCTGATAACGTTCTCTGGAAAATTGTCTTCAAGGGACAAAACAACAAAGCTTCTGCATTTCTTTCATCTTTTTTTTAGATTGAGGGAGAGCCTCCTTTCTGTCATATTGCAGACTGGCATTTGGGGAAATTTTTTAAGGAAAGTCTTGGAGACTGAAGAAACACAGGTTCCACCTGCTGGAAAATTATCAATTTGCAGTTTATTTTGTTGCCAGCATGCCCCCAGTTTCGTCCTGAGATTCAAACCAGACAGGTGCACAGCAGCCCGCTCGGCTAGGGAAAATATAGCTTGGTTTTTAATTTATTAAACATCTGCAGGCATTTCTCTTCATGTCAGCAATCTACTTCATCCATGTATCTTTGTCTCCCTCATGGCATAGGACTTTCCAGAGCTGGTTGCTGGAAATAATCCTGTAGATCAGGGGTCGCCAATCGTTTGGACCTCAGGGACCACCAAACTTATAATTTTAAATCCCACGGACCAAAGACCCTGGGAAAATCCCCCCAAACGTCTGCAGGAATATTCCCCAACCCATTTTCCTACTAATCGATTGTTCTTTATTTGGGATCACAGGATACCATCTCCAGCTCGTTCTCAGGGGGAGAGAGAGAGAAAGAGGGAGAGACTTTTGGCTCCCTGCAAGGAAAGCAGCAGAAGCAGCAGAAGTCTTTCTTTCTCTCCCCCAAACTCTGCCAGAAACGAGTCTTTGCCGGTGCAGCCTCTTAGAGCAGGAGGCCTTGCAGGGTCCCAAAGACTCATTTCTGGCAGAGTTTGGGGGAGAGAAAGAAAGATTTTTGCTGCTTTCCTTGCATGCAGCCAAAAGCAGAATAATTAGGTGCACGCACGCAATCACCAAACCGGTAGTGGAATAGGTAGGATCCCACTGCTGCTGTAGAAGTTTAGCGTAGATCATCCCACAAGGAATGGCTGATAGTTATTCCAGGTTTAACCCTTTCATGTACAGAACATCAGGTGGATAGAGAAGGAAAGTAGAACACCAGGTGATCCCTCCTGTCTTCTGTGCAATTTTCTGGACAGAGATAATGCAGTACTGTCCTGAAATAGCATTTCTCTACCTCAGCCACTTGAAGGTGTATGGACTTCCGATCCCAGAATTCCCCAGCCAGCATTCTGAATCCTGGGAGTTGAAGTCCACACGTATCCAAGCAGCTGAGGTAGAGGACCTTTATCCTGAGGAAGCCCTGACTCTGGCATAAACATTTGATGACTATATTCATTTCTGAAAATGACAAATATTGAAGAAGGTGGAGCCAGGAACCCAATATTGGGATTTACCACTTGTCTCTCTTACAGTTCAAGAAACAGTTAAATAATTCAGAATTTGTGATGACAAACCATAACATCAAGACATCCCGGTAAGCAAATTTTTGTGGCTGTTCCCCCAACTCCCCCAAAATGGGGAAAAGGGCCTGTGAAATCAGAAGGATTTTCCAGCTGAGTTTGGAAAAGAATACAAGACAAACCTCCCATCCCACCATTGTGTGAAGCTCTCGCAGCAGGAAATGCGCCCATTTTAATGTTGTGTACAGCAAATCTCTCTCTCTCTCATTCTCTCTCTTCCTCTCTTTCTCTATCCCCCTCTCTCTTTCTCTTTCTCTCTCTCTTTCTCTCTCTGTCTCTTTCTGTCTCTCTTTCTATGTGTCTCTTTCTCTCTGACTCTCTTTCTCTCTCCCCCCCCCTCTCTGTCTCTCTCTCTTTTTTCTCTTTCTCTCTTTCTCCCTCTCTCTCCCTCCCTCCCTCCCTCCCCCTCTGTCTCTCCCTCTCATAAAAACAAACTATACTCTGGAATCCTCCATCATTTCTAAAAGGGGGAAGGGCTCCTATGAGAAAAACATTTAACAAACATGGCAGTAGACCATGATGTGAGTTCTCATCAGGGTTAGAGGTACTTTTATACCCAATGATATGAATAAGAAGATTTGAAGACCTCTTTCCATCCAAATTCAGTGCTTTGAACCCAACCTAATATCTCCCACTGTAAGTCCTACAGCATCTTCCTCTTCTCTGCCTGATATGTGTATTTTTTTAAATCCATCCAGAATGATCTTGAAATATCACTCTTTCCACACAGCCGCAAACTGCCACAAGGAACCAAGCCGACTAAAATTGGGGTATGTATTTAGAAGTCCTAAACCACATCTTTCCCCATCAAACCCTGGTTTTTCTTCTTCTTTTGAGACTCTGGTGAGTATCTTTCATCCTCTTTCCTGCTACCGTATCTTCTCTGGTAAGAAATTGCCATGGTAGCAGCGGAGATTATGCCTTAGTAACTACTAGAGGGAGGTGGCTGATGGCAGATTTGTTTGGCAGATTAAACTAAGAGAAACAACCTTGGCATCTCATGGCATCTTGGCCCCTCTTTTTATCTTGAGAAGGCCTGAAACGAAACCTTGCAAGGCAGAGAATGTTGGCTTTCCCCCCCCCCCCCCCCAATTACCAACTATTATTCAGGGGTCGCCGAGCATATATATTTTTACTTCCAGCTTTCCTTGCAATTCACGGTTTAGAAAAGTGTTCATGCTTCTGCAAAGGCAGAAGTTTCTTGCAAATGGCTTGAAACCTCCTTGCAGGGATATTGCCATTTTGCTTCATAACATTAGGGGACGGTGGGAAGATTTTGGATTACAGGGATTATATTCACATCTGACCACTAGGGGGCACTCTAACTTTTTTTTGGGGGGGGGGCTAAATGTCTATGGAGGTGCTTTAAACACAGGATAGCAGTCTTCCAATATCTGAGGGTGTTCCCCAAAGAAGAGGCAGTCAAGCTATTCTCCAAAGCACCCAAGGGCAGGACAAGAAGCAACGGATGGAGAGAAGCAACCTAAAACTAAGGAGAAATTTCCTGACTGGGAGAACAATTAATCAGTGGAACTCCTTGCCTCCAGTTGCATTGTGTCTTCTATAACCACAGTAACGCAAAGACCTCAGCAAATTGAGCCCCATGGCTGTCTCCTCTGAGCATGCCAACAAAGAAGAAAGAGAGAGGACCCACTGAGAGCACCACTGCCTTTTCTCTACACAATAATGAGACTGATTTATTAATATCAAAGGCCAATCCTTCCTGGGTATACCTACTGCTAGCAACTGAACCTTGCTGGCTGCCGATGAATCTGATGAGTGTGGCTTTCCATCTTGCAAATGCAAAACCGTCGCTCATATATTTGCCTCAGGATATCAGCTCTTTTTCTTTCTATGTAGATCAATTTTTTTTATTCGTGCTTCTCTCCCTTCTTTCCTCCCTCCCTTCTTATTGCTTATTCTCCAAACAATCTGCAATTCCCCTGAATCACTTCAGGATGTCTTGGCAGAAGGGCTTGTAAAACTGTAATCGAAGCCTAAATGCAGAAGGTAATCAGACGGAAGGAAGGCTGGCAGCCTTGGAGTTGGAGAAAAGTGGCACCTTTACAGAGCATCACGAGTCTGGCTAATTAGCCACATTTCTCCCTTCTAAGCTTGCCTCCTTCTCAACCCGCAGACAGTAATGGCCCGCCTAATTCTGTAAAACTTCCTTCTGGCTTTGTCAACAACAACAACGCAGGCTTATTAACTCTTCTTTTTGCTTCTTTTATGCCGCATGCGGGGATCTTCTGAATGGAAGGGTGGAAACCGGCTTTCCCAGAGGTAAGGCATGTGATTGTCCACTTGCCAACATTTTCACATCCTTGTTCAAGGAGTGCCACCCCAAGACCACCCCAAGCCTGCCTGTCTTGTTGCAGAAGATTGTGGGACATTCTATCCTGGACTTCAGCTCCCAGAATTCCCTGCCAGTGGCTGATACTCCCCGAATCCAAAATTATTGCCAAGGGAAGCACAATCTCCCACCCAAATTTGTCAATTTAGTTGTTGTTTTTTAAATTAGAGTCACTCCAATTCTACTCAAGGCTCTTGGGCTTTGAAGCTGTAGGCAGCTGGTGTCCACCCTTGGTGACTGGCAGCCCTCCTGTGGCTGAAATTCTGGAACTGCAAGTCATGATTATCAACTGCAATCCCTTGAGAAGTGACACCTTGGTTTTATAAGACTTCTTGGCTAGGAGGGATTAATTGTGATTGCTTCCTGATGTGAGTTGATTTTAGACTTAGGGACCCATAATGTGGAAGAGAAGGACACACTTTTCCTCAAGAGCTATCAGGATTAAAAATAGTACTTATGTTCTGGAAACAACCAGGAACTAATGCTGGTTTTCTGACATGGGCATAATTGGTTTTCGGAATTGGGTGCCATTAATACCTGGACTATAACATTCTGCACTCATCACCTGGACATAAAGGTGCTACCACTAAAATTGACTTTCTAGAAGGAGAGTTAGGGGAAAGTTCTGTGGCCCAACACCTTCTCCCTAAGTTCCAGATTCTCCTTGGTTCCATGGAGAAGAGGAGGGTTGGAACATCACTTGGTTAGGAGCTGGTTCAGCTCATTGGCATGGTTGAAGTCTTGGCCCATGGTGTCAAAGACCCATAGAGTGCATCCTTCATGATTGTGTCTCTGCTTGTGTCTTCAGATATTCCTCAAAGGCCATCATCAAGGCCAGGTCCAGCCAAAGCACGCAGGACATCATATGGGAGCTACAAAACACCTTGTGTGGAGATTACACCAATGATCAGTTGTCCATGAGTGTGAAGCAAAAAGATACACGTGTTATTTCTTTTGGTAATATAGTCACTGGATTTTTTAAAAAACCCTAATGGTCTTCCAACTGAATGATCTCTCTTCTTTGCATACAATAACCTCGAGATAGTAAAATGGGAGCATCTTTCATCCAAATGACGCAGCAATCTTGAGGCTTAGATGAAAATTGCAGGCTAAAATGTCCTGGTTTCACTCTGAGAGATTCAATAGTCACACACCATGAGAGGACACAGCATTAGAGGAGAAATTTGCTATATCTCTTTACCTCTCCATCTGTAAAGGCAGGGACATCTTAAGATATCACAACTTACCCTCCATTGGGTAACCTACTCCACTCATTGACAACTCTTGGTGTCAGTGCTGAAGTGGTTGGGGAGAGAAAGGTTAGGTGATCTTTCATTCTTACCTCTTGTCCCAAAGATCCAGACTCATGTTCTGAAGAGACTGTCCAGTCCAACTACAAAGGGATTTACACCTGGCCAAAGATGGTTCCCCCTAATCTGACGACCTTGCCTTGCCAGGGCAACCAAGAGTTGACAGCTTCCAGAGCATGGTGAGTCAAGGGATGTACAAACTCCCCTTCTTTGACCACTGACATCATACCTCAGACAATCTTCGGTGGACATCATTTTCCAAAGGATAATTAGGGTTGACGAACTCCAACTAAGAAAAGATCTCCATGGTCATCATATGTCACCCAGAAGAGGGCTGTTCAAGTTGTGGGCCTCAGGTTGTCCTTGACTTACAACCACAGATAGGATTAGAATTTTCATTGCTAAGCAAGGTTAAGACATTCACCCAAGAAAAAAGCCTGCCCAAATGAAAAAGAAAGGGTAAACAAGATGTCTATGGAAATCCTCAGTCATCTAGTCATGGTTGTCCCAAAGGTGCTTTTTCAAGAGGCAACTGGACTTTCTTGGTTTTCTTTGAAGACTTCTCATCCAAGAAGCTTCTTCAGCTCTTCTTCAAAAGCTGAAGAAGCTTCTTAAATGAGAAGCAGAGCATCTACAAAGAAAACCAAAGGAAGTCCAGTTGCCTCTTGAAAAAATCACCTTTGGGACAAAGGACAATCAAGCAATGAAAGATGAAGGAATATCTGCTATGCTTCTAATCTCTCTGATGTCTCCATTTTACTTCAAAGCTTGATTAACCTTCAGACTGAAAAAGCCTATTGGAAGAGGTCAAACTTGACTGCCTGTCCTCTGTTGCAAATGTTGCCAGACAACATACTGGATCTTAAAGATGTCACCGTCACAGTTGGTAAGTTCCTGGGTGGGCTTGTTTTTACGTTGAAAGATGCTAAAAACCAATGCAGATGTGCCTACTTTTCTTCTCTAGCTACACCTAATGAAGTCCCACTTTCCTCCCATTTCTTGGAAGTCCTTCCTTGTTGGGAGGGGGTGAGATAAAAGGGTGGGTGGTAGTGGGCAGTAAACTTGGGGAAATCATGTGTGTGACTGTCCTGCTCCTGCAAACGCAGTCTCCCTGAAAAAAAAACCTATAATCTTTCCCCATGAGCTGCTAGCTTTCTCACGAATGAAGGAGAATCTCGCGTCCCAGGATAATGTTGCAGGATCAGTCACCAGGACCAGAGGTTTTGTCTTCTGAATTTTTGGACTCGTGCTATTAGATCCTATCTTCAGGGCTTCGGCAAGAGTCTGAAAACTCTGAAGAGAAAACCTCTGATTCCAGTGACCGATCCAGATTGGCTTTCTGCTTGGAACCAGGTCAACTGTTCTTCAAAACTCAGAAGTCTTGTGAGATGCACATCAACTTCTGGCAAGGGCTTAGTTCTTCTGTCTTTGGTCCTTTGCAGAAAATGCTGAAGAGGTGGCCAATCACATTTTATATCTCTTGAGTTTTTCGGACCGGAATAAAGACAAAATTGAGGTCCTGATGAACAAACTGACTGATATTGCCAACTGTGAAGAAATCAGTGTGGCCCTTGCAGAGAAGACACTGCAAATCATCAATATCCTTCTGGAAGATAAAAACCAGCTACCAGACATACGAACGGTGCTCAACAGGTATGGAAAAGAACATGCTCACCTGTTAAACAGACACTCAAGGGACTTCCACTTCTGAGTTGAGGATCCAGAATCCAGAATCACAGAGTTGGAAGGGACTTTGGAGGTCTTCTAGTCCAACCCCTGCTCAAAGAGGAGACCCTATACCAATTCAGACAATGCTTGTTCAATTTTTTCTTACCAAGCCTCCAGCACCGGAGCATCCACAACTTTGGGATGCAAGTCATTCCGTGGATTAATTGTGCTCACAGTCGGTAAATTTCTCCTTATTTCTAAGTTCTTAGTTCCAGACTGAGATGCTTGTGTGAAACTTGTATGTAATGAAATTTCATTTTTAATGTACAATTAGTGTACATTTCAAGTGACAATAAAGTTATTCTAAATCTAAGTCTAAGAAACAGTCTGGAACTGTAACATAGGATTAGAGTCCACGTTATTTCCATAGTCTTTGGAGGACAAGACCAAAAAAAACCCCTGACCTCCTTTCTATATTTCTAAAAACATGGGAATCCCAAAAGAGAGGAACAGCCTGCTTTGGAACAGGTTGTAAGTATGCCAAAGAAAAAGTGTGAGACTTTGTCGTGATTCTCCTAGAAATATTTGCCTCCTACTAAGTTTTTCCAACCGCCCAGAATTCAAAATCTGCAGCTTTTCGGGAACGAATGGACACCTTTCACAAGAACCAAGTTTTGCTTTTCTTTATTCAGACCTTTAGCCATATTCCTCTCCCAGGTGTGCCTTTGCACATGCAAAAGTGTGCAGAATAAATTTCTGCAGCAAAGGAGAAATGCTTTTTATATGTGCGACAAGCCAACACGAAACATCTGAACATGATGGACAGATCCCATCTCAGACAAATGGTTTTATTCTCTATGGTCCTAAGCTCCTTGGTGTGATTTTGGGTACCAGATGGGGTGTGAAAAGTGAAGCTTCAGAATTTATGACGCAACCACATTATCAGGAACACAGCTTACTGCAATTTCAATGTTGACACCCTCGCAGGGTTCTTCCCCCGGCAATATTCTCTCCACCTTCCCAGTTCCAAGTGAGAACACAGCCATGAGCCATAACTGAATATGCTGCCTGTTAGATAATAGCAGTAGCACTTAGACTTATACACCGCTTCACAGGGCTTCACAGCCCTCTCTAAGCAGTGTACTGAGTCAGCACCTGGGGTCCTCATTTTACTGACCTCAGAAGGATGGGAGGCTGAGTCAACCTGGAGCCGGTGAGAATCGAACTGCTGGCATTCGGCAGTCAGCAGAATTAGCCTGCAATACTGTATCCTAACAACTGTGCCACTACCACTACCATGATGATGATGTTGATAAAAAATATTATCCATTCAGCTGTGTCTGATTCTTGTCAATTCTATAGGCCAGGTCTCTCCACACCTTCTGATCTTGCACAACTTCTTTGAGGTGTCACTTTTGATGGCACTCTGTTTTGGGGCATCTGGGTTTCATTTTACTGCTAACTCATCCAAATATACCCAAAAGGTGCTTTTTCTAAAAGAAACTGGACTTTCTTTGTTTTTTGCTTGAAGAGGTTTCGCTTTCCATCCAAAAAGCTTCTTCAGTTCTGACCATGACCTGGATGACTGAGAATCTCCATAGATATTCTTCCAAACATAGTCCGTCCCCCCCAGTGCCAATTCCCACGAATGGCACAGCCAAAATAAGAGAGACTAGGTTTTGTCATTTTGTCTTCCAGTGATATTATAGATAGTCCTTGAGTTACAACTTGTGATGGCTGGTATTTGGGTCACCTGGGTGATGGACCTGATTTTATGACTGTTTTACAGTGGCCATTAAACAAACACTGTGGTCATTAAGTGATACAAGAGTTTGCTGTGGTTCAGTGTGGCCAAGAGCCAAACATAAGTGACAGTTCTTGGCAAAACTGCCACAAAATTGCAGTCATGTGACTGTGGGACACTACATGTGGACATAAATGTGACCTGGATGTTAAGTGTTCAAATTGTGGCCCCCTGATGGTGTGTGGGTGTGTGTTGGAACTTGGAATCTTGGTTGTAAGTACCTCCAGGAAAATCCATCATAATTTGAAACAGTCACTAAGTGAGCGATCGTAGGGCTACCTATATATATAAAACATGGTTTGATGGCCTCCATAACACGTTATTTCTGAGCTCTTGTGTACTTTCTCCAGACTATTAACGCTCATGGAAGAAATTGGTTTCAAGATGATCTTCAATGGGAGAAATGAATCAATCATCTTGCCTACACTTGCTTTGGGAGTGCTACGGCCAGATCCCATAAACTTCCAAGGAGTTGCTTTTGGGATTGTATCCTACACTTTGGAGACCAGTCCACAGGTGAGTCCTCTTTCACACCCTGTGTTTCTCCCCACCTCTTATCACCTGTTTCTGCCAGGTACTTCCTGAATTAATTTGATATCAACTCTAGAACTTTCCCCATACAGCTCAGCATCCAATCAACATCCTTCATGGATGCCCAGGCCTCAATATATTTGCCAGGATTATTGAGAAATTACCTAAAGCCCCTATCTTTTGATAGAGAAAATTTTACTGGGATTCAATTCACCTTTTTTGGTGCCCCGTTTTTCTTTAAGGTAAGAAGGCTGGATTTGCAAGACAGGGAACTTAGCAATGGATGCCAAAGGTGAGAAGAACAGCTGAACCCTAAGATTTAATTTGTGACTCCCTCATTCTAGTGGAAAGTGGTTGGAAATGGCCTTGAGGGATGGATAGGAGAAAGAGAGGATGGAGGAAAAAAACCTGTGTTTCTTTTTCAGGATGATAGTTTGAAGAACAAAGTTCTGAACACCTATGTTGTAAGTGCCAGCATTGAAAACAAGACAATTGAAGATCTCATGGAACCAGTCAACATAGTTCTACAGCATAGAAGTCCACATGAGGTAGAGCACCACATTGTTGCCAAAAGCACCCATGTTACTTTCACAACAATGAAGGTGCATTACTTAGCTGGAGTTATCTTGGGTGGCTGGTTTGAGAAGACTGTGGACCAAGAAAGGCCTACAGACCTCTGGAGAGCCTTCATTTACATGAAGGAAGAGGTTATGTTGGTGATCTTAGACCTTGGTGGAGTTGGAAGAACAGAAATATGGAAAGGCAGAGCTCACAAGAATCATTGTTATTGATTGAATTAAATTATAACGCTTCCTGTCATCCCATCAATGAACAGGATGCACTAAAGAGAAACAACATTTCAGATGTAGATAACATAATTTTTAATTACAGTCTGTGCCTAAAATAGCTTATAAAGCAAACAGTGTTTTCCTAGTAATGGAAAACAATCATCGTCATTACTTATGTCAACATGGCAATGAGTAAAGTGGCTTATAAACTATATTTAGCCACCTAACCTCATACATGCAGATATTAACATTTTTATTCAAGTTCTGAATATCAGCAACAGGCAAATTCAACATTATTGCTGGGGCATCCAGTTGCCCAACTGGGGAATTGGAAAATTGGAGAAAATCCTGCTCATTTCTACTAGTGATAATACAAGGAGAACTCTTGCCTTGAGTGAATAGAAGGTCTTGTGACAGGTACAGCATAGGTGGGAGTTATCTCCTACTTAAGACTTCTGTTCTTAAGCCATTTTCTTTCTCTCTCTTTTTACTACTAGGACAATGCTACTGTGCATTGCGTCTTTTGGGACTTCAGTAAGAATGGTGAGTACTGAGGACTCCCAAGAAGAAAGTTTGAGAGATGGAGAGCAACAATTGTTTCTCTCAACAAAATGTTCTCAACAAGCCAACATGAATCTCTATTCACACTCCCTCCACCCTTCAGTGCACACCTGAAGTCTGGGAGCAGCTATAAACAGCAGTCGAGAGCTACTAACCATCGGTGAAATATTTCATTTCTCTGTTGTATAGATGGCCTGGGTGGCTGGAATACCTCGGGGTGTGAAATAAAACATACAAATAGGATCCACACAGTCTGCAGTTGTAGCCATTTGACCCATTTTGGAGTTCTGCTGGTAAGTTCATTTCAATCTTTGTCCCAGTTACAGTGGGAAAAATGGAGCGTGTATATTTTGGGAATGTCCAACCTTGGCAATTTTAGGACCTGTGGACTTCCAGCATTTTCTATCCATCCATATGGGGACAATCGTATTTCTCAAATTATTTTTTTTAGGACTTATCTCGGACACCTCTCAACGATGCTGATGAGTGGGCTTTAACGCTGGTGACTTATGTGGGATGTGGCATTTCCTCCATTTTCCTGGGCTTGGCATTGTTGATTTATTTCTCGACTGAGTGAGTAGAGTTGGCTGTCCATTTTTTCTTTCTAAACTCAACAAAATTTGGAGCTCCTCATAGTCCTGTCGTAGAAACTTCATTCACCCCCAGATAGCATGCATCGAGGAAATCAAATAACGGTGTCCCTGGAAGAAGTGAGATCTGTGTGACAGGGTAGGAAGTGATTATCTTTGCCCCTTTTCATTCCAGCAAAGTCCGTGAAGACTACCCTTCCAAAATCCTTGTCAACCTCTGCTTTGCTTTGTTGATGCTCAATCTTGCCTTCTTGGTGAACTCTTGGCTAGCCATGTTTCAGAATCCTGGCTTTTGCATCGTGGCTGCTGTGGCCTTGCATTACTCCCTGCTGTCTGCGTTTACCTGGATGTGCCTGGAAGCCATCAACATGTATTTTGCCCTGGTGAAAGTCTTCAAAGTCTACATTCCGTATTACATGCTCAAGTTTTCCATAGCTGGCTGGGGTAAGTATCGGAGATATGATGTTTTGGTTTCTATATGAATGTTCCCAGTTTGTTAACATCATGCAGGTTTCAGAATTTTGCCATGTGGTTTACATTTTTAAGAGTGGTACCACTGGTGGGCACAGGAAAGGGCACCTTTAAATTCATTTTCAATGGCACCACCAGATGGAGATGCAACCTATCTTTGGGTAACAATCTCCATCAAGCAAAGTGAGGGAATGGAGGTGAAGCTGCCTGGTCATTTTTCATGCAATCTTCCCATGAGGGCATCTGGTTGGCTTCCTGGGTGGGGAACAGCAGGGCAGAATTGTACCAGGCATTGTGTCACTTATGGGAGACATACCCTAGAATGGGCAGGGCCAAAGTTCCTTGGTGGGGATTGAGTGTTGAGGAGGAAGAGAAGAAAGAAGAAGGAAGGAGAAGGAGGAGAAGAAGAAGAATTGTCTCCTAAAAGATCTCTGATTCTAAATATGATGTATTTAGTTTAAAACTGGGGTAGATGTGGCCCCCAAACACAGAATGATGCCCTACCACTGTTATTGTTAAAATGTCCCATTTTAATGTGACAGATGAAGAAATTTCAGACTAAAATCATTGCAGTTAATTCTTAAGCTTCACAAGGCTGAATTGCTCTTAATTTTTTTTTAATGTGGGTGTTAGATATTAATCTAAATTCTTCCTGTGCTCATCTTTCCTGTTAACTAGGGTTTTCCTCCTACATTTCTTTTCTCCAGCTAGGACTCTGCAGACTTTTTTTCTCCTTTTTTTTTTTTTTGTTAATGCAGTTTTGTTTTCTTGGGGGTCTTTAGGAATTCCAGCACTTATTGTAATTGTGGTCATCAGCATCAACAGAGACTTCTATGGGACTGACTATGCTTTGAGAAGAAGTGCTGACAGCCCATCCATGCAATTGTAAGTCTTTTGTTTTGATGATTTTTTACCCGAAAGAACAGCTGGAAGAAATTCAACCGAAGAACCCCACTGCTATAATTCCTACTGTTCCATCTTTAGCCCATAAACTGTTTGCATACCTACTTCAGCATGTTGCATTGGTAAAAAAAAATATTGAGCTGAGAGCAGGAAAGCTCAGATCCTAATTTATCTTGAATCATGAAAGCTCACAGAGAGACCTTGAGTCAGTTTTTCCTCCTCAGTCCAACCTATATTAAAAGATTTTTGTGGTGGGGAAAAATAGGAGGCTGATGAAGCTTTATATACCATGCATGAATTTGTCTATGAAAGGTGGACATATCAAATCAAATCAAATCAAATCCATCCATCCAAGGTGCTGCTTTTTATCTATAAACCTGTCTTCTTTCGCCTGGCATCTTCTAAGAAGGTTGGATCAAAACTTCAATCAGTCAACATGGAGTTGTTGACCAACCCATCTTCCTTTATCTTTCTACAGTTGCTGGATTCAGGACAACTGGGTTTTTTACATCTCTCTAGTTGGCTATTTCATCCTGGTATTCCTGATCAACATTAGCATGTTTGTTACTGTCCTTTGTCAAATTCGTGTCATGAAAACCAACAATCCCAGGGTCAAGAAGGACCGGAACCAAGAATTCCTCCTTGACTTGAAGAGAGTGATCAGCCTTACATTCCTGCTGGGCTTGACATGGGGTTTTGCCTTCTTTGCATGGGGCCCCTTGAAGACTGCCTTCATGTACATCTTTGCCATTTGCAACTCTTTGCAAGGTAAGTCTCATGATAAGGTGCACTGGCCATGAGGGGGATGGACCATAGCATAAGAAGAACACAAGATCAAATTGTGGCCATTGATAGTTCCAACTACAAGGTCCTGGTGTTCCTACAGCTCAATTGTGACCTCTCTACAACACAGTAGGATTAGGGTAGAGTAATTCCAAAACATCTTCAAGGTGCCAGGTTGAGATAGGCCCAAGGATACAATACTCAAGTCATGAGATGGTACAGCACCTGCTTTAGATGTAGAAGATTCAATTTCCAGGTGCTTCCACCATATATTTCCAATTGTAACCGAGGTATGATTTATGTCTGCTCTGCTTTATGTCCTTGTTCTTCTCTGTCCCACTACTTGATGAGATTTCTCATTGTCTCTTCCAGAAATTATAAATTTGAAGGGTGGGGGGATAGATTAGACTCTTCTTTGGAGTCTTCAATTCCTTACAGTGTTGTAGAACATTTTGTAACGTCAGTTGGAGAACCAGAAAACTTCTGATTTTGTCAATGCTTTGTTAATTTCTGTGGGATGCTTCTGTGCTTTCTGCAACTCATCTGCTCCTACACCCTTTATAATTTATGAAAAACTTGGATGACCAGAATGTGTAGAACAATCCAAGGAACATTTTATGTGCTTTCCTTTCTAGGATTCTTCATCTTTGTCTTCTACTGCCTCATGAAGGATAACGTCAGGAAGCAATGCCAGATACACTTCTGTTGTGGGAAATTTCAGCTCAGCAATTTCCGTAAGGCACCCTTAGTTTCTTTCTGTTCTGAGCTGGTGTTGCCTTCCTTGACATGACGGGTTCACACAAACTTGCAAGAGTTGGTCTTAACACTTGCAAATGTATGATTGCTGCCCTACTGCAGTGGTGGTATTCAGCCGGTTCGTACCGGTTCACATGAACCAGTAGCAAGGATTTGGTGTGAGTTGTCGACCTGATAGTAACCCGATCACCCAGTTGCCTCTTGCTCACCCCACCTGATGCTCACTCATCCCGCCCACCTGGCACTAGCCTGCTCAGTCGCTTCTTAAGATATTTCTTTTTTTTCCCTCCTGACAAACAGCTGTTCCTACAATCAGCTGTACCAGGATTCCCCTCACTTACTTACTGCTTCACCCAGGAGGTTTCCCTGAGGCCCAGGAAAGCAAAAAAAACCTCCCCCTCCATTTTCTGCCTTCCTGAGCCCTAGGGAAACCTTCTGGGAACAAAAATGCCTTCCCTAGGAGGCTTGCCTGTGGCCCAGAAGGCCCAAAAAATGGGGTGGGCTGCAAAAAGCAAAAAAAGCCATGCCCACCTAGTCACATGGCCACACCCCTAGCCACGCCGACATGTAATTTTTTTTGAATCCCACCACTATCCAGAAGCTATGGAAGAACATGCTGTAGAAAATAGCAGACTTTCTACTTCTTATTCCAGATTTTATACCTCTGTTACCCCCTGAATTCTTCCATCTGATTTCAGAGTCAATCAGCTCAGCCACTGTGCTGAGAAATAACCATTGCATCATTGAGTGGAAACACTCAAGTCATTCTTTGAAGTCCCTCAAGTCTTGCACCACAGGATCCATATCCAATGGCTCTAATAATTTGCCTGAAGCAAGTCCAGGCTTTGGGTTTGAAACCGGTGAGAAGGAAGAAATGTATATTTAGGGGAGTAAGGGCTTTGACTACCCATGTAGCAGAATCCTAAAAGTCTCTTTGACTGTTCCTCTTCTGAGAAGAACAATCTCCCTTGGTTGGTAGAAAACGAGCACAATGGTGTTAATTTTATTTTTAGCCTGCAGGGAGTTTTTACAGGAGCATTCAAAGCATCTCCTGTGGACCCAGAAGTTGTATGGACTACATTGTGGTCCAAGCGTAAGATCCTTCCAGATGGAAGGAGTAAGGAGCAGCAGTCAACCAAGCTCAACTAGACCATGCCAAGATTTAACAGATGTCTTCATACAACATACTAAACTGATACAATGTCAGTCTCAGAAGATAGTGGTTGACGTATTCTGCAAAGGGAGTAATTTTTTGAAATTCTCAGTTCAACCTAGAATAGTTTAGTAATCAGATGTGTTGAGTGAACGCAGCCATTCGGTAAGGTCACAAAGACAAGACAGCCATTGTGGGATGGTAGCATTTAAGATTATAAGGGAGCTGTCAATAAATATTCCACAGAGAATTGATGATCTGTTATGCTTTGGGGAAAAGTGTATGCAAGAGCTAAAAAAAAATATTCCCATCTATTTATATTTTAGATCACATTGCTTGCTGCAGTTACAGCCATATGTCCTCAGCTTCTCAGGCAGTCAAACTTCCCTGAGTGAGGAGAATATTGCCAGGAGATGTTGACCAGCACCACACAGAGAAAAATAAAGATTTGTCTTAAAGGGGAATCTTACTCTTCCTTGGCTTTCTGATGCTTACTCTCATAGCTCAGAACAAAAATGCTCTCACTCAAAATTCAACGATCAGTCTTCAAATAATTGAATGGAGGAAGATGCTGTCAGTCCTTCCCTCCCATATGTCGGTTGTGGGCAACTGAAGTAGGAAGCCAACTTAAGCTGGAGAATAAACAGGACAGGAGACCAGTTGGCAGATTTCTGACTGTAAACATTGTGGGTGTATTTGTGTAAGACAGGGGATGGCAACCTGTGGCTCTAGAGCCGCATATGGCCCTTTCATCCCTCTGCTACAGTTCCCTGTTGCCAGTCAGTAAAAGGAAAAAGGATGCTGAGTTAGGAGAGACTCTATGGTGGGGGAACCGGACTTCTGGTTGGCTCCAGAATTGAATGGGGGCTTCTGGTTAGGACTTTTGTGGCTCTTTGAATGTTTAAGGTTGTTGACCCCTGGTATAAGATCAGCTTCAACACAATGGTGAGCAGGGACCCATTGCTGTCTTATCTTTAGATCGGGCTTTCATAAAATACAATAAGCCATAAGGTGGTTTGATTTATTTGTGGCATGGCGTGTTCCGAGATTCTAGCCAACTCTAGTGTATTTATGGCTAAACAAACATTGACATAGCACATAGAGAGCAAGAACATGGCTGGAAATGAAACACTAGAAGCCAGAGGACTTATTTCATTAAAGGATCAAAAGTCTGGAATAAAATGAAAACCCAAGATTAAAAGTGGACAAAACCCAGCATGAGATTTCAGGTGAAGAAATGTCAGGTGTTGGCCAGAGTTTCATACATACATACATACATACATACATTTGTTTTCTGAGGTTTTCGCGGATATTTGTATGTGGATCTTTGGTTATTCGGGTTTTCTCCCGCGTAAAATTGGAAGTATTTTGGCGACGTTTCGACGAAATCTCATTCGTCATCTTCAGGCTTGTGTCTTCAGGCTTGCAGCAATATATATATATATATATATTATTGGTTTTTAAAAACAAAGACAAACAGAACATAATATAGTAATATGAGCCAGGTGTCTGATGACATTTCCAACATTTTTCAGATTTATTCTTCAACATTCTCGCTATTCTTGTTGGAGGGAAATGCTACTTGTAATACATCTAATACAAATTTTCATTAAATGCTGTTGACATTGTCATTTTATAATTTTGAAGCCACAATTTTTGCCATTTCTCTAAATCAATCCCATATCCAAAATTCTTCCCCCATGCAATCATAGTTTCTTTAACTTCTTCTTCTAATTTAATTTCTAGTAAATATCCATATAATCTTTTAATCACCTTTTCATCAGTACCTGTCAAAATCTTATCCAAATCAGTCAGTTTATCATAAAAACCTTCTGTTTTAAAATCTTTATCATACCTTGAATGTATTTGCGCATATGAAAACCAATTCATCTTTATACCTTGTTCCTCTAATTTTTGCATAGATTTAAGTTCACCTTTTTCATTCAAAATTTCCCCATATCTGTTTGTTCCTTCTTGGATGTTATAGGATAGGAAAATGCTTCAGTAGTCGATAACCAGACTGGAATTTTCAAATAGCATTGTCTTTTAATCTTCTCTCAATTTAACCACGGAGACTCCCGTATATGATGTCTTCTAAAATAACTCTGTATTTTAGTTCCCTTGTACCATAAAAAATCATGCCACCCCAACAACAGATCATGTCCTTCTAATGTCAGCAATCTAGTATTTCTTAATGTTATCCATTCCTTAGCCCATATCAAGTTTGTAGCTTGGTAGTACAACTCCCAATTAGGCAAATGTGTTGGCCAGAGTTTCTAAACTATGGTCCCCATCCAGGTCTGTTCAGAGGGACTAACACCAAAGAGATTGTAGAGTTCAAGCTCAGAATCATTGGAAGCTGCCAGAGGTCTTCTTGAAGTTACATTTTAAAAAATGTTCGCCAGGTGTGCAAAAATGGTCCTGCCAGATGTTGAGCCTGTTTTTTCTCAGCCATTTATCACGGGAGCAACAGATTGGAAAAGATGCACATAGAATGATGTCTTTAAAATCAGTTAGAAGCAACAAAACAGCAAAACAAAAACAAGAGAAGACTTGTTTGCTGACGCCAATTGCAGCATGCCAATTATTTGAGAAAGGAGAATTTCCTCTCATTAGTTCTATATTCCTCTGCCAGATAGTGCCTTTGTTCTACCTCCACACAACTTCAAGATTGTATCATGTCACCTTCCAGCGCTGCATTGTTCAAGTTGTCATTTGTACTGAAGGCCTGTAATTTTATTCGAAGGCGTAAATCATGCCAAGCGCAGAAAGGTAGCTGATGCTACAGGGATGCTATTGGTGCAGGTAGAAGAAAATAGGGAATAATTGCTTTAAATTTGAAACTTCAGAGATAGACCATCAAACCATAGGCCCGAAAGGGACATATCTTTAATTCTGGGTGGGTGAGTGGATCTGGAAATGGTTTTACTTTTTATGACAGGGATGTATAATCTATGTGCCTCACTTTTACCAAGGTGAGAGGAAGAAGGTTCAGGGTTATAACCATTGAGAGGAAAAAAAAAGTTTTATTGAAAAATATGTTTTATACCAAAGATGTCAGCAGCATAATGTTTCTATTGATGATGCTTCAGGCTTATTCTGGGATGTGGGGATTTGTGCATTTACTCACACAGTGTCAACATACACTGTCCTTTTTCTTTCTGCTCGGAAACTCTTCTCTGACAGCTCCAGAAAGGGAGGATAATTAAGAAACTCAATAATTATTTGATGCACCTTTTCAAAATGTAAATGCCATTTGCATTCATTTTTTTAAAAAAAAATCAGAGTGACTCAAGCCTTGTGAATATTAATATCTACTGGAGGTAGATGGCCCACCTCTTTGGAAACAGATCTGAATAATTAACACTTTTTTTTTTTTTTTTGCAAAAGACCTCCGCAGCCTGTAGTCACCCACTGTTAAAATCCGAAGAGAGCAGAGACATAATGTGGGATATTCTGATGAGTATTGTGGTAGAGATGGGAGGGTAATCAGCCTGTCATCATTCATCAACTATAAACGCTTAGGATAATTTTTCTGTAGCTCAAAAAGGGATGGGGGGAAAAAAAGCTTTTTAACTTCTTTTTTTCTTGGGAGCTTGAAGAGAAAATAGTTTGTGATGGATAGCTTTCCCTTGGCTTGGAGGCCATCTGCCTTCACTTACAGGACAAATGCTTTTGTGAGCAACAGTGATGATCTTCTATCTATAGCAATAATCCAGGAATTGAACATGTAGGATATATTGTGAGTGCCCTAACAAAATGGCTTCCATGGTGAGGGGGGGGGGGGCTTTGCTCTCTTGTGGTCCCTTTTAATCCTCTAGAATTCAATCCTTTTTTTCCCTTCTGGACACAAAAGAAGCCACTGAGCTGAATTTCTAGGGAGAAACTGTCTTGACTTATTTACTCCCAACGAAACTGTCTCTTGCTCCTCTGCGATACAAACTCTGCCTCTGGGGAATCCAGACTACATTCCATTACAGTAGATGATTGTCCGATCTCATGGTAAGTTGGAAGCACCCTGGACGGCATCAAACAAAGTTTCGATAACTCGTAAAAGCAAGCCACCCTTTTCTTTTCTCCTTCTGTCATCTCTAGTTTGTGACAGACTCTTCATCTTTTCAATCTGTTACATTCCAGTCATTCAAGAGGCAGAATTCTGACTCTTGCCAATTCTGTTTAAAAATAAAGCGAAACCAACTGTCATGAAGAAAGCTGGGTGTACTTGAAAACCGGCTGACAGAACAGTGGGCCAGGATGTAAAGACATTCTCATCTGATGCCTCTTTTCATATTTTGCAATCTGAGTTTACTTGCTTCTCTATCTCTCCCTCTCCACTTTCACCCACAGTAGCTCTGAAGCATATTCAAAAAAAGGAAAAAGAGAGAGGGTGGGGGGAAGAAATCCCAACCATCTTCTCCACCTCCCACACAATTCAGCAGTGAAATCTATGCATATTTGTCTTTATCATGCTTGGTGACTCTTCAGCAAGAGGAAAAGAGTTGAATCTCCTGAGCAGTTGATTTTTCTGGTGAATTGCTTGGACCTCTCTTCATCCTTTTCACATTTTCAGGGACAGGAGATGATATGGGGTGAGTTTTAAGGGTTTCCTATTCGTTTAATTCCACCTGGAGCTTTCAAAAATGCCCAGGTCATCACTGCTGGTGAGAAATGCTGATCTCTATGAAGATGTCAACTCAACAGAAGAGCCGCCCCCCTTAATGAGCAACCAAACAAGCCAGGAAAGCTGGTCTGGAGATGCCTCCCTTGGTTTGGGGACCCTCTGCATTATTTATGCAGCCTACGCCACCATCATTTCCATGGGTCTCCTAGGGAACGTCATCCTTGTGAAAGTCTTCTTCAAGATCAAATCCATGCAGACCGTGCCCAATATTTTCATTACGAGCCTGGCTTTTGGGGACCTGCTTCTTCTGTTGACCTGCGTGCCAGTTGACGCTGCTTGTTACATCGTGGATACATGGTTGTTTGGACGAATTGGCTGTAAACTCCTGTCTTTTATTCAACGAACCTCAGTGGGGGTATCTGTGTTCACGCTCACGGTCCTCAGCGCTGACAGGTGAGTTTTGACCATTTAACTGTTCGTGAAGGCTTTGTAAGAAATGAAACTTCCTAGTCAAAATTGGACTATGCCAGTCCATAGACTTGACTGTCAAATGGCCAGATCCAGCTATTTTCATAGCTTAAGCCCTGCATTTTTTGTTTCTGTCTGATCACCCCTGATCCTCAGACAGTTGGTAGCTGGGACAATCTTCTGACCAGAAATGGATGCAAATTCTGATTCATGGGAGAGTGTATTTGTATGAGTGTAGGCTATGGGTTTGGAAGATTTGATTTTCTAGTGGAGCAAAATCACTGCTGTTGAGCATCTCCTTATCCTTTAGGCTATTTCAGTGTTTAAAATGTTCCTTTTCATTTCCAAGTAATGGAAAGCCAATGCGGTTTTTTTCCTTAAAGGAACAGAATCAGGAAATTCTGAAGCAAATTCTTTAAAATTCACTGCTAACATCTTACAAAATGATATCATTTACGGCGCAGCCAACAAATGAATGAGAAAGGATAATGATACGATTGAAAAATAAAATGCCTTTAAAAAAAAGAGAGAGAGAGAATCTCTGCTGTATCTTGGTGCTACCTTCTGGTGTGGGAAAGCAATTTTAAAAAAAAACATGAAATGAAATGCCAGGATGATTAGAATATCCCTGCGGCCCATTGCCTAAGATTCGCACAAGTTTTAATTTTCTGGACTAAATCAACTGGCCTTTATTAAACTTGAGCAGTTCAGAGGACAAGTATATTTGCAATAAATAAATGAATAAATAAATAGAACCAGAGGTTCAGCTGTTGAACATCTGGGCCAGGGGAAGATAACATATACCCAGAGCTTGGAGGGCAGAAGTATCATCACAAGACCTTTGGTGTTGGGTTCAGGGCTCTTTGAATAAAGTCACTGCATCTGTATGGTATATTTTTCTTTCCCTGCACATTTTGGGGTAAGAAACACACAGAGACTGTAGTATAATCCTGAAAGACTCAACACAGTATGAAAAATAAAGGACCTGCCCCAGATACCTTCCCCAGAGGGGGGGAACTTTCCTTAGCCTTCCAAGAGCTGACACACAATGTTTGGTAGGTACAAGGCGATTGTAAAACCCTTGGAGCTCCACTCAGATGCTGTTGTGAAAACCTGCTGCAAAGTTGCTTGTATCTGGATCGTCTCCATGTTATTTGCTACTCCGGAAGCCATCTCTTCGGACCTCTATACTTTCCACCTGCTCGAGAAGAACACCACCTTCGAAACCTGCGCCCCGTATCCCGTCTCAGAACGTGTCCTGCAGGAAGCCCACTCGCTGGTTTGCTTCTTGATCTTCTACATCTTACCCCTAGCGATCATATCGATCTATTACTTTCTGATTGCCAAGACCCTCTACAAAAGCACATCCAGCATGCCCGCAGAAGAACAGGCTCATGCCCGTAAGCAGGTAAGCAAAGGTTTCCAGCCTGCATTTCTTAGATCAGGGTCTCCAACATTGGCAACTTTAAGCCTGGCGCACTTCAATTCCCAGAGTTGGAGACCCTTGTCTTAGATACTTGGGTAGTCAGGGTTCCCAGCAGTCATGGGATCCTACCTTAGTTGCTCCCGGTTTGATGGGTGATTGCAAGTGTGTCCATACCTGTGCCCCTAACAAGCCAGTCAGCTGAGAGGATGAAGAAACAAAAAGCTAGAAACAACCCTCCCACCCTCCCATGCATTTTTCAGTCTTTTATAATCTCAGCTGATTGTTGGAGGCTTTTTGTCCCCTCATCTCAGCTGTTCAGTGAACTGGTAGTGATTTTTACTATTACTGTAGTTCAGCCGAACCGGGCTGAACTGGTATAGCATACCACCACTGATTCTAAGTAATAAATCCATTGCAAGTAAGAATTCCGAGGCAGGTGAATTCCTCAAAGAATAGCTTTATTGAAATATATTGGTGCATATCTGGTGAAAACCAACTTTGAGGGGCCACTTGGTTTTCACCTAATTAAAAGTTCCCCCTCAACCCCAACCAACCAGTCACATGGCCCAAATGGTACAGCGTCCTGATCTGGTGACATCACTCCTCCTTCCTCCAGCCAGGTGTGAAAATGTCCTTGGTTCCCAAGAGAAAGTATTTTGCTTTGACTACACGAGCCCAGCTATCTCTAATTCCCCCCTCCACATCAGGGTTGGGATTCTACTGGTTCAGCCTGGTTTGGGCAAGCCGGTAGCTCCGAGGATCAGCTGGGAACAACGATCAGCTGTTGGGCCCACTCGCTTGCTTGGGCTCTAGGCTGTGCTTTATATCCTGTTTTTCAAGCTCAGCTGATTCGCACGGCACAGCAACTTGCCACACATCAGCTGTTTAACACACAGGGATTGCTAGAGAAGGTCTATAGCGAATGTTCTGTACACACACAAAGCGTGCGTTTGGTGCACATGTGTGCAAAGCATGCAAAGCACATGCTCACCAAACCAGCTGTTACACCAGTTGAATCACCCCCTCTCTATTCCTCACTCCAGTGTGGCAACACGAAGGCTCCAAGACAGCTTCCCCGAGGTCAGCTTCAGGGTTGACATGGGTCTTTTGAAACAGAAACAGGGTTTTTCCCCACTCGCTTAGACAGAGGTCTCTGGGGGGACATGGAGGTCAACCTAATGAGATCACTCAATTGCAGGAGCAGACAAGTGGGCTAGTGGGGCTAGTGGGTGTCATAAATAGACTGTGTGGGCTACGAAAGGTTGAGTCAATGGACCTATTTGGTCCCCAAATGGCATCACTGTTTTGGGATCCAGAAGTTCTCTTTGAAGTACACGTGGTCCACAAGAAGATTAAGTGGGGATAAAGCATTATTATTGTTTCACCACCGAGTCATATTTGTGGGATGGCCAGCTGTATAAAGTTTTTAAAATAAAAATAAAGTATTCTTTATGAATATATATATAATAAATCAGCAAGGTTCATGAATCAGGCTACTGAGGTGGGCTTCAGCTTTGAATCCCTAATCTATAGTAATCTGGAATTTAACTCCATAAAAAGCAAAGTTGGCCTTTTTTCCCCACCCCATAACTATGACACCCTTTTTCCTTCTACTTCTTATGTTACACAAGACCATGTTTACTTTGCAGTTTTTATCAAGGGCAGGCTACACCCAGCTCTGTTTTTTTGCTGATAAGTGGCAGAAAGTAACCAGGGAGATGTTCCCCAGCTTGTATCTCAGGGAAAAATATGACAAGCAGCAGAAGCAGAAGCAACCTAACTTTTATAAAAAAAATAATAAGAAGAAGCTGAACCTAGGCTGATCTAAGTCAGTCCTTGACTCCTCAGGGGAATTCTGGGAATTGAAGTCCTCAAGTCTTAAAGTTGCCAAGATTGGGCTTCCCTGCCCTTCCAAGTTGACTTCGGTCACTAAGGCAGGACTCTTCCTAGTTCAGTGCCTTAACTGCTATGCCAATCTGATTCTTTCACCAAATCTTTATTTAAATGGGAAGCTGCTCCTCCATATTTTCCAAGTCTAATTACTAAAATTAAATATCTCTTTCTGTAAATTCCACGAAGGAACTGCAATTATTGGAAGCAGTGTTGGTAATATTTAGCTGGCTTGTAGGAGAACATAAGAAGACTGTTGATGGGTCATGTTTTTTATGGTTCAACATTCAGAGTAGTGCTCAAGGACCAGATAATTTGGATGAACTGTTATATGTTGTCATTATATTATTGGTTTAAAGCAGGAGTCCCCAAACTTGACAGCTTTAAGACTTGTGGACTTCAACTCCCAGAATTTCTTTTCCAGTCATGTTAGCTGAAGAATTCTGGGAGTTTGAAGTCCACAAGTGTTAAAGTGGCCAAGTTTGGAGACCTCTGAGATAGAGCAACCAAGCAACCAGCCAATCAATGGTCATGCCATCTGGGGATGATGATGTTGACTAACTCATCACATTGATGGAGATTGAATTTGAAAGCAGGTGTGGATGTGATCCTTTGAGCCAGGGATCTTTAAACTTGACAGCTTTAAGACTTGTGGACTTCAAATCCCAGAATTCTTCCCCCTCCAGTCATGTTAGCTCAGGAATTCTTGACAAGAATTCACTTCACTTTAAAGTGAAGGAAGGAAGGAAGGAAAGTTCATTTCTTTGGAGTCATCAATAAGCCAAAAAAGGTCTAGCAGTGTTTATCTCTTGTTGCCATGTTGATGTTGGCTTATTTTAAGAAGCCTATGAAGAAACCAGGAACAATAATTTGCATTTTTCCCCCTTAGATTGAATCCCGCAAGCGAGTGGCCAAAACCGTGTTGGTCTTAGTGGGTTTGTTTGCCTTCTGCTGGCTACCCAACCACATCCTCTACCTATACCGTTCCTTCACCTACCACACTTCCATAGATACGTCCGCTTTCCATCTGGTGGCCACCATCTTCTCCCGAGCATTGGCCTTCAGCAATTCCTGCGTCAACCCCTTTGCTCTCTACTGGCTGAGTAAAAGCTTCCGCCAACATTTCAAGAAGGAAATCTTGTGTTGCAAAGCCAAGATGCCCATCCGAAGGGCCAGCCTCACTCAGACCCAGCCCCCGAGCCGAGCCATGTCAGTCACGGGCTCGGAAATCAGTGTCACTTTGCTCACGGATTATAGCATCACCAAAGAAGAGGAAAGTGTTTAATTGCACTTGGGGGTCTGTCATGCCTGCTTGTTCTGCCAGCAAGATCCAGAAAATTGCTGAAGGGAGAGGAGAGTTTCTTGTACTCAGCAGAAATCTTCCCAATGCATCTTAAGATCTCACACCTCGGCATCACAGAACTTTCCTGCAAATCACAGCCATCTGTTTCACACGTGCACATCCCTGCGTGGTTTCCCTCCCAAGCTGCTCTCCCAGGCATGTTCAACTTCACCAAACCCCACATATTCCCTTGGCCCTTTGCAAGGAAGAGAAACAAGAACCTGACTTGCTTTAGGTCAGGGTAGAGAATATTGGCAGCTGCATAGGAAGGAAAGGATGAGCTGTTAGCTTGCGACTGCAGGAGGAGAAAATTGCAGAGTTGGAAGGGACCTTGGAGGTCTTCTCGACTGACCCCTGCTCAAGACTGACCCCTGACCTGATTCAATTTCAGACAAATGGTTGTCCAACCTCTTCTTAAAAACCTTCTGGAGGCAACCCTGTTTGTTGTTCTCACGGTCAGGAAATTTCTCCTTACTTGCAGGTTGCTTTTCTCCGGGATTTGTTTCCATTCACTGTTTCTTGCATTATAGAAAGAGGTACAGAGATACTAGGGGGAAAAAAGATTAGTGTAAATTAGTCATAAAGCGGTTACATACACCATCAGAACCAGAGGTGGTATTCAGCCGGTTCTGACCAGTTCTGGAGAACTGGTAGTGGAAATTTTGAATAGTTCGGAGAACTGGCCAATTCCGTCTCCGACTGGCCCCACCAACCCCATCTCTTCTCTGCCTCCTATTGAGTCCCAGCTGATCGGCTGGGTCTTCTTTGGTTGCCCTGCACAGGAGAATGGAACTGGAAAGCAGGTTAGTGGGGTGGGGAGGGAATGGGATTTTGCAATGTCCTTCCCCTGCCATGCCCACCAAGCCACACCCACGAAGCCGTATCCACAGAACCGGTAGTAAAAACTTTTGAATCCCACCACTTGCTGGTTGCAAATAACGGCCAATAAGCCCCTCCCCTTCATTATTCTGCTTCCAGAGACATTGGCTTCTGCATTCAAGGCCATTATGGAGATATATGAGGACTTTGAAATAAGGGTGGTCCTACCGTAAGCCAGTGGATTTACAACGGTTGCCACATTATCGTCATCTGTGATCGTCTCAGGAGGCTTCTAACACACAAAGTCAATAGAAGGAGGAAGCCGGATTCGTTTAAGGACTGCATGATTTGCTTAATGACCGTGGCTGAAAAAGTCATTAAAGTCGGGCACAACTCATTTCACAAACACATCGCTTTGCGATGAAACTTTCTGGTAGCCGTTAAGTGGAGAACTGCCGATCACGTCCTTGCCCCTTTCTTGAATGAATTGAGAGCTTTGCATTTATCATCTGAAAGCAGGTTTTCTCTCCTCTATCGTATTACTGTGAAATACCTTATCGTATTGTTGTGAAATTTCAATGATTAAGCCCTAATAAAGCTTGCTTTCAGTAGAGGAAATGGTAACTGATTCTGTATTGCGAGTTGTTACTGAAAAACAGACTTGGAAGGAACCTCGGAGGTCTTCTAGTCCAGTGGTTGCCAACCAGTGGGCCGGGGACCACTGGTGGTCCATGAGAAAATTGTGGTGGTCCACAGAGAAATGTCACCCGCAAAGCAATTAATCCAGGCTGCAAGGGAACACAAAGCTGTGCCACCGACATAGCCTGCAGGAACAAAAAGTTTGCATTGCGAATAGCATGAGGCAGTGAGGGGAGAGGGGAAAAGGGCAGAGGGGGGGAACTTGCCCCACTCACCCCATGCACCTGGGCTGGTCACTGGGCTGCTTCTTTCCAATTCTTTCTTCTTCTGCTTTTGGCTGCACGCAAGGAAAGTAGCAAAGTCTCCCCCAAACTCTGCCAGAAATGAGTCTTTGGGACCCTGCAAGGCCTCCTGCTCCAAGAGGCTGCACCGGCAAAGACTCATTTCTGGCGGAGTTTGGGGGAGAGAAAGGAAGGCTTCTGCTGCTTCTGCTGCTTTCCTTGCATGGAGCCAAAAGTCTCTCCCTCTCTCTGTCCCCTCTCTGGAGCTGGAGACAGTATCCTGCAATCCCAAATAAAGATCGATTGGTAGGAAAATGGGGGTGGGGAATTTTCCTGCAGCCTTTTTAAAAAAATTTTTTCCCAGGGTCTCTAGTCCGTGGGATTTAAAATTATGAGTTTGGTGGTCCCTGAGGTCAAAAGGTTGGTGACTCTTGTTCTAGGCAGGAAACCCTATAGCCATTCCAGACAAATGGCTGTCCAATCTCTTTGGGAAAAGCCTCCAGTGTTCAAAGCCTCGCAGTGAACAGAGTCCAAAGAGGACAATTTCTAATTTTATGAAGTTCGACCCATGCCCAGTTGTGAGACCACCTTAATACTCAAAGAGTTGGGTTTCGGCTTATCATCAATATTGATTGCTTGGCATATATGGTAACGTTCAAAATCTTTTCCCCAAATGAGCGTGGCACAATGATTTTGGGAAATTATTTTTCATTCCTGTGAGTTTGAAAGCTCTGTTGCAGCTTGTGGTAGTTGATTTTTTAGCTATCCCAATCTTAACGAATCTCATTAGAAGCCTCCTTCTCTTGATCACAATTTCTACCAACATTCAGATGAGTTGGAGGCCTGGAGCTAATATATTTTCCGGGGTTTTGGTTACAGCATTGCTCCTGTGGGTATGCTGCAGGAAAAATCCCCACTTAAATTAGGAACCAACTGCTAGGTTATTTCGAGTGACACTGGAATAGAAATACTAGATTTTACTGTGCTCCCCATGGTGACATTTTTGAGCTGGGGCCGGGTTAAACTGCACATTTCCCTACGGATTTGATTCCTGTCCTTCACTAAGCCATTATTTGCTGTAGTGTGGTTCGTTGACCAAGACACAGTTGGTTCAACACACATCGTTAACCATTGTTTATGCGCCATGGTGGCTGAGTTATACATACTAAACTTTTTTAAAACCCTGTAATATAAAGCACTCAATAATTGCACTCATTATCTGTCATCATTTGTGCATTCATTTGAAATTATACTGCGCTTAATTTTATTGAATTTTCAGGAAAAAATCTCTTTTCAACAGGGCTGGAATGCTGATTTTGGCGCAATCTAAATCACTATTTTCTCAGAAGTGCCATTTAATCCAGTGAGTTCAATATTAAATGAATGCACTTAAAGAGTTTTACCGAAGTAAAAAAATAACCAGCTGGACTGAGCTGGTATATCTACAGCTTGTACTGCCCAAAGGAAGCTAGGCATTCTCCTGCCTTATTATTACAGTATCACAATATGTTCTGAGATCCTATGCTGATGCATTAAACTGCTTCTCTTAATGTAATATTTTGAAACCATTCCAATTCAGTGAACACTATAAATTTTTGACGCTATTCATTAAAAAAAAATGCAACCAATGCATTCAGTTTAAGATCATAAAAATCATAGTCATCTCGAAACCATGGTAACTCAGCTTGGATCTGGTGCATTAGGAGCAAAACAACCTTGGGGCCAAAATTATGAGGTTGCTTTTCAAAGTTCTATTTTGGAATTGTGAAAGTATCTCTAACAAGGCAGCCGTGGTACCAAAGTAGAGATGAAGGCAAAAGGTTATTGACAAATCTAAAATTACATCCCGCAAGTCCTTCTGACAGCTCGTTGGGTGGTGATTTAATGCCCCTTCTGGACAAGGGTTTCCCTGTTGCATTTGAATTATCATTCAGCTGGGTATGACAGCAAGATATTTTTTGCTCTGGAGTATCGATTTCAAAGGCTTGATGCTTCACAGCCACAAAGGCAAGGAGTTTAATTCATGGGTGCAATTCCTCTAAGGCTTTATTAACAAGAAAATAAATAAAAGATCTGAATGTTGAGGTCTGAGGATTTTCCTTATCAGCAGTGTTTTTCATGGCTTTGGAATTTGGGAGTTTAAATCCATGCTCTTAAAGTTGCCAAGTTTGAAAAACTCTGCTTTATAGTAAAAAAATGCAGGATATCTTTGCTTTATTTTCTCTATTTGGAGGAGCTTTTTTTTTTTTTTTAAATCACTCAAGTGTCTGCTGGGCCATTGGCTGTACAGGAGCTTGCAGGCTGTGGATGATGGGCTTCATTGTTCCCACCCAGCCTCTGCTGTAGATTGGAAGCTGTGGAGGGTGGGCTTCATTGTTCTGCAGCTCCAGATCGCATCAGGTTGGGATGACATAAGAGTAGAATTTATAGAATTTTATAATATAATCCCTTCCCCCATTTCATCCAAACGGGGGGGGGGGCATTCGGGCTGGGGATGATGGAAGCTGTTGTCAACCTCTTTCTTCTGTACGAACTGTATGGGCACCTTGATCCTGCTGTTGACATAAGATGGAAATGGATGAAATCTGAGAACTGGGAAGAACATTTCCTTCATTTGTTTAGGAAGGAGAAAAAAAATCAAGATTTCTTTCTTCCCAAAAGGGCTAGGATAAGAGACTTTCTGGGCATGCGTCGTGCCCTCACTCTGATCTCCTTCCGCCCTTCCCTTCTCCGCAGCTCTCTGACGGGCTTGCTCAACTCTGAAACTTATTGGCTGCCTTTGTTGATTGCCACTTTCGGCCTAGTCCCGCCTTCTTTTCGAAAAGTAACTTCCGCTCTTGCGTAGTGAGCAGCACAGGTCTTTTTCCCCCCCCCCCATCAGCTGTACACTAATAACAGGAGGGGGGGGCAAAGGCAGGGGAGCACTTCTGCGCTTGCGCAAATAACTTCCCTCCGACGCAACGGCAGGGAAGCGCCCTATCTGCGTCTGCGCCGTCACTTGGTCACCCATTGAGGCCAGAAACCGCGGCTTTTTAGCGCGGCGGAGCGGGTTGGAAAAGCCGGCGAGGACTCCGTCACCTCCGAGCGGCGGCGGTACCCCGTTCTAACCGCTCGGGATGGAGAGGCCCGAGCCGAGCCGGGCCACGAGGGGGCGGGGCCGCGCGTGCGTCGCAGACCCCTCGCGCATGCGCCCGAGCGCCGGGCCTGCTGCGAGGCGTTTCCAGGCCGGGCTGGGCCCGGGCGGCACCCAGGTGGGGAGAAGCGACGCGGGAGGAGGCGTCGAGTCGAGCGGCACCATGAGCGTCGGCGGCTCGGACCGCAACGAAGATTTCCATCAGCAGCTCCGGCTGCAGGAGCTCTACGAGCGGAAGGAGGAGGAGAGCGGCGGCGACGAGCCCTTCACCTACACGGACTCCGCCGACGGCACCCAATACGAATGGGACCGCGACAAGAAGGCCTGGTTCCCCAAGGTGGGCCGGACTACAAGACCCATCCTCCACCGCGCGCGGGGGGGCGGGGGCGGGGGGGAATCCAAACCCCCCCCCGCGCCTGAGGTTCTGGGGGGGGGAGGCACAGGTCGGGATTTTGCCTGATGGGAGTTGTAGTCCTAAAGCTGCGCTTGGGAGGGGGGCTTGATGGTTTTCAGGCTGCAGAAGTCTTGCTTTTTCTCCTTTCCTTTTTTAGTGGGGAGCCTTTCCTTTGCAGGCGAGCCTTTTAGCCTTTCTTATAGAAACCAAATCATAATTTCACTCAAGGCAGAGATCATTTTTCTTTCTGAGCATAATAGTCCCTGCGTCGTCTGTCCACAAATTGACTGCACGGTAGTTGCTCTGGAGAGCGAGGGGGGTGACATATAAATTTATATTCTAAAATCTCTCTGCCTATCTCCTCTCTATCATCTCTCTCTCATCTATCTGTCCCTATATCTCTATCTCTATCTATCTATCTATCTATCTATCTATCTATCTATCTATCTATCATCTATCTATCTCTGTTTTGCCCTCATCTTCCTCTCTATCTCTCTGTTTATATAAATCTATAAATCTCTCTCCATCTCTATATCTCTATCATCCTTATCTATTCTCTCATCTCTCTATATATATATCTATCTCCATATCTCTATCTTTCTGTCATCCCTATCTATCTTATCATCTGTCTATCTATTTCTCTATTTATCTCCATCTCTATATCTCTCTTTCTATCATCCCCATCTATCCTGTCTATCATATCTCTCTCATCCATCTGTCTCTATCAATCTGTCTATCTCCATATCTCTATCACCCCTATCCTATCGTCTGTTTGTCTGTCTATCTACACCTACCTACCTGTTTTTCCCTCATCTTCCTGTCTATTATCTCTCTCTTTCATGTCTGTCTGTCTGTCTGTCTGTCATCTATATATCATCTATATACACACACACATGTATGCACACACACACAAACACACACATACAAAAAAAAGGTGCCAAATCCAGTCTCAAACTTCAGGCTGACTAAGCAGTGGACTTCGTTAATAATAATCCTCATTTCCTGGGGCAAAATGCCATTTTTTGAGACGAGCAATGAACCTGCACAGTTCGATTTCCTTACTTGCTCATTCGGCTTGCTGTCCTTCTGACCTGCCTTATCTCTCCAGCAGGATCCCTTTACTAGGTTTTCAATCTGCCTGATTAAAAATAGATAAGTAAAAGCGATGAATACATTAAATACTCTGAAATGGGGAGTACAACAATTCGGTGGGTTGGTTTTTTTTCTCTTGGCAACTTTTCAGATGTGTGGATTCCAACAACTTCTCACTCTTCCAGAAATTATTTACAGTACTTTGTTTTCTAAGTTGGCATCTAGACTCAGGGTTATTAACCTGTGAGCTGCATCCAGTGTGGACTTATATCTACATTGTGCGATTCTGCTGCTGAATCAGGTGAAGTGCAGTTGCTTCTGAAAATACTCTGACTTTCTTTGCTAAATTCTGAAGAATTTTTGTAAGAATGGGGACAGTTGTCAGCATTTTTAGGTGTTCAGAGAGAGACAATTTTGCAGGCTGTGTGTTAAGGGAGAGTAAACATTCTGCAACTTCTGAATGACTTGATCTCAAAGATATGCTGGTGCTCCAAAGTAGCTTTCTGTAGTAAACCTAGAGTAGCATCCTTTTTACTCTCTGCAGGCCTGCCTGTCCCTCTAAGCTGCCTATCAGTTGTAGTGCCATTACGAACGGTTAAAAATAGAACATGACCTGCATTATTTGTTTCAGAAGGCCACCTCGGGCCCTTGATTCTTGCAATAACTCACACTTAAAAAGCTTAAATTTGGTCTCTAATCGGTATCCTGAACAATGTTTTTTTAGGTCACTGAAGATTTCTTGGCAACCTACCATGCTAACTACGGCTTCCCCACTGAAGGCTCCAATACCTCGGCCTCCACTGCAAAGACTGAATCTAAAGCTGCTGCGGATTCCAAGGCCACCAAGGCTCAGCCCAGGGTAGAAGCCAAATCATCGCAGCCGTTGCCCACAGACCCTAAACAGAAAGGAGAAAAAAGAAAAGCCGATGCAGGCAAGAGAGTCTCCGCATTGTGCATGACTTAGAAGTAGTCTGCTCTTCAAGAAGAGATGTGTTGTCTTCCCGCGGAGTTGTGCTTGTGTGGGGCGGTCGTGCAAGACCATCTTTAGAGCCAACTCTAAAAAAGAAAACCTTAATGTTAAAAGGATCAAATTGCAGCCGACTTGTAGGAAGTTGTGAATGTTGTTAAAGCTTTGATAGGTGTGAAGAAGATGGGAAGGTGCCAGGTTTATACCCCAGGAGTGTCTTTTTTTTTTTCTTTTTCCTTTCTTTCTCCCCTCTGCAATCTGATGTGAACGTTAATCTGAAGAGCTGTTTTCTTTAGAGGTGCAATCCTAACTTATCATCATTTCCCCTCTAGGATGGTTTCATGTGGAAGAGCAGAAAAATACAAATGTTTATGTGACAGGTGAGGAGCAGCCTTGACTCTTTGCTGGCTGTGAATGCTGGGTGTTGTGAAATGGCTGTGGTTCTCCTTGGAAATGGATTCAAACCTCTGAATATCATTTTCAAATATTTCACGGCACATGAAATCTTTACCTCGGGACTGAGGGCTGTGGAGTAAAATTTAAGTGGGTAAAAAGAGCACTAAGTAACACATTTAAACATTTTAGTCCTATATATTCGAATTATTTGTGAAGTGCCTCAAAATGCCAAAGGCTGGCTTGGCGGTCAGTTTGTTCCCCTTTGTTTCCCGCTCTCTTGCTGAACTGAAATTTGTCTCTGTTTGAATAAGGGTGGGTGTGCTTTAAATGTGAGGCCAGTGCCTCTAAACAAATTCCAGTCACGTTCTTTCCTAATTAGACAGTCACCTTGTGGCAACCCAGCTTTGGGGACATGGTTTAATACCTTCACAGTTGAGTGGGAAAATGACTTCCTGCTGCATCTGGAAGGGCCCTTGGCATGCTTGATACAGACTCCCATTTCGTAGCTGCACAATGCTTGCAAAATGCATTATTTCTGAAGCCTCCACTGTCTTGCTGGTGCCCTGACTGGCCTGCCTTTGATGCACAAGGCACATCAAAAGAACAATGCTCCCTGCCAGGCTGTACATCCATGATTTTGAGGCTTCATCCTGTGTGTCAGCATTCCCAAGTAATAACCCCATAGAAATCAGAACTGCGAGGCAGGCATATTCCTCCAAGAACAGTTTTATTGAAGAATATCATATTGGAACAAACTGGTGAAAACTGACTCTGAAAGTTCCCGTGATTTTCACCTAATTAAAAGTCCCTCCCTTTCCCCCAAACAGTCACATTGTCGAATTAAGATGCTGGCCAACTTCACGAAACCGGTCCCTGTGCCCAAAAAGTTTTTTTGGGGGGCTGCTGCTGCAGACCTCTTCATCCTTACTGAATTCAAGGAGCAGATAAATCCGCCGTCACCGATAGAATAACCTTGCAGGGCTCACCTCAAACATAATCCATGGGTCCCAAAGCTTATATTTGGAACAGGGACTGCAGGATTTGCCGAACCGCGTTAAGGATTTTATGTCCAGCTTGGGAGCTAGAAAACCTGAAGTAAACTATGGTTGTCCTTTAGTAGCCTATTGTTTCCCTCACAGTTTGGGAACTCACGTGGCCAAATTGCAAAAGCTGTCAGACCGTGTGGGAATGAGGGGGAATAGACAAAAGACTCCACAGGGGGAAAATGTAGACTCTGGCCAAAAAACCCATCAACATTGTTAACATGGTAACATTAAAAATTCAGGTTGGTTTTGTTGTGGCATTTGTATCTCTTCAAATTTTACCTTTCCAGGTTTACCGCCCGACATTACAAAAGATGAGTTTGTGGAGGTGATGTCAAAATGTGGTATCGTTATGCGCGATCTTCAAACGGAGGAACCTAAAATCAAACTTTACAAAGACAAAGAAGGAAACCTTAAAGGCGATGGGCTCTGTTGTTACTTAAAGGTTAGTTGTTTATTCTGTCACAATATAATACCTTTATGGTGATCCTACAGTTGCAGTTGTTATTGCAAACACAGATCTCCAGCCCCTTCGAGTCTCTTTTTTATTGAAATTTAATTTAATTTACCTTGTGGGCATACCTGCAGACATCAACAAGATTTATGACAAGCGTGTGGCAATGTCTGTCACAAATATTGTTTCTATAGATGAAAAAAGGTGATGAAAAAAGAGGTCTTTTTAAAGCAGGATTTAATTTTATTTTCTCTCCCTCCCTTTCCCCAGAGGGAATCTGTTGAACTTGCGCTGAAATTGCTGGATGAGAAAGAAATCCGAGGCTACAAACTGCATGTGGAAGTTGCCCAGTTCCAGCTTAAAGGGGAATACGATGCCAGCAAGAAGAAAAAGAAATGCAAAGATTACAAAAAGAAGCTCTCCCAGCAGCAAAAGTATGTGGCTGTTTTTCAGGATATCTCGAAACCTTTATAAGAATGTTTCACTTTTGAGGTTCAGTTACATTTGCCTGTGGAAAACATAGCTAGGCTTGGCTATTCATGAAACCTGGGGCTTTAAAAGGTTGTATTTATTTTTTTAAAATGCATGAGACCTTAATCTTTAAAGTAGCTCAAATCACTCAGGAGGCCAACTCCTAATAATATGTGGATTTAGATGTCAAATTAACTTTCACATAGGTGGTTTATAAATAATATCAGTTTCAAGGCTGCTGGGAAACTGCCTTTCCTTACTGGGGAACAAAAATTCTGACAACTCTGATTTCAGAAGCATCCCGTTAATTTCTTTTTTTCCAACAACAAAATGCTTTTAGAAACTGAAGAGAACCACCCCCTCAACCTCTTAAATGTTGCTTCATTTCATTAGACTGCTGGATTGGCGGCCGGAGAAGAAAGAGGGGAGTGTGAGATTGCGACATGAGAGAGTTATCATCATCAGAAACATGTTTCATCCCAAAGATTTTGAGGTAGGTTAAAACATAATAATAATAATCCAGCAGGAGTTCATACACTGCAATCCCTCCTCCCTAAGGCCTGGGAACGTGTGGCCTCCCAAAGATGACGAATGAAGTTGGCCTCGTCACAAGCCGAGAAGCGTCTGTGACATAATAGGGCCAGCTAAAGTTAGACAGGATTGTTCCATTTTTAGGCTTTTTCTGGCTGAGGCTGTTGGGACTATCATATCCAGCAATTTAATTTGCTGCTCCTGCATTTGAAGGCATAACTTTTATCCTCCAGTGGGACATACTCCAAACATATTTAGCAATAGCATTTAGGCTTATATAGAATAGAATAGGAATAGAAATAGAGATAGAATAGTTAAGAATTCTTTCTTGGCCAAGTGTGATTGGGCACACGAGGAATTTGTCTTGGTGCAAATGCTCTCAGTGTACATAAAGGAAAAGGTACATTTATCAAGAGTCATCAGGTACAACACTTAGTAATAGTCATAGGGTACAATAAGCAATCAAATCATTCAAGGAAATAGTCAAAAATCATTAGGATAAAAGCAACAAAGTTACAGTCATACAGTCACAAGTGGGAGGGGATAGGTGATAAGGAGTGATGGGAAGATTAATAATGGCTTTACAGCACTCTATGGGTGGTTTGCAATGATTATTTGCATATTGCTGCCAACAATCTGGGTCCTCATTTTAAGACTGCAGAAAATTAGAAGGCCAAGTCAACCTTGAGCCAGGTTGAACTCCAGGTGTGGGCAGAGTTGGCCTGCAATGCTGCAGTTTAAACCCCCCCCCCCGAGCTTCTTTATCTGTTCATCTCTTTATATTTACCCAAGGGTTGGGAGTCATGGAGCCCGTTGTCCCAAAATGACTGAAGTTTCTGCTGCACAAAATTCTAAGTGGAGAGCATGATTGATGACTTGGCTATGGAGGTGTCCTGTTGGAGAATATGAATTAAGATACACCTAGGGGGTGGGGGGAAACCAGGGTCAAGGGTGACAATGATATCTGAGTTGGCTATACCCAGGCAGTGCCGGCATGTTAACTCCCAATAAATCCTTTTTAAGTTTTGGAAGTTTGGCTCAAGACTCATGATTTAAATGGGAATCCTGACATTTGCTTTCTGAAAGTGTTGGATCTGTTTTTAAAATATGTTTTTAAAATGTCTTTCCAGGAGGACCCCTTAGTGCTAAATGAGATCCGGGAAGATCTACGGACAGAATGTGAAAAATTTGGTCAAGTAAAGAAAGTCATTATATTTGACGTACGTTACCGGAAATACTCCATCCAAATTTTAAATTGTATTTTTGAAACTCTTCTACAAAAGCACTCAAAATTTCCCCCCACTGGTTGGGCTCCCTTTAGAACCATCAGTTTGTTTTGCAAAGAACCAAATGATTTTTTAAAAATTGTCAAATGTTCATTATTCAGCGTATCACTGGAATATGGCCGAGCCCTTCGAAAACGTTATTTCTGTATTGTGAGCCTTGGAAACAGCAGCTGCATTTGTAAAATTAAAATCAGAGAAGTTTTAAAACATGCTGCATTTGGCAGTTTGAAAGGGTTTAATAACCTGGAAAGATTACTAAACTTCTGGAAAAACCCAGATATTCTTATCATTACAGACAGGCATTAGGAGAATATTCAGGAAATGTATCCAAAGCAACTTAAAATTATTTCAAAGCCTGTTTTGTTTTTCTCTTTAAAAGTGGCAGTTTTAGGAGAGAAGTCATTTTATCATGTTTTGTAAATCCCCAGGACAGAATTTGTGATTCTGAAATACGGTCATCTCTTAAATATGACAGGTGATGCCTAGATTGACAACCCTGAAGCTGGCCTGGCTGTGGCCATTTTCTGTAGTTATTTTCTGTAGGGATTTTCAAGCTTCAGGCTTGACACAGCCTGGAGCTTCGGAGCAGGGAGGTGAGGGGGGCGGTGTGTGGAGATAATTGGGGTGTTTCCCCTGGGAACAAAGGACGTTGCCACAGGGGTTTGGCAGATGGAGACTGAAGACAACCAACAATTGGACTGTGTGCTTATTGGATCATGTGGCTGGTGACTCTGTTCTGACCAAGACTTCCCGGGTCCAAACAATTTTTGATTTATTTCAGTGCTGGGAATTATGTTCATTCCCAGCTGGTAATGAATCCCAAACAGTTCTTCAAGATAAGCACCCACCTTTCTCCTTTGAATTGCTGCCAACAACTAGAGTGCCAAATGAATTATTAAAAAAACCAACTGTAGTATAAAGTCCACTCAGAGCTTCAAGGTTTAATCTGAATAGAGAAAATTATTTTGCTTCCTGCAAAGGTTTCTCTCCCTTTGCCTTTCCTTTATGCCTTAGGGAAGGTACAATCACCTCCAAGCCTTACTCCCAAGTCGCCCCTTTTGTTTCAGCTGCTCTCGCCTTCTAGCAGCTCTGCACATATGCGCACTGGGAGCAGGCTCCCCTTGTTCCTCTGCCTTGCTGCTGCCAGACTGCGGAGGCAGCACCCCTCTCCCAGATGGTTCTGGTCCCATCTCTGCATTGGGTGCAGAACCCTTGTCTGCGTCCCCTCCAGACTCCTGGACTGGTCCCTGTTCGATTCCGCTGCCGTCTGCACAGGGTGCTGGTGAACCATAACAGACTCTTGGGGGGTGGGGAACAGTTTCCTCTTTTAATTGAGTGTAAAACCAACGGGAAAGTAAAGCCGGTTTTCCACCAACTCGGTGCCAATATGATAGGTCCCAATAAAATATTCTTGGAGGAGTAGGCCTACCTTGGAGTTCCCTTTGTTGGGGGGATGTGTTACTTGGAACCTTGACAAAAGTTTAATTTGATGGATTCCCCCCCCCCCCATCCTATTTCTGTAGAGGCATCCAGATGGCGTGGCCTCCGTATCCTTTAAGGAATCCGAAGAGGCTGATGTTTGCAAACAGGCCCTGAATGGACGATGGTTTGGTGGGCGCCAACTCTCCGTAGAAACGTGGGATGGTGTAACTGATTATCAGGTATATTTGGCTTAATGAAGGTTGCAGGTTTTTTAAAAAGAAAAAAGTATGAGTAATGAAGGGAGCCAATTAAGGCTGCAGGTCGAAGCGGAGGGGGCATGCGTTCTAGTCCTGCCTTAGGGACGGAGTTAGCTGGGTGAAAAAGGGCCGGTCCTTCCCTCCCAGCCCTTGGAAGAAAAGCCTTCATGGGCAACCAGGTCTGAAATCTTACCAAGACGATGGCAGGGACGTTGTCCAAAAAGCCTCTGGTGGGAGTCTTGATCGACCCCAAAACACGAATAACTTACTTATTTAAGTTATTCATGCTTTGCACTTGGCTTCTGAAATCCCTCTGATCCATAGGGGGGGGAAAACTCGTTTAATGACATGCTGTGGAAGTCGGATTCTTGTCATATAATGATTTCCCCAAATCCCATTTTAAATCTAAGCTGTTGACCATGAAACTAAGAGAATGCCTTGAAATGTCTTTGAATACACCTTCCCATCCTCTCCTCCACTTCCTCCTCTTCTCCTCCTTCTCCTTTTCCTCCTTCTCTTCCTCCTCTTCTGTTCCTCCTCCTCCTCCTTTTCCTCCCGTCCTCTTCTTCGTCCTTGTCTCCTCCTCTTCTTCCTCTTCTTCTCCTTTTCTTCCTCCTCCTCCTCTTCTTCTCCTCCTTTTCCTCCTCATCCCCCTCCTCTTCCTTGGCTCCTCCTCCTCTTCTCCTCCCCCTCCCACTCATTCTCCCCACCCCCAAATATCCTCCTCAAATATTGACAAATGATGTCTCACCCCAGGTTGAAGAAACTTCCCGGGAAAGAGAAGAGAGATTGAAAGGGTGGCAAGAATTTTTAGGTGACCCCGACCAAGAACGGCCTAAAAAGCCACCGGATGCCAATTCTTCAGAAAGTGGCCCTCAAGCAGCCAAGAGAGACCCGCCGTCTCAAGATAACGGGGCTGCCGAAGCTACTGAGGGAGGAGGAGGAGGAGGAGGAGGAGGCAGGGATCGTTACAAAGGAGCCGGCGAAGATGTTGCGGCCTCTACAGACAGCAGTGCGGCAGGCAGTGATGAAGAGGCAGAGACTTAACACCACTCGCCGCCCGGTCCGAGCGCATGATCGCAGGCTCCTCTCGAAGACCCCTCTTCTGCCCCCCCATGCAGTTGTTTGCAAGCTCCACTCCAATCAATGAATATAAATAAATATAAATATATATATGTACATGCGCGCACGTTTCCTTGTTAGGATATCACCAACGTGCTTTCGAGGTATTGCATTTAAAAGCAGTATTTAGTTTGTGTGTGTTTTTGTGTGTGTGTGTGTGTGTGTGTATGTGTGTGTGTGTGTGTGTGTGTGTGTGTGTGTGTGTATATATATATATATATATATATATATATATATATATATATATATATATATATATATAAATTAATTCATATATATTCATATATATTCATATCTGGCTGCGACTGAAGCTGTGTATGTGTCATAAGTTGCCAAGAATCCTGCTGAACTGACCAGTGCAGAGCCCATCCATGTGCAAAGTAGGTACAAACGCCCGAGTGACACCATAAATCAGTGGTGGCTAACCTTTTTGGGCTCCTGTGCTAAAAATTGTGCGCTTGTGCTCACGTGCCAACACCCAGAAGGCAATGCGCGCACACCCACCCACGCCCCCTGTGCATGCATGTGCAACCCCTCCCCCACGCCACCCCCTTACCTGCACTGCACCTCCCAGCTGATTTTTGATCTGTTTGAGGCCTTTTCTGGGCTCCCAGAGGCTTAAGGAAAGCTTCTACAGGCTTTGCAGGCCGAAAAATGGGCCCATTTCGTCACTTCCGATATTTCCGGAAATACTGGAACTGATGAAATGGGCCTATATTATGGCCTGCAAAGGCTTTCCTCAAGCCTTTGGGAGGCCTCAAACAGGCCGAAAATCAGCTGTGAGGTGCGCGCATGAGCAGTGAGGTAAGTTTGCCGTGGCTCGCATGCCAGCACAAATGGCTCTGCGTGCCACAGGTTTGCCATGATGGCCATAAATCTTTACAGATTCCCCAGGTAATGAATGCTTCTTGGTGTTTTTGCTCTAATGCCTCCTCCTAGCCTACTAACACTCCCCCCCGCTCCCCGTACGATAAGGATTCTTGGATGCACCAGCATGGGCTTGGAATACGCTGGTTTTTCTGATACTAATTGGTTTTTTTTTTAAGTAGCAGATCATTTCAGATTGTATTCGTCCTCCCCACAGTAGGAGGAGGTTCGAAAGATCACGCTCCGAAGATGCTCCTCTTGGGGTGTATATGTGTGTATGTGTGTGTGTGGAAAGTTCCTTGTGATTCATGTCCTTTGTTTGTTATAGAAGTTCGTCGCTGAGGGAAGCTAGATAATAAACAGGCAAAAGAATGTAAGTGAGCTGAATTCTGATCTTTCTATAAATTTTTGTTTGGATTATTAATTCATCGGGAACATGCAGCGGATTCCATGTGCATTTGGAGGTGCAATTCCTGCCGTGTTCCTGGTGTTTAACTGTTTAACTATAGTTGTGTTTCGAGAATTTGTCGAGACCAGAGTGTATGAAGCCTGTATTTTTTTATACTGGATTGATTATAGGAGATAACTACGAATAAAATCGTTTTGAGATTCATTCCTGAAATTTGCTTCTCAGATTTTTAATGAATTTTTATGTTTTGGGTAGTCGATAAAAGCCACTCAAAAATGCTCTTTTTTTCCCTTTTAATCACTGCCAAGACTTTCCAAATGCTTTGCCCAAATTGACTTGCTGTCTGGTCTTCCGTGATGACCCAGGGCATGATACAAAAATAACACAGTCACAAAAGTAGAATAAATTCCCTTTAATGCCTCCAACTTGGGCCCCAGTGTCCAAACTCTTCCAAAAACAGTCTATAAAGGAAAGAAATGCAGCCTGAACCCAAGTAAAGATAAGAAATAAAAAAACAAACATAAACCACACTGAAGTAATCAACCTGGCAGGCCAGGATGATAAATTGCAGACTTCCACAACATAATGCAGCACCCATAGTTGGGAGGATACCAAAACCCAGATAAGCCTTGAGGAAGATAATGCATGCTTTGCTTCCAGCAAAGAGCTGTTTAAAATGCCCCACTTATATCCTGTTCTCCCAGCTGCAACTCATGAAAGGGATCAGGGCCCTTTCCTCTCCCGTAAGTCACGTTGCTCCTTTCTCTGTTCCTCCCTGTGTGCCCTGGGATGAAGAGGGGGTGGCCCTGGGTCCTTCCTCTGAAGGCCCAGCCGGACTGTGCCCTTCCCCCATTTCTTCCACAGCCACTGGAGCCACACTCCTCCCTGTCAGCTGCTTAATCTCCCCCTCAGAATCACTCCAACAAGGACATGACATCTAAAAACTAACCTGCTTAAATAATGAATGGTTGTTTCAGCCATTTCAGGTACACTTCAATGGGGATACCTGGGCTTTTGTTGCGACGATCACAGCATCTGTGCTCTCTGTTCTGCATGTGAGCGTAGGAAACTAGATGCTTCACGCCGGGTTTGCTGTTTTAGCCAAATGATATCGTAGCTTGTGGAAAACATTAAACAAGGATCTCGGCCCATTCATTGCTCGAGATGGAGGATTAGGCAAATGATTTTCTGTTGGCTCTAAATAGCAGCAAATCTAGAAAAGTAGAATTTCAAGCTTTTATCTCTCTTCGTTGGGAGAAAGAAGTAAGTCGGAGCCTAACTTCAGCTTGAAATTTCCCAAGGACCTTTGTCAACTAAAAAATACTCTTGGTCTTTTTAGTCACCAGCAGAAAGGGAGTGGGGGAAAGCAGTGCATTCCTTAAATGCCTCAGATAATCGCCTTGGCAGCCCAAAGCTGTCGGCATGCAAGATTATTATCGGAGAGCATGATTGATGACTCTTGGCTATGGATGTGCCCCATTGGAGAATATACATCTGGGGGTGGGGGGAGACCAGGGTCAAGGGGGAAATGAATGATGTATTTTAGTGTCGGCTGCACCCAGCTAACGCCAAGACGGCCACTCCTAATAAATCAATTTTTTTTTTACTCTGAGAAATGCGGCTAGAGACTTATGATTTGAATGGGGGTAGATTTGTCAGAGCTTTGACATCATTATTGACTGTTGAGCATCTCCTTGGACTCTTTAGGAATCCACACTGATGAAAAACAGTTTCTTTGCTGAATAATCTTTTGTAGAATAAAGCTTAAGTGTTTAATGGACCAGTTTTGAAACTTGAATTTGTGATCAAGTCGTCTCTTGAAAATGCGTTGCCTTTGAGCTGTTTTGTCTTAAAGGCACTAACTGCTAAAACCTGACCTACTTCTTTTAAAACATTTGAGAAACTGAGTACACTGAAAATGAGTGATTAGAAATAAAGTCTCTTAAAAAGTGGCCACCTGTCCAAATGAAATATGTGGCAATGTTTTTAATGCACATGCCTCTTCTTGTTGCTGTTGTATATTGCGTCGTACGATGACAGCGAATGAGGTCAGCGAAACTGATGCAAGACTACACTTAGGAAGTAGTGTGATAGGTCCAAATTAAGATATTTCTGGAATTTCAACGATTGTTACATGACAAAAACCTCTGTGGCCTTATTTGTGGAGGAAAATAATCTCAAGGCCAGACCTAATTTGTACTCACAGGCCTTGAGGACACAAGGATCAAAACTTAAAATAAATGGTTGTCATTTCCAAACTTTACATTCCTTTCCTAGGAAAATCTGGTGGTCGCTCTTTTGGAGCATGTAACTGCTTCCTTCCAGCTCCTCATCTACGTCTCCTATTTATTTTGACATGAATTTCTCTGGTATTCCCCCGTGGTTCCTGTCTGCAAATCTGTTATCATCTTCAAATAGTGTAATTCCAGATTTTGAGACTTGCACAGTTCATAATAAGAGATAAAGTATTTATTAGGATTAATGTTTCAGAGATCAAATAATACTTGCGATTGTTGTAAATTCTACTCTACAGATACATATTAGTTCCACAAAATATTTGTCGGTTTAATCTTGTAGGAGAACCCTCGCAATTTTTACACAGAACCAGGTTTTGTGTTACCATATTTTAGTGTGTTGTCACACGATTGCGTGACAAATACAGCTACTTGGGAAGATTGAATGCATTGCTGGACATAGACTCTTCATTTCATTGGCATTGTTCAGTCCTGCTGTTGCAAATTAGTTTCCTTACAGCATAAGGATTTACTCAGGAATAAGTGAATCAATTTGAATTTCTTATAGTTAAAACTGGAGATGAATAGCGCTTCTTATTTAAATGATGTCTTCAGTTATCTCGGGCCAAGTCTAAATTAAATCCAGTTTGAACTGATTTGTTCTACAAATTACACATAAAATTCTTCATCCTATGAGACACGCTGTCAAGCAAGATCTCTTGTAGGCTGATACAGATTGATAGATATCATGCATCCATCCTCAATGTTTATATTTTGGCAATCATTATCCACAATTTTCCCAATCCGGTACTATATTCTGGTAACTGTTTTAAGACTTTATTCATCGCTAACTGGCAAAATTCGTATTGGTTACAACACCCACAGGTAAGTTTTTTGGACTCAGTGTTCTGCCTCTTGAAAAAAAAATCAAGTCTTTCTCAACCCTGAGCAGCTTGAAGTGTGGATGTCGATTCCCAGAATTCCCCAGCCAGCCATATTGCCACCAAGTTCAGTAAAAGCCCAAAACCCCCTCTTGGTCTCTTGAGCTAAAATAGTTGACTTTTTTTAAAAAAAAGTTTTTATTTTATTTTTACAAACATTTCATCTTTTCTTTAAACAGTGTGTGCAAATATCTTGTGCCATAATACTTATGGTTAATTTAATTTCTTTACCGTAGCAATAATAATTATATTACGTTCTTATTTTGAACTACTATACATAATATATCTTATTGTTCTAACCATCCCCTTCTTAACTCTTTCCCCTCTATGTTCATATGTTCATCTATGTTCTATATACATTCCTTCTATGTTCATATATTTAATTTCTAATTTTCATTTTTCTTTTCCAACCATTGATAGAATATTTCTCATATCATATAATATTCAGTTTGTTCTTTTTCTTTAATTGTCCATGTTAATCTATTCATTTCTGCACATTCTAATGTTTTCCTGATCACGTTCTCTTCTAAGTTTACTTTATTTCGTTGTCATTGCAACTTATACAATGAAATCAGTGTGCATCATGACCATGAAAATAAACACAAACACACATCCTTCATGCTCCACACATTGAATTGAAGACCCCTGATATTGCATTAATATTGCACTTTACAGTAGAATTCAAATTACAGAGTACCGGGACTTACAAATTGAAGTTGAGCGATTTTGGAAAAAGAAATCATGTGTTATCCCAATTGTAATTGGAGCCCTTGGAGCAATACCTAAATGGCTACCTTACTATTTGGAAATCCTGATTTATCAGACTTTAATACCCTGATTCTACAAAAAGCCACCCTGCTTCTAACAACTTATATCCTCCAATGCTACTTGAATAGTTCCTAGGTCCTTGGTTAGGACTCAAGCTGTTGAGCTATCAACCATTCCTAAAGGCTGTGAATCTCACTAAAGATTCAGCATCATCATCACCATCATCATCATGAATTTTGAATGGAATTTCAACTGACATTATACAAGATCTGAGGCTATAGGCATGAAAATCTCATATATGTGGAGCCTCACCTGACAGTGGCGTAGCTTTGAACAGTCATTAACAGTCACTAAATGAACTACTGTAAGTCGAGGACTACCTGTCTATATTCAACAATTTAATCACATGGGCTCTGGAATTAGAGACTAGTAGCAAATAACTTCCTGGTCTAAATAAGGAACAACAAGGCAATTAAATGGAAGGGGAAAAAAGAACAAAGCGAAGCATTTCACTGAAATAGCAACACCAATCCAACCTAAAAGAGGAAAGCTGGATTCTTTAAAATTCAGACATCATGTCCATCTTGTAGTACCAGGAACTGATCTTCACTCTGGACACCTTATTCTTGGCTTGGGCACAAAGCCACAGGTGCCAGCTATCTTTTACAAGCACCCTGAACAATATTTTTTATTGTCTCCTTTCCTGAAACCTCTAAACCTGGCTGACTTGTCAGGGTGCATTTCACACATTCCTGTTCCCGAGGATACGCCTAGTTCCCTCACTGCTGAAGGAAGAGAAAACTGCTGGTACTGTCTGGGGCTGTTCTTCTCCTTGTTGTTGAGTTGCTCCAGAGCTCCCACCCGGAGCAGAGACACGGAGAAATCACAGCATGAAGTGAACTCAGGTGGGTTCTCTCTTTAAACCAAAGGTATGAAAATAAGTCTTGAGTTCCTCTTCCTCGGAGGTCTGGGGTGAAGTTTAGTCCAAGCTAGGGAATAGATGCATCTAATGGAGACGTCTAAGTGAAATTGTGGGAGATGTTGCAACGTGTTCAGTGGAGAGCAACAATTTCTTGAATTGGTTGACTGAGTTGTAGTTGTTTAACAAGGTTTTCTGAATTATGGTTTCCAATGAATGCTATTGTGGACGTTTTAAAAATTGGTGTATTGCTGACTACTTCTGAACTAATTCTTGTGTATCTCTTCTGCATCCTACTCTAATCTGATCGTGTGAATCTTGGTTCATAATCAAGGATTTTTAATTGGTTGAAATCCACCTATCTTTGTTCCCTACCTGGAAGGAACATGAACATCATAGAGGGAGAGAGTAAAGGGAGGTGGACATCTGGAATAAAATATCTGCTTGGTCATTGTGGACAACAGATGCTGGGCTCTTACCCTCAATCTTGAAGGAACTGACTTTATATTTAAAGCTTCTGGTACTTTAAAAAAAGAAAATTAAATTCTGCTGCCACTTTCTGTGGAAGAACTATTTTCATTCTCAAATACCGGTTGGGAAATCAAAAAGATAATGACTTGGAGGAAACTATCTTCCCAAAGTCACATGTCTGTCTCGAGCATCAGGCTACATTTCCTACAAGATGGGGACTTTAGTCATGGGGTATGGACAGATTTTTACCTTTTGAGGAATTGGATTGCACATATGTGGGTTCTCTTGTGTACAGACCAGAAATCAAGAAGACACATTAAATATCATTGGTGAAGGGTGGGTTACCAAATCTGTGAGATGCCACTTAAAAAGTATTTAGGCTTCCCATGCAGTTCCTACCCATTGGCTGTGTTTACACAACATGCCAAACCATAAACCATGCTTTATACTTTGACCAAACCACCAGTTATCACAATGACTCAATATGTTGGCCATTGTACTCACAAGCTCGTTTTTGGTTGTCTCTGCATGTTGTATAAGTCCTGATGGTTCCTGAGAACATTAAGGAATGTTCTCCTAGAGAATGTTCTCCTCGAAAGGAATGTGGCTTCAGAAAGGCAGCCCCACAACTCCAATTTTTGAAGTGTCCTAATGAATCTGTGAAATTGGAAGGGGCTACTGAAGCATTGTATAGGACAACCAGTTCAACGAAAGGTGGCCATCCAACCTCTTTTTAAAGCCTTCGGAGATGGACAACCCAGAGTGTCAGTTATCCCCTTCTGTGTTCCCCTGTTACACATATTTTACCGTAAGGAAATTTTTCCTTCTATGTAAGTGTGATAGAACAGATAGAGCAAATAAAGCAGCTATTTTCGGTTCCTTGTTTCTTGTTACCAATGAAAAATAGCTTCATCTTCTCTCTGAAAACTTTTGGCTACCTGAACACTGCTTTCATGTCCTCTCTCTTTCTTATTTTGTTCAGGCAGAACACCCCAAGCATAATCTCTGAGTAAGCCATGATCTTGGGGAGGGCGGGGGAAGTAGGAGACAATTGGTCACATGGACTCCACACCACTGTCAATTCCACGTACCCCTTTCTTGTGTCCTGTTTATTTTCAGATTATTTCCAAGTATGGAAGAGCCAAAGAATAATTCTGCAAAGCTGAGCAGAACCAAACAGCCAGTGAAAACAGAATGGGGAGCCCATTACATGGTATTGACCTACTTCCAAGGAGACACTAATAGCATGGTGGATGAACATTTCTCTAGAGCTTTGAGTGTTACGAAAAACCCACCGGACTTGAGTCGCGACAACAGTGTCAAGGATGGCCTTATTAACAACGGTGAGTTTGTTGCCCATGGCTTGTTCTACTTATTTCATAGATAGCAACTCATTCAACAAAGAGCTCGTGACTTCTTATTGACAATAGATTTCCTCAGGTATCACTGTATTGATGTTTAACAAAACCGGTTGGTCTCTTGAAGGACAGGGATTTAACCTGAGCTGTGACTAAGAGGGTTTTAAAATTCTTCTACGCGTCTTTAATACACGATGTCTCCGGGGAAATGGAGGTCATGAAATTTCAAAACCATTCCTCAAACCAGCCTGGGTTAGTTTAGTTTAATTTACTTTATTGTCATTTTATCTCATACAATGAAACCAAACACCATCTTCAGTGCACATCATGACCGTGAAAATAAACACTAATACACATCCTTCACACTCCACACATTGAATTAAAAAACCCCAACACTGCACTATACAGTAGAATTCAACAGAGCTACTATCCTGGGATAGCCTTTTTCAGCCTTTTTGTCCTTGTTTTTATTATTCTGTACCATCTGCCAGATGATAATAGTTTTTTTAAAAAGGGTTCCCAGGATGAGAGCGATCTTTGAGGATGTTTTGAACTTTCTTCAGGCAGCGGGAGCTATGAAGCTCTTCCAAAGAGGGGAGAGGGCAACCCATGATCTTCTGGGCAATGACATTAACCCTCTGGAGTGCTGTCCTATCTGCCCCTGTGCAATTGGCAAACCAGACAGAGGTGCAGTAAGTTAAGATACTTTCTATGGTGCAGTGGTAGAAGGTCACCAGCAGTTTTTCATTCATTATTTTGCTGTCTGTGGGAAAGATGAAGTTGGCAGTCATTCCTTAGACAGAAGATCACAGGTGGGATCCGACCAGTGTAACTATCGGTTTGGTGATTTTACATTTTGTCTCTGCAATCCACCTCACAAGATTGTTGTTGTGGAGAAATTAAGAGGAGGAAGATGTGTTGGATACATTTGCCCCCTTGAGTTATTTGTAAAAGTAATAAAGGTGAGATGCAAATAAATAAATAAAAAATTATCTATCATTGGAAAATGGTGATGCACCTCACCATGGAACATGAATGCACCTGTTTTGCATTTTTTTTCCAACAGAAAACCACCAATCTTCTCACGGGTGGGGTCTTCCACCCCAGTGGACCAAGCCCTATGTTGCAGCCTCCCCTTTGAACCTGTGCGCTTCAGACGAAAACCCAGTTGTTCCCGCGATGGATGTCTACCAGCCTTCCATTCTCCAGGAAGCTTCTCCAACAACCGCTGAGCTCTGGCCTTCGTCTTCTGGGGGGGATCCACGTTTGACCCCAGTTTTGAGGTACCCAACCTCTGACCTGCACATGGGGCAAGATGGCATGTCGGATGAGAAGTATGGTTCTTTGTTGGGCCTCCTGGAGCAAGAGAGATGTTCTCGACCCGTCCAAGATTTGCTTGATTCCCGATCGGCTTGTCTTACTGGTTCGGCTGGGTTGCAAAATATGAGCCAGAGGTAAGTCCGTCCAGGCTGATATTGTGATACTTTAGTACTTTCAAGATAAGAGGTGGGAGAAAGTCAGACAGTGTTTTTCAAGAAGAAAATGGTAAAAATGATTTATTTCTTCCAAGGGTCATCAGGTGTGCTTTGATTTTTTAAAAAATCTCCTGGGATTTTACTTTTTTTAACAGAACCAAACTGAAATTGAAATAGATTTATGTGATGACCCAGGGTGGGATACAAAACAAACACAGTCACAAAAACCCAGTGAAGCCCCTTTTATTCCTTCACTTTGCTTCTAAGCTCTGAATATCTTTGATGAAAGACAAAAAAAACCTCCCACACAGTTACAAGAAGAAGGAAAAAAGCAACACAAACCAGGCAAGATAAGGGCTGGAGGACGTCCACAGGTAACACACGCTGGTAAAGATGCCAAACTCAGAGAGGAACCATAAGCTGGAGATATTTCCAGGCTTTGTTTCCAGCGTTCACCCATAGGCATGTCCGTCCTCTTATCCAGTTGTCACAGCTGCAGCCCATCAAGAGGATCAAAGCCCTCTCCTCCCAAGGAGACCACATCTCTCCCTTATCCTCTCCTCCCTGTGTGCCCTGGGATGGAGAGGGGATGGGCCTGGGTCCTCCTCTGACTGCCCAGTCAACCTCTGCCCTTCCCCAGCCTCCTCCACAACCTCCGGAGCCCCACTTCCACTCCCTGTTGGCTGTTCCTCCTCTCCCTCGGAGTCAGTCTCCACCAGGGGCATGACAATTTATAAGATCTGAAGAAAATCCAGAGAATGGGGGCTATTGAATTCACAGCCTGGACTCAGTTTTTAACACCTCACCTAATAAAATACCCTGAACTTTGTTATGTGCACATTGCTATCAGACCACTACACAGTAACTTCTTTGAATGCAGCCAAATTTAGCTATGTTGTATGTAAAATTAGGCAAATGTTAACTACCCACAGATAATTCGCCACTAACCACAATAATTTATTCTGTCTGCTTTTTATTTTTTTACTATTATTATTGTTTGTATTGCTTTGATTTGTGCCACTAGTCCGTGACTGTAATAAAGATTGCTGTTGTTGAAACAGATTTTTTTTGGTTAAAAAAAAGTACAAAAACCTTGGGTTTTTATGAAGGGCTCCAAATATGCTATCGACTCGAGTGATTTTGGCTTGTTGATAAGAAGATAATGCAGAAGATCTTCTGTCAAAGGCTAACTGATTGGCATCACCAATAAGCCAACTCAGAAAGATGGAGGTTGTCGGACAATGGGAAGGGGAAAAAAATAATCAAGATGGCAGTTAGGTCTGAAAAGTTGCAACAGCCATTTTGACTTTTTCAACAGATCTCTCTCCTCTGGAGGCCCCTGGGACATTAATGGGGATAGTGAAGAAGTTCTAGGCAATGAACCTAGAAGGAACAGCTATGGTGGAAAGGCAGCTTGAAGTCCATCAAAAGTTTTGAAATGATCTATCTAGCTAATTATGTCTATTTTCAAAGGGTGTGTCTAGCTTGATGAAAAGGACTAGAGGTGACATGATAGCAGTCTTCTAATATCTCAGGAGCTGCCCCAAAGAAGAGGCAGTCAAGCTATTCTCCAAAACCCCTGAGGGCAGGCCAAGAAGCAATGAGTAGAAACTCATCAAGGAGAGAAGCAACCTAGAACTAAGGAGAAATTTCCTGACAGTGAAGACAATAAATCAGTGGAAGAAATTGTCTCCAGAAGTTATGGATGCTCCAACACTGGAAGTTTTTTAAAAGATGTTGGATGACCATTTGTCTGAAGTGGTGTAGGGTTTCCTGCCTAGGCAGGGGGTTGGACTAGAAGACCACCAAGGTCCCGTCCAACTCTGTTATTCTATTATATTCTAATTAATTGACAAAGCATTTGGACTTTTTATTATTAGATGAAAGCCCGATGGGTGACTATGGACTGGTCCCTCTCTCTCAGCCAAGCCTGCCTTACAGGGTTGTTGTTGTCATGGGAAAAATAGGAGGAGGAAGGTGTGTGGGTCAGATATGTTTGCTGCCTTGAGTGATTTGTAAAAATGCTAAAGGCAGGATGCAAATAAATAAGTAAATTTATTAATAACCATGCCATTCCTCTTCCTATCCCTGATGTTATACATGAATATTATACCCTAACTGTCAACTCTTGTGTTTCCTAGGTATCCCTGCTAATGGCCAATTTGCACTTTTTTTAAAAAAATGGACCCATTTGCATACTATTTTAAGACTTTCTAAGGACTTAACAGAGTAATTAAGAATTGAACCGTCATCTTCTCTCACCAGATTTTTTTCATGTGCTTTTCATTTTTGGAACGGGTAGAAGGAAATGCTCTCACACCCTTCTTGACTTTTGCCCAACGGCGTGCAGAAATCCAGCCCCACTGAAAACTCCCTGTTTCTCGCTTTCAATCCAGCTGGGGTCTCCTCATCTTGGAGGTCTCCAAGTCCATTCAACCAGGACCTTCAGCCACTCTTCAGCCCACATTGTTCCATCCATGGTCGCCTGTTGCTGGTTTCCGAATCGAATCTCAGTATAGAAACAATATAAAAAATAGTTTGCGGGCTGGCAAATTGCCACATGATGGCAGCAAATCTCCAAGTGTGGCCACATCCTAGGCTGAAGATCACACCATCAACCAGAACCTGGTGTGGAAAGATCCATGCTCAAGATGCTAAATGAGGGGCCTTCTGTAGAAGACCTAACATTCTGCCATTCGGAAGGTCAACTCAATGAGAAAGAGGCATCCTAAAGTCCATAAGAGATTATGGCTTTCTTCATTGTTTTACACACACACACACACACACACACATACACCACAGTTGTGTGGCTTCTGCTCTTGGCAACCAAAAGCCAAAGGGGTGTTGCTCATAGCCAGAACCTCTTCCTCCCATCACAGGGTGGTTGCCGTTAGAGGAGGAAGTCTATGTTGTGTTCCTTTGAGGCCAATCTTGTTTCTCCTGGTCCACCATGGCTTCTCAAGAAAAGATTTCCCATTACTCATCAGGTAACCCTTTGGTGGTTGGGTGTTGCAAACCTAGCCTTATCTGGGATCGTTTCTCAGTCTGGAGTGTCGTGTGAATCTGCAGAATGGGTTATCAATTAAAGCTGATGCGTTTCCTGCTTAGCATTTTGTGGTTTTTCTTCAAAACACATGTGTGTGGGCAGGGGTGGGATTCAAAATTTTTAGCAACCGGTTCTGTAGGCATGACTTAGGTGATGGGTGTGGCTTGGTGGTCATGTGACTGAGTGGACATGATTTTGTGGTCATGTTATTGGCTGGGCGTGGCCAACTCAATATCACTCACAACGAGGCACGCATCTCCTCACCTGGCCTCTCATGACTCTGTGGATGTTGCAACAGTTGTAAGTGTGAAAAATGGTCATAAGTCACTTCTTTCAGTGCCAGTGTAACTTTGAATGGTCACTCCACACAAGCAAAGTACCAGCAAAGGAGGGGAAAAAAACTCCAGGGAAGTTCCTGAGACAGGAAGTCCAGTCCTGCCAAGAATGTAAGAAGGGTCAACGGAGAGGCAGTTTCTGTAAGCAACCCCAGAATGTTTCCTTCCTTCCTTACAGGATTAGCCCTGTAATTTCTTCTAACAACCGGTTCTCCAAACTGTTTAGAAGGTTAACAACCAGTTCTAATGAATAGGTGCGAAATGGTAGAATCCCACCACTGTGTGTGGGGGCAGGGGTGGGATTCCAAGAATTTTACCACCGATTCGGTGGGTGCAGCTTGGTGGGCATTCTTTGCATGCATGCAGACACTTTATGCACATATGTGCGCCAAACACACACTTTGTGCAGACACAGAGGCATTCCAACTCACCACCTGCAAGCCTGCACTCTCCCTGTCACTTCAGCAGTTGCTGTGCCTCACAAAGCAGCTGTGCTTCCAAAGCAGGACATAAAGGTGAGTATGGGAACAGAAGCGGGCAGGTGGGCCCAACAGCACAGCGGCAGAGAGAACCGGTTGGGTCTCCGCTGCTCACTGTTGCTTCCGGCTCGTCCGAACCAGGATGAACCAACTGTGTGAGGGCCTTCTAAGCATGATGCCAAACCCCAGAGCAACTGGATTGGGGTGTCCACTTCTTAAGAAAAACAGGGTTGCATCCCCACTGCTGAGGCCATCCCCTTGATTTTTGGCCAGGCCCTGTGGATATCCTGCTGATGGAAAGATCATTAAGTAGGTTAGCAAACACCAAGATCTCAACCCAGTGGAAGCGAATTGAGTTGTCCTGGTGTCAGGAAGGGGCCTAAAATGAGAAAGCCCTGTTTGAATTGAGTTCCATGAATTGAGAAAACATTGTGGGGGTTCTGGGTGCACTCCGAGCTTGGTGGTTTCTTTGCAGGTGTTTCATTACCAAACTAGGTAACATCAGTGCATTAGTTGAGTAATGAACAATCTGCGAGAAAGCTACCAAGCTCAGAGAGCATCAAGGATCCCACAGTCCTCTTCCTCCTCCTTCCTTCCTTCTTTCCTTCTTTCCTTCCTCCTCCTCCTCCTCCTCCTCTTCTTCTCTACTCCACAAACTCCACTCCCTTCTAGTACTGATGATGTTCCCTAGCTGGCTCATGAAATGTCTGCAAGAAATCCACCAAGCTCAGAGAGGACCAAGGACCGCACAGTGCTTTCTAATCTCATGGAACTCAATTTGAGCAGGACCTTCTTAGTTTAGGCCCCTTACTGACACCAGAACAACTCAAATAGCTTCCACTGGGTCGAGATCTTGGTGCTTGCTAACCTACTTAATTCTCCTTCTCCTCTTTTTCTTCTTCTCCACTCCACAAACTCCATTCCCTTCTAGTACTGATGATGTTCCCTAGCTGGGTCATGAAATGTCTGCAAGAAAACCACCAAGCTCAGAGAGCACCCAGGATCCCTCAGCTCAGCCCTAAGTTACAAATGAATATTATCTTCCGATGATTAGATTGTACTTTCTGGGGTTTTATACAGGGTTCTAGAGAAGGACTAACTGAAAACAGTTCTAGATTTTCTAGTCTGTTGAAAATTAAGAGCCCATTTGCACTCTTCATCTAAACACATTTGATTCAAAAGCAGAGATGATTAAAAACATCAAGCAAACCTACAAATTCAGGGCTTCTGAGATGCTTGATTATGAAGCACCAAAGATTTCCCTTGATTAAAAAAAAAATACTCATTTTTAGTTTTTTTAGACTCTACACTCTCCGCGACAAAGGCAAGAGTAGAAAACCTTCCACACTGGAGGTTTTCAAAAAGAGACTAGATAACCATTTGTCTGAAATGGTATTGGGTTTCCTGCTTTAGCAGAGGGCTGGACTAGAAGACCTCCCAGATCCCTTCCAACTCTGTTATTCCGTTATTGATAAAATCATGTCCCCCAGCTCAAAAAAACAGAACTAAATTATGGACTCTCTAGACTAGCAATTATTTTTCTCTGTTAAAATCCGGAGAGTTATCTCAGCGATCGTATGTCACTATGGAGCGGGGAAGAGAAAAACTGAGTTTAAAAACAAGGAAGGCTTCTTTTTGATAAATGATACAACCTCGATGGAAACATTTTTGGTCACCTGGAAACAACAAAACAACACAATCAGCACTTTCAGTGCCTTCAAGTTTGTTGCAACGGAATTGTTGCAACGGAAGGATGAGATGTCAGAAATTTATGTGTGTCAGAACATGGTTGGAGATTAATCTCTTCGACAACTTTGTTAAACGAACTAAAAAAAATGTCATGAAAATAGAGATTGCGGCAGCCACGAGCCTTGGAAAGCTTATCTGGAATGGAAAAGTTGATTTGGCATTATGTGGTTGTTGCTGTACAGTAATGAAATGACATCCTAATGAAATAACTGCTTTTGGAAGTATCGATGGGTAGAAATGGGAATTTTCCAAAACATGAGGCCAAAAATGTCTATGAAGATTCTTTGTTATCCAGGTTTTTTTCTTGAAGAACTTTTTTCTGAAAAAAGAAGTTTTTTCTTGAGAAGAGAAACATTTTCTTCTTCCTCAAGAAAAAAATAACCCTGCTTTTTTTAAAAAAAGCATTCTTGAAATGAGAGCAAAAGAAATTCATTGTCAAATGCTCTCAAAGCTGGACAGTCCTGTAATTAATATAATTCTGGACTTTAAAAATAAACTATAAAAAATAAAAATTAATCAGTGGAACTCCTTGCCTCCAGAAGTTGTGGATGCTCCAACACTGGAGGTTTTAAAGAAGACATTTGTAGGGTTTCCTGCTTAAGCAGGGGCTTGGACTAGAAGACCTCCAAGGTCCCTTCCAACTCTGTTATTCTATTCTATTTGCCTGTGTATTTATAACATTTTTTTGTTTTTTTAACAAAATGTCCCTTGCTCCTTCCAGATACTAGAATCCAAAGTTCCTTGATGGAGAGCAAAGTTGCTTCTATGTCCAACTTGAGAGCTTTTCATGGTCATTCTTTTTGAGGATTAATATTGTCTGTAATTATTTCTGATTCGGGTTTAAACCAAAATCACAACCAGGAGAGAATTATCACGGGGTGAAGTTAGTCTTGATGCTTTAGAACTCCAAAATGGTCAATATGACTCCCAAGGGTTGATGGACATGCTTCTGTTCTTGTTATTATTATTATGTGTCGTACTGTGAGTTAAAAAATAGAATGTATTCAATTCTTTTCACATCATAAATGTTTACAGTGTTGATGAACAATCTGAAGCTTCAGGGAAGGGTCACTGAGCTGAACAGTTTGAGGAAGCCTCTTCTAGAAAACGATCAGACTTCTGGTAATGTCTATTCCTAAAGAACAATACATGGAACCTCTTTTCAGAACTGAAATCAAAGGGGGAGAATGATATTAACATAAGAGCATCATGTGCCAGCTTTCCAGAGAAATCATGTTGGACTTCATACGTTTTTCTGAATGAAATATATAGTTGGCATGTAGCAGCAGTGGACATCAAATAAGGCTGACTTTTGGACTTAACCCAGATGATTTTTTAAGATCTTCTTCTTATCCTTTGTTCGGAGAAATGAAATTTGAGGAGGTCTCTATATTGCAGTTTGTCCTTCCTCTCTTTGAAGAAGGGAGGAGGAGGAGAAGGAAAGAAGAAGGAAAAGTGAAAAGGAGAACAAAGAATTCATCACAGGGCCCCCCAGGAGTGGTTTTCTGACAGGGCCTCCAGAAATGGGGTTCAAAGGATGATTTTGTTTCATTGTTGTTATGGAAGACCAAGGTTAACACACATACACACACACATACACACACACACACGCTCCACACGCTCAGAGTAGAATATGCAATTTGTTCCTCAGGAAGTTGTGGGCTGGCACACACTGTACAGACTAAGACCCAAATTTCATGGCAGTTGCACGAGAGCTTTGGAAGGTACAGATTCAGCACATGGAGGAACCAAGGCAGCAGCCCTACTCCCCATCAGAAATGCCACCGGCTAAACCAGTGTCAAGGGCCACCATAAAGACCTTCTTGGGTGTGATCACTATCTTCGTTATTGCTCAAATGGTGGTCACCATCCTCTATATTTTGCACCTTCACCTCAAGTTAGACAAGGTAAGCCTGGTTTCTTTATAGAGAAGGTGCCATGGTTGGGTTTCCATGGGTGGGAAGGCAACTACAGTGGGACCACAGGTTGAGTTCCTGGGTTGTTGTTGTTCGTTGCGAAGTCATGTCCGACCCATTGCGACCCCATGGGCAACGTTCCTCCAGGCCTTCCTGTCCTTCACCACCTTCTGGAGTCCATTTCAGGTCATATCAATTGCTTCAGTGACTCCATCCAGCCACCTCCTTCTCTGCCATCCCCTTCTTCTTCTATTGCCCTCAATCGTTCTCAGCATTCGGCTCTTCTCCAGGGAGTCCTTCCATCAGGTGGCCAAAGTTCCTGTTGTATCAAACTCTTATTCTGCTTTCTAACGCAGGGGTTAGCGTGTTGATTGGGGGGAATCAAATATCAGCCCCCATGTCACAATGGAAGGATTTTTAATGATTTTAAGACCAGTCTTCTCGGCTCCACCTCAATCTCTTGAGGGAACACACTGGAAGAAAGTATCCTGTGCCTGTTGTCTTAGCTCCTAGAGGAAAGATAGGTGTAAATCTATGGCTGGATGGATGGATGAGTCACTCTTGGTTATTCTGATTCCATAGAATGGAAGGAAGGGAAAGTGCTTTCAAAGAAGTTTCAAAGGAGAACATATGAGGGTTGTGCCATGGGGTTCTTGATGACAAGGAAGGTGTATCTGAGTGGGCTGCCTTTCTCCATCCATCTCCAGCCTCCCTGGCTTCCCACACATCTATTCATTCCTAAGAGAAGACCTTGGGAATTTGTTCCTCCCAGAGACCTTCATGGCATCTGCAGCCTCCTGGTTGGTTTCTCCTGCTTACATTCAATCCCAAGGGTCTGGGAGATTTTCTTTCTTTCTTTCTTTCTTTCTTTCTTTCTTTCTTT
>BLBF01000058.1:1846025-1883277 GCA_015471245.1 Laticauda colubrina
TCTATCTATCTATCTATCTATCTATCTATCTATCTATCTATCTATCTATCTATCTATCTGGAGGATTTTTGTTTAGGAAGGGCAGCCTTAAATGTTGAATTTGTTTGCAGTGTTTACAATTCCCAGTTTATTAATATTTACATATTCTGCTATGTTCTGGGTCCAAGACAGAACGAAATCTAGAACTAAATGGCAGGTTGCGATTTTTCCAAAGGACAGATATAATAGTAACTTTTTGTTTATTTGTTTTACCTGTTTAATCCTGAATAAAAATACTGGGAAGTAATAATAAGCCTACTTGAACACCATCAACATTGACAAAAATCACCATCGGTCAATTGCAAAAGGCAGCTTTACTCGGCATTAACAAAATTCCCATTAGTCAATTGCAAAAGGCAACCTGACTCAGAACAGTTTACATCCTGCAGCAACATTTTGAACACCATCAAGCAACATCTGCCTATCCCCGAGAAGGACTCAAGAGGTGGACAAAAATACCATCTCCAGTCTGAACATCGGTTTGACTGTGCAACCAGCAATTAAATTTATATATCGCCCAGAGACCCTGGTCAACTTACTAATTGTTTAAAACATTAAAAAAAAACCAAGAAAATCAAACAGTGACCTAAATAAAATAAGTATGATAAAGATGACCGGATGACAAATTGGGTGGGAACAAGGGAAAACAATCAAGGTTCAGCAGTAGTATCAGTCATCCTGGCCACAACTGTTTAGGGCAACATCAATGCTTCAGAAAAGGATATGCTACTTGGTTGAGTCATTGTCCTTCCGGCTAACCTACTTAACCTACCTCCCTTGATAGAGGGAGAGATTGGGCTGTCTTGCTGTCCCAATTGTTTTGGGGGTGGAACTGGGGTAGGATGAGTTGGCTTCAGTAATTCCCCCCCTTGTTTCTGAGAACTGGCAACATCAAGCAACTATTTTGCAACACTGAGCAATTATTTCCTCCATAGCTTTGCAAGTTACTTGTCTACTCAGAATTGAATTGGCGTCATCCTGTTGGTTCTGGGTCCAGCTTGAACCTTATTTAGAAGAGAAGGATCGAGTTGGCCACGCCTCACATTGATTTTAGCAGGTCTGGATTCAACCTCATGTTCAGCTAGGAGGACCAGGAGTGGACAATTCAATTGTGACTCTGGCTTGTTCACCAGAAGTCTACCCTTTGCATGTCATCTTCCTGATTTTTGACCAGCATGTTGAGCTAAAAACTCGAGCTAAAGCTGCAATTCAGCCTTAGTTTTGACATCATGTGGGAATCTAATATAACATGATTTCATCATTTCCTACTGTGATATATCTGTGCGTGATAGCCAGCCCCCAGGTTTCTGAAGAAACCTTGAAAATTAAGATTGATTTGTTTTTTAAAGACTAAAACAGGTGAAAAAATATTGTTAAGTGTTTCTCCAGGGGGGCAGAAAGTACATATCAGGATATTTCCCAGTCTGTGATTTAACATCTCTTTATGTCTTGAACTTCATTTGTTTTTTAAAAATTAAAACATGGGAGTGATATTGTCCATGGGGATGAGCTGCTCAGATTAAAAACTGTTTTAAAAAACCCCATTTGTATGAGTTTATCAACATGTAAAACATAAGAAAGATTAAAAAAAAATAATAGAGGTTATTTATCTTCCACTGTGCTAAAGAGAGTTGGAAGTTGGTGTCTTTTTCTTTACTCCATCATTTTTCTTTTTTCCTCCCCTCTGTTTGCTATTCCTTTTTTTAAAAGTGTCTCTTTGTATTTTAGACTGATAAACTAATAAAAAACTCTCTCCAGTTAAAAGAAAATGTAGCAGGCAGATTAATCCATCAATTTGGTTTGCATATCTTTGCGTGGGATCCTCATGATATATTCTGTTCTGTTTATACTCTTTTCATTTCTTCCTTTCTTTTGTTGTAAACTGCCCTACTTTAGCCCCATGATATCTCTCTCCCTCTCTCTCTCTCTCTCTCTCTCTCTCTCTCTCTCTCTCTCTCTCTCTTTTTCTCTCTCTCTCTCTCTCTCTCATCTCTCTCTCTCTGTCTCTCTCTCTCATCAATATCTATCAATCATCTATCATCTCTCTTATTTTTCTCTTTATATCTATCTATCTCTATTTAACTCTCTCATCTCTCTCTTTCTATTTATCTATCATCTATCTATCATCTATTTATCTCTCATCTATCAATCATCTATCTATCTATCTATCTATCTATCTATCTATCTATCTATCTATCTATCTATCTATCCATCCATCTATTTATTCATCCATCCATCTATCGTATGGCAAGAATGTTAAATTAAAAAGCGCACTGCAGTTGCATTCCCTGTGAGCAAACAGGAAGCCATTTACTCCATGTACCAGTCTCTCACTGGCATTTTGACGTGATAACAAAATGTTCCACTTGACTTGTTGAGACGATTCAAGGCTGAATCCATGGTTCTAATGTGAGATGGTTTTCCCTGATAGATGAGCAATGAGCTGACATTACATGAAGATTACGTGTTCCTGAAACGAGTGCAGAGCTGTCGGAAACCGCAGGGGGAGGACATCTCCTTTCTCGATTGCGTGAAGATTTCAGAAAGCTTCCGAGAACTGATGGATGCTTCTTCTTCCCAAAAGGTGATTGAATTTTGTCTGTGCCTGAGTTTGACCTAAAAGCATCCTTGGGTTGTTTGCTGAATCCTTTTCGACCTTCCCAAGCTTTGAATGTGAACGGACAACTCTTTGTCTGAAATGGTCTAGGCTCTCCTGCCTGAGCAAGGGTTGGACTAGAAGACCTCTGAGGTCTCTTCCAACTCTGTTATTCTGTTATTGTCAAAGAGAGATCCAACCTACAAGTAAGGAAAAAAATTCTGACAGCGAGAACCATTAACCAGGGGCAAAGGCTTCACTTCAGGACTTGTGGGGGCTCCATCACTGAAGGTTTTGAAGAAGAAACTGGATGACCATTGGACTGGGATGGTATTATAGGATCTCCTGCTTGAGCAGAGAGTTGGTCTAGCCCAAGGGTCACTAATCTTTTGGACCTCAGGGACCACCAAACTCATAATTTTAAATCCCGCGGACCAGAGACCCTCGGAAAATTAAAAAAAAAAAACAGTCTGCAGGAAAATCCCCCACCCTGTTTTCCTACCAATCGATCGTTCTTTATTTGGGATTGCAGGATGCCGTCTCCAGCTCCATTCTCAGGGGGAGAGAGAAAGAAAAACTTTTGGCTGCATGCAAGGAAAGCAGCAGAAGCAGCAGAAGTCTTTCTTTCTCTCCCCCAAACTCCACCAGAAATGAGACTCTGCCGGCACAGCCTCTTGGGGCAGGAGGCCTTGCAGAGTCCCAAAGTCTCCTTTCTGGTGGAGTTTGGGGGAGAGAAAGAAAGACTTTTGCTGCTTTCCTTGCATGCAGCCAAAAGCAGAAGAAGAAAGAAATGGAAAGAAGGAGCCCAGTGGCCAGCCCAGGTGCGTGGGGCAAATGGAGCAAATTTCCCCCTCTGCCCTTTCCCCCTTCCCCTCACTACCTCATGCTATTCGCAATGCAAATCTTGTGTTCCCATGGGCCATGTGGGCGGCATAGCCTTGTGTTCCCATGCATCTTGGATTAATTATTTTGCAGGGGGAGTTTTCTCTGCAGACTACCAAAATTTTCTCACAGACCATCACTGGTCCCCAGACCATTGGTTGGTGACCACTGGACTAGATGACTTCCAAGGTCCCTTCCAACTTCTGTTATTCCATTAACCATTGGAAAAAGTGGGACATCTAGAAATGTGTCATTTTGGAAAAAGCTGGTTGTGTAAGCCAGATCCGGGGAGGAAGTAAGGGGAAAAAGTTGATGCTTATATTAAAAGAGAAGAGGGGAAAAACAAACAATCAGACAGACAAAAAATAAGCACTTTTAGAGGCAAAGGAAGTGGCTTCTTGGAAGTAGCAGTTGCATTTTCACACCCTATTTCTATTCATGCTCAAGGGTTCATTCTGAGACTGCAAGTTATACAGGTTTTCCTGTCCCAGCAGTTTCATCTTGCAAAACCCAAAGTCATTTAAGAATAATAACCGATTAAGCCGCAGGAGCTGTCCCAGATAATCTTTTAAAAAATGAAAGGTCGTGGCCCCAAAGACCCAGGCAGGAAAAGAAGATGGATTAACTCACCTTCTCTGTTCCAGATCAAGACATGTTTTTTTAATTTCGGATTAAAAATTATAATTTTATTTCATATGGAACTGAGAACAATAGCTCCCTCTGTCTTAGTACTGGAGGTCTCCAAAATGCAAAAAAGAAAAAGAGGGACTTTTGTGATTTCAACCAGGACTGTTCTGCCTTGATCCCTGCTTGCAATTCCTAAATGCAGCATCATTGAAGGAGCATAGAAATATATGGAGTCATCCCGTTTAATGCGGCACAGTAGGTCATCTGAAATAAAAAGTCCAGTTTGTTGGTTGAGCTATTTAAAATCTTACCCTGTGGGCTCCTTCCTTTCCCTTTTTTGACCTTCTGATGGAAAAGTCAAATTCAGGCTTTGAGGTTTAGGAGAGATTGGATGACCTGGGGAAACTTCTCAATAAATATTGTGGGGTTGTTGTTGTTTTTTAAATGTGTATGTTTTTATACGATATAAATCGTATAAATAAATAGTTTCTTTTTCTTCTACAGGTTCCAGATCCAATTGTGCCAGCTATGCAAACAGGTAAGTTTCTGCAACTTTGCAAAAGCTTTCTTTCCCTCTCCCTCCCTCTCCCCCTCTCTTTCTCTCTCTCTCCCCCCTCTCTCTTCCCCACTTCTCTCTCTCACACACACAATTGGTTCAAGGCACATTAACACCATTGCCAGAAAGCAACTAGCACCAGAAAATTGGTTATGAATGCAATTACATTACTGGAGGCATCTTGGCCCTAAAACAGTAGAGAAAATTTTCCACAAATGCTGGCAACTCCCTAGCTGTACAAACCTCACTTGGAAATTAGTTCATTTGGATCGTTCTGTGCCATATTTCTGACTTTTTCAGGCCTTCTTTCTGGTTTTTTCTAGTACCTTTTCCCTTTCCGAGCCATCCTCCAGTCAATGAAGGGTTCACAGAGTGAGGAACCTTATTCTAGCCAATAAATTGAAAATTAAGAGTTGGGTAGCATCTTGTCTGGCTCACTAAATTTATTAAAAGGGAGAAGCTTTTTCATAAATTGTGAATTAAAGATTCCGGTAGCATTTTATCTGGCTAACAAAAGGCAGAAACTTTCAATGACCGCTGTTTTGTTTTTTTTATTGCAGGTAATCCAAAGCTAGGTGCAAGCATTCACCTGGCAGGCAAGAGCAGCCAGAGCAAAGGTGAGAACCGGCATTATTTTCTGGTCTCGTGGAATTGGAGAAAGAATTGCTTTCAAGGCAAGAGTCAGATAAGAGGGGGTTGAGCCCAGGCCAAGAGAGATTAACTTGAAAAATAGCTCAGACAAACAGGGTTCACCAAATTTTTGGACCTCAGGGACCACCAAACTCATAATTTTAAATCCTGTAGACCACTAATATGAATTTTGATTGACGGTGGCTTGCTGACATTGATAGGAGAGACAGAGATAGAGATCCAATCTAACCTCGGAGGGCTAGCAATGATGTTCTCTCTCTCTCTCTCTCACACACACACGCACACACATGCACACCCACACAAAAAGTCCCTCACACACCCCCACCCTCTCCAAGGCAGCCACATTCCTTCACTTTTGAACTCCATTCTCGGGGGGGTGGGAGAGAGAGGGGGGGGAGAGAATCGTGTGATCCCAAATAAAGAACAATTGATTGGCAGGAAATGGGATGAGGGAATTTCCTGCAGGCTTTTTGGGGGATTTTCCCAGGGTCTCTATCTGCAGAACCCCAGCTATCACTACATCCCTCACCCTCAGCTCCAGGCTGTGTCAAGCCTGAAGCCATGTGAAGGAAAATCCCTGTAGAAAAAGCTACAGAAAATAAAACAGTCACAGCCAGGTCAGCTTCAGGGTTGACAGGCTGCCCCCCCCCCGTCAATTGAAGAAACCCTCAATCCTCAAAAGCTTTTCAAACTGGACAACTTTATGATGTACGGACTTCAACTCCCAGAATTCCCAAGCCAGCATGTAGTTGTCCCTTACGCAAAAATAAAAGTGGACTTCTAGGCCGTTGGTTTCTTAATCTGGTTTTACCTTATTGAGCTGACATGGAATAAATGAAGCCTATCACCTTCTTCCCTACAGTTCTACACTGGAAGAATACGACCTATGCCCCAAAGGACGGTGTGTTCTCCAACCGGGATGGAAAAATCACAATTAGCAAAGGCGGACGGTATTACATTTATGCCCAAGTCACCTTTTGCAGCAAGCCAGAGTTGCACGCCCCACTCATATTCAAGGTCCACGTCTATCTTGACCTGCCGTTGGAGACACATCAACTGCTAATGAAGGGTGTTGGGACTTACAACACTGCAGTGGACCTGTGTGATTTGCAGTCCATCCACCTGAGCAGGGCTGTGGAGCTCCAGTCTGGCCACACCATCTTTGTCAATGTAACGGACATCTCCAGAGTAGATTTCAACTATGGGTACACCTACTTTGGCCTTATTCAGCTCTCCTAGAAAAGATGCTTCATTCTGTGCCCCGCCATCCCTTTTCCTGTCCTCCAACCGTATTTATGAACTCTCTGGTTCTATTTCTTTTATAGACATATTTTATTTAATTTATTAAGCAGGGTGGGGAGGGTGAATTGTTCAAATCTGAAGGTTATCAAGTATAGGTGGCCCTGAGTATGAGAGCAGTGGTTTGTTCCGTGTTGGAAGGCTGGGCGCTGCCGGTTTCAAGACAGCATCTCACGTGGCTTCCAGGACTGTTGCTGAAGGAGAAATCTGGGTGCCTCTCGTTCTCATGTGTGCTTTGCTAGTAGAACTCACTGATGGACCATATCTCAGTGGGGAAGCATCTGCTGCATCCTGGAAGCCTGCCCCAGGTCACAGTTACCTCCAAAGTGGACTAAGAAAGACCCTAACTGCTTGTTCCTCAAGATCAACCAACGCTCCCCAATCTGATGTTCTTCAGAGGTGCTGAGATGCCAACTGCAAACATGTTTAGTCAACATGGCCAGCTTTGCATAACGTGTAAACCCTCCTATGATTATATATGAGTATATTTTATACAAGACTGTTTAACACAGTTGGAAGGGACTTCAGAGGTCTTGTAGTCCAACCCCTGCTCAAGCAAGATAACTTAATACCATTCCAAACAAGTAGCTGTCCAGTCTCTTCTTAAAAACCTCCAGTGATGGAGCACCTATAACTTCTGGAGTCAAGTTGTTCCACTGATTAATTGTCCTCACTGTCTGGAAGTTTCTCCTTAAGTCCAGGTTGCTTTTCTCTTTGATGAGTTTCCACCTGTTGCTTCTTGTCCTGCCTTCTGCAGCTTTGGAGAATGCTCTCTCCTCTCTGGCGACCTCTTAGAACAGGGGCTTCAAACTTGCTAAGTTTAAGACTTGTGAACTTCAACTCCCAGAATTCCTCCTCCAGTCATGTTAGATCAGGAATTCTGGGAGTTTGAAGTCCACAAGTCTTAAACTTGTCAAGTTTGAAGACTCTTGCCTTAGCTATTGGAATCCTGCTATCATGTCATCCCCTAGTCCTTCTTTTCATTAAACTAGACATACCCAATTCCTGCAACCGCTTTTCGTATTTTGGACCCAAGGAAAAAAATTAGGTGAACTTCTAAGATGAACTTCTTGCTGAAGTAGCCATGAGATGATGAAATCTTGGCTCAGATGGTTCCCAAACTCAACTTTCACAGCTCAAAGTGATGTAGTGTAGGATCAAAGATGACAACTCTTTAGTCTTATGAGTTAAGTAGGCTCCTATGGTTCAGGCCAGGGATTTCCAACCTTAGCAACTTTAAGACTTGTGGACTTCAACTCTCTTCTCGGAGTTGAAGTTCACAAGTCTTAAAGTTGCCAAGGTTGGAGACCCCTGTTTTAGGCAACTAGCTCTAATGAATTATAAATATGTTGGTTTAGTAGAGTCGACAGAAGTGGTTGTGTGCACAATGAAAAGACTAAACAATTCCATCTCATCCTGTTCTTAAACAGCCTGCCAAAATGGTTGAACCAAAACATTTTCTTTTGCTGATGTTTTCTGCTTAATCATCTGGGTTGTTTTTTTTTTAAGGGAGATTTTTGCAATGACCTCCTTTCATTTTTAGCCAAAACTAAACCACTCCGAGGAGAAATAACCAGACAGACCTAATATCATGAAAGATGACATGTACGCTTGTAAAGGCATAGCTTGTTTTCTTTTAAAAATCCTCTTTTATTTCCTTGAAAATCAAAATTTTAAAAATTTCTCAAAATAAAAATATTTTTTAGAAAAAAAGGTGTTTGATTGCATCAGTTGTGGTGGGCCGGAAATAAAAACAGAACAAGAGAAAAATCAAAAAGCAATGAAAGGAACAAATAAAATAAAGTCTTAAAAGAAACCTATTTACATAAAACTGTAAATATATATATGTATTTATATATATATATGTATTTTTACATATATATATATATATATATATATATATATATATATATATATATATATATATATATGCATATTATCCAATCAGGTTCAAATGGCTTCTATTCCTTTAGTACAATTGTATATTCTTCCTTTTTTTTAACATCACAATCCTATGCATTTTTGCAGAAACTCTGAGTTCCTTGGATTTCTCTGAAAAACGTGGAATTTTTGTAGCCTTAATTTTCCTTAGAACAACAACACACACAAACATAACATCTGGTGCATATAGTGGAAACAGGCCAGTATTTCCTAAATTTTGGAGGCCTGGACACAGTAATTTCCTTGGCTGACCAAGCAGAGATGGAATTTATGCTTAGCAAGGAAGTCCAAAAGTTTGTGTTGTAGCTTTCTGAAAAAATTAGCAATCCTTGAGAAATCAAGATTATGTATGATATAATCTCTTGTGCCCAGAGATTTCATGGTTTCCTTGATTGCCAAGAACAGATGAGCATAATATTCTTCTTCCTATGTTGGTTGCTGCTTGTTCCTGAGGGGCCACCTCAAACCTGAAGAGAGGTGGATTTGTGGATATTGATTTCAACCCACCCCCGACATGCTCCAGATACAGTTTTGGAATTGCTTTAGACACCTATGGATCCAAGTTTTGGGAAGCCCCTGGCTGGGAGTAGTAAGGAAGCACAGAAACAAGTGAAGACACCCAAAGATCATGCAGGAGGCCTCCGAAGATCATCTCGGCATTAAGCTCAGGCAGGTGTTCTTCCTCCCCACTGCTGAATTTAGGAAGGTTTGAGGAGAGGTGCCTCCAGGTATGTTCTCAGAAGTTGACAATGCTCGGTGCTGTGTGGCTAGCACCACCAAAACAACCTTCAACTCCATCGCTCCCCCAAATAGAACAGTCCAACCTTGACCATTGTAAGACCTGTGGACTTCAACTCCCAGAATTCCCCAGTCAGAATAGCTGGGAGTTGGAAATCCACAGGTCTTAAAGTTGACAAGGTTGGACATCCCTGGTCTAGATGGTTTGAACCCTTTCAAGAAGTTCCTTTATAAGATAACAGCTGAACTTGGAAACCTATCATACTTTTTCTTTTTTTTAAAAAAAGAAGGCCTACAAGGTAGGGTCATTATCACCTTCTCCTTCTCCTTCTCCTTCTCCTTCTCCTTCTTCTTCTTCTTCTTCTTCCACCTCTTCCTCCTCCTCCTCTATTCTGTCTGATTCTAATTTCTGGCCAGGTGAATCCCTGTGGGTCAAAAAGGGAAAACTGTAGACCTTTGTGGCGGGGGGGGGGGGGAAACCCACCCAATTCCCAGTAGATCATTCACCAAGAAGGACACTGAGGAGCTGCAGTGTCAGATCCGTGTATCTGCCATTCTTCAATGGAAGAAGAAGGGTGGGGGGAAGTTGGTGTAAGTAATCCTTTTTGATGTAACTGAATATATTAATTCTTATATTGAATCTGTATAACTCGCACATGATATACAACTGGAGGACTGGAGCCAGAAACTTGTCACCTCTTGGAGAGATAGCAAGAGGAGAAGGGACCATGAAAATTCCAGCTCTGGAAGATGCTCCCTGGGAAACTTTTCTAAAATACATTCCCAGAGAAGGTGAGGGGGGAATTAACATGTTGATTCTTTGTTTGACAAAATCCACATCTAAATAAGGGGAGGGGTTCTAACTCCCTTTATCTGTTACTGTATGCCTGGAAGCAGATTCTGCTTTGACTAGTATTGGAATCATTTCCTTTCAATAAAGAATTCCTTTTGAAGTGCCTACCTTGCAGAAGTTCATTCTTTTTTCGGTTGAAGAGGGAAAAGTCCATTGCTTACATGCAGACTTGAGGGAGATCTTCTTGGGGGTAACATCTCCATTCTGTTTCTTTGCGACAAGCTTCCACACAAAGTTGGCCAACCCAAGAATGCGTCCTTCGCTCAGTTTGTGTGCATTTTGCCTCTTCATATTTTTCAGCTTTACCCTGTGATCTGATTGTCTTGGCCCTTCCTGACTGTCTTCAAATGCATTTCCCTGCTGCAGCCAAAGAGCTTTTGCCTGTCTAAATGCAATTGCAACTTTCCCCTCCAGCTGCTAACAGCTGGAACACAAAGACTATCTCCCACTGGACTTTTTTGGAGTCAATCTCACTCTTGCTACAGGGCGGCTATCAAAAAATAATTCTGCCGGTATAGAAAGCCTAAGGCAACTCCTCTCTAATCTCAGAGCACAGGTAACTCGATTTACGACTCTTCGTTTAGTGGCCATGCAAAGCTACAACAGCATTGAAAAACAGTTAACGTACCATCATTCCTCGCACGTGTGGCTGTTGCAACATCCCCCATGGCCAGGCGATCAAAAAAATTTGAGGTGCTTGGCAACTTGAAAAATGTTCGTAAGTCACTTTTCCCACCATCCTTTTGTAACTTTGAAAGGTCACAAAATGGAACTGTTGTAAGGCGAGGACAGACCTGTAACCAGGGCACCTTGGTTAATGCTAAAATCACAGAGATGGAAGGGATCACAGAATCACAGAGATGGAAGGGACCTTGGAGATCTTTCTAGTCCAACTCTCCCCCAGCTCAAACCAGAGAGACAACACCAATGGGAAGAGATGAACCTGCCATTGGCTGCTGTCTTTTCGTTTCAACCCACTTCCTGAGGGATCTGCGCTAATGCGCAAGGAACTGAAAGCTGTGAATCCAGAGGGATCTGTTCTCCGAAAATCTGAGATCCTTTGCATTAATATCCTCTCCAGAAAAGCCACAGAGGGGGATTCTCACAGTCTCGAGGAGAGGACGGCGAATCTCATGCTCGTTTTCCTCATTCCCTGAAAAAAAAATGATAATAATAGAAGTGCAAATGATCATTTGTCTTCTCCCTTGGTTGCAATTCAGGAAACCGAGTTTGCTTTTCCCTCCCACTCAATAAATTAAAAAAACAAAAACACACACATTTTAAAAGCAAAACAAGAACAGGAGGAGGTAAGGGCAGGGGTTTTTTTTTTGGTGGGGTTGTTTCTTCCCTGCGTTTCCTCTCAACTGGGTTTTGCACTCAGGAACCTGCTTCACGCTGAGTGGTGACCCATCCCTCGCCAGGAGCAATATATTCTTAGGATGAGACACACGGGAGGAGGGTAACGATACCAGAACTCCTGGAAAGGTTTTTCGCGACTTTTGTGACGTCCATTTTGGAGCAAATCTTCACTGGCCGTGAGCAGCATGCAAAACGAGGGGAGGAGGAATAAAAATAAAAAAAACAGCTGGGCTATTTGTTTTTATCTTTTCTTTTCTGCGACGAAGAAGCAATTGATTCCCTGATGAAGGAGTGAGGGAGTACGAGAGAGGCGGCTGAAAACTTTCCTGAGTGGGGTTTGGGGGTTCAAGCTAGCATCGAGGAACGGCGGCCGGTCTCTTCTCGAATACTGTCATCCGTTTGCTTCAATAACCTTCGGACCAATTTTTCCAAATCTTTCCTGGATTTCAGCTCTTCTTCCAGACATTGCTTCATTCGTTTGTTCTCCTGCAGAGGGGAAGAGAGGAAAAAGGGACAGCCGTGTTTGCACATCATTAAAATGGTTTTCCTTCAATAAACTGTCTTTGGGGTACAGGCAGTCCTGACCTAACGACTGCAATGGAACTCCAAATTTCCATGGCGAAGCAAGGCAGCTGTTACAGGGGTGGGATGCAAACATTTTTACTACTGGTTTTGTGGGCGTGGCCATGTGACTGGGTGGGCGTGGCTTCTTCTTTTTTTGCAGCCCCCCACTGTGCCCCTTTTTGCCTCCTGGGTCTCAGGGAAGCCTCTTGGGTGAAGCAGTAAGACAGCGAGGGGGATCACAACACAGCTGATCGTTGGAACAGCTGATTGTCAGGAGGAAAAAAAAAGGAAAGAAATATTGGTTCGGCTGAACGAGTAGCTGTTTTTTTTACTACCAGTTTGACAGAACATTAGCATTTTTTACTACCGGTTTGTCCGAACTGGGCCGAACTGGTAGAATACCACCACTGAGTTGTTAGAGGTGTTTTGCCCTATTGGGATACAATGAAATTTCATTTTAATGTATGCCGATTCGTCAACATTCAAAGTGACAATTGAATTGTTCTAAAACCAACCTACTTTCCAAAGAAACAACAACAAAAAGCCACTGGAAAGTCAGTAGGATTATGGAGCCCCCAGTTGAAATCAGCAATCTTTTTTTTTTTGCAAAACTGTTTGTAAAGGCTGCCCAGCCTGATGCAATTATTCTGGATTACCTGCTTCAGTTCTTTGACTTCGTCTTTTAGCGCGTAGACGGTATCCACAAGACTCCTAGGAAACAGCAGAAAAAGGCAATAATAATAATAATAATAATAATAATAATAATAATAATAATAAAATCCATCAGCCTGAGACACAAAATATTTCCTTCATTTTTTGCTTTTTTCATTTTTAGAGCTTCATACCGTGGTGACTTATTCTTTTAATGATTTTCGTGTTAGGTTTATGTTTCATTTTAAAGCTTTCCCATTAAACTACAGGTGGTCCTTGACGTATGGCTGTCAACTAAAAAATACTCCCTTGGTCTTTTTAGTTGCCAGCAGAAAGGGAGTGAGGAAAAGCAGTGCATTCCTTAAATGCCTCAGATAATCACCTTGGCAGCCCAAAACTGTCGGTGCACAAGAAAATTACTGGAGAGTATGATTGATGACTCTTGGCTATGGATGTGTCCCATTGGAGAATATATTTTCAGGGGGTGGGAGGAAGACCAGGGTCAAGGGGGAAATGAATGATGTATTTTAGTGTTGGCTGCACCCAGCTAATGCTGACATGGTCACTCCTAATAAATCTTTTTTTTTTTTACTCTGACAGATGAGACTAGATTTGAATGGGGGTGGATTTGTCAGAGCCCTGACAGCTTGTGTTGCTAAGTAAAACACTTGTTAAGTGAGTTTTGCCCCATTTTATAACCTTTCTTGCCACCAGTAAGTAAATCACTGCAGTTGTCAAGTTAGGAACACGGACGTTAAATGAATCTGGCTTGTCGAAAGGTCGTAAAAGCAGATCACATGCTCCTGGGACATGCAAATGTGACGTCAACTCATAAAATATTTCTTTGGTCTTTTTCGAGTTGCCAACAGAAAGGGAGGAAGGAGCAGTGCAGCAGCTTGCAAAACTGAAAGTGCATTCCATAAATGTTTTCAAAGATAGTAACTAGGTGACTGAAGTTTCTGCCGCACAAAATTCTAACTGAAGAACATGATGGATGACTCTTGGCTATGGAAATGTCTCATTGGAGAATATGAATTATGATACACCCAGGGGTGGGGGTAAAACCAGGGTCAAGGGTGACAATGAATGATGTGCCTCAGAGTCAGCTACACCCAGGCAGTGCTGGTATGTTAACTCTCAATAAATCCTTTTTAAGTTTTGGAAGTTTGGCTCGAGACTCATGATTTAATTGGGAGTAACTGCCGGAATCTTGACATATGAATCAGTAGCCAAGCGTTTGAATTTTGATCACGTGACCAAGGGGATGTTACAGTGGTCATAAATTCGGTCATATAATGGTCATAAGTCACATTTTTCAATTGTACTGTAATTTCTAACAGTCACTAAATGAACTGTTGTAAGTCGAGTGTCAGTGTTCCAGAGATTATCCTGGATTATCCCAACTAAGAACTCTGGCTTTTGGGCAAAAGAAAAATATTGCAATAAATGCAAAAAGAAAAAAAAATGGTTTGACCAGCCAACGAATAAAAAGATAATCTCCATCACTGGAGATGGCATAGGTCATCCCGCTTGAGCTTGGGGGGGGGGGGGCTGGGGGGGGGGCTGGACTATAAGACCTCCAAGGTCCCTTCCAGCTCTATTCTATTCTAATCATGAAGGAGACTCCCATTTTCCTGACCTCCAACCTGTTCATGGTCACAAAACTCTTTCTCTTCCTTTCAGGGGCCCTGAGGGACACCCCCACACACAAAACAATTGAGGGCTTCTAAGCCTTCCCCATCTGACTTGGCTCTGGATTTGGGGACTGGGCCACACAATTTTCTGCTGCCAGGAAAACATGCACTGTTTCAACCAGCAAAGAGAAATCAGAGGTGAGTTGTGAAGGACACTCCATTGGCACCTACAACAGGGCTGGGATTCAGCCGGTTTGGGCTAGTTCGGGTGAACCGGATGTTAAATTTACAACTGGTTCACCAAGCCGGTAGTTGAATTGACCAGCTGGCCCCACCCACCCTGCCCCATCCCTCCCAGGAGTCTCCATGTGGCTCGTTTTGGATGCAAGTAAGTGCAGAGTCAACGCAGGGGCTCTGGGAAGGGGAAAAATGCCCTCCTAGGAGTTCTGGAAATTGGCCTATTTCCAGCTTCCAGAGGGCCTCCAGAGCCTGGGGGAATTTTCTCCCTCCCAGAGGCCTGAGGGAAGCCTCCGGACTCTGGGGAAGGCAAAAAATGGCCCTCCTGGAAGTTCTGGTAGGCCATGCCCACCCAGCAACTGGCAGAGAACTGGTTGTTGGGATTTTTGAATCCCACCCCTGCCTACGAGGATGACACCATCTTGCCTACATGGGCTCCCATTATGACAAGACGTTGAGATGGGTCACCTCGGCCATAGAAGACTTCTTCCTAAGAATCAAAACGTTGGGGTTCGTGGTTGGGTCATCAGCAGAAGACTCAACACAAGAGAAGGAAGCCCTCAAAGAAATCTCAAGGAGGAATGGAGATGGGAGAAGTTCCCCCATGAGATTTTGCTTCAGCTTTTTCGTAGGTTCAGCTCGTGGTCTCACTCACTTCTCCTCAGCCACAGTCTGCCCGTTACTCCGCACTTCCTCGATGATTAGTTTCTCCTCTTCCGGAAGTAGAACCTGGGGGACTGAATCTTTGCGGGACCCTGAGGACAAGAGAGGACAATTCAGGGAAGGGTTTCATTTGGGGCGTCGAGAGGTTGGGGTGCAATTTTGCCTCCGTGAGGCTGAGGCCACTTTGGTTGAGTGGTACCAGATTGGGAGATGGTGAGTTCTAGTCTAGTTGTAGTATGAAAGGTGGCTGGGTGACTCTGGGCCAATCAACAGAAGATGTGGAGTTCTAGTCCCACATTTGGCACAAAAGATGGTTGGGTGACTTGGGAGTCAATCACCTCCAGGAGATGGTGAGTTCTAGTCTCACCTTAGGCATGAAAGCCAGCTGGGTGACTTTGGAAGTTCTAGTCCCACCTCAGGCTTCAAAGACTGACCTTGGACCAATCATCAGGAAAGATGGGTTCTAATCCTGCATCAGCCTGAAAGCCAGCTGGGTGACTTTGGGAGTTTTAGTCCCATCTCAGGCAACATAGAGAGCTGACTGACCTTGGCCCAATCACCAGGAGATGGTGAGTTCTAGTCCCACTTTAGGCACAAAAGACTGTTGAATATCTTTGGGCCAATAACCAGGAGAATGTGAGTTCTAGTCCTGCAATAGCATGAAAGCCGACTGGGTGACTTTGGGAGCTCTTGTCCCACCTCAGGCATCATAGAGGAGTGACTGACCTTGGGCCAATCGCCAGGAGACAGTGAGTTCTAGTCCCACCTTAGTCACAAAAGATGGCTGGGTGACTTTGGACCATTCACCAGGAGATGATAAGTTCTAATCCTGCCTTAGCAAGAGAACCAACTAGGTGACTTCGGGAGTTCTAGAATTCACCTTAAGGTCTCATAGAGGGCTGACTGACCTTGGGCCAACCTCCAGGAGACGGTGAATTCTAGCCCCACCTTAAGCCCCAAAGACAGTTGGGTTACTTTGAGCCAATCACCAGGAGACGGTGAATTCTAGTCCTGCCTTAGGACAGCTGAATGACTTTGGATTAGCTCTTCTCCCTCAGCCCAAATCCACTTCACAGGTCTGTTCTTGTGGGGGAAACAGGTGGAGGAAAGCAAGTAGGATACATTCCCGGCCTTGAGTTATTGTAAAAATAATAAAAACCGGAATAGAGCTAAGTTAAAAAAAAATTAAAAATAAAAATTAAATGTCACAGACAATCTACAACTCTAGAATACTCAATCCAGTTTTGGTCACCACATTGTAAAAAAGAGCTCGAAACGTTAGAAAGAGTGCACAGAAGAGCAACCAGGATGATGAGGACACCAGAGGCTAAAACATACTGTGAACAGTTGCAGGAACTGGGCCTGGCTAGTCTAGGGAAGAGAAGGACCAGGGGAGACAGGAGAGCAGCCTTCCAATATTTGAGGACAGGGGGTTGGACTAGATGACCTACAAGATCCCTTCCAACTCTGTTAATCTGACTTTAATTTTAATGAACAAAAGGATCAGAGGAGACAGGATAGCAGTCTTCCAATATTTGAGGGGCTGCCACAGAGAGGAGGAGGGGGTCAAGTTGTTTTCCAAGGCACCTTAAGGCCAGACAAGGAATAATGGATGGAAACTGAACAAGGAGAGATTCAACCAGGAAACGAGGAGAAACTTTTGGACAGGGAGAACCATCAACCGATGGGACAGAAGTTGCCTTCAAAAATTGTGGAAGCTTCATCCCTGGAGGCTTTCAAGAAGAGACTGGACTGCCCTCTGTCAGAAATGGTGTGGGGTCTCCTGCTTGGGTGGGAGGGTTGATGACCTACAAGGCCCCTTCCAACTCTGTTAATCTGTTAAACTCCCCCAGGCTGAAGCTAAACCCGAATCAATGCAGGAGAGCAGCCACCTCCCATCCCCAAGATGCACTGATTTATTGTTAGTGCCACCTCACTGCCTCCGACACTAGACGTGTTTCCATTCATGGCTTCAGAAGAAGCGAGAAGAAAAAAGAAAGATACAGAGATTATATATATAGATAAACCACCAGGCAGCTTCTTTTCTTTTCTGAAATGTGCAGCAGATTGAACGATAAAAGCCCCAGAAGCGACAAGTGTCTTGGGAGATTAGCATCTCGAGAGGCTGGGAGGGCCAGAAGAAACCAAAGTCAACAGCATCTCGTTGCAACTTCTCGCCGTTTCCTTCATCTTCATCTCACTATTTCCCAAGTCAGCTTTATTTCAAAGGTTCTACTCCTCCGCGTTGGGCTAGATGCATCTATTCCTTTTTGAAAGCAAAAAAACAGCTGGTCCTCGACTTATGGCTGCCGTCGAGCCCAACATGGAGGTTGCCAAGGGAAACATTTGCTCAGCACATTTTGGCCCGTATTTAACGGCTCTCGTCTCGCCCCATTTGCTGAGCGAATCTCTCATGAAAGGAGCAACAGGAATCGCTTAAGGGATCCGTCTTCCCCATTGGACTTGGTCACAAAAGGGGAATTGGTTGGCCCCCGGGAAGTGCCGTAAGTACGAGTCGGTTGCCAAGCATCTGAATTTTGGTCAGGCGACCGCAGGGATTTTGCAAGGTTCGTAAGTGTGAAACAGGGATCATAAGTCCCTTTTTTTGAGGGCGGTACAAACAGTCCCTAAATGAACTGTTGTAAATCGAGGACTACCAGAATTAGAAATGATCACATGGGAGGTGGGTTGATATTCAACCTATGAAAAATCTCTTTTTTCCCCCTGGGATGTTAATTGGGGGGGGGGGGGAATAATTAATTTTTAATCCAAGACACAGCGAGAAAAAAAACCCCATGAGAAACCTGGTTGGGCTTCCAACTGCTTACCTGAGGTGACGTTCTGCTGTAGACTCGCCCCTGCGCAGTACGCCTCAATCACCTTCAGGATCTGAGCGTCTTCCTCTAAGGCAACTGTACCTGAAAAGCAAATGCATGTTAAGGACAGGCTCTGGATTGACTCTAGAGCCGTGATGGCAAACCTATGGCACGCATGTCAGAGGTGGCACACAGAGTCCTCCCGCTGGTCAGCTGGTTTTGGGGTCTCTGCCATGAATGCGCGGGATGGAATGCACGTGGGGGGGGGTCACTCATGCATGCATGGGGGCAGGATGCATGCACAGGTGCACACACAAGTTGCATTTTGGGGATGAATGCACGCGGGCTTTGGGCACTTGGTACCAAAAAGGTTAGCCATCACTGCTCTAGAGCAAGGGTCCCCAAACTAGGCAACCTTCCCACTTGTGGACTTCCATTCCCAGAATCCCTCAGGCAACGTGGAGTTGAAGTCAGGGATGGGCTTCACAAAATATTTAGCAAACGGTTCTATGTCCGGTTACAGGGTGGGTGTGGCCTAGTTGGCCTCCTGCATCACAGCGGGGCATGTGTGTGTGTTTTTGCCCTCTCCCGGCCTCCAGAGGCTCTTGTGGAGGCTGGAGACCCATGTTTCACCCTCCCCAGGCTCCAGAGGCTTTCCTCGAACTTCCGGGAGGCCCGTTTCCCCTCTCCCTGGGCTCTGGAGGCTCTCTGGAGGCCGTAAACAGTTTCTGGCCTTCTGGAGTCTTTGGAAGGCCTGTTTCTCGCCCTCCCTGAGCCTCCACGCAGCCCCTGCACTTACCTGGGATCCAAAACAGGCTATGTGGAGACTCCTGGGAGGGGGGGCAGGTGGGGCCAGCCAGTCGTTGCAACAACCGGTTCGGCAAACCAGATGTAAAATTAACATCCAGTTCGCCTGAACCAATGCAAACCACTAGCAACCCACCCCTGGTTGAAGTCCACAAGTCTTGAAGTTTCTCAGTTTGGAGACCCCTGCTCTCCATCTTCAATTTTGCCAGAAGAAGGACTGCCTCCTTTGTCTTTTGTCCATTAGATGTTTTTAAGTCTTGAGTCCTTCAAGCTGGCCAGATGTATTGTGAGACAATCGGACACTAGTTCATTATTGGCTGGGGAGTGGTCATTATCCATCGATAACCTTCACTGTGCCTCATTGTCATCTGGTGTCCTTTCTCCACAATAGGTCTTGGGGGTCCCCTTCGTATTCCTTTTGCAAGAGTGAAGGCAAGACCTTTGAGGAAGGTCCACAAAAGCTTCTAAGATAATAAAGCGATGCGTCATGACTCATGAAGTCCCATTTTTACGCCTTGCTTTATTATTTACTTATTGCTCTAAGGCTATCTTTTGTGTCCTTCTACTGAGTTGTTAGAATCACAGAATAGTCTATCAGGGCCATGCCATCAACTTCATCCCTTGCTTGATGCAGGATTCTGAATCAAAATATCTTTCACAGATGGTGGTCCAGAAACTGGTTGAACACATCCAACAGAAGAGGATCCATAACCTCTTTGGGTTCTCATTGGTTTTGTTGTCTCGTTGGGTTAAATAGTTCAAATGTTCCTCCTAATTCCTCGGAGAATCTGCAAGGCTGGACTTGTAACTTCTGCCTCTTGCCTTCAGGGACAATGGAGAACAAGACGGGTCCTTGATCTGCAGGACACTTGAAGAGACTATTGGGTCTCCCTTAAGTCAACTGCTCTTCAGCTAAAGAGTTCCCTCAACATCTCCTTGTAGACCATCTCCTAGCCATTCTCCTTGCCCTTTTATGGACCTCTTCCATTGCAATTTGGATCCAACACTAGACATGGGGCCAGACTAATAGAAGATAAACTAGAAGTCAACTTGTAAAACATTCCTATGCCTGTTTCCAAGGTCATGCTGGCATATCACTCCTAATAAATCTTTTGAATTTTTTTGAAGTTTGGCTCGTGGCTTATGATTTAATTAGAATGATTGCTGGAATCCTGGCAGTGGAAATATTAATTCTCCCAATTTGGAAATTGAACTAAACTTTTCAAGGATGCCTTTCCTGGGAGACAATCATGCCTCTCCTCCTTTAGTAAAGATGTGCAACTTCATAAAACAGTATGGAAAGAGAATGTCATTTTTAACCAATGAATAAAGATCAGAGTGTTCTACCTTACAGCAGAAAATCTATTCTAGACAGCAATTACGCAGCCAACGTACTTTTTCTAATTACAAACTCCTCATCCGATGCCTTCCTCTCTGTTTTTCTTTTGGGCAGGAACTTTTTCATCGTCTTTGGGCTCTTGCTGGCATCCTGTCAAGATAGAACTATTGATTAGTATTATATCCTGGGTGGAAAAAAATAATCTCCACTCATGATGCATCTAAGTTTCCATTGATTAACCAAGGACCAAACTCAAATTTGTGAGTTTGCAGAGTAAATACCCGAGAGTCGAGCAATTGTATTGATAGGTGGCCTGTTTGAGCACATGACACAAAGACAAAGATTGGGCTAATCTGATAGCCATAAATTGTGTTGGCCCACAACTCTCAATGTCCTTCTTCTTCTGAGCCATTGGCCCAGCTACCAACAATAGCGATGTTGCACCTTTTTCATGTGAGGCAATGGACAATTGACCGTCCCAGAAATGCCATGCCTTGAAGTCCAGCATGGAAGTTCTAGCAAGGAAATATCTGTGAAAGGATTAAGAGCCATTGAGGAGAAATTTAGATGAGAGTGTTCTGACCCAGCTCCCCAAACACGACAAACCCTCTAATTTAAATAAATGATTCCTTTATTAGGAACACCAGCAGCCCAGGTATAAAGTTTCTCTCTCAATGCAGGCTAACAAGTCTGTCTGGCAGGGACATGAATAGATCTGCCACATCTATTCATCTCTTTCCCTTGCCTTTTTATCCCTATAGCTAGGGTCGGGCTTCACTAGCAGTGGAGGCTCTTCCATCCCAAGGACCAGCCGATAAATTTCCACTGCTCTCCTCTCCTCTGCTTTCTGCACATCCACACATCAGGCACTGGACCCAGCTGTTCCTCCTCTTCCTCATCAGCCACTTCCTGATCCAGGGGCTTTTGATTTCCCATCTAAGGGCTGATGATAGCCCAGGCTCTGCCTCTGTATCTCTCTCTCTCTCTCTTTCTCTCTGCCAGCTCATTCCCTCTTCCCTCTCGGAGTTCTCAGGTTGTCTTCATGCTGACCCTGACCCCCATGCCGCCTCCTCCTCCTCCTCCTCCTCCTCCGCCGCTGTAAGGGCCGGTGTCTGACAGGCTACAACAGAGATCTTACTGTACACATTCTAGAGATAGAAAGACAACTGAGAAAGAAACTCCAAGTAACTGAGTCTTGATGTTGTTTTAGTATAAAACAGGACAGAGAGAGAAACTGGGACAGACTTCAAGGATCAGATCAAGAAAGAGACGTTGTAAGAATTCTAGGAAACCCTCTGTATCTATTTATTCAACCCTCTGTATCTATTAATACAGGTGGAATTTCAGAAATCTTGAAAGCCTGTCCCAGTTTTTCTTTGACCAATCTTAGGGTTTAAAAAAATTTGTATCAAGGGGGCTTATTTTGAGTTTCTTTCTCAAACTGCCTTCCACTTTTAGACTTCGTAATCTCTTCTCCAATGGCTTGCTCCTACCTCCTGCAAGCCCTCCCTCAATACCTTTATGGAATGCCTACACCACCCCCCCCCAAGCCATGGTGAATTGTGCCAGCTTCAGAGCTATCATTGCATTAAATAAATAAACCCTGAGTCAGAGGCTGCCTTAAAGCACATCTCTGTTTCACTACTGAGGAAATGTGCAGGCAACCAGATTGCATAAACAAACAGCCGTGAGATGAGCTTTGGGAAAATATGACCTCAAACCCTGCACAGAAACTTGTCACTGGGGGAAAAACCCTGCTTGTGCATTAAAACACTCGATATGTTGCAAGAGAACATGTCGCGGAGAGGTTTCTCGCCTTACCTTTAAGATGTAGGACATCCGCTGGGAAGGAGCATGAAAGAAAGAAAAGATGAGCATGAAAAGATGAACATAGCCATCAAACTACCACCATAAAGAATGCACTTTCAAACTTATGATGTTCCCAATCAAAATAAACCACAGGCTACTTAGGGTTTACTCTCCTCTAGCTTTTGAACCCAAGAATGAATCTTGTAATTATACAGGTAGTCCTTGACTTACAACCACAATTGAACCCCAAATTTCTGTTGTTAAGTGAGTTTTGCCCTGTTTTATGACTGTTTTTGCTACAGGGATTAAGCGAATCACTGCAGTTGTTGAATTAGTAAACTGGTTGTTTAAGTGAATCTGGTTTCCTCCATTGACTTTGCTGGTCAGATGGTCACAAAAGAGGATTTGCATGGCCCCAGGATACCGTAACTGTCATAAATCGGAAACAGTTGCCGAGCATCTGAATTTTTGATCGTGTGACCATGGGGATGTGATAACAGTCACATCACTTTTTTTCAGTGCTGTTGTACCTTAGCTTTGAACGGTCACTAAGCGAACTACTGTAAGTTGAAGAGTGCCGGCATTGTTCTGTGTGAGGCAGTGGGTTGGGGCAGGGATGGGATTCTACTGGTTTGGACTGGTTCAGGAGAACCCCTTGTGTCAAAGATCAGCTGGCAGAGAACCGGTTTCTTTAGAGCACAGGTGATTCACACAGCAGAATGGTGTAGCGTGCCTCAGCTGTTTTATTCACTGGGTGTCATGCCCTTGTTGGAGTCTGAATCCAAGGAGGAAGACAAACAGCTGATGGGGAGCAGGAGTGTGGCTCTATTGGCTGTGGAGGAAACTGGGGAAGGGCAAAGTCCGGCTGGGCAGAGCAGTGGGGAGGCAGAACAAGGGAGAGGGAGTTCAGTGAAAGACCCAGGCCCACCCCCTCTTCATCCTAGGACACGCAGGGAGGAACGGAGAAGGGAGCAACATGGGTTGCGTGACTTACGGGGGAGGAAAGGCCCTGATTCCCTTCATTAGCTGGGAAGACAGTTTAAAAGAGATATATGCTGAGTGTTCTATTTGTTCTGGGAACAAATGTGAGTTTATCCTGTGTGACTTTGGTTATCTGTGTTGCTGGAGTCTTGCCAGCCGTGCTGATTTACTGCCATTCCTTCATATCTGGAATTCCTTCTCTTGCCCCGCTGGACTAATTACTAGCATTGATTGGACTTTTGTTTTTGTTGGACTTGATTCTCTGCAGCCAAAGGCTGTTCCTGGGAGTTTTTCTCCAGCCAGAAGGTAACCAGGACATTGGGGGCAAAGTTGGAGCTAATAAAGGGACTCCTACTGATTATCTGATTGTGTTGCCTTTGTGCCACACCCCGGGTCATCACATTGGGACTGCTGTAGAAGGTAAGTATTAGAGTTTTTTTTAAATGTGAAGCACGTGCGTGGAGTGTGTGCTTGGCGCACTCGCACATGATCACCAAACCGGTTGTTATACCGATGGAATCTCACCCCTAGGATGAGGTCTCCTATTCAAAGAACCCCTTCTTCCTGCTTCCTCATCAAAACAGAAGAGGAAACGTTAGATAACTAATTCAAGTCTTGATTATCAGAATCTGCCTCTTACCCACATGGGTCTTTGTGGGGAGTCGTGGGTCTGGGATCCCTTCCCCCCAAAATATCAGATTTGTAAACTGTACTTCAGGATCTTTCTGGGAAGTTCTCATCTCTTATAACAATCCTGCCTAACCTAACATTGAAGAGACTTTCAGAGATTGAGTTTCAACAATCTTTGCGTTGACTTCCTTCAGAGACGACCTTCTTGAGAAGATCGTCTTCAGAAATCGACGGAGGACCAGAACTAAAATAGTTGAGTTGAGTACGAGAAATGCTAGTAGGGTCGTGGAATCAAGGTATTTCCCCCTCCTATGATAAGCATCAGGTGAAAAGAAGAGGCCAAACCTGTGATACCAGAGAAATAAATCTCATCTTGATTTGATTTGTGCAGAAAAATGAGTCACAAAAGCAAAAAATAAAAATAAAATGGGTGGTTTTGTTTAAAATTACGGAGTTCGGGGTGTGTGCGATACAAGTTTCCTCACTGATGCAAATAACTGCTCACCCCCGTTTCCTGTTGGGCCTACATTTGCATAGTGTTATGTTTTGACAAGGCAGGGATTGATGACAATTCAATGGAAGAAGAAAAGAATGGGCTGGCTCCATAATAAATCTAGCTTCCCGGAGCACAAATTTTAAAAGCAATTTTACTGATTGGCATCCCAGTTTCTGTGGGATTTAAGGAAAAAAAACAGGTCAAAAGATGGTGATGAAAGATTGGAAACTGGAGGTTCAAATGAGCAAAATTGCAGCGTTGAGGGACTGAAAAAGGGAGCTTGGATAGAGTTGGGAATTAGCAGCGTGTTTGAAAAATCTTTCTCCCCTCAACTCTGGAACAGAAACGAATCTTTATTTAACTTCTGACTTCTTTCTCCTCCAGAAAATAAAACACGAGGAAATAAATTCTTCAAACTCAGCAGAATTAATTCTGTTAATTCCTAATTAAATCCAGAATTAATTCTTAAGTCTTTCAATTAAACAGAACAATCATTTGCCAACCAATCTGCCGAATTTATTTCTAAATGAGTATGTGTTTGGTAGAAGGAGAGAAGGATCACAATGATGGAATGAACTAGGTTTCTTCTGGCAGGGAACACCAAAGCTTGCAAGCTAAGTGGAGGCTAAAACATAGGAAGAACAGTTGCAGGACGTCTAGCCTGAAGGATCAGGGGGGACGTGATAGCAGAGTCTTCCAATATCTCAGGGGCTGCCCCAAAGAAGAGGGAGTCAAGCCATTCTCCAAAGCAAATGAGGGCAGGACAAGAAGCAACAGATGGAAACTCAACAAGGAGAGAACCAAGCTAGAACTAAGGATAAATTTCCTGACAGTGAGAACAATTAATCAGTGGAACAATTTGCCACCAGAAGTTGTGGATTGGAGGTTTTTAAGAAGAGATTGGACAACCATTTGTCTGAGGTGGTGGGGGGTTTCCTGCCTAAGCAAGGGGTAGGACTAGAAGACCTCCAAAGTTCCTTCCAACTCTGTTATTCTATTCTATTCTATTCTATTCTATTCTATGCTATGCTATGCTATGCTATGCTATGCTATGCTTATGCTATGCCATGCCATGCCATAGTATTATAAGTCCAACTTCCTAAATTCCACCCAACTGTGTGGGAATTTGTGGCTCTCCATGACTACGTTTCCTGCTGCTCAACCTAGAATGTGTCATCACAGAATTAAGGACCATGACATCAAATTGCCATGAGGAAACCCAAGAAAGACACTCATGCAAAGGTCACACAACATTACCTCTTTATAACTGAGGGCCACCGATGGCCTGAGAGGAGGTGCTGGGCGGAGGCAACTCAAGGTCCAAGGTTTGAGGATTTGGGGTGGTTCCAGTGGGCCACGGCATTGTCCAGTAGAGCTAAAAGTCTGATTTTTATTTTCAAAAAAGAACAGTTTACTGAGTCCTTGCTTTCAACCTATCTGATCACCTCAAAGCTCCCCAACAAGGACACCGTGGTTTTCAGGTAGCCATTAGAAACCCACTGGTGGCCTCCCATCACCTTTGGATCAAACCACAGCAAAATGACAGCAAAACATTCTAATTTTTTCACCTCTCAAATGATGGTTTGGAATGGGAGGAGGAGAACCTGGGAGTGTTCCTGATGGAAAGGAGCGAATTGTGTGGCCCTAACCCGAGACAGATGGTTGGGTCCAAAGGTGGTATTCAGCTGGTTCTGATCACTTCTGGAGAACCCGTAGAGGAAACTTTGAGTTGTTCGAAGAACCAGCCAATACCACCTCTGTTGGCCCCACCCCCATCTCTCCTCTGCCCCCTACTGAGTCCCAGCTGATTGGCTGGGTCTTCTTTGATTGCCCTGCACAGGAGAACAGAGCTGGAAAGCAGGTTAGTGGGGTGGGGAATGGGATTTTGCAGCATCCTTCCCCTGGAGTGGGGAGGGAATGGGGATTTTACAATAAACTTCCCTTGCCATGCCCACCAAGCCATGCCATACCCACAGAACCAGTAGTAAAAAAAACTTGAACCCCACTTGGGCCCCCTTGAAAGAAAGGAGAAAAAAAAAGGGAAACGGGACATTTTTTTCTTCTTCTATGGTCCCCTAAGATTAGGATCAAGGTAGATTTGAGCATGACCTGCAAAAAAGAAGTTTCCACATTTCCTTGGAATCTCAGCTTGATTTAGTTGGGGAGCTACTCACCGAATGGGAGCCCCAAGACTGGGTTTTTGAGAGGGTGCCGCTGAAAGTGGTTCCTTTGGTCAACCGTTGGAGGTGGTCAAGCCATTCGTGCAAATCTTGGCTGCTACTGCAGTGAACCGTGAGGCGGTCTCCCATGCTCCCTGCGAGGTGAAGACAAACCCAAACCTCGATTGAACACTGGCTCAGAACGTGGGGCACAAAGAAGGGCAAAATGGAATTTACGCAGATACTGGTGGGCTTCCTGGAATGATGTCAGGGCTGGGCTGCTGGGGGTTCACAGGGGTTCAGTGCAGTTTGGAGAACCCCCAAATCCTACTCCTCGCTGGCCCTGCCCACCCCACCCAGGGGTGGGATTCTACCAGTTCACACCTATTCGCTAGAACCAGTTGTTAATATTCTAAGCAGTTCGTAGAACCAGTTGTTAGAAGAAATTCCTGGGCTAATCCTGTAAGGAAGGTAGGAAGGAAACATTCTGGTGTTGCTTACAGAAACTGCCTCTCTGTTAACCCATATTACATTCTTGGCAGAACTAGACTTTCTGTCTCTGGAACTTCTCTGGAGATGTTTTCCCCTCCTTTGCTGGTACTTTGCTTATGTGGAGTGATCAAAGTTACAATGGCACTGAAAAAAGTAACTTATGACCATTTTTCACACTTATGACTGTTGCAGCATCCCCACAGTCACAAGAGGCCAGGTGAGGAGATGGTGCCTCAATGTGAGTGATGTTGAGTTGGCCACGCCCAGCCAATAACATGACCACCAAGCCACGCCCACCACCTAAGTGATGCCCACAGAACCAGTTGTTAAAAATTTGAATCCCATCCCTGACCCCACCTCTCCCAAGAGTCCCCTCGTGGCCCATTTTGGAAGCAGGTTAAGTGCAGGGTACACATGGAGGCTCAAAGAGGGTGAAAAACGGGCCTCCTGGAAGTTTGGGAAGGCAGGAAATGGGCCCGTTTCTGGTTTCCAAAGAGCCTCCGGAGCCCGGGAAGGCCGTTTTCGCCCTTCCGGAGGCTTGAAGAAACTCTCCGGAGCCCGAGGAAGGCAATACACCCCCACCCTCCCGCCATGGTGCAGGAGGCCGACTAGGCCATGTCCACCCAGCAACCGGGAAGAGAACCCCTTGCTAAAATTTTTGAAGTCCGCCCCTGAATGAGATTACACATCGCCAATCTTCAAGCGTTCCAGATGGTTTAGATTTTATTTCCTTGAATTGATAGCCTTCCGGGCCTAGAATGGGTGTCAGCCACCTGAGACTCTGGAGCCGCATGCAGCTCTTTGGGGCCTCTGCTGTGGCTCCCTGTTGGATGATCCCACCGCTAACTGGCCCCGCCCCTCGCCCTCCCTTCTCAGTCACTCTTCCCCTGGCCTGAGAAGGTAAAACACAAAAAACAGAAATGAGAGGGAGGGAGGGAGAGAGACCCATTTCCCACAGAAAACACTGGGAGCCACAAAACATGGCTGGGGTTTGTGTCATTTGACTGGGTGGGAGTGGTGTTGAACTGGCCATGCCCACCCAGGTTTTGAGGCTCCCGGTGTTTTCTTTTCTGTGGGAAAGGGGTCCAAATAGCTCTTTGAATGTTTCAGGTTGCAGGCCCCTGGCATAAAGAAATCCTCAACATTATAGCCATGGGTCACTGAACAGGGACCAGGTTAGGGAAGAAGACATTCTTAGATAAAAATCCAGGAGGATAAATCTAGAAGGGTCTCAGGGTGGTTAGATGCCACCTCCAAGTGTCGAAGTAATTCATTGCTGAGAGTCAGCTTCCCATGAAGCAACAGAGGTGGATGTTATCTTCACATCCTGCTTGTGGATACCTTCTGCAAGGTATCCAACTGCCAGTTAGAATGGAGGAACTCTGGACCAGAAGGGACTTCCATCATAACCAACCCTCATCAACCATGACTCAATCTTTCTCAATCTTGGCAAACTCTATGACATATGGACTTCAACTCCCAGAATTCCCCTGCCAGTACAGTTGCCTGGGGGAATTCTGGGAATTGAAGGGCAGACATGTTAGAGTTGCTAAAATAGAAAAACATGGCCGCCTGGCCTGGCACAGCTGTGTCCTTTTTTGTCCTTCATGTATTGGCTATCAAGCTCAATCAATCTCAGCGTTCTAAAAATGGCATCATGAACCTTTTATAGGGGACAAATAACTTTTATTAAGAATAAATAACATGATTATTAATCGATTCTCTGGGCACTCATCAGTTTCTAATCTTAGTTTCATAAATACTGGTTTGTACCCAATTTAGGATGATACCCTGATCATAATTGATAAAGTTAATCTAAGAAGAGGGAAAAATAATTGAAAAAATATTTGAATGTGCAGAAATGAATAGATTGACACTAGAAATTAAAGAAAAAGAAAAATCTGAATATTATATCGTATGCTTTACCAATGGATAGAAAAAAGAATAAACTGAAAGGGATCAGACGTACATATAAAGAGGAATTAATACAATAGATATATTAGATTACACTTATATATATGGGAATGTGATTATTGTTATGTTGTTAAGATGAATAAGAAGAATATTATGAATAATGGATAAGTAATTTGAAATATGTACCTAATCGATGCATTATTGAAATGTAATTGATTTTTTATATTAAAAAAATAAATATATAAAAAAAGTTAATTTAAGAAGATGATCGCCAGCATCCAATGATAGATATGATACAAGAAGAATCTAAGAGCACTGACCTGAGATTTCAAAAGCATGATCATTTCCTTCCAGATCTTCTGATTTGGCCACCAGCATTCCTATTAAAGAGAGTCTCCCCTGTTCCCCCAGAAGGAAGGGGGAAAAATACAATATGAAAATTATTCAGAGCAATCTTGATCAATGTGAAAATGACAGACCGATCATCCTATTAAAAATCAAATCAAATCATGATTTGTAGCTTCAGCCTGCACCATACCCCAGACTAGAAATTGCAATGGAAAAAGTATCCTTCTCTTGATTTCAGATGGGGATATTTTCATGGTTGGGGGAGAATCATCTCTGCTTCTCCCCCCCCAAACCCCCCCCCCAAAACCCACCACCTTAATTCTTGCCGTTCTACGTGCAACCCACTCACCTTGTACATGAATCCACTCATACAAGGACTGGCTGAGAGCACCAGCAGAACACTTGGAAACAGCATGAGATATCTTTCTTCTTTCTCCTGGGACAAAGGAAGAGAGGCACCATGAATGAACAATTGTGGAAAGCAGCATTTCTGCAATCCCTCTCATAGCTTGATGTGTTGTGGTTCGCTGGCAGCCTGTGCAGACGACAGTGGGGAAGAACGGGGACCAGCCAGGGAGTCTGGAGAGGATTCAGACGGGGGTCTTGGGTCTGATGCAGAGGTGGGGCTAGGACCTCTGGGAGGGGGTGCTGCCTCTGGAGCCTCTGGAGTGTGGCAGCAGCAAGGCAGAGGAACTAGGGGAGCCTGGTCCTAGTACGCGCGTGCACAGAGCTGCTAGAAGGCGAGAGCAGCTAAGACAAAAGGGGCCGCTTGGGAGTAAGGCTGCCCCTCCCATAAGGGATAAAGGACAGGCAAAAGTGAAGAAACCTTTGCAGGAAGCAAAGTCGTTTGATCGGTTCAGATTCATTCTTGAAGCTCTTTGTACTTCGGTTAGTTTTTTTTTTTTTTTCTAGTTCATTTTATACTTCTGTTATTGGCAGCACTTCACAGGAAAGAAAGGTCGGTGCTTATTTTGAGGGACTGTTTTACTGGCTGGAAATGAAAATAATTCCTGGTGTTGCAATAAAATGAGACTTGTTTTTAAAATAAGCGAGTGCATAATTACGGTCTAGGAAGCCTTGATCAGAACATGATGCTCGTTACATCACAATGTGTGTGATAGCCATGGCTGGAAACCTCTTCAGATAGAGCTTCTGTAGGCCCCACATTGGTTGAACCAAGAAGAGGACAATGGAATACCGTGAAAAAAACATCATGGTTCACACTGTTCTCACCTCATTCCCTCCATATTGGACCATGGCTTGGGACATATAAAGGACGCTGCCCATGGATCGGATGTCTTCTCCTTCCCAACCTTGGATGGTTTCTGAAAGGATCTGAAGTTCGAGTTGCTTCCTCTTTCTCATCTCTTGGCACTGGGACTGGGTTACAAGGAGGATCATAGATAAGACCAAGTTATTTGTGTACTGGAGAAAGGACTGCTGTGTTGTGGCATATAAGACAATGAATCATCATCTTTTTTTAATGACCCCGTAATCCCTTGTGGGGCGGAGTCTGGGAAACTGAATGGAGCTGAGTGTTTAGTGGCCGGATGCCCTTCCTGTTACCAGTGTAGAGTTTCATTCAGCAGATATATTCTTATTGTGCCCAGAGAGAGAAATATCTGCCTCTTCATGCATAAATCTGTATATGGTACTTACAACCCACTGCTCCTCACAAGTATGACCACTACAAAATCCCCAAGGTCCATCTGATCAAAATTTGGATGCTTGGCAAATCGCATTGGCATTTGTGACAGTCCAGGGGTCAAGTCACTGCCATTTGCAACCTTCCTACAATGATTCCAACAAGCAAAGTCAATGGAAGATGCCGGATTTGTTGAATAATATAGTTGTTGTTAACAGCCATGGCAAAATGGTAATTCAATTGGGCTAGACTCACTTAACAGGTGCCTTGCTCAGCAACGAAAATGCTGGTTCCAACTGTGGTCAAGGACTACCAGGATATGCATTCGAATCTTATTTCAGATCTCTGCTATAATTTCCATTTCAGATCATCAGATCCCAAATGCTTTCAAGTCAAGAGCTACAGCTTTTTCAATATTTCTATTTAGAGTGCTATATTCTTAATCCTGCTTTCATAAATGTTTTTCCCTCTCTCCTTCCTTGGCCTCAGCTCTTCCTCTCCCATCCAAAAATGTTGCTCCTTTTCTGAGGAGAAAAAAAATTGCTGATAGTTGTACCTTTGGCCTTACAAGGAAAACAACAGAAAATAAAATAAAACCACTTTCTCCAAATAAAAAATAAAAATAAATCACATTTGGAACCTTGCTTTGGACAACAGCGCCCCTTTGAGGGCGATTTAATGGCTGCTCAGAAACCTACCACAAGAGACTTGAAGGATCCTATGGCTTTCAAAATGTCTTCATGATCAGGATGTGCCTCCTAAGGGAGGAAAAGTGGATAAATTAGACGAAGAGGAACTGTTTTCCCCCTTCCCAAAATACTAGAACCAAAGGGAATGGTGGTTAGAAAGATGTGAGGTACAGAGGTAAAAAATGGCTCATCAGTTTTAGGAAACAGTGAGAAGGAAGAACTTCCTTCAGATGCACAACAAGATGTTCTCCTAGAACTTTGCCTATTGTGATCAAGGATGATTCACCTGTTTGTATAGGTAGCATGAACTGAAGGAAAGACATTATTCTCTCTTTTATTAAAGTGGGGAAACATCTGGATTAGGCTCCACCTTTGGAGCTTGGTTCTTGCTCCCTTTGGACCATCACAAGAGTTGGGCAAACCATCGATTTGCAAGGGGTCCAAGAGGCTTCTAGAGAAAGAGGCTTCCTCCAGTTCACCTATTAGGATGTCAACCCAGGAAGATCCCAGAGAATCATGGGGAAAAGCCAGAGGTGGGATCCGACAGGGTTAACTACCAGTTTGATCATTTACGAGGTTTGGTGATTTATGATGTGCTTCCCTGCATGCTGCCAGCTCGCACCTGTAAATCGTTATCAGTATGCTGCATGCAGAGAAGCAGCCTTTCAAAAAGCCATTTTTTCCTGCTTTTTAAACTGCAGCTGTGCCTCACATGGCAGCTGAAGTTGAACAAAATCAAGAAATAAAGATCAGGTAAGAGCCCAGGTGGGCGGGTGGGCAAAAACATCTGCAGACATAGAACCGGTTCTATGTCTGCTGCTCTTCAGAGCTACCAGTTCTACAGAGGTGGACAGAACTGGTAGAAACCCACCCCTGGGAAAAGCCAAACACAACCCTGACAAGAAGAGTCCGTCACTGAACAATGATGGAACCAACCGATAGGGATGACTGGTCTTTCATCAAAGCTCACCTCCATGTGCCTCTCAAGTTCCTGCAGAAGGGAAATGTACTTGTCCAGCCGTGTGAACGGTTTGCTGAGACTCGTGGTCAAGGTCAGTATCCCAGAGGAGTCCATCCCTTGGTTCTCCATGAACTTCTCCAATTCATCGCTGGAAGAGAAGCATCCATGATGATAGAGAAGCAGACCAGCCCACTGGGCACAACTGATCTTTTCCCAGGGCAGAGTTTGGTCCCGCATCCTTATTTTTACCTGTGGTGGGTCAAGACGTTGACCGCAGATGGGTGGTTAGTGCAGTAAGTGAGGTACAGAGACGCAAACTGGGGCATCAGGCTTAGGAAGCAACCTCCCACTCTTTGCTGGTGTTCGGGAAGTCTGTGAGAAACACACGCCGGTCAAAGATGGAAGAAATTGAAGTTGTTGGTTGGCATGTCAAATTTTTAGTTTTATCTGAGCTGAGAGGAGCAGAGACCGAGGGAAAATAACTTTCCCGCCAACGTTTATTTATAGAGATGTATAGTCTGTCCCAATCTGTATTCGACTTACGAGAGTTCCTTTACTGACTGTTCAAAGTTACCACAGCACTGAAAAAAAGGAACTTACAACCGTTGCTACATCTCCGTGGTCACATGATCAAAATTCAAACGGTCGACTACTGACTCATAGTTATGGTGGTTGCAATGTCCCAGAAGCAGGGGTGAGATTCAAATATTTTTACTACTGTTTCTTGTGGACATGGCTTGGTGGGCCTGGTATGGCTTGGTGGGTGTGGCAGGGGAAGGTTATTGCAAAATCCCCATTCCCTCCCCACCCCACTAACCTGCTTTCCAGCTCTATTCTCCTGTGTAGGGAAACCAAAGAAGACCCAGCAAATCAGCTGGGACTCAATGGGAGGCAGAGAATAGATGGGTGTGGGACCAGTCAGAGGTGGCATTTGCCAGTTCTCTGAACTACTCAAAATTTCCACTGCCAGTTCTCCAGAACTGATCAGAACCGGCTGAATTCCACCTCTGATTCCCTCCCTACTCCAGGGGAAGGATACTGCTCAATCCCCATTCCCTCCCCACCCCACTAACCTGCTTTCCAGCCCCATTCTCTCATGCAGGGCAACCAAAGGAGACCCAACCAATCAGTTGGGATTTGGGAGGCGGAGAATGGAGGGGGCGGGGCCAGTCAGAGGTGGGATTTGTCAGTTCTCGAAACTACTCAAAATCTCCGCTACTAGTTCTCCAGAACTGGTCAGAACTGGCTGAATACCACCTCTGCCCACCTTTTGTGACCTTCTGACAAAGCAACTGCAGTGATTCACTTACCAACTGGCAAAGAAGGCCATAAAATAAGACAAAACACCCGTAAGAGTTTTAGCAACAGAAATTTTAGCCTCAGTGGTGGTCATAAATTGGGACTATCTGGAAAGCTTAAAAAATGCAACAACATCATAACAACACAAAATGTCTTCTCCAAAGCAGAGTCTGGAGAACATCCATGAAGTAACTTAGGGGTCTCAGGCTCCTACCTGGAGCCTCCTTCTGCTGTACCCTCCAAGGAGAAGATCTTAAATTAGAAAACTTTCCATGGAGAAACACATTCAGGACTTACCTAGCACACTCTTCAAGCGTCTGGTTGAGTGTCTGTTGAAAGTTGCAGATTTCCTCCACATTTCCAAGTAGAGAGGCAATGTCTGTAGAGCTCAGCCTAGAAATAAACATATCATAGAAAGATAGATACCCCTCAATGGGGAAAGGAATCTTGGCTTAAGAAACCTTGTGGAAGGTTGAATCTCTACAGAGATTCTCAGTCATCCAGGTCATGGTTGTCCCAAAGGTGCTTTTTCAAGAGGCAGCTGGACTTTCTGGTTATAGTTTGAAGACCTTTTGTTTCTCATCCAGGAAGCTTCTTCAGCTCTGAGAGAAGATGAAGAAGCTTCTGAGGGAAACTGAGGAAGCTTCTTGGATAAGAAGCGAAATGTCTTCAAAGAAAAACCAGAAAGTCCAGTTGCCTCTTGAAAAAGCACCTTTGGGTCACGTTGAAGGTGATATGGTCTTCATCCCATTGTAATGACCGCTGTTATGTTCTCATCACAAACAATCTATTCCTTAGTTGTCCCAACTACTATTATGCCCTTGAGTGTGGCTCTTTCCTTAGAGAAGCAAAGCAAAAGACCAACCCCATCAATTAAAAAAGCATTCAAAGCTGCCAGTATCCAAAGACTGGGCTGTAGAGTTAGTAGTCATCAATGATGATTTGAGAAGTTGGATCTGTCCTCCCTCCCCATCAATGGAGATCATCTCAAACAATCTTACTTACTTGTCGTAAGACTGGAGAGACTTCAAGTATGTTCCTAGAAGGGACTGTAGCTCCTTGGCATACTCTCGCTCCGTTTCCAAAATATTTTGAAGTACCTGAAGCAGGTGAAGATAAGCAGGCGATATAAAGGATGTTGGGACTGATCCAAATACATCTTGCCTATGAATGATGGCATCCGTAAACACACTGTAGTTTATCAACATGGCAAGTATGAAATTCTTCTCGTCACGTGTTTACAGACATAGTGCCAAAAATAAAGCCTCCCTCGAGTCAGCTCAGCTGCTGGTGACTTCATATAAATATCTGTACAGTTTCTTGGCAACAGTTAGAAGTAGTTTATTATCTCATGCTTTCAAGATATGGTTTTCAACAACTCAGTTTAGCCGTCTTGCCTCTCCTATTCAAGCATGGACCATGGTGGGCTTAGCTCTTTGGTTGGGTTTAACTCTTTGAACAAAAAGTTGAGTTGAGATGAACTTTTGCTGTTTATGTTGTTTTCTGGGCAACCATATTGCTGCTTTCCAGGATATTTATGGACAGGAGAAATATTAAAATGTTGGTGGTTGCAAAATACTGATAAAGAATGACTCCCCAGGCTTCATGTTTGATAGCTCTGAGGGCTTTCCGTGTTCCTGGTTTAATCGCTGGAATCAGTCAGAGAAATACAGATTTCCCCATAACTCTGTCCTTCAAGAATGTTATCTATCCCAGAAGAATGCCATTGCAATTCTCTTTTCCTTTGGAAGAAAATTTGAAAGCTACTTATCTCTTCTACCAAAGTAAGTAAGACCTAGCCAAAAAAGAAAAAAAAGGGCAGGAAAATTATTTGGCCTATCATGATTAAAAATGGCAGAAGAGTTGACTTTTCTTCTCCCCCCCCCCCCGGATAAAAAAGACCAAAAAATCTAGAAAGTTAAGATCGCAAGAGGGAACTTTTCTTGAGAATATTTTTTTTCCTCCTTGCTAATAATAAGTCCTTTCCTAACAACACCCTGCAGGAATGCATTCAACCTCTGACATCACTGCTGGCACAAACATCGACATGCCAGGGATCTAACTTCAAAGAAGGAAGTCCTGGGGATAAAACAGAAATCTCTTCTCCATTTTCCATCGAAAGTGGACTATCTATCCTCCTAATGGGATTCAACCAGTGGTGGTATTCAGCCGGTTCACACCGGTTCACACCGGTTCACAAGAACCGGTAGCAAGGATTTGGTGTGATTTGGTAGTAAGTTCTAGTTCATGCCCCCAACCTGGTCACCTGGTCGCCATTGACTTGCTTGTCCCACCCACCCGCTGCTCGCTCACCCTGCCCACCTGACGCTCGCCCTTAAGGCATTTATTTATTTTTCCCCCTTCCAACAATCAGCTGTTCATATGATCAGCTAGGCTGGGATTCCCCTAGCTTGTCTTACTGCTTTGCCCAGGAGGATTCCCTGAGACCCAGGAAGGCAACAAATGGAGGAGGGGCACAGCTCCTCCTCTCTATTTTTTGCCTTCCTGAGCCCCAGGGGAGGCTTCTGGGAGCAAAAAAACTCCCCCTGGAAGCTCCCCTGAGGCCCTGAAGGCCAAAAAAAAAAGAAAAAAAAAAAAAAAAAAAAGCCAAGCTCACCCAGTCACATGGCAACACTCATCAATCCATGCCCACCTAGCCACACCCACAGAATCGGAAGTAAAAAATTTTGAATCCCACCACTGGAATCAACCCTAGAAGAGACACTTCTTGGAAAGGCCAATGTGTGTCCATGTTCTGGCTGTCAACTGCAATATGGCTTCAATAAACTAAAAAGCTTTTCTGTTTATTGAAGTCATGTTGCAGGAGACTCAGCTATGATGGTGAAAAAGGGTAGCTTCTTCCTTCGCTTAGAAAACTGAAATGGAGAAGAGATGCCTAGTATCCAGACAATTAGCATAACCAGATCTTTTAGTTCCATTGCTCAACATGTGTTTAGCTTAAGCTTGGCTTGATTTTTTATGATCTTGTGTGACGTTGCAGTTTTTCTTTAATAGTTCACAAGGATAGATTTACGAGCATCCTTCCGGCGAATAAAATTCAGGAATAGTAGAGACTTCACAGGCTTACCAGAGCATAGTAATTCTTGGTAAGTTGAGGACCTTCACCCGCTTTCAAAGCCTTAGGAGAGAGCAGTTTATCTGGAGGAGAAACAGGAGGAAGGGTTATAGAGAAGTGATGTTGCCGGAAGAGGAAGTAGAGGGCACAACACAAGCCAACATCCTACAGGATTGAAACGGTAATGGTGGAGCCTCTGAACAGGCATGAAGAACATCCACTTGCCTGGAGCAACCTTCCTTAACCTGGGGTGCTGAACCACAACTAAATTTCTCACTCCAAATGAGCATGAGGTATGGATCTGGAAGCGGTGGATAGCATCAACTACTCTAGAGGCAGATAGGCACAAGTGATAAGCTTGGCATTTGTGCCTCAACTGGGACTGAGCTTAGATATTCTACTTATTTGACCAAGCAGTGCTCTTCCTTCCTGCCTTCCTGGCTGCCTGACTGTCCCTTCCTTCCTTCCTTCCTTCCTTCCTTCCTTCCTTCCTTCCTTCCT
>BLBF01000058.1:1891975-1948694 GCA_015471245.1 Laticauda colubrina
ATTCTATTCTATTCTATTCTATTCTATTCTATTCTATTCTATTCTATTCTATTCTATTCTATTCTATTCTATTCTATTCTACGATTTCTCCCGTTGTGATGAACCAGGATAGAATGCGCAAAAGCAGTAGAAATGATTAATGAAAGGCCTTTTGGGGGGAAAAAAAACAAAAACCTTGAGCCTTTTTAAAAAGGGGGAGAGGAAGGGATACCATCTGTGGCAGCCAGCATGGCATGCATCATTTCATAAGAGGCATTCCACCGTGTGCACAATTGGAAAATTCCCTTTCCTTTTTTCAAAACATATTATTTGTATCCTACATTTATGGAAGACTCATCGCCTCTACAGGAGAATAATCACACTCAGGTTATAAATTTCATCACGTCCAACACAGATCCATCCCATCCAAACCAACCCAGAATGCCTTAATTAATTTATCTTCCTTTTTATAGTCAGAAAGGTCCTTGTTATGGATCTGAAGACATTTCGCTGATTTTACCTGTCAGCCAAGTTCCCTTAAAACCAATTTCTCCATTCAACGGATATGCTTTCAAAAGCAAACAAAAAACAATTGCCTGATCATTTTTTTAAACCCCATGTTTTGCATTTGGGTTTTCCAGAAGTGAAAAAGAAAGATTAGAGTCCAGAGGTGTCCAAACTTGGCAACTTTAAGATTTGTGGACTTCAACTCCCAGAATAGCTGGCTGGAGAATTCTGGGAGTTCAAGTCCACAAGTCTTAAAGTTGCCAAGTTTGGACACCTCTGGATTAGACAGTGGAAAGGAAGGAAAAACAGCCTTCTTGAATGTAAAGCAACATGGGTAGAAAACAGATCTTGTGGGGAGGTACTGATTGGGACCTGGAGGGCCACAGGAGGAAGCACCTCATGGAAGGGAGCTGCTCAGCCTCCCCCAGTCCCACCTGGGAGAAAGGAGGTCTTTTGATGTTCTCCAGAACTTGCAAGTCAATCAAGCGCAGGTAAGCAGAGCTGAAACCATGATGGATCTTCCCCACTGAATGTGTGGGTCCCCTCCCCTTTCACTATTAAGCAAGCCCCCCCCCCAGCTTAGAATCTAGAGCAGGGGATCCCCAAAACATGGCAATTCGAAGACTTGGCTGGCTGGGGAATTCTGGGAGTTGAAGTCCACAAGTCTTAAAAGTTGCCCAGATAGTTCCTACTCTGTGCAACCCCCAAGAAAAGGCATTGTGCAATTGTTCCAGCTTCTTTCACCCTTCAGGGGTCTCGGTGATGCCCCTTCAGGACTTTCCATTGTCAATCACCAGGCCTGATCTTACCCAGAAATCTAGCCCTGTCCCCCCTCTTCCTCCCCCCCAGCCTCTTCCCCTTGCTTCTTCTGCCTCTTTGCTCCAGAAAAGCAATTTGGCCAAGGGCGAGAAATCAATTATTGTTTCTGGACGGACAGCAGAATTCCCAACTTGACCTCTAAGAGTGCAACGGACCGCGGATGCTGGAAGTCTCTCCCTCTCCTCTGCCCCCTTGATGGATGGAGAGCAAAGGCTATAAGTGGATGATGGGCCTGGATGTCCAACCACCCGGCAAATTGGATTTGGAAGCACCCAGGGGCTTTTGCACAGCTGCATCCGGCAAGAGGACGCCCCCCCCCCCACATGTGGAAGGGGGGTGCAGATGCCCCTGCAACATCTGGGGCTCACCTTGCCATATCTGGAGGGCGTCGCAGGAAGAGAAGAGCCAGGGCCGGACGGGACCGAGAGGGAAGAAAGGGAAAACGGAGAGGTCCGCCGCAGCCGACTCATCCCCCCTGGGGGCCCTTCGGGCCGGCCCGAACAACCGGAGCCGAAGGAAGCTCAAGGAGAGAAACTTGACGAGGAAGAAGGAAGCGTCTTACCTGCGGTGGGAAGCTTTACCTGCGGAAGGCTCCGGGAAGGGAGGGAGGGAGGGAGCAGGGCCGGGGTGGGTGGGTGGGCGCACCGGGGAGCCCCTGCGCGGGTCGAGAGAGGCGCGGAGGGGATGCGGAGCGGACCGCGCAGCTGGAGGAGGAGGAGGAGGAGGAAGAAGAAGAGGAAGACTCCGCAGCTGGCTCGCCCGCCCGCCCGCCCGCCCGCCCGTCCGGTGCCCCAAGCGCTGCGCCCCGTGTGCCCGGCCGCCGCCGCTGCTGCTGCCTGCCTGGCGAAGCCCCGTTGGGCAGGGACGGCCTGACCCGGAGCTGGATCGCGGGCGGGCGGCGCAAAGCAGGGGAAGTGACAGGCGGCGGGAGCGGGAGGCAGCCAGCCAGGGGCGATGCTCCGGAGCGCCCCCTCCACGCCGCCGCCGCCGCCGCTTCGGTTGCTGGTTGCCTTCTCCGGAGCCAGCCGGACGCCCCCCGCCCCTCCTGCGTCGAGGCGTCCCCGGGACTCGGGCAGGGTCTCCGCGGGGTCCCGCTCAGCTCCGGGCACTGGGGTGTGTGTGCAGGGGATGGGAAAGGTGCCCCCCCCCCCCCCGCGAACCCCCCTTGGACACACCACCCCCCCGCCGGGTCGGGCAAAACCCCCCCCGCCCCCCCCCCCCCCCCCCCGCGCTCCAACCAGCCTTGGAACCGGTCGCTGCCTCGGATCTGCAAACACGGACAGCCGCGGGGACGGAGGGAGGTTGATCAGGCGGCCGGCCGATGAACCAGGCGCAGCTGGTTTCGCCCGAAACTCTGTAGTTTCGCCCGCGGTTTCGCACGGTAGGAAGAAGAGCGAGAAAGGGAAGCGGGCGCTGCGCTGCAAAAATCTCCTTTTGAGGTTATCCCAGGCGGTGTTCAGTCCGGCAGAAGCGAACTTCTCTTTGGGAGAGGGTTTTTTTTTTTCCCCGTTGGAACTCCCTGCCACTAGACTCGCCTGCCTGTTGCCCAGCCTGGCAGCCAGCGGGGTCAGATTTCTGCGGTGGGGGGGGAGGTTTCATAATTTACAGCTTTATTGGCAGGAGAGCAACTGGGAAAGCAACTGGATGGGTGGGTGGGTGAGTGGGTGGGGTAGAGGCGGTGCCCCTTGGAAACTGGTATTTTTCACATTCCACCCCCCACCTGCCCCCAAATTATCTCGCCAAAGACCCGGCTCGATGACAACCAGATTGAATCCAGACATCTGCTTCGGCTTCCCCCCCCCCCCTTGTTCTGGGGGTGCAGGAACTGAATCATTACCCAGAAACAATCTGCCACGGGGAACAATGGGAGTGGGCTGTGAAAGACGGAGGGGGGCATCCCCCCAATCACATATGGCACCTGGGGGTGGGAGTTGTCTATGCTGAGCTGCTAATACTGCTATGTGTCTATGTGTCTATTGTGCTGTTCTTCTCTTCCCTGCCCTCCCACCCCAACCGACCCTCCGTCTCCCCCCTTCCAGATGTGTCTGTAAGCCCAGGAAGTGGAGTGGAGATGGGGGGCGGCAGGGGAAAAAAAAAACCCCCACCAGGCTTCTATTCCTAAAAATAAGGTAGGCCAAAGCAGGCAAGACTGGGACAAGGCAGCTTGGAGTGCCTAAAACTGGCCATTCTGGTTCTTGCACTAGCTAGACTGCACAGAAGGGCCAAATGGGTGCAAAGGAAGGGAAGCACCTCTGAGAAGGTCTGAATGTGGAACTGGCCTGGCTACAAGAGAGTCAACTGTTTCTGGGGTTGGAGATTGTCTGGGTTCAGAGAAAGCCCCTTTGGAAATCTTCCCCAGGCCATCTCTCTCTTATCCATCTGTCTGTCCATCCATCCATCCATCCCTATCTATGTACCTATCAATCATCTCTCTCTCTCTCTCTCTCTCATCTCTCTACATTTATCTATGTATCCATCCTTATCCATCCATCCATCATCTCATCTCTCAATATTTATCTATGTATCCATCAATCTCCATCCATTTTATCTAATTTCTCTAATCTACCTACCTACCTTATCTAATCTCTCTAATCTGCCTGCCCGCATAGATACCTATCTATCTCTAATCTATCATCTCTCTCTCCGTATCTATCATCTATCATCTCTCTCTCTCATCTATATTTATCCATCCATCCATCCATGGTATCTATCCATCCACCCACCCACCCACCCATCCATCCATTTCCATCTATCCACCCATGTCTGTCTGTCCCAATACATTGCAGAATGTATTGGGTTCAGTTGCTGGTTGTTTCCAATGAAAGGCCAAGGCTGGGAGTAAACTCCTCTCTTGAACCAAAATGGACTTACGTTATTTTTGCAGCCGGAGGGAGGACAAAGCGCTGCTGGCCCTCCTCAGCATCCACACAACCCTCAGTCTTTCTTCATCCCAAGGAACACATCCTCAAGAGGTCAGGCAGGGCATCTGGTTTCAGCCGTTCTTCCTTACCCCCTCCCTGGCACCCACCACCTGTCCATCCAGACCCTTCCCTGGCACTGTGGTCTGTTGCCACTTACCTCCACTTTCAGTGCTGCTGCACACCCATTTAAAAACTGTTGGATATTGCCAAGGCAGTCAGCTTCCGTCTTGGGCTCCAGGCAACACTAAAAAAAATAAAAGTAACCAAAATCCAACAGTCAACAGTTTTGGAAGCTTGTGACAACTCCTGTCAGCTGGCTCACTTTTGTTCTCAAAGAACATTACCCTGAGTGTTTGTGCGAAGGAATGAAGACAGCTTGGTGCTCACTGGATTTTCACAAGAAGATGGGCTGTGGGTGGGCGGAAGGAGGGAGGAAAAAAGAGGGGAAGACAAGCTGTCAGCTCAGGAAGAACCATGGAACAAATGAACCCAAAGCCACCCAGAGCTTAGGACTTGGCGCTGAATGCTTGCCCATAAGATGCCCTTTGCTAGGAAGAGAAAGGTTGCTGCAGATGAAGACATGTGAACTGGAAGGGGAGATCCCTCTGGCTGAACAATTCTGGGGGTCTTTATGGGTGATGGGACCAAGTGGATTCAACCTAGAAATAAGAAGATAAACTTTCTAACAGTGAGAACAACCAACCGATGGAACGGAAGTTTCCTTTGGAAGTTTTGGGAGCTTCATCACTGGAGGCTTTCAAGAAGAGGCTGGACTGCCGTTTGTCAGAAATGGTGTAGGGTCTTCTGCTTGGGTGGAAGGGGGTTGGACAAGATGATCTACAAGATCCCTTCCAACTTTGTCTGTCTGTCTGTCCGTCCATCTAATTATCTATCTTTGGCACCAATGGAGAAGGTCTTCTGCAGAGAGCTAGCTAGCTTGGAAGACAAGTGAGAACATGTAAGAACTTCAAGATGAAGGAGAAGGATCCTCGCAAGGAAAAGAATAATTTCTTCAGTGGCTTTTGACCTGCTTGGTTGATTCAGTTGGAAGCCAATTAGATAGGAGATGCTACACAAGAGACTGTCTGCTGCAAAAGGCTGTTTGTTAGCCTAATTTCAGGTGATAATGGCAGTCTTTAAAGGCAGGTCATGTAGGTATGAAGTCTTGTATTTCAAAGATTTCCTCCCATGCAAATTTGATCCTTAAAACAGTTACTGCTGCATTTGGACTAGTGTTGGCAAACCTTCTAATTATCATTCTGGTCTTTCTGGTTTTTTTTTGCTCTCTGGTGGATTTCTTTTCTTTTTTCTTTTTCTTGAGAAACGGGGAAGTTCTTTGAAGAGGAGAGAAGAAATGTGCATAACAGCTCAACTCAAATGGAATAAATCACTTGAAACTGTCTATGGGGACCTCAGAACCTGAAAAAACATCCTGCTTTTTTTGCTAGGATACTGTTTCTGAAAGGTATTTCTGAAGAACCGCGATTGGGGGGGGGGGGGACTGAGGTTGGAGTGAAGGCTCTTTTGTTTATGGAGAGGTGATTTTCAGTTATTTTGTTTTGTGGCTGTTCTTGGGATTTCCTGCTTTGCTGATTGAACATTGATTATGGATTTGTCTCTGGCTGCAATCGTCATGGTTTACAAGGACGTTTTTCAAAAGACGGCCATGAGATGAGTTAAAACAGTTTCAGAAATACAATGATTTGCATTAAGCTGCTGCAGTTGCCTAGCTTGCATATTGATCTGTCCAAACTGCAGATATGTTAGACTTCAATTCTCACAGCCCTGCATTATCACTCAGATCACTGGATGTGGCCTCAATGTCAATCATGTCAATCATCCGGGCAGAGAAGTTCTTGCGTCCAGTTGCTTGTGGAAAACACAGCTTGTGGAATAAAATCCTCTTTTGCTCGACTCGTGCCTATAAAACTCAGGCAGTTTACAAGTCCTCAGGGACTTCTCAGGATTGCTAACCCATAATTTTTAGACATAGATTCACACCTTTAAGACTGGGACTCAAACACAACAGCTTCAGGGCAAGCAGGTATCAATTTGCAGCTGGCCTGAGTCAGCATTTTGCAAACAAATGCCCCCCTCTAACACTGAGCTTCTGCTAAAAATAAAAGGAGATTTTACTCTCAACAGTTCTGGTCAAGCACATCCAAAGGAAGATGGCTTGTGCGAAGTGACTCTGTCCTTCAGGAGCCCTTGAGCACTTCCGAATGGTTTCACAAATCATGGTTCCTGGTTTTGATCAGAATTCAACATAAGAAAGGACTTGCAAAGTGCAGAGATGAGAAGATGGAAAGGAAAGAGGCTGTTCTTTGCATTTCATACTATTTTTTTTTAGCTTTTAAAATGATTGTTTATATTCCACCCTTCTGATGCTGGTCTAATGACCACAGGGCAAGATTTCATTGATGGGCCTGCGCACATAAAACCATAGAATCAAAATGCAGTCGCTGTGTTTGCTGGTGAGGTCCATTACGTTTTTATCCTTTTTTGTGGAGGAAAAATACAGTAGCCCTGAAGTTGCCAAGGGATGCCCAAGCTTTTCACATCAAGTCTTGCAGCAGCTGCCTGGTCTGAGATTCCTCAAATTCCAGGCCAGCAGTGCAAAAAAGCCTCCCCCCTTCCTGCCTCTGTGGGTCTCGCTCTTCTCTGCCCCATAAGAAGCAACATCAGCAGATCTTCCACAGCTAATGAAGCAGAAGCTGAGGTCAACTGTCACATGGGCAGGATGTGGCTGAAATACAGCAGTGGATTTGGAGCTCTAGGCGGTCAAATTTTGGAATAATCTGTTTTGTAGTGAAACCCAGGCCAATAATACTACAGCACTGAATCTTTTCTTTTGCTTTTCTTTTTCCTTACATTTGAACTGGAAGGGGAGAAAATCCGGGGTTGAAGGAGTCTTCTAAATCAAGAGTTCTCCACACTTGACCACTTTTAGACTTTGTGGACTTTCAACTCCATGAGGAATTCTGGGAGCTGAAGTCCACCGGCCTGACAGTTGCCCGGTTTGGAGATCCCTCCTCTTAAATCCTTCTGTAGAACAATTCAGAGAGGGAGGGGGTCCACATAGGTACCCCAAGAAATGCTTCCTTTTTCGAGAAAGAAAAGAACTTCTCTTTTTTCCTCTTGTTGTTTTCCATTTGCCTCTTAACACTCTTCAAAATGCTTCTCCTGGGTCCAAAAGTTCACAGATCTTCCACTTCTGTATTCTGGTAGAGGGATTTTCTCACTTTCTACACATGGATTCCTAAATCTGTGTTAATACCCTCTCCCTTAAGTCACCCCTCTTTCAAAATCCATAGTCTGGAATCAGGAGTGGAGAGAGAGAGGGAGAAAAAAAAAAATACTGAAAATAATTTTTAGGGTTCCCTTTGAGCTGGCGAGTTCTGCCTTGAATCAAGAGCTGTCCTTGAGCCAATGCTTTCAAGAAAATAAATGGTATTTTGGGTTGGCCCCAGGCATTCTCTTTCTTCTTCCTCCCTCTCCAAAAGGACCTTATTAAAAATTGGAAACCTCTTTGATTTTGTCTTTTTTATTGTTATATTCCAGAAACCGGGACACGTTCTTCCACTTTGGCAGCTAATCAAGATTTCTATTGGACTATAAAACCATCCAATATTTTGGGTGTCTTTGCACTGTTCCAAGATCTTCAAGGGTTCTTTACGACTCCCTGGTGATTTGGGATCCCGTCCCTACAGTGTTGGGAACAAGTATTTGCGCACACCCCCTACTTGCAATTAAAACTTACCCCTCAAGATACTTCAAGAGCAAAAATGATTATTGGAAGAGCAGTTCTAGCTGGTCTCCAAAAAAGACCATCTCTAGTATCGACCCTCTTTCTAATAAGCAAGCAAATCATCATGGCCGTACCTTTTCGATAGAGCCCGGCAGAAGTCGGAGGAGGAGTTTGCAAAGGACAACTCCGTCCTTCAGAGACGCCTTGAGGAATTGCACGGGGTCCTCCACCATCATTTTGGGGGAGTTTAAAGCCCCCATAGTAATCAACCAAGTCACCGTTTGCTCCTCTGGATTCATGACTGAAAGTTTGTTCTGTTCTCAAAGCTTTTGTGTGCAACGGTGAAGCCAAACCCACATCCGTGGCTGCATCTTCCTGCTTCTTCTGAGGTGGGTGAACAAGCAGTTAAAAGAAGTTCCCCTATTTCCCTCCACCTATAAAGAGGACAAACCAGTTGAATACTTAAAAGAACAAAAAAACACCACCAGCCAGAAAGCACCATCTTGAATCGGCTTGGACTGGAGGAACAAGTTGCATTTATAGCGATTCGCCTTATGCAATTTCTTCTGCAGGGGAACAAAACAGAACATTCCCCCAAACCACCATCACAAAGGAAAGTGGTTGCATTTAACCATGGACTTTAACTCCCAGAATTCCCCCAGCCAGCCAGCCTGCTTGAAGATGGATAGACTTCCAACTCCCACAATTTCCTAAAGTTGAGAAAGCACCGCTTGCAGTTTGCAAGGAAGAGTAAATATATCCAATTCTGTGATAGCTGATAGGAACTGTGAGAAAAATGGTGTAGGGTCTACTGGGTGGGTGGTTGGACTAGATGACCTACTAGGTGCCTTCCAACTCTTGTTAATCTGTATCTGGTAGGTAAAAATATCTGTGGAAAATTAAGAATCTACCAGCAATGGGAAAAATGTAGCTTTGTTTAAATCTTGGGAATTTTTCTACTTGCAGGGAGTTTTAAATGCATGGAAAACTTTTATTGAGCTGTAAACATCAGAAACCTCTGAAAGATGCACTTCTAAAAAGCGATTTACTTTTTAATGGAATTATCCACTATTTTAGTTGCCATCATTCAGTGGTATGAACACTTTCAGTGTTATGAACAGCCCTCCTCCACATTGGCTGCTGTTTTGTACGTAAAACAATCACATAATTTAAAACAAAGTACCAAAAGTGGGCGGTCTTACTTTCTGTCGTGCTCAATTTCTTTTTTTGGAGGGCTGTTTGCAAGGGCGGCAACTGCAGGGCTTTTGAATTGTGGGTGGGTGCTTGCCTTTTGCAAAAAAAAAAAAAAAGACCCCCCTTTAATACTCACCCTCCTTCAGGGTCTTGAAACTGCCATTTGAGCCACTCAAACAGCAGCTGTAATGAAGATTCAAGTTGTCTATTTCTGGCTTGTGGTTTTGTGCTAGGCTGCCACACCCCCTCTTGAGCTCATGAGTTGCACCAGATGGTGCAGAGCATGGCAAGGACTGAAAACTGGGCAGGGTCTGAAACTCTACAAATTTCACTTTCAAAAGTGTTGGGTTTTTTTTTTTTAAAAGCACTTTGAATACCCTTTTCCCTCTGCAAATACTGTTAACTCAAAAGGGTGGTGTAAGGTAAAAGCCAGGTGGATCTCCTTCCCCCAGCAAAGGATGTATGAATAAAGGAGACCCTAAGCTATTTCACCGAGAATGACTGCACCTTTCCCCTTTTCCGGGGCATGCTGGCCAACTGGCTGAGCAAGGCATGTCCTTTTCACACACATATTTGTAGGCCACAGAGCAGCACCAATTCCACCAGCGCCTGAGCCCTAACATAATGTCCCTGCCCATTGGCCGAGGTCTCCCTCTACCGACAATTGTTTTGCACACTCCACAAGTCATGTTTTTTCTCCCCCTTTAAAATGGAACAATGGCGTTTCCCTACTTTAACTTGGTTTTTCTGTGCCTGTTGATTCAAGGCAAAAGATTGTGATAAAGTTCACCAATGCAGGGGTTGGGTTTTTTTTTTTTTTTTGGGGGGGGGGGGCCCAGCAAAAAGCAAAGGGGCCGAAACCTAGACCCAGGAGCCCTCGGACCAACACTGCCCTAAAGAGACAGCCGTTTCTTCATGTCCTGAAGAACCTTTTCCTGGACCATCTTCCCCCTCTGCCCCCACCATCTTTTGTGCATTTTGACTACTTTGCAATTGGCCAGAGATAATAACACAGTATCTTTCTCTGCCTGGCTTTTTTTTTTTTTTTTTTTTTTCCCCCCCCCCCCCCCCCAAAAAAAAAAATCTGTTTAACTGGATTATCTCCACCCTAAAGTATGGGCGGGTACATTGTTGCATTGGACCATTCTTGTCCACCTCATAAGCTCTTATTAAGACTTGTTTAAAAGCAAAAGGAATAAGCGTCCACAGTGGTTTCTATCTCCCTCAGTAGAAAAAGCTTAGTTATATCGTTTTTGGCAACCCATTCAAACCCTGTAATGTGTTCAAAACACTGTAAAAGCTTGCCAGACAAGCTGCTTATCTAATCATCAAAGCCAATAAAATATTTGAGTAGCCTTTGGCTACTCCTGCGCTAGACTTTGGAAAGTGGAACTGTCATCGCAGACCATTTTGGAGTAATGAAGAGCTCAAGAGGAAATCAACACTTTATTGAGTTTAGTGAATACAAGGATCCCAAGCTTCAGATGTTGAGCCTCTTCCACGATGCATCACGTTTTCATTTGGCCAAAACGTTTTACCTGTTTCTTAAACTTATGGCACTAGCTCCTTTTCACAATCCCCTTTCATGAAAAGGGAATTGGTAAACTTTATGCTGTCTTATTCGTATGAGACTTTCCCAAACAATTGTATAGATGGCTGTGACATTCTTGTGAAATCAAATCGTTGTGCAATTCCTGGCTATAATCGTCATGCTGAACATGAGGATTTAAGAAGAGTTCTTTCTTCTTAGGGAGAGGCTCAGTATTGCAAGTGGCCACGTTTTAAAATCATCTCCTGCAGTGCAGTCTAATCTCTGGCAGTTATTGAAGAGAGAAAGACGCACTCAAGGTCCCCCAATTCTATCTCCTGACTCCCCCCTTAAAACACAAGCCATGGCTTTTGCTGGATGTCTGCCTGCCTGCCTGCCAGAATTTCAATCGCACTTGGTAAGAGGACAGAAATAATTTCCATCTGACATTTAAGACTCTTTATCTCACATATGACCCTTGTCTGTAGTTGCAACAGACAGTGGCATTTAAGAAAGGACTTTCCTGAAAATTGCCTTCTTTAAACTTTACATCCATCTTTTGAGTCTGCTTCTTTCTTTACAGGCCTCCACACAATTCTGTACCTAGAATATAAATAAGCATTTGACTTGTCAGAACAGAAAGGCTGTCAAAACAATTGCTTGTATAAACAATCTAATGCCGTTGCCAAAATGAAACAACCGCATAGCACAAAAAGAACCGTTTCAGGATCTTTACCTTGTTGTACACTTAAACATACCTGGCTGCTTGCAGTTTCTGAACAAGCTGCCATAAATGACCACAACTGCTTTCTTGCAACACCTTCCCAAGTGACGGATCATCTCTTATGAAATGCTGAGCCTCAACAATAAACAGCTTTCAGCAAAAGCTTAAGAGCTGTCTGCTTACCCCTTGTTAAGGTCAATGGAATATTAGTCCATGAGCATGTTAGTTCTCCAGCTGTTTATATCTCCAAAATTAAAAAAAAACTAGGTAAGCAATAATGTCTACTGGGAGAAAAACAAGGTAGTTCCAAGTACTATTTTGGAAGGTTTCTACTGAATATTCCTTATCGTTTCAATATGTAACCTTTTTTCTAGAATATTTTAACAGGTCACACATTCGCACTTTAACCATATTGGATACAATATTTTTGACTTTAATAACGAACACATTTATTCCCTCTTGCTTGCAAAAGCAACGTTCTCAGGAAATGGGATGTGTTATCAGTCTGTTCAAACTGAACTGTAGAACTAAGTCACCTAATTCCACAAACCAGCAGCGATGGGGCGATGGGCTTATCCTACTTCAAGCTTTTATTTGCAAGGTATCTGAAACGAGCCCTTTTAAGGCCTCCCTTACCTCCAAGCTTACCTGCTGCTCTGATGGAGCTCACAAACATGGCGTTCATTCCAACACATGGACTGGCTTTCTGGGTCTCATCTTAAACGGAACGAGCGCTCAGCCTGCAACAATTACAGACAGTGTAAAAGATTCAGGCGGGCCCAACCGCCCAAACCCACGACCACCCCAGAAACAGAAACCGAACAAAAAACCCAACAACCTGGGCTCGCCGATTAGTCTGTCACGATCTAACATTTTTACACATTTGAGGTGTGGAAGGTTCATTGGACTGGAATGAACTGGAATGGCTTAGTGAAAAAGTCGCATGGCTTTATGGATTCTGATTTTCTTTCCAATGGTGCTTTTTCATGGTAAGTCCATTTGACTGGCAAATGTGCTTGGAAGGTTTAGAGGAGGAACTTTAGTTGGAGGTCTTCAGGTCTTACTACATTTCAACAGCATCTTTTGAACTTCCTGGCCGCACCTGGGTCATGACAACTTGGCCCAGGTACCAAAACTCCCAAACAAAGACTACAGTATAAAGAAAAGAAGTCAGGCATCCAACTAAACATCAAGTTCGTAATCATGGCTTGCTTGACATTTCCCAGCTGTTAACACAGATTTTGGCAAGTTAAGCCAAGTTCTGATTGTATTATGGTTTTACATTTCTTAAAATTAAAAATACAAGTTGCTTTTTTTTATATATAAGTATCTTCATTGAAACATACTGGCCAAAAAAAGCAACAGTCCCTCCCAACCCCTTATGGGGACTTGTTTACAAGCTGCTTTCTTAGCATCATTTTCAAAAGCTTTGTGCCATACATTTTTTCATCCAAGACAAGGTTATGATGAATTTAGAAGGCTTCGCCTAAGGCTTTCCAGCACAGGTATTTACTTTTTTTTCCATTTGGCGCTTTCTTTAAAAAGCTAGAAAAACTTCCATTGCCATGATGCACAGCATGTCCTACTGTACTAAAAAGGACGATAGCTTTTTGGTTTCACGTTTTGACTTAGACCGAAAAACTAGTTTTTGCTTTGCTTACCATCTTTTGCTGTTTCACGGGCATTTGATGCTTTAAAGCTGTTGTTGTGGGATGCTGAAAGTTTTCACTTGTTTATATGAAGCCATAAGCTTTTCAGAAGTTGGTGAGAAAGACTTCTTTGCTTATCTTACTTTTCTCCATTTTGCCTTTGGAGTCAAAGATGTTCCTTTAAAAATGAGACACTACAGGATTGCAAAAATTTGAAACAGTAAGAGCAAGTACGTTCTGCAGCTTCTTGGATGGAATGGGCCAAACCTCTTTTTTTTAAAATTTATAGAACTCTGCAGCTCGCTTACTGCAGGTTTAATACATTACTGAGGGGGGTGAGGTTCTTGCAAATTGCCTAAGGAAATGCGTAGAGTGGCACAATGCACATTCAGCTTTATCCATTGGTGGTTTTGACTTAAAAAGGCTGAATGGTGTCCTGAATTTTACACAGGACCGAAGGTAGGTCATTATTTGGGAGCATCTTTGCATTTCAGAGGACACTAATAGTTTAGGGTTGGCATCCATCCCCACCCTCCCTTCCAACAAATCATATGTCTTGCCTAGAGAAGGCATGCTTGCATGAGCAGAACGATCCATGGCCATTTTAGATGCATGGGGAGCCTTTGGCTGGCCGTTGCATTGATGAAGTGAAAAGTGTGGTATTTCAGGGTTAACGTTTACTTTGAAAAGGTTACAACACTAGTACATAGGCTCAAAATGGCATACATTAACATCTGCTTTTTGAGAGAAATTAACAATTTTGAAATGAAATTAAACATTGTTTTTACTCTTTCCTCACAAAAAACATCAGTAATGAAGGGGAACTTAACAAGCAACAATTTAAAAAAAAAGTTAAAAACATCGTGTTGGTAGTCCTCTGGGTGGGAACGAGATAAAACTTCCACATTCCTTGTGTTGGGGGGAGGAGGAAAAAACTTGATTTGGTCCATGAGTTTCAAAGGTTTTTTAGTATCGGCTTCGGCCTCCACCTCTATCCGAGCGGCTCCCTCCCCGGCCGCCACCTCGGGGTGCTCCGCGGCTCGAGCTGCTGTAAGAATCGCGGGGCGGAGGGTAGCCCCGTTCCATAGACGGGGGAAGGCCTCTGTCTTGTCTGCCCACATGGTCTCGGCCACTTGAGTAGACATCGCTTCTGCTGCTTGAGTAACTCTCTCGACTTCCACCATACCCATCACGGGTGCTTCCGTAATCGTCATAGCGACTGCTTCCACCATATGATGGAGGGGGCCCGCGTGCAGGGGGAGCACTACGTGAGTTACCTGCAGGTTCAATGGTCAGGTAATAGGGCAACACTATAAATCACATCACCACAATTTTACATCTGAGTTTTTAAAAGAAATGCATCAATGGTTTCTCTGACTTTTTTTTTTTTTTTTTGATTTTTAAACTGAGGAGGAGCTTAAATATAACCTCACAATATATTTGGTGGGGGAAGGATCGGGCAGAGAAGGAAACAAAACAGGCTGTTTGAAGATGCTGGTTTTTTTTTTCACAAAGTAGCTCTTTTTTTGGGGATTATTCCAGAACTGCTTGCTATTTTTTTATAGAAGAAACTCAGCCATTGTTTTTCCAGTGAGAGAGATGCAATTCAGAATTGTTGAACTTTGCTTCGATAGGTTAAGGGAACTGCAATTCAATCGTTTCGTTAAAATAAAAACATTTCCCCCCCTTCCATTGCAGCAGAAAAACCCATCATGTTAACACTCCCCCTAAGGAGCAGCACTCTAGCAAGTCAAGGAAGTAGCCTAGTGAGACATTCCTGAGAAGCCCTCAAAGTCAGCACTTACCGTAACTCTCATAGGAATCTCTGTAAGAGCCTCCACTGGGATGGTCCGAGTAATCCCGGTCACGCCCTCCGTAGCCATCCCGATCGCTGTAGGAGGAATAACTACTCGGGTTTAGTACCAGAAGCCCACCATGATAGAAAAGTTTCCCTTATTCTTGCTTTCATTGATTTGCTTTTTTTTCTCTGCATTTCTAAACTGTAACATTTTCTCCATCTCTTCTCTGCGAAGCATGAGGAAGAGCAACAGCTATAGCATTAAGGCTTATACCCCTCCCCATAGTACCTTATAACACTCTCTGGGCAGTTTACAGTATAAAGGCACTAATTGCTGACATCAGCAGCATGGTAAGACTGAGCCAACCCTGAGGCCCACTTGGATCAAACTCTAGGCTGTGGGCAGAGTTTGCCTGCAATACTGCAGGTTTAACTCACTGTACATCTGTACATGCTAAGTTATGTGTATGGTCTACACTCCCAGGTCTTTACAAGGGTATCAAAGCCAAGTCTGCCATCAATATTTAATTCAAAAAAATGTACACGTTACCTTAGTTACTCCCAGACTTGCAATGGCAATTTGATTGGAATGACCATCTTCACCAAATGAGGTGGTCTTAAATTTTGACACCCCTCCAACACACTTAAGTGCTGGCAATCCCTACCATCAACGATTTGGTTATGTCAACTGCCTTTATTAATCAAACCCCAGGTTTGTTAGGTGAGGTCAAAGGCCACGATTGTGCGAGTCTGGAGCTCCAACACCATCTCTGTAAGCATTTGTTCAGGGCTATTTTAACTTCAAAAGGACAAAGGGCCATAGGCAGAGGACTACTGGTAACCAAGCCCAGTCCCTCCTCGTTATAGATAAGAAGATGGCTTAAGGAACTGGCTTATTTGGGGATCAATTTTCTATAGATCTTTACGGACAGCCAACAATGTTCCTAAATAAATATGAACTCTATGGAACACGGAGAGACTAACAATGGAACTCTAGGTACCTGTAACCTCTTGAGGGATACTCATCCCGTGAGCTGGAGTGTCCATAATCACGATAGGCATAATCCCTTGGTGGCGGGGCATAATCTCTGGTGTCTCTGGAACTTGGATAATCTCGGCTTGAATAACTACAGAAATTAAGATGAAGTTAACTTTTGATTACTAACAAGCAAAATAGCAAAGTCTGAGGACATCTGCTTGAAAATATTAACGCATTAGATATTAACAAAACAAGGTATTGTTTTACCTGTCCTTAGTACTGTAGCCATCATCTCTGGGGGATAAGTAGACATCTCTTCGTGATGGCAAGGAGTCTCTTCGTGGAGGCCCCCCATAGCTGTCTCTGCCACGTGACAGGGGCGCTAAAAATTTAAAAACAAAAAGAAACCCAAATTGAGTTGGAAACAAGGCAATCAGAAGGCATTTGTCCCCATTGAGTGGGGGAAATGTTATACTGAGCTGTTTGTTTTTTAAATGAAGGCAAAAGTCAAGCACAATTATACAAATTCACAGGAATTAGAAGAAGAACCACGTATTAAGCACAACCTCATTGTAACTAGTGCAAGAACATTTGGAAGGCAGCAAAGGTTATGTTACCCATAAAGATTTTAGTTGGAAACTGAGCATTAAAGACACATTTACATGGTGGCGGCAGCATCTTGCAAGGCTTAGAAGAGCAGAATTATATTTTATGCAGATGTTATTGTGTGGTGCATCCAATGACTGGAGTAAATAACCCTCACAAAAAGCACTAAGAATTTAAAAGCCCCAAATTTTGCAATGTGCCACAGCAATAGCCCCCTCAAGTTTATGAGCTAACTAAAGCATTTACACAAGGCTTACCTCTACCACCCATCCCGCTACTGCTACGTACAGGTCCAGATGGTGTGGGTCTTTTTGGTGGTGGTCCCCCACTACGGGGAGGTGGGCCCCTTTTCATTGGGAGAGGGCCTCTAGAGGAACCTAGAAGACAGAATATGACAACTTCAGAAGCATCATCACGATGCTGAGAGGCACCAGAAGTGAAAAGGGGTCAAGAACAAACATGCTCAGAAGGATTGCCTTCATCATGAGAAACGTCTGTGACTGTCAACCTTGGATCAAGGCCATTAAAAAGAAACCTCATTTTGAGAAATAGGCCCGTTTTCTGGGCTGTATTTTTTTAGACATTTACTGGGACAGTAAAAACAGGCTTATCTGATAGGTCTTTTCCAAGTTGATAATCCATCATTGGTGGATAGCAAGCTCTAGCCTCAGATGTGAATGAGAAGCTACTAAGAAATTATAAGAGCCATCGCACCTAGTGTTTTGCACACCCACTTGTGTACCAAATCTAGGTTTGCACAACCTGAATTAGACTCCAATTGGCTTGTGATTTGTGGTTCAGCTTGTGTGTACACATCTGTATGACACGATTTATGCACAAACCTCTTTTAAATGCGATGGCCATGGCTATTAACAAGTTACAGAAAATCAGTAAGCAGCTAAAACTGGGAACATCTACCCATCTTGTAGCTTTCAATTTCATCTACCCATCTTTCAATTATCAAAAACTCTTTGTTCTTATTGTAAGCTCAAAGCACAGGTTAGAATGCAGGTCAGAGGACATTCAATCATGTTCCACCTGCCAATCAGTTACTTCCAAGGAAGCTCACAAGCATATTTAGGATGCTAGCTCTCCTCCAGATTGCCCTGGCTGTTGGTTTTTAAAGCTTGTTTAAAAGCTTTAGATGAGCTGTGAGATTGCAAATAGCCATCCAGACGAGCTACCCATAGCCTGATCAGCATTCACTTAAAATCAAGAAACATGCTCCTTGACAAACAATGGCTAATGTTCCAGTTTGTTTCTGTTTAAAAAAATACTTGTTGATTATCAATATTAAATTGACTTTTGCATATTAAGAATAGAATTCTTTACTGGCCAAGTGTGATTGGATACACAAGGAACTTGTCTTTAGTGCATATACTCTCAGTGTACATAAAGGAATTTATAGTATGGTGCCTTGTAGATATTTACTGTGGGCCTGCTTCTGAAATACAAGTTCAAGCAAGCCAGATTTTAAAGACCACCAATCTCATCTAAGAACATTGACACCCCAAAGCACTGCTTGGACTGTGACTTTTTTTTTTTTTGCATTTAGAAGTGTAATAATTAGTGCTCAAGCACTTTATTTACCTTCTGTCCAGCTATTTTCCTTCTTTCCATTCAACTTCTCCACGTCTTCTGTGTTGTCAATACACAAGAACTTAAACATACCTAAGTGACTACCTCTTGAAGGTGGCCCCCGGGTTCCACTGCTGCCTCTTCCACCTCTAAGGCCTCTTGGGGGTCCTCTGCTCCTTGGGAGGGGCCCACGTCTACCAGTTTCAAAGGTTGGCTTGGTAGCTTGTTCAACTTTAATGGATTTTCCATCTAAAGACTGAACAAAGACGTCTAATTCAATCTTTGTGAATAACTCCTGCCTTTAGGCTTATAACAGTGTTTAGACTTTGAGAGTATTATCAGCATTTGATCCTTGCTGGTTAGTGCACACAGGAGAACTCAGAATGCTAATGTTGCTTATTGATTGCTGCCTACTTTATAATTTGTCAAACAAAATGAAATCACGAATAATATAAAAATAACAGGGACAATAGGCACATAAGTGCACTTATGCGCACTCCCTTTATAGACCTCTTAAATATGAAGTGAGGGCCACAGAAGTCAATTTGTGACTAAAACTGAAGACAACTGAATCATGTAGAGCATTCCAGACAACTCTATTACAAAAATCATATTTTTACAGTCAGGTTAGAATGACTTATATTGAATTTAAATTGGTTGTTTGTGCACATATTATTGCAATTAAAACAGAAAAAGTCTTTTACAGGTAAAACATTACAACGTACAATTTTGTATGCAATACCTAAGTCTTACCCAAGTGAACTATATTTGCATTAAACCAGAGAATATTAAGTAGGATTTGCAAATATATTACTACAGTGTTTTAAGTCATTTGTCTTTTTAACTTCAAATTGCAATACTAACATTTTGGAAGTAAACATGTGGCTGTCTTGTGATACAGGACATGTTTTCCTCTCATCTTTTGAGGAACATCCAACAAACATTTGGCATATATCTGGCACTTTTTTTAATGGTACTGTTACCATTGGAAAAACAACCTCATATACTAGGTTCCCCCCACCTTTAAGGGATGCTGGAAAGCAACCTTTGCTATCCAATTTGAAAGACACCAGATTAAAGTCTCTCTTAGAACAGGGGTCAAACTTGCAGCCAGCGAGCCATGCACACCGCTGGTTTAGCGAAGGGGAAAAAAAAGTGATGTCACATGACAACATTGTGTCATCATGAGTTTGGCTCCTCTGCCTTAGAAAATCAACAGTCACAATCCTTTGAAACTATTTCAATTCTCTCGAGTTTTACCACAATAAAAAACAGACACTAACTCTTACCTTTCCATTCATATCTCTTGCTGCATCCTTAGCATCTGCTGGGCTTTCAAATGTGACAAAAGCAAAACCTCTGGATTTGTTGGTTTCACGATCTTTCATAAGGAGAACTGAGAGAGAAACAAGCATTATTTTGTTTGCTGATCTCACAGGGGAAGATCACCCAGGATTCACATAAGCCTGCTCAGAACTTCTTAGAGGATAGGTAAGTTCTATCACTTCAGATGATCAAAAAAGCTGAGTTCATCACAGCAGGACTGAAAACCCCACCAAGAGGCCTTGCCCTTACCTTCTACAATACGGCCATATTTGCCAAAGACAGATTCAAGAGCTTTCTCATTCGTTTCAATATTCAATCCACCAACGAACAGCTTCCCAGGCCGATCTGCTTCAACCATTTTGACAGGTTTTGGAATCTAGAACAAAACAACCAACTTTTAGAAACCATAACAATATAGTCACATCCAACTGCAATATGACTTTTTGGATTTCCTGCATATAAAAGATATTGTTGATAAACATTCCATTTTCATTACTAGTCAAGTACTTCATTCCTACTGCTGCATGACATGCTGTTTATAGTAAGTAACTCCTTAAGTGGCCCAATCTTGCTATAATAAAGAAGAAAAAAACAACGACATGGTAAACGACATGGTAAAAGTTCCTTCCAGTTTCAGCATGAACCAAAAATGACAATTAACAAACCACATTTCCTTCTAACAGTCCTTTTAAAGCCTCATTCCAGAATTGTTTTTCTTCAAATCTCAATTTTTACAAATATTGCTCAATTACCCTAATACAATGAAATGAATCCAATTTCTAACAGCCTGTCCAAACCAATCTCTCCAGATTGATTCATTCAGAAACACCCCACCCATTAGAAGTTACAAATATATTTCTGGAGGACATTTCTATTGAATGAAAGCTGCATTCAATTCTATTTTTAATAGTTCCCTAAACAGTCCTCACTATTTACTTGCTTCAAAAGAATAAACAAAAAAAAAACCCTTATAAAAGCATCTGGACTGCTGAAGGCACAAAACCACATCACCCAGTCCATTCTGCAAGAGTTTTATTCCAAAATATAAATGGACAGTTTTAAGTTCAAAGGAAAGAGGTAGAAAAGGTAAAACTCCCAAGTTGAGGAACCTGAGTAAATTTCCAAGAAATTCAGTTTTCGAATTTGGTCGGAAAAAAAAATAACGAAACATTTTTAAATGTTCAGTTTCATTGACGTTTCATATTTAATGAATAAAAACTAATAATAAATAATAATTAATAATTAGTTATAAAACATCCAGCCTTTTAGAAGAGGAAAAGCAATTCCCACGTTCGGTTTTAGCAACAAAAAACCCGGAGCCTTATCGTGCAAACCGCGCATGTGCGTCAGCGAACGGAGCGCACGCGTCCTCGGCAAAAACTAGCCTCCCCGAAAGAACGGCGCGTGCGCACTCCCGTCCGCCCTTCCCCCCCCCGTCCCACGCGCCTTGAAGAAGGGGGCGGGGGCGCGCGAAGCATCCAGGCCACTCTTAAAGGCAGCCGCAAAATGGCGGCTCCTGCGACCCTCCCTGAAGAGCCCGTGTTTTGGGGTGGGGAAGAAACAGCACTTCCCGCCACCCACTTAACTTCCCAAGCTTTAAAATGGCGCCTCAACCACCCCCTGAGAAGAAGCGGGAAGGGTGAAAACCGTTGAGGGGGTGTGTGGACAGAAAACGAAATAAATAACAGCCTTGGGGGTCCGCGAAACGGCGTGCGTGTGAGACAAAAAAAGTATACGTATGATATCAAAAAGGCCTCATTAAAAAATAAAAATAAAAAAGGAAATTCCCTCATCCGCTACATATGCATCCTTACCTCCTTCCCGCCGGCCTGCAACGACGCACTGAAGAGGAACAAAGGGGCTGAGGGCCTTTATATATGTGACGTCAGCGCATTGCTGAGAAGCCCGGATGAAAGCATGGCGAAAGCGAGGAGGCGTGGTCAAGGTTTGGGAGAGAAGAAATGGGTAACGGCGGGTGTGGGTAGCTACGCATGCGCGAGTCCCTTCTCCGATTAAGGGTGTGCAAATGTACGAATGTGCGCCTTGGTTGAATTTGGAATAAAATAGGAAATAAATAAATACGCCTTGGAAACGGTAGATTTGTTGATGGCATTTCAGCCTGGGTTGCTTTCGTTCAAGATTCGCCCACATTCTTCTGTCTGGTCCTCTAGAAACATGGAACTCTGATATATTAAAAAGCATGGATGTGTACACTATGTATGTATGCATGTATGTATGTATGTATACCATTCAGGGGCTCCTTGACTTAACGACCACAACTTCTGACCAGAAAATTAGTTGTGTGGTCATTGAGGCATCTTGTGACAGCATCAAATTATATGAACCTTTTTTTGTTGTGACCTTCAGTGCTAGCTTTCCCATTGATTTTGCTTGTTCGAAGCTGAGCTAGAACTCCCAGCCTCCTGGTGATTGGCCCAGAGTCACCTAGCTGGCTTTCAATACCTAAGGCAGGACAAGAACTCCCAGCCTCCTGGTGACTGGTCTACAGTCACCCAGCTAGGTTTCATGGCTAAGGCATGGCTAGAACTCCCAGTCTCTCCTGGTTCCAGCCTGGTGCCTTTACTACTAGACCAAACTGGCTCTCTGTACAGCCTTTTTGTATCACCGAAGCTGGAAAATGCGCACAAGATTTAGAATCGAACATCTTCCCCAATATAAATTTGATTTTTTTCCTGATCTTGCTGCCCATCTGTTATCTGAAGCACATCACTGAAAGGTCCCATTGCTGGATTGGGGCCAAACCAGCCATTGACCCTTTTTTGCTCAACAGACAAAACTAGAATGAAGTTTGTCAAGGGCTCTGGGCCAGGTGAATCTAGCAGATGATGGTTTATTCTGCAGATAGCACATTTTCAATGATTTAAAATTGCTTTTCATTTCTTGCACTGTTTTCAGCATGGATTTCAACTTCCAGAATTCCTCAGCCAGTGTGAGGAACAATAGAATTCTTTATTGGCCAAGGGTGATTGGACACACAAGGAATTTGTCTTGGTGTAAATGCTCACAGTGTACATCAGGGGTCCCCAACCACCGGGCCCTGGACCACTACCAGTCCGTGGATCATTTTGTACCGGGCGGCAAAGAATGAATAATCGTGATTAAAATATATATTTTATATTAGCTAAAATTAAGAAGCCCTTTACTATTGGGGAAGAATTGATTTTGCCAGTCCTTGAAAAAGTGTTTCTGCGTGAAACTGGTCCCTGATACAAAAAAGGTTGAGGACCACTGGTGTACATAAAAGAATAGATACATTGGTCAAGAGTCAAGAATCCTAAGGTATAACACTTAATTATAGTCATAGGGTACAATAAGCAATCAAATCATACTAGGAAACAGTCCATATAAATTGTAAGGACACAAGCGACAAAGTTACAGTCATACAATCACAAGTGGGAGGGGATGGGCCATAAGGAGTGATGAGAAGATGAATACCACAGTAATAGTAGTGCAGACTTTGTAAATAGTTTGGCAGTGTTGGGGCAATTATTTATTTTGCTTTGTTTTGTTTTGTTTTTGTTATTTTTGTGCCCTTAGTTTTGGTTCTTTCATCAGCTGCTGAAGAATCCTAGAGGTGAGATGGACCGATATATATACATTTGCTAAATAAAATATGTAGTGCAGCAGCCCATGCCTTGATGCACGGGGAAAGGAATGGGGTTGGCTCACCTCTTCCCACCCACCCCCATCAAGGTACAGGTTGCTCTTTCATGTCTTCCGAAGTTGTGGTGCTCCATCCCCAGAGGCTTTTAAGAAGACACTGGACAACCATTTGTCTAAAATGTACAGGGTCTCCTGCTCGAGTAGGGGGTTGGACTAGAAGACCTCCAAGGTCCCTTCCAAGTCTATTATTCTATACGTCTGTGGAGATTCTCTGTCCTCCAGGTTATGGTTGCCCCACAGATGCTTTTTCCAGAGGCAACTGGAACTTTATGGTTTTTCAGAATAAAGGTTCGTCCTCCAAGCTTGTGGGTTGGTTTTCAAACGTTTCGTTTCCAGGCTAAGTAACAGCTTCAAACTCTGCTGAAGATGTCACCTAGCCTGATAATGAAATGTTAGGAAACCAACCCACAAGCTCAGAGGATGAACTTTTACCCTCATCCTTCATCTGAACAACAGATATGTGCCACTATAATATTTCTATTTCTTCGTTCTGTTCTGTTCTGCTCTATTCTATTCATTTATTGAATTTATATTTATTAATCTATTGTATTCTATATTCTATTCTAATTCTATTCCTATTCTATTGTTTCCTATTTGTATTCTATTCATTTATTGAATTTATATTTATTCATCTATTATATTCTATATTCTATTCTACGAAGACATTTCGCTTCCCATCCACGAAGCTTCTCCTGCAGCTTCTTCGAGGAGATACTATTATTCTATCCTGACCCACCTGCCAGGATGCAGGGACTGCTGCCCTTAGCCAAAATGGCGCCGCCGGCACCGCTCGCCCTGGGCCGAGCGCCGACCCGCCGAATTTGAACGGGCCTCCTAGGCTGCCCTGACCCAAGATGGCGGTGCCGCGCTCGGATCACGTGGGAGGCTGAGGCGAAGCGCTCCACCCAGGCCCGGCCGCGCTTCCTCAGTGCGAGGCCCCTGCGACCGCCGCTCCTGCCAGGCGATTGTGACGCCGTCGCCGCCCTTGGAGCCCGTCTCGACCCGCTGAGAGAGAGCCCTTTCGTTTGCCGCGAGCCAAGAAACGCCACGATGGGGAGGCCGCGGCCTAACGGCCTCTCCGTCCCGCTGCTACTGCTACTGATGGTTTTGGGAGGCCGTGCAGGCCTCGGTGCCGCCTTCTACCTGCCCGGCTTGGCGCCCGTCAGCTTCTGCGAGCCCTCGGATGCCAAGCAGGAGGGCTCCGCCAGCTGTTCGGTGGGACGCTGGGTGGGATGGTGGTGGTGGGGACACTGAAGTATCCACCTGAGGAGCCGGGACTACATCTCCCAGCATCCTCTGCGCGGCCCTGGGAGGAGTTCCCTGGGTGGGGAAGCGGGGGGGGGGGAGAGGTGCGTGTTTGTGTAGGGGGTCTGTGTGTATTTACACGATACGCTTCCTCGTGGGAGAACACGTGTCTCGCGTTCATACGCGTCTCCTAGCCACCCAGGTGAAGTAGGGGTGGTGATGAGGAAATTAATGTGCTTTAATTTATTATTTTTTATTATATTCTTTTACTATTTTTCATTTTTATATGGTGTTTTTATATTCGTGTAAGCCACTTTGAGTTGTCCTTGGGCAAATAGGGAGCAATATAAATTTTCCCCCAAAAATACATTAAATAAATTCTAGATCTAATTAGCCTAATTAGCTAATTAGGCTGGTCTCTTTGGAGAGGTAGTTGTGTCCCCAGGAAGCTATCAGTTTGCACAAATCAGAGGGATCAACCTGCATAATGTCACTCCTGTTTTGAACCCTGAATTTTGTGCAAGATGTAACAAATCCTGCTTTTTTTTTCCCCTGGGAGGGGGTAGGGGTTGGACTAGATGACCTCCAAGGTCCCTTCCAATTATGTTAATTTGTTAAAATCCCTTTTTTCCCCCATTGCTGGTGAACAAGTTCAGTATTCATCTTGGTATTCAAGAAAAGTGTGTTGCCAGCTATTTAAAACAATGTCTCTTTTTAATCCTAGCCCAAAATTGAGCTGTTTGTAAATAGACTGGACTCTGTTGAATCTGTTTTACCATATGAATACGATGCGTAAGTATACCTTTTCTCCAGAAAGGGGCTGGGTACAGCTTTTCCAGCTGAGAGAGAAGAGATGAAGGAACACACTCCTAAGCATGATAATTCTCTCTCTTTCTTGTGCAGTTTTGATTTTTGCAAAGACCAAACAGAAGAAAGACCGGCAGAAAACCTGGGCCAAGTTCTGTTTGGCGAGAGAATAGCCTCTTCCCCCTATAAGGTGATCACAGACTTCCATAAGTTTTGGAGAAGCTTTGTTTTGACAAAAGCTTAATGGAAATCATTTGGGGAATGCTGAATGGCCATTAGGAGGATGCATTTATGCAGAACATAAAGGACTATTTAGAAATTGCAGGCCAGCTTGGTTTCTTTCTTGAATAGAGCTGACTCTTGGTCAGCTGAAAAGAATTTCCAGAGGCAGGCTAGAAAGAATATATAATTATTGCAGAATCATTATTGCTCCTATGTAAGTTTCCCAAGGGCATATTGCTGGCAGCTGGTGCTATCCCTGGAAATAAAACACTCATTGATACATTTGTGGGGCAGAAGGACAATGATAGGGTCTTAAATTTCCTGGCTTTTTTACTTCCAGCTTTTAATTCATTTGTCATTAGTTGCTTTTATGAGGACAAGAAGCTTGCTTTCTATTTGTCTCCTGGATGATGCCAACTTATCTGCCAGTACCCTTCTAAGTAATACATTTTGAGTGTAGGAAAGAGAGAGAGGGAGAGGAAGAGGAAATGAGCACTGAGCAGAAAATGAAATCCTGGGCAATTTTTAGATAAGGAAGTATTAAAGAACACCTTTTAATCTTTGGCTGGACAAAATGATTATTTCAACAAAAAACTTGAATGAGTGCCCAGCTGAATCATTTTAATGGTATGGATCGAAGCATTTACATCTCTTTTGTCTTTACATTGTCTTTACAGTTTATATTTAAAAAAGATGAAGAGTGCAAGAAAGTTTGCATGAAATCTTATGACCCACAGAATCCAGAAGACAGAAACAAACTGGATTTTTTGAAGAAAGGAATGCAGCTGAATTACCAGCATCACTGGTAAGGAGAAAATGTTCTCTAAAAATCACTGATCTGTGTAGGGAAGAATTAAGTGTTGTCCAGCCATGTTTTAAAAATAGAAAGATGAAGACCACGGAAGAAGCGGTGTTAGTCTACTCATTAAAAGTGCAAATGTTTGAAGGCTATTTTAAAAGCCTATAAATGCCATGCTATTCATAATTATAGAATTATACATATGTTTTTCTAATTCAGGATTATAGATAACATGCCCGTGACTTGGTGCTACAATGTGGAAGACAGCCTTAAGTACTGTAATCCTGGATTTCCAGTTGGGTGTTATATTGCATCAGATGGCCGGATAAAAGATTTCTGTATGATGAGTGTAAGTGATCAAGGGTATATTTCTTCCAAATTGATTTGAAGAATAATCAGAAACAGGTGTAAGAGTAGCTTCATGCATGGTTTTGGCTCAGAATATTAGTCGTCCTAGCAAACTCTAGTTTATTCAGTAGTTGTAATGAAAGTCTATATCAGGACTGCCCAACCTTGACAACTTTAAGACCTGTGGATTTCAGCTCCCAGAATTCCCCAGCCAACCATGCCATCTGAACTAGCAACCTGTGTCGTTTACAGTTCCTCCTAGGATTAGCAGATGTCCAAGGTGTTGCTATTGATGCCACAATATGAGTGTAGTATGTTAGTCAGATGTTTATCAAGATCCCATGTCGGGGAGTGAAATTTATATGCATGCTGGCTGAGAAATTCTGGGAGTTGAAGTTTACGCATCTTAAAAGGGCCCAAGGTTGAACTCATTTCAGGAAACAAATAATCTTTCCACACTGGGCATTTTGGAAATATTGGCCATGCTGAAAGGCAGGTTTTAAAACAATATTTACAAATTGCATGGGGAAGGAAGACATACCATATTCAAAATGGATTTTTATTCAGTTTTTTTCCCCACAGTAAATGCATACAGATACATGCACGAATGAGCTATTTCAAGCTCATATCAGCCCCAAACTGTTCTGTCCATCTTTGTTTCATCCAATTCTTTGTTCTTTGGGAATGGGCTTCCTCTGGAAAACTGGTTGGAAATTTATGTAATCCTTAGTGTTTGCAAATCAGCAAATTTTTAGGGTATCAGGGTCCATTCCTTTTGCTGTCTCCCTCCTCCAATGTCATGGTGTCTTAATATCTTTCAGGATGAATTCAACAAGAAGAACACCTTCTACCTCTTCAATCACGTAGACATTACAATCACCTACCACAGTGGCAAAGACGAGAACTGGCCTGGAGCACGGTTAGTTGCAGCTCAGCTGGAGCCCAAAAGGTAAATAGCAAGAGCATTTAGACTTATATATCGCTTCACATTGCTCTATGGCATTCTCTGAGCAGTTTACAAAGTCAGCCTATTTGCCCCCAAACAATCTGGTTTCTCATTTGACTGACCTTGGAAGGATGGGAGGCCGAGCCTGCCTTTGAGATGATGAGACTCGAACTGGCAACCTCCAGTCAACAGAATTAGCTTGCAGTACTGCATTCTAACCACTGGGCCCCCACGGTAAACTGCTCACTTGCTAATTCAAGTAGGTATTACATTCAAGGCACTAAATAACTAAGTAGCTATAAGTGATGATTCTCCCTTATGGCTTTTATGTATATTGAGAGCTTATGTACTGAAGACAAATTCCTTGTATGTCCAATCACACTTGGCCAATAAGCCTATTCTATTCCTCTTCTATTCTAATTCTAATTCTAATTCTAATCTATTCTAATAGTCTATATTCTAATTCTAATGTTTCTAATTCTAATTCTGTTTGAATTCTATATTCTAATTCTAATTAATATTAATTCTAATGTTCTAAATTCTAATTCTATTCTATTAATAGCATTCCTTCTACTAAACTGGCAACCCTCCAGACTCTTTGTGTGTATGTGTATGTGTGTGTGTGTGTCACAGGCTGTGCATCAACTTCTGCTGATTGATTGGAAGCCCTTTAAAGGTGGCAAGTGAAACCGATCAGCATTCCTGACCTTAACCGGTGACCCTTGAAGTCTGGATAATATCGAGATCCTGATTTGCTGGATTTATTTATCTAGTCAATTTATTGAGCTGCCCTGGGCAGGAACTAGGTTGGGCAGCACACAATTGGCCTTTGTGTGGTTGTGCGCTCCACAAGAGGGCGGAGTAGGCACGGTCAAGTCCTTTGAACGGCTTTCCTGTTGCCGTCTGGCTCATCTCTGGTTCCTTTGCTGGATGAGGAGGAGGAGGAGGGCATCTAGTTGTTCCTCTCCCTTCCCCCCCCATCAAAAAACATAATATTCCAGAGTCTGAAGATACTACAAGAAAAATAATCTGAAATGATGTGAAAATTGGGAGGGGGGAATGCTCACTGTTGTGATTGCTACAAACTTTTTTGAGTTGTGGGGTGGGTGGGCCCAGAAATGCTCGAGCAGAATCATGTTTAATAATGGAAAGAGAAGGTGGTGCGTTGTTGTGGTTTTAATACAGCTGGTTGTTGAGTTTGACTTCCGCTGCAAAAGTTTCATAAAAAAACTTGCCTTCAGAAGTCGTGGGTGCTTCATCCCTGGAGGCTTTCAAGAAGAAACGGGGTAGCCACTTGTCAGAACTGGTATAGCGTCTGCTGCCTGAGCAGGGGGTTGGGCTAGATGACCTCCAAGATTCCTTCCAACTCTGTTATTCTGTTATAAAGGTGTACCCTTGTGTTATTGATGGCTGGGTTGCTGGGCTCATCAAAACTAGCATATAGAACAGAATATTCTTTATTAGCCAAGTGTGATTTGACACACAAGGAATTTGTCTCCGGTACATAAGCTCTCAGTGTACATGCAAAGAACAAAGTGATCAATCATAAATTATAAGATATAATCAACAAAATGATAGTCATTAGACACCAATAGGAGTAGATAATAGGAAAGATGAGACAGATAGTAATAATACAGTCTATTCTGTGGTTAGCTATCCTTAGGAATAAGACTGAGTATTTTCCAACACTTATTCATTCATTAGCATTATTCTTTATGAATATATAGCAGCATAATCTTCTATTTCTTGCCTGTTTGAATTGTGTATTTTCCTTCTTTGAATCTTAAAATAAGATTCTAAGTATATTGATCACTTAGCATACAATATACATAAAATGGAAGTCTATGATTTTTTTCCATTATCTTGACATTCAGAATCCTGTTGGTGTTTTGGCTTAATTATTATGATTATTATAAGCTACAAAAGCCTCTTGTTTACATGAGTATTACACGAAGTAGCCCTAGATCTTAAATAGAGCTTTTGATTTTTAAAAACTGAAACACATTTGAAGGAAGGTCTCTAGATCATTCTGGAAATATGTATGTATTTATCTTTGCAGCTTCAAGCATACAGATATAAACAACTTATCCTGTAAGGGTCCCCCTATGGAAATTCCTGCAGAATTTAACAGCAAACTGGATGTGATCTATACATACTCTGTGAAATTTGAAGTAAGTATAACCTGTATATGTACAACCACATCTATTTTAATGATTTTGATGGTTAATGCAGTGATAACATGTACTGAACCTCACAATAAGCTTTTTAATTGTATGTGTGTCTTTTTTTTAAGTTATTGTGCTAAGTATAAGCAGTATTACCAAAAGGCACACCCTACAAATATTGTCCATATTTTCTCAAATACATTTTCCACAATTGTTGTACTATGTATTGCCCAATTCTTCCAATGGCCTCACACATAAGAACTGAGCCTTTCTCCTCAATTATTTTTGGCAGTTCTTCTCTATTGCCATTATACCACTTCTTGAAACTTGAAACCACATTTTTTTTCAACCTATGTCAAGCCAAGGTTGAGCGGTTTTTTTCTTAAGAGGTCAAGAAAGTGGTTTGTTACTGTCTGGGTATAAATCATCTTTGCCCCCCCCCCCAACCCGCTGTGGGAGAAGGGCACCTTATTCCATGGGGGTCATGGTCGCAGAGACGACCTGACATTTGAAGTCTGGTAGTCACAGGAACGAAGGTTGTCGTAAAATGTGTAGGAAGTGACAGTTGTTATTCTGCTCCAATTTTTCCTCCCTGTGCAGGAGAACAACAATATAAAATGGGCCTCCCGGTGGGACTACATCTTGAAATCCATGCCTCACACCAACATTCAGTGGTTCAGGTAAGAAAGCAGCACCCCAACCTTTGGAGCACCAGTGACTGGTTCCATGGAGAGAGAGATTTTTCTGTGGACTGAAGAGGGCATTGTTTCGCAAGCTGTCTGCACCCCACTTATTGGGTTTCACTTGTTTACGTGGCCCAGTTTCTGGCATGCTGTGGCCAGTCCACAGACCAGGGATTGGTCACCCCTGAAGTGCAGGGGTGCACTTCATATATACTTAGACATATATACCTCTTCACAGCGCTTTCCAACCCTCTCTAAGCGGTTTACGGAGTCAGTATATTGCCCCCAATAATCTGGGTCTCATTTTACTGATCTTGGAAGGATGGAAGGCTGAGTCAACCTTGAGCCAGTCAGGATCAAACTGCTGGCAGTGGGCAGAGTTAGCCTGCAGTGCTGCATCCTAACCACTGTGTCATCAGGAAGGAGAATGAGAAAGGGAATAAGAGGGAGGGAGGAAGGAATGAATAGCAATAGTATTTAGACTTATATACCGCTTCACAGTGCTTAGCAGACCTCTCTAAAAGGCTTACAGAGTCAGCCTCTTGCCCCCAACAATCTGGGTCCCCATTTTACTGACCTTGGGATGAAAGGCTGAGTCAACCTTGAGCCATTCAGGATCAAACTGGCAGATTTAGCTTGCAATGTTCCATCCTAACCACCAGCAAAGAGAATGAGAAAGGGAATAAGAGGGAGGGAGGGAAGGAAGGAATAGCAATAGCACTTAGACTTATATACTGCTTCCCAGGGCTTCACAGCCCTCTCTAAGCAGTTTACAGAGTCAGCAGCAGTTCGTTTAGTGACTGTTCAAAAGTTACAACGGCCCTGAAAAAAAGTGACCCTTTTTCACAGCTGCGACTTTTGCCGCATCCCCATGATCCAAATTCAGGCACTTGGCATTGGCTTCATACTTATGACTATTGCTGTGTGTCCCAAAGTTCTCACGATCTCCTTTTGCGGAGAAATCAGGTTCACTTAACGACATGTTTTCAACTTAACAACTGTAGTGATTCATTTAACAAATGTGGCAAGAAAGGTCGTAAAATGAGGCAAAGCTCCCTCACCAAAGGTCTCAATAACAGAAGTGTTGAGCTTAAGTGGGGGAGGTCATAAGTCAAGGATTTCCTGTATTTCTTTGAGGGATTCTAATGAAAAATACCTTTTTTTTTTTCAAGGCAGGGGGCTTTCCCTGTTTATTCTTGTGGAGCCTCAGCCCAGTTTCTTCCCTCCTGGGAGCCCTCTTGAGTGTCCAGTTTCACTCAAGAATGCGCCTTTTGAAGAAAATAGACTCGCCTTTATTGTGCTTTCTTTACGAGACTGTCTGAGATGTGGTGGTTGAGCAGCATTCTTTAAAAAAGAAAAAAAAAAGGAAAAGGCACCATGGCTTGCTTAGGGATGTCCTCTCTTTCGCCCTGCAAGACGAAACACAGCTAACATTGGGGAGAAAAACGTGGAATCCTTTTGCCTGCTTCTGATTCTGCTTTGAAAGTAAACATGTACCAAAATCATTCCAGTGGGGCTGCAAATTCCTAATAAGTGACAGATTAGTGACAAAGATGGATTCATTCCCCCCCCCCAAAAAAAATTTTTTTTTGGGGGGGGCTAAAATTCTTTGGGGAGTCCAATAAATTTTTTTTCTTTTGGGCTAAAATTCTTTGGGGAGACCAATAAACTCAAAAAAAAATTATTTTGGGCTAAAATTCTTTGGGGAGTCCAATAAACTCAAAGAAAAAAAAATCTTTTTTTTTTAGTTTATTGGACTCCCCAAAGAATTTCATCCCAAAGGTGCACAATTCCACCCTGAAAACCCTGAGCCTGGTTGTTGTTTTGTTGTATCGTATTGTTGTCCTCTCAGTTTTACAGATCGTCCTCAAGTTCTGTTCTGTTCTAAATGCTGCGCTGGTGCCTGGAACCGATTTCAAAGTCTGTTTTTCCCCTCTTTAACCCGCAGCATCATGAACTCCCTTGTGATTGTCCTTTTCTTATCCGGGATGGTCGCCATGATTCTCCTGAGGACCCTTCATAAAGATATCGCGAGGTACAACAAGATTGATTCTTCGGTGAGTCAGCCTGAGTTCTTAGAGCTCTCAAAATGAAAAAAGAACTGACCTTTAATTTTGCACACACACACACACACACACACAAATACAGGGATAAAATTAGCAGTTTGGGAATTTTCTATGCCCATTTTATAGTTGCCAACAGAAAAGATGGGGTAAGGAATTTGAAAGAGCAGTGAAGCAGTTTGGAATGGAACGTGCATTCCATTCGTATCTTGCAAAGATTCAAGCTAGGTGACTGGAATTTTCCTTGTGCAAATCTCTAATTGGAGAACGTGATTGATGACTCTTGACTATGGACGTGTTTTGTTGGAGAATGTTATGACCTGGGGTGTGGCACAAAAGCAACAAAGTCACAAAAGTAAGTAAAGTCCCTTTAATACCTCCAACTTGGCCCCCAGTGTCCAGTTATCATCGACTGGAGAAAAACTCTTCCAAGAACAGTTTTTAAAGGGAAGAAATTCAATTCACACTTCCAAAAGATACAAAGTACATATGAACTATAAATAAACCGTGCTGCAGCAATTAACAAGACAGGGCAGGAAAAGGAATTGCACACTTCCAAAAGATATTGAAACACACACAGTTGGGAAGACGCCAGAACCCAGATAAGCCTTGACAAACAAAGGTAATGCACAGCAACTTTGCTGTGCGTAGTTTGCCTTTTTAAACAGTTTTCCCAGCTGTAGCTAATGAAGGGGATTAGGGCCCTTTCCTCCCCCGTAAACCACACAACTCGCATTGCTCCCTTCTCTGTTCCTCCCTGCATGGCCTAGAATGAAGAGGGAGGTGGTCCGAGGTCTTCCTCTGAAGGCCCAGCTGGACTGTGCCCTTCCCCAGTTTCCTCCACAGCCAACGGAGCCGCATTCCCATTCCCTGTCAGCTGTTCCACTTCTCTCTCAGAATCAGATTCCAACAGGGACATGACAGAGAATATGAATTATGACACACCCAGAAGGGTGGGGGGAAACCAGGGTCAAGGGTGACAGTGAATTACGTTTCTCAGAATTGGCTACATCAAGATCATGCCAATATGTCGCTTCTAATGAATTCTGTGAAGTTTGGCTCAAGACTCATGATGTAATTATGGCAATCGCTGGAATCCTGACACCTTGATGGATATTGGAGGGGGGTCACCTCAGCCTCCATTAATGGAAAGGTTGGCTGCTTCTAATGAACCGAGAGAAGGCAGAATACCTGAGCCCATCTTCAATTGTTGTTTGCGTGCTCCTTCAGATGCCTGGCACTAAACCACGATTCAAACCAGCTGCTTGGCTTCACACTCAAACCAGCCCCACTGCAGAGTGGATGTAAAATCTGTACAGTGTTTCTATAGCTGACACTTTGCTTGGTGAATCGCTCTCTCTCTCTCTCTCTCCCCCCCCCCCCTTTTATTTTTTCCTTTCTTTCTCATTTGCTCGACTATTTGCTAGAAAGCCCCAGGTGGTCCGCTTGCAAAAACAGTTCCTGTGGCTGATTTAGTGAAGAACTGTTAAAACCGAAACCCAATAGTCCATATTTACTTAGCTAATTAAAATGAAAGTCTGCAAAAGGGGGGGGGGGGAAAGAAGCCGGGTTTCCATCAATGGTCATTTGGAGGTAATGAGTAGGCTCATAGAAATCCTGCTTCCCTAAATTGGAGAGTGCCTGGCTTCATATGAAAGAAATCAAAAGCTCCGCTGTAGTTGACAATTTGATTTCTTTTTTTCCCTCCCTAGTATAAGCCACATTTCCAGTATAGGCTAGAGTGCAGCTTCAAATGTCTAGGAAAAATAAAAATTTGTTGTTGTTTTGTTTTTAGGATGGGACAGGACAATAGAACAGAGAATAGAATAGAATGGAACAGGAAAAGAATTATGGAATAGAATTGAATAGAATAGGATTGGAATAGATTGGAATGGAATAGATTGGAATAGAATGGAGTGGAGTGGAGTGGAGTAGAGTAGAATGGATTGGAATAGAATGGAATGGGATGGAATAGATTGGAATAGAATAGAGTAGAATAGAGTGGAGTGGAGTGGAGTGAAATGGAATGGAATAGACTGGAATAGAACAGCAACTTTATTGTCACTTTGAATGTACTCTAATCGGCATACATTAAAGTGAAATTTCATTGTGCACCGCTCTCAAAGGGTCACCACCTCCGAGAGACACGACATAATATAACAGAATAAATAAATACTGATAAATACAGGGCCTAGTTCAGATGTATACCTGTACATGGTGAGAAAAACAAATCTTGTGGGTTTTACCAGACAGATGGCCTAGGGAACAAAGCTGTTCTGGAATCTGGAAGTCCTGCTAGAAATACTTCGAAACCTCCTCCCAGACCATGAAGTGAATGTGTGGGGTCTCTAACAAGGCTTTGAGCTCTAAGCACAGAGTGCTTAAAAGCAGCATCCTGAATACCAGAAAAGGAGCTTTCCTATTCTTCCTTTTCTTTCTTACTATACGAGGACTTTAATTTCTCTAATTGTCCTTGTATCCCCCTCGGTGTCACAAACTCCTGGATTTCATACATTGGGGGACATCAGTCCAAGATTCCTTGCCTGTTGCTACGAAGAGAAAAAAAAAAATCCTTTAAATTTACTTCTTGGATTTTCATTATCCTAACAAAGTAGCAGGCTTCGATTTTACTCTGAGCAGAAGATTGAGATAATCAACGTGCATCTCAGCTCACAAAAGATCTGAACACGACCCTTATTTTCATTTGGGAAAATCAGAATTTCTAGAATGGGTGAATATTGTTCCTTATTGAGATCCAGCTTAACAGAGGGCCTGTCGGCTTTGATAAATAAAACTCCACCTTGGTGAAGAACTAACTAAAGAGGTCAATCAAATTAAAATCCACGGTAGTGAGGGGGGGTCCACCGTTGTATTGAAAGGAGAAAGCTTTGCCTTCCCCTGTTTTTATATATGCAACCACTGCCAGCTTTAGATGACTGTTTTTCTTGTGTGTGTGGCTAAATGTGGCATACTCCTTGGTCTGTGATTGTTGTCTGCCCTGGTTGCAATTACCATGGCTTTCTTAAAAAGGCCAGTAGAGTTAAGACACACCTGGGTTGATGGCCTGCGTTTCATTAATGTGCACGCTTGTAGATGTTGGAATGCAGCAAACATTTGTGCAGGTTGGCTGTCCATAGCAGAAGCAGCTTTATCCCGCCATTAAAACAATAATAATAATGTTGGGGCTTACAGGCCAAATCTAGGCAGAGCGTTTTCCAAAACATCCCTCATCTCTCTTTTAACAGACTGTCCCTTGATAATGGAGCAGTTGAACTGCGTTGAAACAGAGGCACATAATAGTTGAACCTACAGGGGATAGCAGTAGCGCTTAGACTTATATACCGCTTCACAGTGCTTTCCAGCCCTCTCTAAGCAGTTTACAGAGTCATCCTCTTGCCCCCAATAATCTGGGTCCTCATTTTGCTGACCTCAGAAGGATGAGTCAACCTTGAGCCGATCAGGATCGAACTGCTGGCAGTGGGCAGAGTTAGCAATAGCACTTAGATTTATATACCGCTTCACAGTGCTTTACAGCCCTCTCTAAGCGGTTTACAGAGTCAGCCTCTTGCCCCCAAACAATCTGGGTCCTCATTTTACCCACCTCAGAAGGATGGAAGGCTGAGTCAACCTTGAGCCTGGTGAGATTCGATCTGCCAATCTGCTGACAGCTGGTGATCAGCAGAAGTAGCCTCTAACCACTGTGCCACCGAGGCTCTTAATATTGGGGCTTACATGCCAAATCTAGGCAGAGCATTTTCCAAAACATCCCTAATCTCTCTTTGACACAGACTGTCCCTTGATAAACCAGGCAGTTGAACTGCATTAAAACAGGGATGCCCTACAGGGGAGAGCAGTAGCACTAGACTTATATACTGCTTTGTGGTGCTTTACAGCAAGCTCTGAGCAGTTTGCAATAGTCAGCCTATTGACCCCAACAATCCTGGTCTTCATTTTAATGACCTCGGACGGTTGGAAGGCTGAGTCAGCTTTGATTGAACGCCTGGCAGTGGGCAGAGTTCACCTTCAGTGCTGCACTCTAACCACTGCGCCACCACAGCTCATTACCAGAGATTTTAAAGAAGAGATTGGACAGCCATTTGTCTATGATGGTATAGGGTCCCCTGCTTGGGCAGCAGGGTTGGATTAGAAGACCTACAAGATCCCTTCCAACTCTCTTATCCTATTATCTGTAGACTCGGTGGGACACTTGGAAAATGTAGGTTCCACAGTTGCCTCTTTCTCCTGTGTGATTTACGTTCGTGTCCGCATTACAAACTTGGCTATAAAAACACCCTGGTGAAGCATCCTATTTTTGCTAGGAAAAGAGAGAGGAAAAATAATTTGGAAGAATTGAACTGCATCTCGATTAAGATGCATTGCTGGGGACAAAACCACTGGTAAAATAGAAGCTGGGTTACTTTGGAGATGGCTGCATGGGCAGGGTGGCGTTTAGCATTTCAGCTTGAAATTGTGTTTTCCATTTGGTGAATAGAACTCTGTTGCTTTTAATGTGGGGAGAGAGAGCAGGAGAATATGGCACACAGGTGCATCTTCAGATCTGAAATGATTTGGATAATAAAAGACAGATAAATAGGTTAAATGCTGGTGTCATACATAGCTTACGTTAACCACCATCATTGGTATAATATCCACGAACAGGATGGCATTTGAGCTAGGTCTGTTAATGCTTGTTTCTTGTTCCAAGCCTTAATAAATCTACATTATCTGTGTCCCTCCCCTCCTTCCCTTCTCAGCTCGCCTTTGGGGAGTTGTAAAAAACGGCACGTTAACAATGCCGATGAAATTAGACCCTTTTAGTAATAACCCCCCCTACCCCCCCAAAGATAATCAGACTGGCAAAGCGACTATCACGTCTGGCGTGTGCTCATTCCCTGTTGCGTGGGGCTCGTCTAATCATGATGTTATTACAGGAAGATGCACAGGAGGAGTTTGGGTGGAAGTTGGTCCATGGAGACGTGTTCAGGCCGCCCCGGAAAGGCATGCTGCTCTCCGTCTTCCTTGGCCAAGGGACGCAGATTTTTATCATGACATTCATTACTTTGTGTAAGTGTCACTTAATGGGCTAAAATGGGGAGGGGGGGAGTTTGCAATGCTAGCAAAAATATTGGACAGGGGTTGGTAGAAGGGTGCCATCTGCGTGTGCCAGCCCAGTTAGATTAAACCATTTTTTTTCTTTTTAACCCTGTAATTCTTTGCATCTGGGTGAAATCAGGGTGACTGAATAGAGCTGAGCGTTTACTGGCCGGATGCCCTTCCTGACACCTACATGCAGCTCACAGCAGACTTTTTTTTTTCTGTACGCCCAGAGAGAGAAATATTTGCTGCTTACCTAGGATCAAATTCACAACCTAGAGACAAGAGCTTCACCTCTAGACCACCACATTGTTCTGTTAGATTAAACCAAATATATTAGAATCAGAATCAAAACAACCACCAATAAATAACAATCAGAAATAATTGCAAAGTTGTTTGCTTACACCTTGAAAGAGGTTTGGCAACTTTCCTCCAAAGCTCGGAATGGAATCTTCAGCTTCTTTGGGAAAGTGGGGGAAGATTTTTCTGGATTGGGGAGGGGAGGCAGACTCATAAAAACACAGGTGTCCAACCTTGGCAACTTTTAAGACTTGAGGACTTCAACTCCCAGAATTCTCCAGCCAGGCTAGGATAGACATTTTGAAACACTGAAGAATATTTTCCAGTTGGTGCAGTTGAACAGAAGCTGGAAGGAGACTTGGGATCTCGGACCCTTTCTTTGTTCTGTAAGAAAATGACGTGGAATCTCACTTCTCCCAACACTTCCTTGTTTGTCTTCCTTACAGTCCTTGCCTGCCTCGGTTTTCTCTCCCCAGCCAACCGAGGGGCTTTGATGACTTGTGCAGTGGTGCTTTGGGTTTTGCTGGGGACCCCAGCAGGCTATGTATCGGCTCGAATGTACAAAAGTGAGTATGTTGTTGTGTGTTTTGGCTACAGCTGCCTAAGAGGTAGAGAATTTGGTGGGATGGAGTCATTCCACATTCTTCCTTGGCTAAACCTCTACAGCAGGGGTCGCCAAACTTTTGGATCTCAGGGACCACCAAACTCATAATTTTAAATCCCAAGGACCAGAGATCCTGGGAAAATCCCCAAAAATGTCTGCAGGAAAATTCCCCACCCCATTTTCCTACTAATCGATCGTTCTTTATTTGGGATCACAGGATACCATTTCCAGCTCCGTTCTCGGGGAGAGAGAGAGAGACTTTTGGCTTCATGCAAGGAAAGCAGCAGAAGTCTTTCTTTCTCTCCCCCAAACTCTGCCAGAAAGGAGTCTTTGCTGGTGCAGCCTCTTGAAGCAGGAGGCCTTGCTGGGTCCCAAAGACTCATATCTGGCAGAGTTTGGGGGAAAGAAAAAGACTTTTGCTGCTTTCCTTGCATGCAGCCAAAAGCAGAAGAAAGAAGCGGAAAGAAGCAGCCCAGTGGCCAGGCAAGGCACGTGGGGAAAGTTCCCCCCTCCACCCTTTCCCCCCTCCCTTCATACCTTGTGTCATTCGCAATGGAAGTGACACAAAGCCTTGTGTTCCCACAGGCCATGTGGAAGATGCAGCCTTGTGTTCCTGCACAGCCTGGATTAATTGTTTTAGGGTGGGGTGCTTTGAGGGTGACATTTCTCTGTGGACCACTAAAATTTTCTCGCAGATCACCAGTGGTCCCTAGCTCATTGGTTGGTGACCACTGCTCTACAGCAGGGGTGTCCAACCTTGTCAATTTTAAGACTTGTGGATTTCAACTCCCAGAATTCCCCTAGCTGGCTGGGGGAATTCTGGGAGTTGAAATCCACAAGTCTTAAAGCTGCCAAGGTTGGACACCCCTGTTTTACAGTTTGTGTCTCTGCTAATGATCATCTCAGGTCTAATGAGGACAGAGGCTGCAAACACTCTCTGAAGATTCGAAAAAAATAAATCACCTTTGCAATAATTGTGTTCCCCTTTTTCAGATTGCGTTAAAAACCTCAGAGGCTGAAAAAAACTGCCAGTGAGATGGCACAGAGAGATAAGGTGGCAACAACAACCTGGCTGGCACTAAGCTAATCAATTTAAATTTTAATTTTCCAGAGATGATAAATGATGAATGATATATTTCAAGGGTGCTTTTTTTTTTTCAAATAGGCTACTGGACTTTCTTTGTTTTACTTTGAAGATGTTTTGCTTCTCATCCAAGAAAATTCTTTGGCTCTGAAGAAATGTCTTAAAAGAAAAACCATAAACAACAGTTGCCTCTTGAAAAATAAAAAAGCACCTTTGGGACAACCATGACCTGAATGTTTGAGAATCTCCATCGATGAATGATACAGAAATGATAAATGGCGTTATTTCTTTTCTTTCTTAGCATTCAGGGGTGAAAAATGGAAGACCAATGTGTTGTTGACAGCTCTCTTCTGCCCTGGGTTAGTAACCACTCTCCCTTTTTGATAAACAGAATATATTTTTGTCCTTGAACCTGAGTTAATAAGCAGAAAGGCTATATGAACACGGTTAACTTAGGGTTCCCAAATTCAATTGATTGCATGTGGCCATTGCAATGACTGCAGGATGAATTATTTTCTGTGCCTCTATTTTTTTTTTCCTCGTTCTTTTAAAAATATATTGAACTTTCTGGAAACCCAGCAGATTGTCCTGTTGGTTTGCTCAGTATGGAAGAGGTACTTTTAAAACAGATAGTAACAAATGACCATTTGCAAAAGTCCTGACTTATTTAGCAATACCCATTTTGGGTTCAATTGTAGATGTTAAGTTGAGGATTATCTATATTGTAAATGCCAGCCAGTTGCTGAGCCCCTGAAATGGGATCACGTGACTCGTGAGGCTGGTGTGACACTCGTAACTTTGAGGACATAGGTCGTGAATCACTTTTTCTGAGACTGTTGTAACTTTGAACCATCATTAAACGTATGGTTATAAGTCAAGGACTACTGCATCTGAGGTGGATGCATAGGTAGAGATGGATTGGATGGTTGCTATTCATAGTTGCAATCTCATAATATCTAGCATGACGGGTCCCCAAAGCCAGAAGGGTGACATATAATAGTCTACAGTTCTATGGAGGAATTATTGAGTCCGTCATCTGTACTTCTATAACTGTCTGGTTTGGTTCTGCAACCCAACAGGACAGAAACAGACTCCAGAGAGTAATTAGGACTGCAGAAAAAAACAATTACTACCCACCTGCCTTCCATGGGGCTTACTGCATGAGTAAAAAAAGAGGGCTGAGAAAATATATACGGACCCCTCACATCCCGGACATAAACTGTTTCAACTCCTTCCCTCAAAGCGACGCTATAGAGCCCTGCACACCAGAACAACGAGACACAAGGGCTTTTTTTCCCCAAAAGCCATCACTCTGCTAAACAAATAATTCCCTCCACACTGTCCAACTATTTACAAAGTCTGCATTACTCTTACTATTAATCTTTTCATCATTCCTTATTGCCCATCCCCTCCCACTTGTGACTGTATGACTGTAACTTTGTCGCTTGTATCCTTATTATTTATATGGACTGTTTCCTAGTATGATTAGATTGTTTATTGTACCCTAAGACTACCATTAAGTGTTCGATTATTTGTATCTTATGAATATTAAGTGTTGTTCCTGATGATTCTTGACAAATGTATCTTTTTTAATGTATACTGAGAGCATTTCCACCAAGACAAATTCCTTGTGTGTCTAATCACACTTGGCCAATAAAGAATTCATTCATTCATAAGTCAGATAAAAGATTGTTGATTTACAAATCAACGAAAGGTTATTTTTGGATAGTATCCACCATCCTTTGTAGTCTGTGGATCTATGTAGCTGGAGGAGTCCCAAAGGTGCTTTTTCCAAAAGGACTTTCTTTGTTGTTGGGGTTTTTTTTGTTCCTTTGAAAACGTTTCACTTCTCATCCAAGAAACTTCTTCAGTTCAGGGGGGAAAAAAGCAAGAAAATCCAGTTGCCTTTTGCCAAAAACACCTTTGGGACAACCATGACCTGAATGACTGAGAATCTCTTTGGTGTGCAACATGGTGGATACCTGGAACTGTTTTTTTTCCTGCTGCACCTGAGAATTCTCCAGATCCTTCCAAGATTCTCCTGCAGTGAATCCCAACACTTTTGTGCTAACCCTAGCCCTCCTTCTGCTCCCCCAGGATTGTCTTTGCTGACTTCTTCATTATGAACCTTATCCTCTGGGTGAAGGGATCTTCAGCTGCGATTCCTTTCGGAACCCTGGTTGCAATCCTGGCCATGTGGTTTGGCATATCCGTCCCGCTCACCTTCATTGGTGCTTATTTTGGGTTCAAGGAGAAGGTAAGTGAGGAATGAAACATGCCATTTTAGTCTTTGGAGAATCCTCATTTTTTTCTGAATTCGGAACAGCCACCGGTTTGAGTCCAAAGAATTTGGGAGGGATGTTTATGTGTGTAGTTATGGGCTACATAATACAACCCTACTTTGGGGTGAGGTGGTGTTGCCTCAGCATCCATCTTCAACCTAGGGCCCTCCAATTATTTTTTTTTGGGTGGGGGGGCTCACAGTTGGAAAAAAGAGAAGAGAAATAATAGCAGTGGGAAAAAAACAGATCTCGAATTCCAGCCGATTATTGAGGGATTTTGCAAATTTAAAATTAGGGCCTTGGAATTTGTGTATGGCAAGGGATTTGAGGCAAGGCACATTTTCCCTTTGTGTTAGGAATAGCTCTTTCTGTGCTAGGCTGGAATACTTTATTTGCATTTCTTAAGAACAAATCAGTATTTTTTTTTTACTTTTTCGGCAAGATTTTTTTCCCTACCATTTTCCTTCTGGCTTGCTTTTTGGTTTTTCTTAGTTGTACTTTTTTTAGCTGTAGGGCAGGATGGGCAACTCTAGACTTTACATCCTGTGGACTTCAACTCCCAGAATTCCCTGCTGGCTCAAGAACCCTGGGAGTTGAAGCCCACAGGTTCTAAAGTTGTCCCAGTGTCAGTGTTCCAAGTAATACACCCATAGTGAACTCTGAGGCAGGTAGATTCCTCAAAGGACAGTTTTATTTGGAGATACCATGTTGACACAGACTAGTGAAAACCGACTCTAAAGGTTCCCATGGTTTTTGCCCAATTAAAAGCTTTCCCCTTTTCCCAAACAATCAGTCACATGGTCCAATCAAAGCGCTGTTTGGTTGCTTGGTAACATCACTCCTCCCCTCTTCAGCCACCTGTGTTGGAACGTCCTTGGTTCCCAGGAGAAAGTATTTTGTTTTGGCTACAAAACCCCAGCTATCTCTATTCCCCACCCTCCCTATCCCTCATCTCCTTTGTGGCAACACTGAAGCCTCAAAAATGGCCTCAGTCAGGCTGGCTTCAGAGTTGACACCTAACTTTCCTAACGTGGCACCGTTGAGATGGCTCAGATCTCCGTTTGCAACCCATATGCACACATGTGTGCGCACGCATTCATGCACACACACAAAGGACGTTATTGTCACACAAAGGACATTATTGTTGCAAGGTGTGATAGTTAATTCAAGCAGAGGGAAATGCTGCTCTAATTAACCGCCTGAACTGCTTTCCTCAGCCCCTCGAACACCCCGTGAGGACGAACCAGATTCCTCGCCAGATCCCCGAACAATCCTTTTTCACCAAGCCTCTGCCGGGCATCGTCATGGGTGGCATCCTGCCCTTCGGATGCATCTTCATCCAGCTCTTTTTCATCCTGAACAGCATTTGGTGAGTTGCTTTCCCCTCCTTTTCCATGCTCCGAATCTGCTCTTACGGAGAATCAATGTGGTTACGGGCTGACCCAAAAGCCTTTTCCCCCCTCTCCCTCCATCTCAGGTCTCACCAAATGTACTACATGTTTGGCTTCCTGTTCTTAGTCTTTATCATTCTCCTGATTACTTGTTCAGAGGCCACCGTCCTGCTTTGTTACTTCCACCTGTGTGCTGAGGTAAGCAGAAAAATCCGTTCGAGACCCAGATGCATGTGTTTATTGTTTATTTACTTTATTAAGTTGCATCCCACCTTTATTATTTTGAAAATAGGGTGGCACACATATCCAACAAACCTTCTATTTTCCCCACAACAACCCTGTGAGGTGGCTTTTGCTGAGGCAGGGAGGGAGAGAGAAAGAGGTGTCCAAAGTTACCCAGCTGGCTTTCATACCTAAGAGAGGACTAGAACTCACCATCTCCTGATGATTGGCTCAAAGTCACTCAGCCAGTTTTCATGCCTAAGGCAGGACTAGAACTCCCTGCTTCCCGCTTTCTAGCCCAGTTCCTTAACCCCTAGACCAAATTGGCCTTCTGCATTGTTACAGCAGACCAGTGGTAATTCTGATGACTTTCTGCTCCTTCTGCATACATGAAGCTGCGTCAGACAGATTTGTGGGTTGTTTGGGCTTGCAGTGGGTGAGGCATTGTTCCCTGGAATGAGAAGCTGGTGACACATTGTCTGCCACACCAGGAGTCCCTTTCCCATAATAAGCCTCTGGGGATCTGCAACTGTTTTAAAAGTGGCAATAAAGGAAAATACTTACACATGGCAGCAAAAGGCCAAGGGAAGGAAAACCGGAATGTTTTTCTATTTGCTGTTGCCAGCCCGAAGGCCCGTGACCGTTTTCAGTGCCCAGCTGGCCTTCTCGGCGTCCCATCATTTAAAAAGCAATGCATCTGCCAGCCAGATGGAGCTTAGAAAAAAGCAGGGCCAGTCCCCCAACGTGCATTTCCTAGGATTTTTTTTTTTTAGGGTTTTTATGCCCAACTAAACAACCCTATTAAAGCATGGAGCCGACACACCGGCCTTAACTGCGTAGAGCAGGAATTAAAAAGCGAGGAGCATGATTGCTTCTCTCCCTGTCCCTTTTTTGCAGAAGAAAGGGAAAAAAAAGAATGCAAAGATTTAGGGAACGTGCCAGGATTAACTCAGAAATCAGAAGGATCGGTCGGTCAGAGGTTGAGTCAATTATATCACCATGATAAATGGAAAATTCATTCCACAGATACAAGGAGACCTGTAAAAGAGGCAGCAAGAGACAGTTAGGTTTTTCTGGGGACAAATTTTTACAAATGTTCTCCAGATGTATCTGAAGGACCACAAGTTTGATGCAAAAAACTCTAAATAATTAGCTTCCTTTTCTCTGTTTGCGTCATGCCCCAGTTAATGGACTTTGGAATTCTAATTAAAAACAACTATCTCTTCCCTGGCTCTTAACACCAGGAAATTTTCCCCCCCTCTGCCTCCTACATATTTACTCTTTTCGTTTGGGTTCCTAGGATTATCACTGGTGGTGGAGATCATTCCTGACCAGCAGTTTCACTGCCGTTTATCTCTTCATCTATGCCATCCATTATTTCTTCTCAAAACTCCAGATTACTGGTATTGCCAGCACCATCCTGTACTTTGGGTATACTATGATCATGGTCTTGATTTTCTTCCTGTTCACAGGTGAGTTCTTTCTGACATTACCCAAACCCACTCCTGTTTGGGAAAAATCCAACAATAACCAGGCAGACTTTGCTCTTTAACCATGATTTGTATGGCTTTCTTTTGGTTTTGATCCAGAAAGAATACAGAGAAGAGCAATCAGGAGGATTAGGGGACTGGAGACTAAAAAATATGAAGAACAGTTATAGGAACTGGGCATGGCTAATGTAGTGATGAGAAGGACCAGGGGAAGACAGGATAACATCTTCCAATATTTGAGGAGCTGCCACAGAGAGGAGGAGGGGGTCAAGCTATTTTCTAAAGCAAGGCCAGACAAGGAATAATGAATGGAAACTGATCAAGGAAAGACTCAGCCTGGAAATAAGGAGAAACTTTCTGACAGTGAGACCAATCAACCAATGGAACAGAAGTTGCTTCATCACTTGAGACCTTCAAGAAGAGATTGGACTCCCATCTGTCAGAAATGGTGTAGGGTCTCCCGCTCGGGCAGGGGGTTGGACTAGATGACTTACAAGGGCCCTTCCAACCGTGATTATCTGTTATCTGTTTATCCGATTTTTGCATCCAAGGAAACAAAACAGAACCCAGTCGGTAAATGGCTTTAAAATTGGGTATATCAGATGTGCTGATGGCTTTCCAGACTGGCTGTAATTAGAGAAGCAGCTTCTGTAAATATGTTCCTTAGAAATGAGGATTTCTCTTTGTTGAGACCAGTCCCTAGATGCCACTGCTATTTGCCTCAATCCAGGATAACTTGTGAGATCACTGTCTAATGCCTTGGGGCACATCTTCCCCTGATTAATGTTCTATTGAATAATCACTTTTCCCAGGCGGCGGAAGAAAAAATTAGGTGCTTAACCAAGCTGCAGTTTGCTACTGTTCCTTACAAAGAGGGACCATCTGGAGAAGCTAGTAATTCATCCACCCGACAGGTATTCCTCAGCTTAGGACCACCATTTGAAGTCCGCACCTCTCAAAAGTGGCCGCATCTGATCCAACCGTACTTTGTACGAGTAGACTTATGACCAAAATTTGAGCCTCAAATAGTATGTTGCTAAGCAAGACATTCATTAAGTGAGTTTTGTGCCCTGTTTTACGTCCTTTCTTGCCGGTTGTTTAGTCAGCAGGTTGTTAAGGGAACCTGGCTTTCCCCCTTGACTTTGCTTGTTGTCAGAAAGTCCCAAAAGGATGTCACACACACACACACACATACACACACACACACACCGGACATACTGCGACTGTCATAAGTCCGTGCCAGTTGCCAAGGCTCTGAATTTTGATCCTGTCACTGCGCTGGATGCTGCTACCATCGTAAGGGTGAAAAATGGTCATTGTAACTTCAAACGGTCGCTAAGTGAACTCTTGTAAGTTGAGGAATGCCCGTATTTACATTATCTTGTGCGTTCAATACTTGACGAAGAGAAAAGTTTTGTTCTTAGAACTTTTCTCTTTGTCAAGTATTCACTTCAGGGGTGGGGGGAGAAAAAAATAAATCCAGGGTCAAATTACTTATCTCTGTTCTCCACCCTGGCATATAATCAGTTCAAGATTTTAACCCTCTTTGTGTCTTCCTTTCTAAAAAAAAAAAAAGAGATTTATTCATGTTTTGCAGGAACAATCGGTTTCTTTGCTTGCTTCTGGTTCGTCAGTAAGATTTACAGCGTGGTGAAAGTAGACTGAAGAAATCCCCAGGTCTCGCTTTTCGAACCCGCATCTTGAGTTGCTGGAGACCTTGAGACATTAACCATGTACAAAAGACACAAAAGCATTTCATCTTCAAATAGATAAGATATACCCAGAGCTTCTATCTTGGCATCAAAAAAGGCAGGTTTTAAATGGAATGGACATAAGTAGCGTGGATCCTTCTGAAAAACCCGACTTGCTTTTTTTCTTCTTCTTCCAAACCCTTCATCCAGAGATGATGATGATGATTTTTTTGTTGATTGCTTGGTTGCTTTGCTTGAAAAGGAACAACCCTGATTTCATAACAAAAAGCCAAATGCATTATGTTCGACACTCGGCTCTCCCGGTGGAGAATTCTCGTAAAAATCTTTTGTTTTCTACATGGTTAACTGATTATTCTGTCACAGAAGAGGGCTGCCCAGTTTAACCAAAAAGAAAAAAAAGTGACTTTTAAAATCAGTTTTGGATCTCTTTCGCCGTTGGTTGTCACCTGATTCAAGAATACAGCCATTCAATGTCTAGTGCAGATTTCTGAGGGGTGGGAGGAAAAAAAAAGCACCAACATTTCCTCTTGTTTTAAATAAAATGTCCCAATTCCAGCAGTCTGGCGTTGTTTCTATTTCATCCATTGGTGATTGATCACATCAAATTCAAGATATGGAAGAAACGGTCTTTTATTGACTCATGCAACGGGTATTCCAGTCCCCTATTGACTGTGCTGGTTTAACAGATATTTTTGTGTTTTTTTTTTCACAGAAGGCACTATCTTGCTAAGTAGTCCTCAACTTATGACCAAAATTGAGCCCAGAATCATAGCTGTAAATCTTGCGGTTGCGAGTTGAGGCATCCTGACCCGTATTTCATTTGACTTTTGCATGTGCTTCCCTGCCTTCAGGGGAAGAAGAGAGTTTTAATTCACAAATAAAAGCCAATCTACGTTTCCCAGGTGAAGGTTGCAGGATCCAATCTGGGTCGGTCACCAAGACCAGAGGTTTTGCCTTTTGAGCTTTCGGCCTCATTGCTGGAGCTCATTTTCAGAGAACTTCTCTCTTGCCAGTTTTAGTTTTTGCTTCTTCTTTTCTTTAAATAGTTCTAAATAAGAACTATTTGAGCACAAACCTTACTCCCGACACATGGTGGGATGTTGCACCGCAGATGATTAGCCTTGCATGAATTTTGCTGGTATTTATACTTGGCCAACTTGTGTTTTTCTCTCTTTATGCTGCTGTCTTTTAGCTGTTTTGAGTGGGTGGACAGAAAGTACAGGCTGTGTGCCATACTGTATACTGAATGGAGCGATGCCCTGTTAGGGTCTTCCAGGCATTCTCTTTTAAACTGAGCCCTTATTTTTATCATTTTATTTAAAAGATAATGAGAACCACCTCGTTTTGAGCTCATCTTAATGTTGGAGCAGAATCCATGCTAAAATTTTCATATATTTTCAGATATTGTTTTCAGCAAATAAGACCAGAAATTTCTGCTTAATGTAAGTGAGAATCTAATCTAGCAAGAGATAATACTTGGTGTAGATGCAAGGGTTGTATATTTGGAAAAGCAAGTCTTGAGTCCTTCTTCCATATTGACAAGTAAATTTCTGTGGAATATTCCAGTCTCCAGTTTTGGATTTTTTAAAAAAACTGGTTTTAAAGTGTGACATAATAATATGAAGCTTTAATGACTGGAATAGCCCCAGATCCTCTTGCTGCTTATGACACACACAAAGAGAATTTGAGATTGTGACACAAAATTATTTGGCTGATAAATAAAATATTAATCACTGTATGGTAATTTGGCATAAGCTCTCCCACCATATGCCAGTTTCGATCACATCTCTTAAAATTATAACAGAGCTTGGAAAGATATGTAAAATATAGCCACTTAACCTCTTAACTTGACAGAAATGGGTGAAAAACTAGATTTGTGTCTAGAGACACATCGTATTTTTTTAAAAAACAACCCCACACAATTGGTTTGATTCGTACCTTACAAACCACAATTCTAAGGGTCTGGGGCCCTTGTTATTTGGCCAAAGCAAAATGGTTTGCAAAATTATGAATTCTGATGTTATTTGCTACTCTGAGGTTTATTCATTAAGCCAGGGCCAAACTAATTGTAGCTGCACATGATGTATGGAAAGAACTAATTCTTGTGCCATTGGTGATTTTTCTAATTACTTTTGTCGTGGAATTTGGTGTGCTGCATTGTTCTGAGGGCTCAGTTAATCGTAGCACGGACATTTTTGACTGTTTTATATACTTGCTGTTACAAACTTGAGAATTTGGAAAGGGTGAGGCAATGTCCAAATTTGAGAGTGGTGTCATTGTCCTCTGCAGAATTTGGTGCCTCAAATCAGGATGGTGGGTTAGGGTTGATCTCAAAATGGTATAAAATTGACCATCTCCAACCTGATACTGTGTGTTTGGACTACAGTTCCCAGAATTATGTGAGCATGGCCAAAAAAACGATACCAACTCATTTAGGGGCTAACAGGTTGGTGAAGAGACAACCTAGAGGCAGGAGGGTTATTTGAATTTGAATTCTTTATTGTCATTGTACGTATATACATAGCACACATGCAACGAAATTCACAATTAAATTATCACATCTGAGCAAGGAAAATTCATTTATTGGCCTGTCTTCCCAGGAATGGCAGATTTTCTGATCAAACGAGACTCATCTCTTCAACATCTAGAAAGTCTGCTGGCAGCCAATCTCATTGTACATATATTGTACTCTGACAATAAAGGTAAATAATACGTTGGAAACTTCAACTTTCAACCACAAACGATCCCCTGAATTTCTGTGGCGAAGGGAGACACTCGTTCAGTGAATTTTGCCCTGTTTCACGATCCTTTCTCGCCAAATGGTTCAGTGACATTTGTAACACCGTTGTTAAGTGGAAATCTGGCTTTGCCACCGACTTTGCTTTCAGAAATGACCTCGGGACACTGTGACCGTCGTAAATATGAACTGCTTGCCAAGTCTCCAGATTTTGACCACAGGACCATGCGTGGGGATGCTACACTTCACATAAGTGTGAAAACGGTCCAAAGTCACCTTTTTTTCTGTTGCAGTTGTAACTTCGAAAAGTTACTAAACAAGTGGCTCTTAAGAACTAACTGCACTTCAGAATTGATCTGCCGAGTGGTAAATCTGACAAATGTTTTTTAAACTAAGTAAATAAAGGCAATATTTACTTGTTCACTAAGCGTCGACCAGTTTTGGCCATAGTTGTGAAACACGACAGAGCCAGTTTTCAGAGCTGCCGGTGCCAGAATTTTTAATATGGAAACCTCTGTAATGGCAACATAATTTATTATCTGTTTGTAACCGAAGGAAAAACACTCAGAAGTTTTGGCTCACCACATTGCAAACTCAAGATTTATTAAGCTTCAGGGAAGGGTAGAGAGGCCCTTAGGTGGCTTTTTTCTTGCCGTAAAACCACAAGATTAATCCGTTGTGCTTGTTGGCCATATTTTTGTGTTTTGTTTTACTTTTCCCTCTTGTGCTGCTTGTCAACAGGCCTCCTGATATATTGAAAGCCCGTGGAGCCATTGTTAAAATGCCTTGCACTATATGGGGCAGAAATGCTATATTTCTGGTATATATATATATATATATATATATATATATATATATATATACACACACATACTATATATGCATTTTTTTTAACATCTCAGGAATAGCAAATAATGAGCAGATCAGATCATAAATGGGGTCCAAGCACTGACTAAAATGGTACTTGCTATTTCAAAAACAAAAATTAGAATATAGAACAGAATAGAATTCTTTCTTGGCCAAGTGTGATTGGACACACAAGGAATTTGTCTTGGTGCAAATGCTGTCAGTGGACATAAAAGAAAAGAGACATTCGTCAAGAGTCAAGATTTATCCTAAGGTACAACACTTAATAATAATCTTAATAAATGACACTTATCAAAGCTAAGCTGGTAATTTATTGGTTGTGTTGCTTTTCAGAAATCATTGCGTGGCCTAAGGCAGGGCTGTCCAACCTTGGCAACTTTTAAGACCTGTGGACTTCGATTCCTAGAATTTCCCAGCTGGGTTGGCAACATAATAAGTCCACAAGTCTTAAAGAGAAGAGCAATAAATATGATCAGAGGATTGGAAACTAAAATATATGAATAAGAGTTGCTGGAATTGGGTATGTCTAGTCTGATGAAGGACCAGGGGTGACATGATAGCAACCTTCCAACATGTCAGGGGCTGCCCCAAAGAAGAGGCAGTCCAGCTATTCTCTAAAGCACTTGAGGGCAGGACAAGAAGCAATGGGTGGAAGCTAATCAAGGAGAGAAGCAACCTAGAACTTAGGAGAAATTTCCTGACAGTGAAAAGAATTAACCAGTGGAACTCCTTGCCTCCAGAAGTTGTGAATGCTCCAACACTGGAAGTTTTTAAGAAGAGATTGGGCAACCATTTGTGTGAAATGGTATGGGGTTTCCTGCTTCATCGGGGCTGGACTAGAAGACCTCCAAGATCCCTTCCAACTCTATTATTCTGGCAAGATTGGACTCCTCTGCCCTAAACTGTAAAAGAGAGGAACCAGGAGACTTGGGTGCAAGTGTGTAAATCTACCCAATTACTCAACACGATTAGCAGAATCATAGTTTGAACCGCTAGCGCAATTAGGGGTTGCTTTTTAAGTCCCCTCCAGTATGTCTCCATTGTTTATTCGAACAAGCCATGCAGGAATGTATTCAAGCAACAAACCTTCAGGTGATATAAATGCCCAGATCCAGAAATAGCTTATTTAACAACAATGACTTGCTGAAAACCTTATTAGCGCTGCTCAATATTTTCCAATTTCTGCCACCTCTTTTTGGAAAGGAAACTTTGGAGATATAATGGTATTGTTCGCCAGAGGCAGAAAAGAAATCTCCATTTTACACCTTCACTCCTGTCTTTCCCCCTCCTGAATCCTCTTCAACAGGAACTAATAAAATTAATTCTAATGAAGACTTAAGAAGACCCGAAGAAAAACATAAGAAAAACCAAGGGCAGAATTTGGCTTTCTGTTTTCACCTGCAAGCAGCTGAATTTGGCATACTTTTGTGCATCAGACCTGCTGTGTTTTCATCAAGGAGAGAGAGAGAGAAAGAGAAAAAAAGAAAGAGAGAGAGAGAGAGAGCATGATTACGGTCACTGGGTCAAGGTGAAACCAGATTGTGGAGGGGAAAAAAAGAGCTTTCATTGAAATGCAAATGTTGCCGTAATAGAAAAAGAGGAGTCCACAAATTACAGGCAATTTCTTTCATTCGAGAATAAGTGTTCCATTCAGCTTTCTTTTAAAAAAAATCTTTTCCGCCAATTGGAGAGCATTATTTATAGAGTTTAGTTGCCAGGGGTGGGTGGGGTGGCATAAAAGGCTGGAATAAAGCGTTAAAGAAAGAAGAGGGTATAAAACTTATCGTGCAAAGCAAGCAAGATCAAGGTTGCTGAGTTTCATGTCTATGGAGATTCTCAGCCATCCAGGTCATGACTTTCTCAAAGGTACTTTAAAAAAAAAAAAAAGGCAACTGGATTTTCTTGGTTTTTTTTCCCTCTCTTTCTCTTGAAGACATTTCACTTCTCATCTGAGAAGCTTCTTCCATTCTGGAGCTGAACTGGAGATGCTTCTTGGAGGAACTGAGGAAGTTTCTCGGATGAGAAGTGACACATCTTCCAGGAAAGACAAAGTTCAGTTGCCTTTTGAAAACAATAACACACCTTTGGGATTGCTCAGTTTAGGTTCATTCCCCCCTAAAATTTTTTCCTAATAGAGCTGACACCATCTCCAATTCTTTGCAAGCTCAAATCTTGGCTTTTCCTAGGGACAATAGATGCTGAAAACTAATTTTTGCATTTTCTGGGGGGAAACGGAGGCTTGAGGCTGGTTGTCCATGAAGTTCTCGGTCAAAGAGGGTTGCAAGATGAGGAAAGCTCTTTAAGTCTTGCAGCTGGACGCTTTCTGGAAATTAATGACTGGCAGTGGATGGGGCGATCCCATAAGAAGATTACTCAGCCTTTGCCCAGCTAATCATAGTGATCTAAATCTCACTGCAAGAAGGCCGCTACAATAACAGGACTCCTTCCATACGTGAGCCTGAGTTCAGGTCAGGTTATGTCGCCTCTTATCGGCACAACTGGGAAAAAATCCAGGTTAACATGAGATTTGATTCTGCTTGGATAGACTATGATTGGAAAAAGACATCTATGTAGAAAAACATCAGACTTCGGGGAGGCTGAAGGCTAAAACTTGAACGGTTACAGGAATTGAGTATGTCTGGTGAAAAGAAGAACTAGGGGTGACATGACAGCAGTGTTCCAGTATTTGAGGGGCTGCCACTAAGAAGCAGGGGTCAACCTATTTTCCAAAGCACCAGAAGGCAGGAGAAGAAGCAAAGGATGGAAACTAATTGAGAGAACTAACCTAGAATTAAGGAGAAATTTCCCGGCAGTCAAAACAATAAAGCAGTGGAGCGAGTTGAATCCAGAATGTAGGTGTTCCATCACTGGAAGAGACTGGACAGCCATTTGTCTGAAATGGAATAGAGTGTCCTGCTTGAGTAGGGAGTTGGACTAGTCTAGAAGACCTCCAAGGTCCCTTCCAACTCTGTTATCCTGGATTCTGTACTTCAACCCATATTAGCTCTGCCACACAAGGAATCTATGGTTAGTAGGCTGTGAGATGTTCAAACACAGCTAGTGCACTCAAAAATGAGAATGGCAAGACTCCCTTGACCAGGGTTAGTTGGGATATTCACCATGTTTACTGGGGAATTCTAGGAGTGAAAGTCTACCCATCTTAAAAGTTGCCAAGGTTGAACATTGCCAGCCTATGATAAAATGTTGTGCCTACTTGTCTAGAAAACTGAAATACACAATTGGCCTAAATCTCTATTAACTTCAGTCTGTCCGTCTGTCTCCCACCCAGGGCATCTCTGCCTGTTGGATTTCAGGACCCTGTAGAAATCCAAGGGTGGTGGGCTTGCTTAAACCAACAGCTAGTTAATTTATTTATCCTCAGTGTAGGAGATGAGTTCTAAACTGGCTACCTTTGTGAGAATGACAGATTTCTTCAAAAAGTCTCCAGGCACAATATATAAAAATCCTGAAGGACTTGATTTTTATTCTTCCCAGCAGAGGGCACTCCTTGTGTTTTAAAAAAAGAAATTATCCCAGTGAAGAAATAACATTATCCTGCTGCAACAGAGAGAATCTTACAATTTTGTATATTCTGATAACTTGATCCACATTCTGGTGTCAGGTCAAAATCTCCAAACCAGACAAGTTTTAAGAGCTTCTTTTAAGAAGGCTAGAAACAAAAGGCTTTGGTGTCATCCTTGTCCATGCTTCTGGGAATTTCTTTGGGGTAAGGGATGCCCTTTTTAAATACCCAAATATTCTAGAAAATATTGTCCCCAGCTGAATGGGTGGTGAGAACTGGATTCCTGCGTAATTAAGCCTTGTCATGATGATGGATGTTGTGTCACTTAAAAGCCAAATTCCTCACCACTGCTTGAGGCTATCCACGCATGGACTGAATGTCCATAAACATGTTCAAATAAAATGCATCTTTTTGGAGAACTTCAGCAGGCACAAAAATTTTGAAAAACAAGCTAAGCCAATCTTACACACCTCTTTGTCTATTTGGGTCACTGAAGAAGAAAGCATCAGCATGCAAAAGAGATTGATGGCCTCTCACACTAGTAGCTCGCACACATATTTTTAGAAGTCGCTGCTCCATAAATGCATCCTGTAACTTGACCACATCTGGCTCAGAACTGTGCACAAATGCAGCCGGAGATTATTATTATTTGCTGTTTTGTGATTGTTCTTTTTCTCTTCCTTTAATGAAATCTACAATCCACATTTCGCCCAATGAAAGCAATCGATTCAAATGTGTAGATTTGCAAACACTGGAGTTTCCGTTTATGTAATTTAATCAGTAGCTTCTCAAAAGTGAACTACAGGTCGTTTTCCATTTACAACCACAGTTGAGCCCCAGATTTATAGCACTAAATGAAAAATTGGTGAGGGTGAATTTTTTCCCATTTTACAACCTTTCTTTGCTACACTTGTTCAGTGAATCACTGCAGTTCTTAAATTAGTAACCCGGTTGTTAAGTGAACCTGGCTTTCCTCATGGAATTTGCTTGTCAAAAGATCAAAAAGGGATCGCGTGATTCCAGGACTTTGCAACTGTCACAAATATGAGTCAGTGGCCAGGAGTCTGAATTCTGATCATGTAACCCACGAGGATGCTGCAATGGTCATAAGTGGGGAAAATGGTCACAAGTCACCTTTTTTCAGTGCCGTTGTAACTTTGAACGATTACTACATGGACTTTTGTTAAGTCAAAGACTTCCTGTCGCTTCAGAGACCAAAGGTTGAAAATGAACTATATAATGCAAGTTGCTAATTGCTAATTGCATCTCCCAGGCTTCTGATTTCTGATTAATGTGTATGATCCCCATGTTTGTCCCATGGAATACCTCATAGAATCAGAACCTGTATTCTAAAATTCAGAATCGGAAGAGGACATGAACATCCCTGATCCAAATTTAAATACTCCCATCCAGTCGTTGTTGAAGATACCCAACAAAGGAAGTCTTCCACCTTCCTGCATCATTAGTTCAACTGTTGAATTACTCCTACCATTGGGAAGTTTTCTTTCCCCCTAACATTCAATTTAAATGTGCCTTCCTACAACTTCATTGTTGGATGTACTTAAGAGAAAGCACCTGGATGTCCTCCTGTAGCCCAAAGGTGCCTTTTCCAATTTTTTTTTTTTCCCTTTGAAAAAAGAAACTTCTTCAGCAAGAACTGAAGAAGTTTCTTGGATGAAAAGTGGAACATTTTTGTTTTTCTTTTAAACAGTTTTTGTTAGTTTATAATATAGCATACAAAGAAAATACAAAAGTAAACAGCAGGGAAAATAGGGAAGGGGAAAGTGAGAGAGAACTGAATTGAAGAAGCTTCTTGGATGAAAAGCAAAATATTTTCAAGTAAACCCCCCCCCCCCGAAAATCCAGTTGTCTTTTGGGGGAAAAAACCCCCACCTTTGGGACAACTGTACCTATGGAAACTCTCCATCGACATTTGACCTTAGATACTTTAGATACTGGAAGGATGCCTCCCAGACAAGCCTTTCCCATTTTCTTGGGACTTCTCACAAAGTTAGTCTTCTTCCTGGACTCCTTCAACCTCTCCTGGTTGACACGAGTCTTCTTGAAACGTGGCCTCCAGGCCTCAATGCTGTGTCTGAAGAAGGTGTGACCCTGATATGGCTAATTCCGGCTGGCTTCCTTTCAAAAGTCTTTTCAGGTTTCAAGCAACGGCGGCCGCCTGCTTTCTCTCCGTGAAACAGTCTGAGTTGCTTCTGTGCCCTGCTGGCTTCCCCGGGGACAGCCTTCATCCAGAAGGGTGAAATCTTGAGACTGGCCTCCTTTGTACGGCTGTGTAAAACAAGCGTTCCGGCACCACAATGCTGACATCACCCGGCAGTCATTAGCGAATTTTCTGTTTTCTGTCAATAAATGGACTTTAAACACTTAGTAACTTAAGCTTCTTAAAATTCATAGCTGATGAGGGAGCAATTAGGATGGGATTTTAATGAATACCTATAAACTCATGACAGCTTCGGCTAAGAAGAAAGCTTAATCGTGCACACTCACTCCCCGAGACAGATGTTTTTTTGGGGGGGGAGGAGGAAAGAAATGCATGTTTTAATTTTGAATATTAGTCTGGGGATGGACTGGATGATGGAGAAGATAACAAAAAGCAAGGAAACACTATAAAAGCATGATCGTTCAGTGTAATTACATTAAATGTCCATCTATTATTAATGGGTTGGCAAGAGGCCCTCAGGGTCAAAAGTAGGAATAAACTGGCCATAATAGCTAATACAGTTGGACCTTCTGGATTGAAAATTTCTGAGTTACACTCCTCAGCTGCAGGAAAATAACTAAATAGCAATAGCAATCACACTTATATACCACTTCACAGTGCTTTCCAGCCCTCTCTAAGAGGTTTTACAGAGTCAGTCTCTTGCTCTCCCAACAATCTGGGTCCTCACTGTACCCACCTCAGAAGGATGGAAGGCTGAATCAACATTGAGCTGGTCAGGATCAAACTCCTGACAGTCAACAGAATTAGCCTGCAATATTGCATTCCAACAGGAAGGAAGGAAGGAAGGAAGAAAGGAAAGGAAAGGAAAGGAAAGGAAAGGAAAGGAAAGGAAAGGAAAGGAAAGGAAAGGAAA
>BLBF01000058.1:1985977-2003716 GCA_015471245.1 Laticauda colubrina
ATTCTATTCTATTCTATTCTATTCTATTCTATTCTATTCTATTCTATTCTATTCTATTCTATTCTATTCTATTCTATTTGAAATGCCTGGATCTCCTGATTTTCTACTCTTGACATAATGTTCACTGTTTTACATTTTGCGTACTGTGAAATCCAAGGGAGATGGGCAGTTAAGAAATATGAAATATTAATTAAGTAATTAATTCAGCCATGAGGTGGGTGAAGAGGCGGCCAGGAAATATTGGTGTTTCTGTGTACTTAGGCTTAGTTGGCTACATCCAGCTTCTTTTTCAAAATGTGGCATGAATTAAAGTCACCATGATAGGCATGGATGATGGTCACTGTAGTGGGATAGCTCGACAATCAACACTTCTATGGTCTTTTTTGAGTTGCCAACAGAAAGGGAAGGGGGAAAGAGCAGTGCAGCATCTTGGAAATTGAAAGTGCATTCCATAAATAGTTTTCAAAGATAATAACTAGGTGACTGAAGTTTCTGCGGCGCAAAATTCTAACTGAAGGGTATGATTGATGACTCTAGACTATGGATGTGTCCCATTGGGGAATATGAATTATGATACACCAGGGGGTGGGGAGGAAACCAGGGTCAAGGGTGACAATGAATGATGTGTCTCAGAGTCGGCTACACCCAGGCAGTGCCTGCATGTTAACTCCTAATAAAACCTTTGAAGTTTTGGAAGTTTGGCTCAAGACTCATGATTTAATTGGGGTAACTGCTGGAATCCTGACAAACACATTACTTGAGTAGACCAAGACCATGTGGAGTGAAGAGAAGGCCATGGAAGATCAGAGCTGAAGAAGCTTCTTGGATGAAAAGCAAAACATCTTCAAAGAAGAAACCAGAAAGTCCAGTTGCCTCTTGAAAAAAAACCACTTTTGGGACAACCAGGACCTGGATGGCTGAGAATCTCTGTAAACCATGGAAGATTTCTGTGTATTTTAGCTATTAATTTCTTTTTCAAAATGTGCCATGAATTAAAACCACCGTTGATGTCATGAATGTTGGTCATTGTAGTGGGACAGCTTGAGACATCAATACATTACTTGAGAAGCCCCAAAGCTTCCTGGTCATAGCTCTAGAGGCAACCCACAGCACTGGAGCCACATGTGGCTCTTCCATCCCTCTGCTGTGGCTCCCTGTCACTCAAAATATGCATCACAACCACCAATGTGCGACACCCACCAGCACACGATTTATTAAGCTTTTCAACCCCTGGTAGGCCAACCATGGGTAAATCCAAGAAAAGTTTCAGAAGATAACAGAGATACTCTTTGGGCTTCAAAAGAATGAGAAAACCTCTGTGAGGTCCATGTCATTTGGAAGGTCCTTGAAGATGGATGACTGAGAAGATGGCCTTTGAACCTCCTGTCCTATCCAAGGGGATCAGGGCCGGAAGGAAGACAGGACTCTCCTGGCACAGACCGCCATGGGGATTCCAATTGTCTTGGGAGGTTGGAGCAGTTGTAAAAACAGACAACCCTCCCCCCAGCTGATTATCCAGTTGTGTTCTTGTCATCTGTTACAATTTGCTAGCGTGCGAGACACAACTGCTGCCCCTTTGATGGTTCCGTAAATAAGTAAATGTATTCCAGAACGACACACATGGCATCTCGTCTCCTATACCTCGCCTTCTATACTCATAGTGTTAGAAGCATGGGATTTTTTGACACTTCACTTATCTTTCATGTAAAATTTGTGTAAAGGAAACCGGCTAAAATTAAGAGAACTGCGTTTTCTGATCAAATGTAACGTGCTGAGCTTTTATGCTCATTATTCGAGTCACGCATGAAATTGGGAGGAATGTCGTTTTGCACTTCCCTCCTTCTGATCTTGGATTTCTAAACCTCCCTTCCCACCGAACCTCCCGATTTGTTTTCCAGCGTGGTCTTTTCACTTGTCAAGCTCTTCAAAGCCCTTCAGATCCTGGGATCAAGGCACCCCCCCTCCATCATCTGGGACCCCAACATGTCATCTGAAAAAAGCTTGAAATCCTATGAGATCTACCAGGGCTTATTACCGGATGGGAGATGTTTGGGGGACCTGAAAAGATTGCAAGTTTTGCAGGGGTAGTAGCTGGATTCTTCTAGATCAGAGGTCGGCAGCCTGCAGTTCTGGAGCCTCAGGTGGCCCTTCTATCCCTCTGCTGCAGCTCCCTGTTGCTCAAAATATGCATCACAACCATCAATGTGTGACCCCCGCTGGCACACAATTTATTAAGTTTTTTGACCCCTGGTAGGCCAATCATGGATAAATCCAAGAAAAGAAAAGTTTCAGAAGAAAACTGAATGTTTAATTCAACCACATATGCTAGTTTTGTGGCAGCTGAGAAAATTGGGCAACGGGAAGGGTTTTTGTAGCTCTCGGTGTTTTCTTTTCTGTGGGAAATGGGTCCAAATGGCTCTTTTGAGTGTTTAAGGTTGCCAATCTCTGTTCTAGATTGTGAACCTGTGATGAGTTTTGAGGGTTTATAAACCCAAACTCCTCTATTTCACATCCCGTCAGGAAAGAACATTCATTTTAATTCAGCTAAAGAACTGAAGTTGGATGAGAACTAAAACATTTTCAATAAAAAACCCCAAGAATGTCCAGTTTCCTTCTGGAGAAGCATCTTTGGGACAACCATGATCTGGATGATTGAGAATCTCCGTAGACCCTAAGAAAGTTAAGCCATTCTCCTAAGAGGTTTCTTAGTACACTTACATTGTTCCATGTTTACATTTGGGCTTTACTTGAGTTTGGCAAAGAGATCTCAGCGATGAGATCACTGCCACAATCTTTTCCAGCGACGTTGTTCTTTGATCTTCGGATTGAACACTTTCCTTTCTTGCATCCAACAGGGATTTGGGTCGACATTGTTTTTCAGTTTGGGCATTGTAAGACTGGAATGTTGACAACGGAGAAGAACCACTGGCCTGGGCCCTGATCCCTCAACATTGTTAATGGGCATTCCGTTCTACAATGCCAATTACACACCCCGCCCAAGTTCAAGTGTCCAGACCCCACATTGGTCACGAACACTTAACTGAAAAGAAGGAAAAACATCTCATCAATCTTGTGTCAAAGCAGCAGTGACCCCGATGTGCACCGGCAGTGTTCTTTTCTTCCTTTCTTTTTTCTTTCTTTTTTCTTTTCTCCCCCCCCCCCCCCGTGTTTTACAGCCAAGTTTCTGGATCATTTTCTTCTGTTTCAGAGGAGGATGAAGTCTGCCAACCATCTGTTTTCAGGGGTCTTCCCAGCCAGGGGAAATCCATCAAACGCAAACAGTAACACTTTGTGCCAACGTTCCCATTCTGACCTGAAGACGTATTTATTGCAGCTGTATTAACACTGGTGAATTTGCTATGCTCAGTTGAGGGGGAGGGAGGGAGGGAGGGAGGGGGAACACAAGGCCTCTTTAGTCTGAGAACACAAGGCTGGAAACAGGACCCAAATTGACAGGGAGGGTGATAATGGTGCGTGTCCCGCCTCTTGTAATGTCCATGCTAAATGGAGGTTGGGTTTGTGATGTTGGAATCCATCCATGATTTGTGTTGTTGGCATTGTCCTCCAGGCATTGTTTGGGTTTAGGTGGTTTTCTAGGGTATTTTCTTGGCTGTTGTTGTTGTTGTTGTTGTTGTTGTTGTTGTTCTTCTTCTTCTTCTTCTTCTTCTTCTTCTTCTTCTTCTTCTTCTTCTTCTTCTTCTTCTTCTTCTTCTTCTTCTTCTTCTTCTTCTTCTTCTCCTCCTCCTCCTCCTCCTCCTCCTCCTCCTCCTCCTCCTCCTTCTTCTTCTTCTCCTCTCCCCCTCCTCCTCCTCCTCCTCCTCCTCCTCCTCCTCCTCCTCCTCCTTCCCCTTCCCCTTTTTCCTGAGATAGGAGCAAAATGTCCAGGGCTATCTTCAAGATGTGGTTTGAAATATCCACCATCTTAACTTTTCGGTCCATTAACTTGTGGACATGGCTTGCAGGAGGAAAGGGCCAAAGGTTCTTAATATTTTCTGTTTCTTCTCTAAAGGGCCATCATTATTACTTCCAGGAGCCAAGGACCTGTGGTTGCAATTTTTCACAGGCAAGATGTAGGTTCTAATGTCATCTAGATGTTTTTGGTTTTGAGGCTGATCCTCATGCAATAGAGATGTCCTTTTTCTGAGCAAGAGAATTTTAACACTAAATTACTCCATGTTACAGGTCTGTTAAACCAGAACTATGTAAGAGCTCAGCTACAGTTGCTGGAGCCAGGGTAAAACTAGGGGAAGAGAACTTACTTAGGAAGCAGAAACTCTTTGACCATATGGCTTCATTGAAATTTCAGCCTAAGGCCCACAGTCTCTTCATAAGTCCCACCCATCCTCAAAGGCTGGAAATAAATCTTTATGTATTCAATCCTCGTACTGATGAGTATCATAAAAAGTTGACAAGCAGGTCAGAAGTTCACTAGGATCCAATCGTCCTTACACTGTGATCCCTTAACCAGATTAGTTAAAGACCTTGTAGGAGATTCACACAGCAGTTTGACTATTTGACCCTGGTTCAGGTTCCTCTTAGAGGAGGAAAGAAGGACAAGAGATTTATCATGATATCACCAGGTAAATTATATATGATGATGCTACAACTCACATGAAACTCCCCAGGAGCAGAGCTGGAAATTGAAGTCTACCCATCTTCTGGAAACAGAAGTCCATCTATCTTCTGGAAACTGAAGTCCACCTATCTTCTGAGAATTGAAATCCATCTGTCTTCTAGAAATTAAAGTCCACCTAACTTCTGGGAGTTGAAGTCCACCTATCTTCTGAAAATTGAAATCCATGTATCTTCTGGGAGTTGAAGTCTACCTATGTTAAAATTGCCAAGGTTGAGAAAACTGATCCAAAGGACAAAGTTTGCACTACTCCCAAGGATGAAGGAACCAGCAGTTAAGAATCTGTGTATGAAGCTGTTCAAATATCTGCTTTCCTGCAACATAGCAACAGCTGTTGCTTTTCAATTTGACAGCATGAATGACCACATCCTTCTTCTGGTGTTAATTATTCAAAATAACAATAATCTCTAGTGCTGAACTTTGATTTCAAGTTACCATGTCAGTCTCCAAAACCCCCCTGAGATCAATAGATTTGGGAATATTTGAATAATCTAGATTTTAGTCCCTTTAATAGATCTATAATTCTGGGATCTCCTGGCCTCCTTCTACTCTGCCTATTTCTTCTTTTGTATCTCTAGAGCTTGCCTTTCTATTCTTCTAATTCCACAAACTATTACATTTTTGCTTTATATATTTTTAAAGGAAAAGTTTGCTAATGCTTTTTCTGCCTTCTATAAGCACACAGCTCAGTCCCAGGGGGGCGGGGGGGGCGGGCTCTGTCTTGTTATTTAGGAATTCTCATTGCTGTCTTGTCTCATGTCCAAGTCTCTTTGCTGTTTTGATTGTGAAATTAGAGCCAACTCTACTTGACCTAACATTTACAAGGTCACCCACTCCATCCTTGGTCGTTCATCATGCTTAGCCTGAAACCCGAAGCTTTGGTGGCCAACGGCATTGCCAGAAGTCTTGACTTTGAGCAAGAAAAATATATAATAGGTCATCTTCACAGGAATGTACCAAGATACCAACCTGTCCCCAAACCCCACACATTTTGTTCGCAGTTACTTCTACCCACAGTCAACCGAGGTAGACACGGTGGAGAAAAAGGTGATATATTTCCACTCCCTCCTTCCTGCATGGAACTGTGAATGGAGAATAGGATTTTATAATTTTATTTACCGATGAATTATTTAGAAGGCATGTCCATCAACTCGGGTGGAAGCGCAAGACGATCTGTTTCCTCTTTAAAACAAATCTCTAAATCATCACAAAACAAAGCAAGCCATCTTAAGACAAACACGATCAGCAAGATTCATAGGTTTTTGATCTTGAAATGCTTATTTTTAAGCCATTTCCTGCTCAGCACCCTAGGCAAGTATTCAAAAAATACCCCTGCCTATTAAATATACACCACCAATAATTAAAGCTATTCATCAATGAACACTCCGGCTGCCATGCACTTTCATTTAAGTCTTAAATAGGAGATATATTCAGTCATGTCATATATATATATATATATATATTCCAATGGAAAGAGTCCCTATTTCATTCAAGCAGGGCTGGGCAATTAATTTTCCCAGGGATCACATGAGAAATTGGACTATATTTTTGGGGGGCAGGGGGGCAAAGCAATAGGTCTGTGAACACCCATGGGCACACACGCACATACATAGATTCAGCAATTTTAAAAAAGGATTAAAAATAGCCTTCAAAATAAAAACAATGTGGTTATATTGTGTGCATGGGATACATTTATTTATATTTGAAATCTACTTTCCAATGGGCCTCAGGTTGCTCATCTCTTGAGGTGCATCTAGAATAGAATGGAATAGAATAGAATAGAATAGAATAGAATGAATTTTTTCTTGGCCAAGCGTGATTGGACGCACAAGGAATTTGTCTCAGTGCAAATGCTCTCAGTGTACATAAAAGAAAAGATACATTGGTCAAGAGTCAAGAATCATCAGATACAATACTTTATGATAATCATAGAGTGCAACAAGCAATCAAATCATACTAGGAAACAGTCAATATAAATCATTAGGATACAAGCAACAAGGTTACAGTCCTACAGTCATAAGTGGGAGGAGATGGGTGACAGGAACGATGAGAATATTAATAGTAACAGTAATGCAGACTTAGTAAATAGTTGGACAGTGTTGAGAGAATTACTTGTTTGGCAGAGTGATGGCATTCGGGGAAAAAACTGTCCTTGTGTCTATTCTTGTGTGCAGGGCTCTATAGCGTTGTTTTGAGGGAAGGATTGAACCAGTTTATGTCTGGGATGTGAGTGCTCTGTAGATATTTTCACAGCCTTCTTTTTGATTCATCCAAGTCCTCCATGGAAGGCAGGTTGGTAGCCATTGTTTTTTCTGCAGTCCGAATTACTCTCTGAAGAATAAAATCGAACCAAATTTAATAAAATAGAATAGAATAAATATTGGAAAGAATAGAATAGAATGGAATGGTATAGAATAGAATTAAGGAAATAGAATAAGGAATGAATAGAATAAAATAATCGTTGGAAGGGACCTTGGAGGTCTTCTAGTCCAACCCCCTGCTTAGGCAATAAACCCCATACCATTTCAGACAAATCTGAAAAGTTGTGAGCTTCCATGGATGCAAAGTTGGTTGTGGGCTAAAGAATTGGCTGATATTTTGGCCCAGATCTGTCAGGGTTTATATTCCATATTGTGCTTTTATCTATGCGTATTGGCCAACCAGAGTTGTTGTGTAAGATGAGTGACCTGAGTGACCATTGTACATTTGGGGGAAAAACTCACTTCCAGAGACGGTTGTAGACCAAAAGGAATTAACACGCCATTCCGCCTTTCCCATAATTACTGAATTAACCCATTTTCAGTAAAACATGAACCGTACACTCCTGGCTGTGGAAGGTGTTCATCTAAGAACAGGAGAAGTCCAAGGAAATAAAAAGAGATTAGGGTAGTCACAACAACTGTCTAGAATGTTTTAAGTGAAGGGTGTTGTCTGAAGGCAACTCAATTGCCTTTGCTTGACCTCCTGCTTCCTGCTCTGGTTATGACGCCCTCATGGAGTCCACATTCCCACCCCCCACCCCCAAGGGAAGGGTACATTTCTTTTTTTGAAATGAAGGATCTTCAGATGGTTCACCAAACAGCTTAAAGAGACGTCCAGGTACTCCATGTATTCTCACTTGGAGTTTGGAGTGGGGGCCAACGGTGACAGTTGAGGGCTGTTCCTTCTGCCATTCCTCCTCCCTCCCTGCCCCCAAGATTTAATACGTGAGCTGAGATCTATTACATGGCAACATGGGTTTTTTGTCTACAGTTGCATCTGTTCCATTATATTAGGGGAGACTGAAGTGTTTTGAGACTAATTGCCGAGAAAATGCTGATGGGCTCCCTCCGTAATTGACTTAATGAAGTTTATAGGGAACTGCTGGTAATAGGCTTCCTGTTGAGCTCATTGTGGTGGGAAGGCAGCAAGTTATAAAAAAAAAAGAGAAAGAGGTAAAGTGGCTAAAAGAGAACCAAAGGGAGACAATGAAGAAGTGATGGGCAGGAGGTGCTTCAAAGAAAAGATCTGGGTAGTTTGAGGGCAATGTATGGAAATGGCTCGTGGTTGACTTTCTCCAAGAGATTGGTGGTGGCCTTGACTTCTCAGTCTAGACTTCAGCTGAAGACTGTCCCAATCACCTCCCACTCCTTAAGATCCAACCCTGCTTAACCTTTTGAGATTAACCAAGGTTGGCTAGATGTATTTATTTATTTATTTGGTGGGACCGACGAGTGGCCTCAACCCAAGCCATTCTAATTTAGCCTGATGGGTTCTGTGTGCCTTTTAAGTCCTAAGCTGGCAGGAATAGCCAACACCCAAGAAGATAGGCTCAAGATCCAGATGGATCTTGACAGACTAGAACCCTGGGCTGTATCTAACAACATGAAATTCAAAGTAGAGAACACTAAAGTCCAACACAGGCAAGAAAACACAAAAGGACACATACAGACTGGGTGAAACCAGGCTCAACAGCAATAACGGTGAGAGAAATCTTGGAGTCTTAGGGACAACCAGCTAAATAGGAGCCAGCAGTGTGTGGCAGCAGCCAAAAAGTCAATGCAACCCGAAGTTGCATTAACAGAGGGATACAATCGAGATCAAGTGAGGTACTAATACCACTCTATAAAGCCTTAGTAAGGCCACACCTAGAGTCCTGCATCCATTTTGGGTCACCACACTATAAAAAAGATGTTGAGGCTCTAGAAAAAGTGCAGAGAAGAGCAACCAGGATGATTAAGGGACCGGAGGCTAAAACATAGGATGAACGGTTGCAGGAACTAGGCCTGGCCAGTCTTAGTGAGGAGAAGGACCAGGGGAGACAGGAGAACATGTTCCAATATTGGAGGGGTTGCCACAGAGAGGAGGAAGGGGGTCAGGTTGTTTTCCAAGGCACCTAAAGGCCAGACAAGGAATAAGGGATGGAAACTGAACAAGGAGAGATTCAACTTTCTGACAGGGAGAACAATCAATCCATGGAACAGAAGTTGCCCTTGGAAGTTGTGGGCACTTCATCACTTGAGACCTTCAAGAAGAGACTGGACTGCCATTTGTCAGAAATGGTGTAGGGTCTCCTGGTTAGGCGGGGGGGGGGGGTTGGACTAGATGACCTACAAGATCCCTTCCAACTCTGATTATCTGTTAAATCTGTCCTGGTTGACTTAGCAAGACTTAGCTAGAGACAGATTTTTTTTTTCTCCAGGATGGATAGATCTAGAAATTGGGAAAAATATCTCTAACCTCCTACTCCAACCTTTGTGTTCCCATCGCCGCAGTACCTGGGCCCATCTCCTAGTTCTCTCATTCTCTTTCCTTCCATCTTTTAGCAGCACTGAGCTTTTTTCCCACTGAGCCTTCCCATCTTCCCATCCATGTCTTTGAAGTCGGATAATTTCCGTCTAGCTATTTTGTGCCTTGAGTGACAACTTTGGGTCCTTTCAGTCTATGATCAATTGATTTGGGGTTGTTCTGGCTGCCCAACAGTAAGTCAAATAAATAAGTAAATAAAAAGCAGAAAGCTAAGACAACTAGGTTACAGGGACATCCCTTGCTCTGTGTGAACGAGAGCTTAATTGGTTTGCCTCCAAAGAACAGGTTTTTTTTTCCTTAAAAAAAAATTATTTAAGAAAAGATTCCATTTCAACTTCAGTTTTGAAGTTGGCTCAAAACCATGGTTTATTGAGATAACTCAGTTCTCTATGCACTTGTGGCACACACTGTTGCAAACAGTTCTTAAGAACACCAGGAGTTTCTTTGGGGACTTTGCAAAATGCACATTTTATAAAATATATGCTCTTTTTAAACAAAATAAAATGAGGCCGGAATACCCAGCTCCGTATGTACAGGCGACTGGAATAATTGATGCCACAAACAACTGTGGGAAATGTATATAGAATTTGTTTTTAAATGTGAACATTTAATAAAATTTATTATATATATATATATATAAAAGAAACAAACACTGCTGTGGCTTAGCTTTTAGCTATTATTTGTCTCTTTCCTGAGGGGGAAGGGAAGGCGGTGCGTCTATTAATGTGGATTAATACTTGATGTTATTTGCCGGAATAGTTCTGAAAGTGAAAATAAGAGAATAAATAAATTTAGTGACATTAGGCTGGGGCCTCCTGTGTGGGACACTTTCAGGTTGACTGCGTCAATTTTAAAGTTCATTTAAACAAGGTCAAAGAAGAGAATAATTGAAAGGCCTAGCAACATCTAGCCAGGAAGAAACTTGGGCTGTTGAACCTGATTAAAAAAAATAAGATGGGGAGAGAAAAAGACAGAGAGAGAGAGAGAGAGAGAAAGAGAGAGAATGGACTAAAAAAAAAAAACTAAAAAGAGGGGGGAGGATTATGGGAGAGAGCTTAAAATCCAACCTCCCCCTTTCTTAATTTTCTTCATAAAAGAAAATGTCCAAAGATATTTGCTACCTAGCATTGAGACCTGCAGCATGGCAAAATTTAATTGAGTGCAAGCTTTGGATTTCCCACCGATTAACTGTCCGGTTGCCCTTATATAACAGGCAGGCGCCTAATTTTTAATATCAGCACTTTTGGAAACTCCTGTCAAGTCCAGGGTGCTGCTGTCACAGTATTTGAACCTTTGCTCTTTGCAGGTGCGTGTGTTTGTGTGTGTGTGTTTGTGTGTGTGTGTGTATGTGTGCGCGCACAGTTGAGCGCAGGCAGGGGCACTTTTCAAGGCAATGGGGAGATCCAGATAAGGAAAGCTGCTTGACTTCCAAGTAGAAAAATAAATTTGAAGTATGAAACTCCGTCATTCGTCAAAAAACAATGTATTTTTATACATATCCCACCTGTATCAATCACTTCATGGGGCAAACATATCTCATGCTTCTTCATCCTCCTCCCATTTTGCCCACAACAACCTTATGAGGAGGGACTGAATGAGAAAGATCTGAGCTAAAGTCATCCAGTTGACTTCCATGCCTGGCAGGACTAGAACTCACAGCTTCTTGGTGGTTGGCCAAGCCGCTTTCATGCGGAAGGCAGGACTAGAACTCACAGTCTCTTGGTGATTGGCTCAAAATCACCTAGTCATTTTCAAGCCTAATACGGGACTAGAACTCAGAGTCTCCTGGTGATTGGCCCAAAGCCATCCAATCGCTTTCAGGCCTAAGGCAAGACTAGAACTCACAACCTTCTGATTTCTAGCCTGGTGTCTTACACGCTAAAACACACCTCTTTTCTTGATTTGTGTCCTGCTCCAACCTGATCACGGATCAGCTGCTGAAACCAACTCAGTGGAACAACTTTCACCGAGTAGCACACGTGTGTTTTGCCCCTGAAGTCAGCTAACCCGCCAGCCGGCCAGCCAAGTCAGCCCTCTTGAAGGAACTCCATTCCATTGCCCACCACTCTTGCTCTCCCTTCTGCTGGATTCCGGCTCAGCATTTTGCAGCAAACCATCAAAGCTCCGCCTTGCAGTCTCTTCTCTTTTAATTTTCCAAAAGGAACCGACCCTTTGAACTTCTGCAGGTCTTTCATCTTGGGTGTGTGTGTGTGTGTGTGTGTGTGTGTGTGTGTGTGTGTGTATGTGTGTGTGTGTGTGTCAGACCTCTCACTCTCTCTCTCTGTTTGTCTCTTTCTGCCTGTGTCTCCTCTCCCTCTTTCTCTCTGTCACTCTCTCTACCCTCTCTCTGTCTCTGTCTCTCTCTCTCTGTCACACCTTCTCTCCTCTCTCTCCCTCTCTCTGTGTCTCTCTTTCTCTCTGTCTGTTTCCTCTCTGTCTCCTTCTCCTCTTTCTCTCTTCTGTCTCTGTCACTCTCTGTCTTTGTGTCTCTGCCTCTCTCTGTCATTCTCTCTCTCCCTCTCCCTTTCTCCCTCTCTGATTGTCTGCCTGTATCTGTCTGTCTCTGCCTCTCTCTGTCACTTTCCCTCCTCCCCCTCCCTCCCTCCCTCCCTCCCTCTCTCTCTCTCCCTCTCTGTCTCTGTCACTCTCTTTCTCTCTCTTTCTCTCTCTCTCTCTCTGTGTCTCTCTGTCTCTCCCTGTCACTCTCTCCCCTCTCTCCCTCACTTCCTCTCCCTCTCTGTCTGTCTGTCTCCTCTCTCTCTCTTCCTCTCTCTTTCTTTCCTCTCCCTCGCTCCCTCTCTGTCTGTCTGTCTCTCTCTCTCTCTCTCTTTTTCCCTCTCTCTCTCCTCCTCCTCCTCGCCCAAGGTTCCCAAGAAGAGAAGTCTTTAAAAGGTGAGGCTCAATTCCCACCTCACTGTCCAGGTACCTGCGGAGAGGGCTTGTGCTGAGCGAGCACCGTGCCACTGATATTTTGTCTTCTCCACAAACCTCCAAGCATCTGCCCCGGATTTAGTTATTCAACACCGGCCCAACTCAAAACAAACTTTCTTTTCTTCCAGATGCTTTTCTTTCTTTCGTTCTTTTTTCTTTTTGCATTGGGCCCATTAATGCTTTACATCTTTCGAAAGCTGACAGCTCGGTGGACCTTTCTGATCTCGTCCCGCATCTCTGTTCCGCCTTTGCAAATGTGGACTTAATCTGTCACTGTTTATTAAATAAAAGCAGCATGAATTCGCAGCCGAGATCCCCTCGGGACCAGATCCTGTTGCTAGGGCTGGAAGGAAGCTGAGTTGGGCACTTTTCGGGCTTCTTAAATTTTCTTCGCTCAAGGTTTATAGGGTCAAAAAAGTCAAGATGGCAGCTGAGAGTAGATGGGAGAATAAACTTCGGTCACTTTTCTTTGAATGCGTAACACACATGCTGTAACATACCCTTCATTTTCCCCTCCAGGATTGGATATCTGCAGGTCAAACAAGCCAATGCAGTTTCATCTTTTTTTAAAATAGGCATTGCATTTACACTGTGACCATCTTGGATTTTTTTTGACCCTGCGGCCTTAAGAGGGATCGTTGAAGGATTGATTTGCTCTTTTATGTCTCCTTTAGATTACAAAAAAAGAATGTCCCCCCCCTCCCCCGATAGTGAGGTTCGAAAAGCGCAAAACAGGCAGAATATGAGGGAATTGGCCATTGTGGGTATCAGAGGTGGGATTCGGACGATTCTGACTGGTTCTTCAGAACTGGTAGTGGAAATTTTGAGTAGTTTGGAGAACTGGCAAATTCCACCTCTGACTGGCCCTGCCCCCATCTATTCTCTGCCTCCCGATTGGCTGGGTCTTCTTAGGTTGCCCTGCACAGGAGAACGGAGCTGGAAAGCAGGTTAGTGGAGTGGGGAGGGAAGGGGGATTTTTCAAGAACCTTCCCCTGCCATGCCCACCAAGCCACGTCCACACAACCAGTAGTAAAAAAAAAATTGAATCCCACTACTAGTGGGTAGCCCTCAGCTTTCAATGATTCGTTTAGTAATGTCTGAAGTCTGAAGTACTGAACAAAGCGACTTCCCACTGGTCCTCACATTTATGACTGACATGGCATCCCCACAACAACGTGATCAAAATTTTCAGGTGGTTGGTAACCATCGGGGCAAATATATGACGGTTGCAACATCCCAGGGCCATGATATAATAATTTCATGTCAACATAGTATGATAGACTTACAGGGCCAGCGCATTATGCAACAAGGTCACCTAGTGTAGTAAGATTGGGACTGGCTTCTGTCCTCACTGTGAGTTGTGTTGGAGGGGTGCACAAAGGGAGGCTCAGCCAATCTCATTGGATACATGTTGTACTCTGACAATAAAGGTCATGATAATGATATCACCTGTCATGCCTTTGGTCGAATTGGACTCTGAGGAAGAGGAGGAACAGCCGACAGGGAGTGGAAGTGTGGCTCTGGAGGTTGTGGAGGAGTCTGGGGAAGGGCTGAGGCCGGCTGGGCAGTCAGAGGAGGACCCAGGCCCATCCCCTCTCCGTTGTAGAAGGTTGGCACTTCAGGGGCCAAGTTGTTAGCATAACTAGATTTCTGAATTTACTGCCACGTACCTCACTTCTTTCCAGGCCCTGCGTAATGTGTTTTCCATTACAAGCGGTTTGTTTTGTTTTGCAAAAGCTCCAACCCGTTAGATCTTTAAGAATCTCTCAGGGAACAGGGAGTTTTTCATTTTGGCACTCACCCTGATCCGATCAAGAACGGAAACCTAATATGCCGCTTAATTTGAGCGTGTTCCTTTTGCTTTAGAAATACTTTAATGATAGAAATTCATCTTTTTCATCCTGTCAGTCTTAAAAATCAAGAATCTGAACTCAAAGCAAATTGACAGTAAATAACAGCCAAAGAAATTCAAGGTGGGCTTGACTTGGATCTCTTGTGGATGTGAAGGGACTCTAGACTGATGATGCATTTGACCCTTCCTTCAAGCTCAGCCTGGTCATCTCCTACACATATATATTATTTTGTTCTCTCAGCTTCTAGCCCTCAAAGAGAGGGCTGATTTAGAAATCAAGGATTGGAAGAGGTGTGCCTTGAATCCTCCTGACAAGTAGACTTTCTTGAAGACATTTTTGAGAAGTAGCTGCAGAAGATGCTATGTTTTCCCTAAAACAAGACCCTTATATATATATTTTGCCACCAAAAAAGACACCAGGTCTTATTTTCGGGGGATGTCATCCACTGACTAACCTCACTTATATGCGTCGCCCCCAGCCTCCTTTTCACTGTCAAAGGCCTTCAAGGAACTTCTTCTTCTGTGGCTTTCCTGAAGGCCTCTACAACCTTCAGGATCGATCCAGAGCTTTGTTATCATCTACAAAAGCCTTGCTGGCTGCAGATGAAATGGGCCAGCAAGGCAGGTATTAGGGTGTGCCAAGGCCTGGCTACAAATTAAGCTAGGGCAGCTCCATCCCTCCATCCCCACCCTAGCTTAATTTTTACCCATGCACTCTAGAGTGGGTGAGATCTTAATTAGGGCTTATTTTAGGGGTAGGGCTTATATCGGGTGCATGTGTAAAAATCAAACTAGGTCTTACTTTCAGGGTAGGTTGTATTTTTGGGGAAACAGGATACTAAACCATGAACTGAAAGCTATACTTCAGTCCAGCATCCTTTCTCAACTTCAGCAGCTTTCAGATGGGTGGACGTCAATTCCCAGAATTCCCAAGACAGCACTCTGAAAGTCTGGGAGTTGAAGTCTACACATCTGAAAATTGTCAAAGTTGAGAAACACTAGCCTAGAGGGTTTTGTGAGTCTGTCTTGTGTTGTTCATTTATGATCCCATCTCTCATGTGAATGCAGGCAAATGGGTTGAAGCAGAGACATTTTGCTTCTCATCCAGGAAGCTTCTTCTGTAGACATTGAATGTTTTATGCTTATTAAAAAAGAAATTCTATTAAAAAAAGGATGCAAATAAAGCTTGATTTAAATGTTTGCCTAGCTGCATCGTTGCAAACATGGGTCGCGTTTACCCATGTGAAAGCGTCTTGAGGAACTCCTGCCGATTTTAAAAACACATGTTTCTGATTCCTTCGGCTAACCAAGCCCCTCTTTGGTTTCCCCTGTGAGTCATCTTGATCAATTCTACTAAGCAAATCCAAGCATCTCACTGGTGTGAATCTGTTAAGCCAATTAAATCAGTTTGGAGTTGTCCTTTGCAAATTTCATTTGCAGGAAGAAAACTAAACATTTGCAACAAGAAAACTAAACATTTCATTAAGAGTCCTTCAGTGCATGCTCCCCTTCTAAAACCCTTTCAAATTAGAATAATTTTTTATTATGCTTTAATGGGGTATCTGGAGATTTCAGAACAGTTAAATATTTTTTAGCCCATTAAAACAACATTGCACTGCTTTGCATGCTTCCTGTTCCTTTTCTTCTTTCATTTTCTGTATTATCTTTTACCTCCTGAATTAGAAGAATAATCTGGTTCATGCTGAGCCGTCACGTGGCTCATTTTGCCTTGGTGTAGCAGGTTGTGTGAACAGAGTCCATTATCTTTAGCAAGTCATTGTTTTAATTTACATCATTGCATCTGCTTCAAGTCAATAAACTAGGTTTAACTTTAGAAGTTGTGTTCTGTTGAAGCCAAGGATGGCTTCTAGGAGAAACAGTACTTTTGCTTTGTTGGAATACATTGAAAAGACAACCAAACAAAATTTCTACACTCCTCAACTTAATGGCAGGAAGAATGGTTTATATGCCCAAGGAACATTCACCCAATAATGTGAATGTGGAGAGTCAAAGAGCCTGTCCCATCTACTGGTGTCTTGGTGTTGTGACCTGCCAGTGGAGTGGAGGCAGGCTCAGACAGTAAGGCCGTTGGAGAGGAGCATGGGCCAGTCCTGGAGTCTGGGGAAGGCTCTGATGAGTGCTCTGCATGGAGGCAGAGATGGGGTACAGGCCATCCAACAGTTATCAGCTGCCTTTGGAGTCAGAGATAAGTGGGGAAGAAGAACAGCTGAAGCCTGTTCCCAGTGTGCGCATGCACAGAGCTTCCAGAAGAAGGGAATGGCCCCTCCTATAGCGAAGTGGGGTTTTCCAGGAGACAATTAGTTCAATTCATTAGGGTGAAGATCTATTCCTGATTCCTTGCCAAGTAATTGCTGCTACAGCATTGGAGCACACAACGGAAGATAGGTGATGTTTTAAACATTGGGAATCCAGCAGATCAAATCTTTAGATGTTTAATATTCAGACAGGGTTCTCAGGCAGGGAAGAACTGCAGGGGTACTGGTGGAGGCAGGAGAAAATTTTTGATCTGGGAGCATTTCATATCTTATCATTTTAATGGGGGATTAGAAGAGAGAAAACAAAATGGTCACCTTTCTTTTTTTTCGTGAGGGTTACCCCAGGTAGTTTCAGAATGAAATTTTGGGAGGAAAGCCAGGTCTTTCGTGCTCCGATTAAAAGCAGGGCAGAAATGTGAAGAAACAACCAATTTGTTCCTGGCAGCGTTAAGAAAAAAAATGAAATTGCCTGGCTCAGATGAAAGGCACCTCTGGGCCTTTTCAAGTCTGAGACAAGGATACTGAAGGACAGGAAGAAGGGTGGAAGCAGCCAACCTCACCCTCAAGAAATCCACTCAGAAGGAAGGCTGAAGATGAGATGCTTGCTAAATTGGGTGGGGGGATTTGATTTGGAAGGAGGAGAAAAGCAAGGTGGATTATAAAATCGTAAACACGGGGAAGAGAGGAGAAAGAGAGCCATATTCTTCATCGATCTCACCTAACTGGGCAAGGTTGTTGGGATTTATACAATGGGGGCCCGCCATAACTATCATATAATGGTGGCCACCGACTCCAGCGGTTTTCAAACGTGGGAGATCTTGAACAAAAACAGGAGAATTGATTGAATGTTAAGATGCCGGCTAAGAGGAAAGCGTTCTGTTCCCTGGCTGGATAAATCTCATCCGCAGAAATTTCACAGGCATCTGGAAAACCAGCTTTTCTGCTCCCTCATCCCTTTTTAAGGGAAGTCCAAAATGACCCTGTCCAGAAAAGATGAAACAAACTGTAACTTTGTTGCTTGTATCCTAACGATTTTTATTGTTTCCTAGTATGATTTGTTTGCTTATTTGTACCCCATGACTATTATTTAATGTTGTATCTTATAATTCTTGACTCTTGACGAACGTTTCTTTTCTTTTATGCACACTGAGAGCATTTGCACCAAGACAAATTCCTTATGTGTCCAATCACACTTGGCCAATAAAAAAATTCCTATTCTATTCTATTCTATTCTATTCTATTCTATTCTATTCTATTCT
>BLBF01000058.1:2033625-2044867 GCA_015471245.1 Laticauda colubrina
ATAGATAGATAGATAGATAGATAGATAGATAGATAGATAGATAGATAATAGACAGAAACAGGCAGGCAAGCAGGCAGAAAAGACGGAGAGAGAGAGAAAGAAAAAGATGATAGGATGGTACAGAAATGTGTGTGTGTGTGTGTGTGTAGAGAGAGAGAGGGAAAGAGGGAAAGAAAGATACAGAGAAGGAGAGATAGATGGATGAGATGGATTAGATAGACAGAGAAACAGACAACTGGATAGATGAGAGAGAGATGATAGATAGATAGATGAGAGATAGAGAGAAGAGAGAGAGAGAAAAGAGAGAGGTGATAGAGATGATAGATGAGAGAGAGAGATGAGAGTTAGACAGAGAGATGATAGAGAGAAAGTGAGAGAGGAGAGAGGAGACCGATGAGGGATAGATGAGAGATAGATAGATAGATAGTCTCCCCCTCCCTGTCCCCCTCGCTCCCACCCGCTTACAAAGGCCTGGTTTTTGGATATGTAAAAGCGAGGCTACCATTGCTCCTGAATCTTGCCCCCCCACCCCTTTCCACAAGGTTTGCATGTGGAAGCAGAAAAACAACAAACACCCCTGTCTTCATATTACATGCGAGTTTGAGACTAGGAGGAAGAGGTGGGGTTGTTTGATTTGCTCTGAAACTTTTGTCAGAAAAAATGTAAGGGAATCGCTCCAGATTGCTGGGGAAGGGTTTGCATTTGTCCGTGGGCTGGACGTTGGCTTGGAAAAACAGGTCCAGGTTATGGCTGGTTGTAGGGTCAGCCAGATGTACAGACTGGAATGGGCATGTTTTTATCCTCCTATCTATCCAGTCCTTCCCAAGGAGCTGGGACAGGTATTCTTCCATCCTCTTTAAAACCTCCTGTAAGCAGCAGCCAGTCAAAAGCTGCCTTTGACAACTGACTGGTGTGGTTGTCATTGTCACAGTTCCTCTGCCCTCTCAGCCAGATGTTCAGACTGGAATTGACAATTGACATCACCTATCCAGTCCTTCCCAAAGATCTGGGAAGAGAGCAGACGTTGTTGTTGTTGTTGAGTGGTAGTAAAAGTCTTGTAGCAGGGTGTCAAGCTGCCTTTTGTAATTGACTGATGGGTTTTTTTGGTCAATGCCAATATTATTATGATTGTTGTTGTCGTGATTGGTGGCACCATCAGATAGAGGTTCAGACTGGATTAGCATTTTTATCTACCCATCCAATCCTTCCCAGGGATTTGGGATGGGCAGATGTTGTTTGGGGGTTGTAAAAGTCTCCTTGCAAGGTGATAAGCTGTCCCAGGTAAAGCTGCCAATTGCAACTGACTGATGGGGATTTTGTCAGTGCCAAATGTTGGCAATTGACCAATGTTCAAGGGGTGCTCCAGTTGTTGTTACTATTATTATTGCTCTTGGAGGGGTTTAGAAATGCCCTGGAAGACGAGAGGCTCTCACCTTGCTTGGTTCTCTTTTGCTCTCTGGACAAAGGCTACCTTGTTTGCCTGGAGTGAAAGTTTGGGGAGACCAGCCCCACCTCCCCTCCCCACCCCAGCTCTGGAGAAAATGCCTTGGCTAGTTGTTGTCATGGTTGGGCTGTGGAAAGAAAGAAAGCTGTTTTTAATTCCTTCCTTTGGGGGGAAAGTTCATGCAGCCCACCAAGTTGAACTTGACCCCCCCAGGTCTATCTGGGCTCAGCCTCTGAGGTCAAGGGCCTTGACCATTGCAGTGGTGGGGGGAGGAGAGAGACAGTGTGTGTGTGTGTGTGTGTGTGTGTGAGAGAGAGAGAGAGAGAGAGAGAGAGAATGAGAGAAAGAGAGAATGGGTGAGAGTGAGAGAGAATGAGAGTGGAGTGAGAGTGAGAGAGAATGAGAGTGGAGTGAGAGTGAGAGAGAGAAAGGATGAGAGAGAGAGGGAGGGAATGAGAGAGAGAATAAGGGAAAGAGAGTGTGTGTGTATGAGAGGGGAAGAGAATGAGAGAGAGAGAGAGACAGAAATGAGGGAGAGTGTGTGTGAGAGGGAGAGAGAATGAGAGAAAGAGAGAGAGGGAGAGAATGAGAGAGGGAGTGAGGGAGAAAGACAGACAGATACAGAAACCTGGAGACCCTGATCCACTGCTGATCCTGGTTTTGTTCGAAGGAACAGAAAGGAGGAACTGGGGGCCTTCTATGTTGTGTTTGGTGTCAACCTACCAACAAGGAAGCAGCCCTCCCCTCAAATTGTGACCTCAGCCTGGTCCCAGATGGATATCACTTTGTAAGGAGGAGGTTGGCCCACCTGGGTTTGTGTAGAAATAAGTCTGATAGGCGCATGAAAAGGAAGATGAGTCACAAGGCAGATTTGAGAGCCAGGCTGAGTCCCACCTCCATTTAGTGACCTACTGCACAAAGTTACAAGGGGGATTGAACATGTGACTTACGACCAGTTGGGTACTTACATGTATGGTCTTCAGCTTTGTTTGGGTATTTTCCCACGTCACTGTAGTTGTGCTTTTAAAGTTGTTTCACATCTGCCATCATCAGTATTCTGGATTGTGTTCGCCTGTGAGTAAGAGGTACACAATACACAATACAGAGGAACCCAATACAGAAGCCTGATGATGGCAGATGAGATTCTGCCGAAATGTTGCTACAACTTTAAAAGCACTACAATGATGAACAAAGCTGAATACCATACACACACACACACACACACACACACACACAAACACAGGGACATATATTCCTGCTTGAACAGGGGGTTGGACTAGAGAACCTCCAAGGTCCCTTCCAGCTATCTTCTGATTGCTTGTTTGCTCTTTGCATTTCTGGCTGGGGGGGGGGGGGGGGGAGAGCAGAGTTTGTTTATGCAAGTTTTCTCTCTCTCTCAAATGTCCCATTTCCTCCCTTTTTCCCCCCTGAGGGCAAAGTTCCTCCTTTCACTGACTTGCAAATGGAAAGCCAGGCAGAGACTGTCCCTGGAAGACCTCAAGCTGCCCATCTCCATGTAGTCACCAGGCAAGCTTGGTGCCAATTAACTAACAAAGGAATAACCCCAGTTTGATCCCCCCCCCCCTTTTTTTTTTGTTTGGCTGAGGTGGGGTTGGGTGGGGGGAGATCAGCTCAAGCAGAGGCTGTCTTGACAAACCAACCAGGAGGCCTCCATTCACAGGTTGTGCAATGTTAGGATTTATGCAAGAGTCTCAGTCCAGCTTTTGGCAACGGGTGAAGAAGGCTTCTCATGCCTGTGTTTGGGTGGGGACTTCCATCTGAGTTTTGTAATCCTAGTCTAGCACCCTAATGATCGTAGGCTACCCTTCAGAACTGAGTTCCTTCTCCTCCTCCCCCTCCTCCTTCCCCCTCTTCTTCTCCTTCCTCTTCTTGTTCTTGTTCTTCTCCCCCTCCTCCTCTTCCTCTCCTCTTGGTCCTGTTGCCACTCTAACCCTAACCCTAAGCTATACTTCAGAACTGAGCTGCTGCTTCTCCTCCTCTTCTTCCTCCTCCTTCCCCTCCTCCTCCTCACCCCCCCCCCATCCTGTTTCCCCTCTTCCCCTCTCCCTCATCCTATGTGGTCTTATAATCAAAGCATATCTATTGTTAGACAAAAACAAACTTTGGTCTGATTCCAGAAATGGAGGCAAAGTTTGTCTGATGACATGGATAGGAAGAAAATTCCATCTCACACAGGGTTACCGAGATGACTGGCCATCTTTACTTCTGATTAGATACAGATTGAGCTCAAAAGCAGGGCCAGGTCAACTAACACAAGCTGCACCTCCCATGTTTTAGCCACTTTTACTCCTGGGCATAACCTACACTCCAGGACTCAAGTAGTAAGTGGATGGTGACTTTCCTCCTTCATTTTTACACCCCACAAAGAAACGAGATTTTCATGGTAGTTCGGTGGTTATCCTGACCACCACCACCCCCCTCCTCCTCCCAGGGCTGGGATTCTACCAGTTCGGACCAGTTCTACAGAACCAGTGGTTACGATTCTGTGCAGGTCGGAGAACTGGCAAATTGCTCCACTGACTGGCCCCTCCCCCTCCTGTTGGATTTCTGCTTTCTAGCTAATCTAAATCACTGTTGTACTGCTTTGCCTTTGCCCAGGAGGCTTCCCTGAGGCCCAGGCAGGGGTGGTATTCTGGGGGTTGGGGGGTGGGGGAGAGGTGGCCTGAGAGCAGAGTCAAACCTTCCTTAGGACTGAAGCTTCTATTGTTCAGTGCAGACTCAGGCAGCAGATTGCAGAAAGGTAGATCTCTGAGTGAATCTGTGATTCTGCAAGCAACTCAGTCTGCTTTGCCTTATTTTGGGTAAAAGTTGCTCATATATCTGCTGTTCAGCTTCCTTCGGGTATTATCCCACGTCATTGTAGTGCTTTTAAAGTTGTAGCAACGTTTCAGCAGAATCTCATCTGCCATCCTCAGGCTTCTGTATGGAGTTTGTATGTATGAACTTTATATGTATAACTTTAAACTTTATATGCATACCTTTATATGTATAACATATAACTTTGTATGCACAACTCCAACGACGTGGGATAATACCCGAAGGAAGCTGAACACATGTAAGCACCCGCAAAAACTTAAAAATAAATAAATAATATATCTATATATCTATACACACACACATGCACACTATTTACAATATTTACATACAAGCCACACGGATCCAGTCACATGACCACTAAGCCACACCCACAAATTAGGCCATGCCCACAGAACTGGTTGTTAAGAAATTTGAATCCCACTCCTGCCTCCTCCTCTCATTTTAACCATCTGGACTTTACATTCCTGGGTTGCCAGCTGAGTAGCCCCGAAAGGGTGAGGGGAAAGGCTGGCTTTGCATTTTTCACGGGCAACACAACAAACAGACAAGAGCAGCTCAAGCTATTCACAGCATGGCAAGAAACATTATCCTCTGCTAATCGCTCCCCCCCAAATGTCTGTTGAAGGCAGTGCTGTGCTCTCTCCCCCCTCCCCCCTCCCTTTTTCAAACCAGCAAGTTTAGAATAGAATCACAGAGTTGGAAAGGACCTTGTAGGTCATCTACTCCAACCCCCTGCTTAGGCAGGAAACCTTACACCACTTCAGAGAAACGGGTTGTCCAATCTCTTCTTAAAAACTTCCAGTGTTGGAGCAGTCACAGATTCTGGAGGCAAGGAGTTCCACTGATTGATTGTTCTCACTGTCAGGAAATTCCTCCTTAGTTCGAAGTTGCTTCTCTCCTTGATTAGTTTCCATGCATTGTTCCTTGTCTGGCCTTTGGGGGCCTCGGAAAACAGCTTGACCCCTTCCTCCTTTTTGGGGCAGCCCTTCAACTGTTGGAAAATGCTCTCCTGTCTCCCCTGGTCCTTTTTTTCATTAGACTAGGCCTGCCTGGTTCTTCCTATGTTTTAGCCTCCAGTCCCTTCATCATCCTGGTTGCTCTTCCCTGCACTTTTTCCAGAGTCTCAACATCTTTTTTACATTGTGGTGACCAAAACTGGATGCAGGATTCCCAGTGTGGCCTGATCAGCATTGTAAAGTGGTATTAACATTTCATGTGATCTTGATTCTATCCCTCTGCTTATGTAGCCTAGAACTGGCTTGGCTTTTTTTTTTTGCAGAGTCCCTTGTCTAAAAAGGATTTCCTGCAGCAGGGAGAGAAGGCAAAGGGCTCCATCCATTTTCAATCCTTTATTATTTTTTTTTAAAGGCTCACTGTTTGCTTCTTTGAAGTTGTTCTCCAAGCCAGGATTTTGGAAGGTTTTGGGAAATCTCTAGCCAACGGGGAGGGAGGGCTGGGGAGGAAAAGAATGGGGGTGGGGTGGAATATCCCATGGTGTGCAATGCAGCCCAAAGGGAAATCCTTCCTCCTGGCCTGTGCATGGCCTCTAGAGCAGCTGCGTTTTTGAGCTTTGGCCCCTGGCCAGGAGGAAACCAGTAGGAAACTGGCTGATCAGAGTCTGTGAGAAGAAGACGAACGAAGTGGGACTTCTGAATGTGTTTTGCAGAGCCCAGGATGGGATGGAAGAGGAAGGAGGAGGGGTCAGGGATGAATGGCACCAGGAACCCAGGCTCATGATGAGACTCTGGAAGCAGAGAAAATGCATTTTGGTGGGGACCACTCCTGGCCAGCATGGAGTTTGGAGTTGTTAAACAGTCTGAAGGCCAACTTTCTGTTGGATATGTGCTGAATGCCAAAGCAGGGGTAGTAGAACACAAGCTTGGCTGGCATGAAGGATGCCCATTTTTCTGGTAGGAAAACTCAAACGGATGGAAACTAATTTGAGGAGACAAGCAACCTAGAACTAAGGCGAAATTTCCTGGCGGGAAGAAGAATTAACCAGTGGAACAGCTTGCCACCAGACGTTGTGGGTGTTCAATCATTGGAGGTCTTTAAGAACAGATAGGACACCCATTTGTCCAGAATGATATAAAGTTTCCTGCTTGTGCATTTACAACATTTCCAATATTGTAAACCTTCCTTTCTCCGTTGTTGTCCCTTCTACCAAATATATTGGCATTCAGTGCCTTGAACCTTCATCCAACAGGCAGGATTTTAATAGTCTCATTCTGCAAAATGCGAAGCCATCAAGATGCTTTGCTTGTTTTGGGCTCATTGTTGCACTGTTTTGGGAGAGTAAACTGTGTGAAAGCAGGGTCTGATATTAGTTTACTGATGGCCATTGTGATTTAGTGTGTGGGAAGACAGATTTGTGATCTCTTTAGGTTTCCTGGCCTATTCCTGGTTTGTTCCCTGATTGATTCACTGAGGCACAATTAAAATAAAATAAAATAAACAAGGTCTCCACCATCCTAATATCACCAGTAAGTTTGATCTGCTCAGCAAATAGACTTTAAACACCCTGGGTTTGGCTGTAATTTAGGAATCCACCTATTGCGACTTTTTCACAAACCATGGGTTAATGGCATGGCTAAAGTTGGCTAGTGTCTTTCACCAGGTCATAGTTTAAAGAGCTATTTGTCTGAAATGGTATAGGATCTCCCTGCTTGAGAAGGGGGTTGGACTAGAAGACCTCCAAAGTCCTTTCCAACTATGTTATTCTATTCTCGTCTGCTGGGAATTTCTCTGTTAGTGACTTGTGTTTGGGTGCTGCCTGAAGGACTAAAGGAAGGAAATATTTTTTGCACCATCCATAATAGTATTTTTGATCATCGTGTGATGTGGCAGTGCTGACCTGAATTATTAATAAAGGACAATTGGCTAGAAAATAACATTCCTGCTGTGTTTGGAATCATGGATTTCAATTTTTTTTGGGGAAAAGAATTACAATAGATCCTAAAATGAACCCTTTCCATTTCATCCTTGGGAAGGGTCCGTTTTTGCTGACAGAAATATGATTTTTGACCTGGCAATGGTTTGATTTCAGGAATCTGATCTGTGTGTTTGTGTATGTGTCTGGGTGTGTGTACATGCACACCATAACATTTGAGGATTCCTGTGGCCTTGAAATAATTTGAAATGCCCTAAATAGCAACTTCAAAGATAGCTTGGTGTTTTGATATTGTTGGAATAATGTGAATTGTGGGTATCCTGAGAGATAAAGGGAGGGAAAACGCTAGAAAAAATATGGGTTGAGAGAGGTATAGATTTCTCACATAATCTGAAAGAATCACTTGAACTCTTAGACTTTGGAAGAAATTATCCAAAGTAAAAAAATTTTTTGACACTCTTGTTTTCCAAATTTTTCCCTATGAATTAGGCACTATTTTCTTCATGGAATGAGATTTTAAATCTAACAATCATTTTAAGGAAGAAGTTTAGAAGAAAGCTAATAAATGAATTAATTTCTCTGCCTCTCCCTCCTGGTTTAAATCAACTGTAACCCTGAAGTAGAGAAACACAGAAAAAAAATAATTAAGCAAAAAGCCTGGCCTTGAGATTTGATGCCATACTAAATTTTGTGCTGTTAACAGTGACAGAGATGAACCAAAATGCATTTTACCAAGAACAGCTGCTTGGCGATTAAATGAATATTTGCAGAATTATTATTTATTTTAATCACCAAGCAGCTTTTTTTGGTAAAATGCATTTTGGTTCATCTCTGTGTTCATAACAGCACAAAATCTGGTGTGGCACCAAATCTCAACACCAAGCTTTTTGCTTTGAGTGAGTCCAAGTTATATTAAGTTTCGTTTTTTTAAATTAAATCACTCTGAGGGCTTTTAAAAATAGATCTGGCAGGTTTTGGTTTGTTTGTTTTTTGTTTTGTTATTAAACTTGGCTGTTCTTTCCCATAAAAACACAGCCAGACACGCGTGTCACACAAACTCTGGCATTTGGCTAAATAAATTGCGCTGCGCTTCGAGCAAATGACATGATGAAAAAAAAAAAAAACAACACCGGAGAAAATATGACCTTTCATAAGCCCCGTTATTAGAGCTTCGGAATGAGCAAACATGCAATTTTATGAAGAGGGTTTATTAATATTTAAACACACAAAATGAAATTGTCACTAAATGCCCGCTTTTCATTATCTTCCGTGGAACGTTTTCATTTCCCAGGAATTTAAACTGCTAGTGGTGGAAGGTTTTATTTATTTATTCATTTTTCTAAACGGAAAGAAGGCGGAGAATCATGAATGGATGGAAAGGAGGGTGAAAATAGGCTTTCTGCTGGATTTCTGCCCTGCCGAGGTCAATAGTCTGGCAGACTCTTTTGACAAATGAAAAAGTGAGCAGAAAAACATAATGACATGGCAATGCAACAAAAAGCAGCTAAGGAAAATTGAAATAAATTTCTCTATCTCCTATCTATCCATCTATCTATCTATCTATCTATCTATCTATCTATCTATCTATCTATCTATCTATCAATCATCTCTCTCTCATCTCTCTATCTTTATTTATCTATTTATCTATTATGTATAATCTCTCTCACCTTCCCTCTCTCATCTATCTATCTATCTATCTATCTATCTATCTATCTATCTATCTATCTATCTATCTATCTATCTATCTATCTATCATCTCTCTCTCTCTCTCTCTATCACCTCTCTCATCTATCTTTATTTATTTATCTCTCATGTATAGTCTCTCTCATCTCTCCCTCTTTCATCTATCTATTATTTATCATCTCTCTCTCTCATCTCTCTATCTATCTTATATCATCTCTCTTATCTATATCTATCTATCTATCTATCTATCTATCTATCTATCTATCTATCTATCTATCATAACAGAATAACAGAGTGTGGACCTTGGAGGTCTTCTAGTCCAACCCCCCTTTTGCGATGCAACAAAAAGCAGTCAGGGAAAATGGAAATAAACCTACCCTCCCTCTTTCTGTTCTTCTTTCTCTCTCTCTCTCTCTCTTTCTCTCTTTCTCTCTCTCTTTCATCCATCCATCCATCCATCTATCTATTTATCTATCTATCTTAACAGAATAACAGAGTTGGAAGGGACCTTGGAGGTCTTCTAGTCCAACCCCCTGCTCAAGCAGGAGACCCTATATCATTTCAGACATAAGGGTCTCCAGTCTCTTAAAAACCTCCAGTATTGGAGCACCCACAACTTCTGAAGGCAAGCAGTTCCACTGGTTAATTTGTTCCAATGTCAGGAAACTTCTTGGTTCTTTCCTTGATTAGTTTCCAGCCTTTGCTTCTTGTTCTGCCTTTAGGTGCTTTGGAGAATAGAAGGAAGAATGGGAGGAAGAGATGTTGATATCTTGACAGGTTATTCCTCTAAAAATTGTTGTCCAACCCAGCAAAATTCAGAGAGGCAATAGGGGAAAAATACGATAAGGAAATTACAAGAACTAAAGGAGCCAAACCAGACAGGTGTTGAGTTCACTCATGCTCTAAACTCATGATAAGTTTGGCCACGTTCTACAGAACAAACCACAATTGCTTAAAGTTGCACTCTCTACTAAGACCTAAACTATCGCTGAGCAATGACAATGCTCAGGTTTGCTGATCAGTCAGACCCCCAGGGACCTGGCACAGGGTGTAAATACACTTCGCATGTGTGTCAGATGGTCATGGATGTTTCACTGCACAGACCAGAACTGGGTTGCTTCTTGATAGTAACAAGAGGGTGAAAACCAGGAGTTGTGGCTTCTTTTTCAGGGGTCATTATCTTGAATTCTTCTCAAAGAGCTTTAGGCTTTGGGAGGGTGTAGCTTGTTTTGCCTTCAAGGTGTTGGTGGACATCAATCTCTTGATTAAACCATTTGAAGGAGCTTCAGATCTACTCAGTCATAGTGGTTGGTTTGGCACAGCTCTTATCCCGTCTAATAGTTACTGTCAGAGGAAGAAGGGAAGCATCTTTCTATGCAAATTCTGGTTCATCTTGGGTCACCAGTATGTTAAGTACAAGATCGGCTTGTGATATTAGCTATTCTAATTGGCTCATTGTGGAACTGTCATGTCAACCCTGGTTGACAGTCCCAAGTTCTCATGTTTGACGCTTGCCAACAAAGCCCTTCAAACTATTGACCTATATCAAAGGTGAAAGCTTTACTTGATTTGTTAGACATTGTCAGGACCTTGGAGAGCACTTAAGGCTGATATGTTAAGATTGTTTTGTGTGGAACATGATCAATGTTGGGTTTTAACATCCTGGATACCTGTGATCTACTTAATCCTGTTTTACTCCAGCTATCCAATTTTCGAAGTTCTTATAATGCATTGAACCATCAGCCAAACGGGTTGGTTTGGCGCCTATGTCCAGGGATTCGTTGACTTATGACTACAAGAGAATTGTTAAGTAGGTCAATTTGACATTTTTGGGCCATGGTTATTCAGTGAATCAGATGGCTATTAAAGCAAATTCGGCTTCTCTCATCCCCTTTGCTTGTTGGAAGCCAGCTGGGTAGGTTGCACATTTTCAAATACTTTGGAAAGATGTCTAACACTGAAGAAGAAAAGCTTGGATGAAACACAGCCATGAGTTCCAACCTCTGTTTCCTAGACTGAAGTTTGGTTTGATTTGATTCAGCGGTTAGGACAAAACACCCCAAGAGTTCCGAAGTACCCCAAAAATGCAAAACAAAAATAGTGTCGATATTTGGAGGACCTTCTCCCGTGATCCATCTCCTTCTCGGTCATCTTGGGTGTCTTGTTCTCAGGCTCCAAATAATTGGATTGCTCCACAAGAATATGGGAGGCATAATACTGAGTCGAGAGAGAAACCATATTTGTTCTGAGTGTATCTTTTTCCCTCTCCCAATTTATCTCCCACCTCCTGCTACAGAGAGGATAAATGCTGAATTAATTTGGTGGCTCCAACTTTTCTTGTTGTTGTTGTTGTTGTTGTTGTTGTTGTTGTTGTTGTTGTTGTTGTT
>BLBF01000058.1:2055025-2069053 GCA_015471245.1 Laticauda colubrina
GATCCCAGTCACTAGCACTGATGATGTTACCTAGTTGGCTCATGAAACGTCTGCAAAAAAACCACCAAACTCAGAAAGCACCAAGAGCACAGCAAGAAAACAACTCAAAAGAGCACCAAGGATTCCCTAGTCATTCTCCTCCTCCTCCTCCTCCTCCACATCCCATTCCTTCTCAACACAGCTGATATTGGGTAATGAAACATCTGCAAGAAAACCACCAAGCTCAGAGAGCAACATGGAAGCCTCATTTCAACAGTTGCAAATATTCTCTTTTGTTGGTTGCAAGAATTCCCCAAAGAACAGATCTGAATGTCACCTACCTCTCTCTCTCTCTCTCCTTCTGCCCCTCTTCCTTTCCCTCTCTTTCCCCCAACACAACCTTTTCATGATGGTGGCTACCACCATTTTTTTGATACCCCAGGATCCCCCCTGCACGATGGCCTTAACCATGGTTTCTTGTCCGTGTCCCCCAGGGCAACCTGAGCTACAGCACAAGATCTACAAACTGCAGGGGAATACAAATTAAAGTCTTCATGAGATGTGTGAAATCCAGCTTCTGAATCTGATCTTTCCCAAAGTTTGGAAAAACTATATGCCAGGATTTCTTTCATCCCTGAAACAAATCATTTGGATCGTCTCCAAAGAGAAATCTGTGGAAGGAGCCCTGTCAACCCCCAAATTTGGAGAAATGAGACTTAGAAAAATACATTGTTTTTTTTTTTTTTTTGGGGGGGGGGGGGTTAAAGACAATGGAACCAGTTGGTGCAGGTTACATTTTCTTCTCCTTGAAAAAGAGAAGAAAACTTAAAGAATACCAGCTCCTGAACACTCTAGAGAGCATCTGTCATCTTTGCAGATGTGAAGAGCTATCAGTAATGTTAATGGGGCTTACATGTGTATCAAGTTGGGATCTGGAGCCTCACAAGATCCCTTGGGAACCAGAACTAATGTATCAGTGACATGTAATTACTGGTCCAGCCAAAGTGGCATCTGATGTCTCTATTAAACACCATTTTATTGTCAGTATTGTAGAGAAGACAGCTGGGTTTTGTGCACCATTTAACCATATTTGGTTAACCCCATGGCAAATCATATAGCAGCATATAATTTCAACTATTGAGGATTTATCCATGGTTTATGATTTAAAATATCACTTCAGTTCTGCCAATTCTACTTTACTGTTTGCTGTGGTTACGCAAACAATAGTTGATAGTGCTCAGTGACTACAAATTACTAATTTCCCCCCTCTGTGTCAATTCTTCATCAACACCTTTGAAACCAGCTTACTCCAATGACACCAAGGTTCAGCCTATAATCCAGAATAAAGCTTTTTAAAAACGTTTTGATGGCCCATCTGCTTTTTTTTGAAGGCCCTTGGGGGCAAATTTGGTGTAGATCCATATCTAAAAGGATTACCAAATTAATCATGTAATGGGGAAAAAAATTAACTTGCTCATCCACTAGGAAAGCTTTTAACCTAACATGAACTCTTAGGACCCCCAAAATAAATAGTCTCATAAAATCTTCCTCAGGTTTTTTTTTTTTTTTTTGGTTTTTTTTTTTTTTTGTCTTGCAACACTATTTGTTCTTGGTATCAGAATGACAATCAACCTACTTGGCCTTGAAGATCAAGATTTGAGAGCCAAAACAAAAGAGGAAGATTAGGAAAAGGGAAGACTCAAATAGGATGGGAAATGGCTTAGCTGAAAGATGTGAAAAGAAAATGCCATTCTTAAAGGAGAACCTTTTATGGCTGTCTTTTCTTCCCTTTTGTAAAAGTTGTGACTCACTCATTGTTTCAGGGGCCTTTTCAGGAGGTTGGGTAATGGATTGGAGACTGTTGGAAGGAGTGGAGACCTAAAATGCATCTGTAAGTATATTTCAGCCTAATTCTGGGGCTGAAAAAGAAGAATATAAGAAGAGGAAGCTCAACCTAGGCAAGACCAGAAGCAACCGATGGAAACTAAGCAAGGAGAGACCCAACCAATTTCCTATTGGTGAGAATAATTAGTCAGTGGAAGAGCTTGCCTTCAGAAATTGTGGGTGCTCCATCACTAGAGGTTTTCCAGAAGAGACTCGACAGCCACTGAATGAAATGTATAGGGCAGGAGGTTGGGCTAGAAGACCTCCAAGGTCCCTTCCAATTCTTATATTCTGTTAGTTCTCATTTGTGATGGCTGCCAAACTCTTGCTGAGTCTTGGTTCTTGATGATGTGGTAGCCATCAATTTAGAAGTTCCCAAAGAGTCTGGAGAACTTCATGAAGGTAGCAAACTCAAGTTGATTTTTTTTTTATGGAAATCTTTTACACAACTGAAGAGAACTACACAAGAAATTCTCTCCTGGAGGCAAATATTTCCCTTTGAGGCAGAAATACATGACAACAGTAGTAAAGATTTGCATTCTTTGGGCAATATTGGGTAGAGTTGCTTCTTTGTCTCAATGCTGGGAAAGACCTAAATTCTGTCATGGAATGGGATGAAACCTTCCAGTCATGCCCTCAGTCCAACCTTAACATTACCATTTGGTTCAGCTTCAAAAAAATCAAAATTATTTTGCCACCTGAAGTGAGAATTAAAAAGCTTATTTGTCCTTCTTATGCATCACACCTCACTTCCAAAACCAGCAAATATTAGATTAGCACAACTTAAACCAATTCTTTAATAGTCAAGATTCATTCCTTTTTCACACCATTGCCTCCATAACTGAAATGCTTTCTTCAATTTAAATCATGTCAATTTTTTTCTTTAGAGGATATATATGTGTATGTATACATATCTATATATGAATAATATATTCATATTCCTTTTCTAGCTTGTAACCATGATTCTTTCTGTGGTCTGAAAAAAAAATCTTCCTAATTTTTTTAAGTACACCCAACATAGCTTTCACATCAATCTGAAGCAAATTGCAGTCATGGAGTTGCCAGGGAAAGTCACAATTATGGTGTGAACTTGGGAATGTCCTAAAAGGAACAGTTACAGTAAAAAAAAAACCTTTACAGTCTTTAAATTATGGAAGATATATAGTGTTCTGCTCAATTTTGCAACAAGAAGCATACATGGATTTCTTTGAGACTTTACAGTGATTTCTCTCAGCCTGGTGTGCTCCAGCTGTGTGGGAGGTGAACTCTGACATATGTTGAAGGCAGTTTGCTAATCCTAAAAGTATACTGTTCACCCAGCGTTTGCAATAAATCATGAGAAGCTGTGATCCATCTGGAGCGATACAACTCCTTTAAAGTTCAGAAGGGATAGTCACAAAGGAGTTGACTATCGGATACTTCTGGACGGATTAAATCGGGCTTCTTAAGCATCTGGTTGGAATTTCATGCTCAACTTCAGCTTGGTGAAGGCTGCTGGCACTTCAATTTAGAGATCCTACCCCATCCCAAATGTCTTCTGACTCTTTATCAGAGGTCTTCAAACTTGACAGCTTTAAGACTTATGGATTTCAACTCCCAGAATTCCTCCTCCAGTCATGCTAGCTCAGGAACTCTGGGAGCTGAAGTGCACAAATCTTAAACTTGCCAAGTCTGAAGACCCATGCCTTAAACCAACCACAGAAAATGATTGTCTGCTCAAGTCCTTCTCTTTTTTTCACTCCAGCCTCTCTATGATTCTGGTTCAGGAATTCTTGGAGTTGAAGTCCACAAGTCATAAAGAGGCCATTGTTCCCCATCTCTGTGTTTAAGGCAGGGGGTCTTCAAACTCGACAGCTTTAAGGCTTGTGGAGGTCAGCTCCCAGAATCCCTCCTCCAGTCATGTTAGCTCAGCAATTCTGGGAGTTGAAGTCCAGAAGTCTTAAAACTTGCTGAGTTGGAAGAGCCTTGGTTTAACTCTAAACCAATGTGGTTGCTCATAGATGGTGGTAACCTGGTTGTCCGTGAGAAAGATTCATCTAGAAGGGGGTCTTCTTCAGATTCTCTGCTAGCCTATTGCATTAACTCTACAGATGGATAGAAATCTCATTTTTTTCACCAAGCTGGAACCAGATAACCAAGCATGGTGGCTCCTGGGTTCCTTTGAGCTTTTAACAACTTTTGCTCAAACATTAATAACATGGACGGTGTCACCTTGAGAACACAGGCTACCAACTTGGTTGCATACATCCTCATTTGCTTGTGAATGTAACCTTTTTTGGTCTCCAATCATGGGAATTGTTTGTACCTCCAGAGAAATATGATTCAGAAGGCAGATCTGTGGCCAGTTGCTTAGAAGTTTCAAGTTTACTTGGAACATTAGTCAAAGCAGCTCCTAAATCTAGTGATCTCTCTCTCTCTCTCTCTGTGAATATGTGTTTGTATGTGACAGAAGGAATCGATTCATTCAACCTCAACCATTGGAGACAAAGGAAAGGTCAGGAATTCTCCCCTCTTCTTTTGAAATGGGAGCTTGACAATGAGACAGAGCCTCAACTCCTACTGTTCCCTTGCTTTTAGGGTGTTAATATACAGTCCACGGAAAGAGGAGAAGAGAGGAACTGCCTTGAATCCATCTCTGGATTTGGCCTTAGTTCTCAGTAACCCTCCTTCCCCCCCCCCCCCCCCCCCCTCTCCCCCAAGCTGGTTGCTTTGAAGAAGCATGGGGTATGTATGCCAGAATAATATCCTTCTCTCTGCAGCCTCCCTCCTTTCCTTTGTGTGAGATGCAGGGGTGATAATTTACATGTGTGCAGATTTAGAGATGTGAAATGTTGGCTTCTAGGGATCTATTGATTTGGGGTCCATTTATTCTCCACTCCGACCACAGCTCAGTTGGATCCTATGGATAATATCCAAGGCCTCATCATTCCTTCCGATGGCTTTTCATCTTGACCAGTTCGACAGAATCAGTAGTGGAAATTTTGAGTCGTTTGGAGAACCGCCAATCCCGCCTCTGACTGGCCCCACCAACCCCATCTCTTCTCTGCTTCCCATGGAGTCCCAGCTGATCGGCTGGGTCTCCTTTGGTTGCCCTGCACAGGAGAAGGGAGCTGGAATGCAGGTCAGTGGAGTGGGGAGGGAATGGGGATTTGACAGTATCCTTCCTCTGCCATGCCAACCAAGCCACACCACACCCACCAAGCCACATCTACAGCAAAGGTAGTTTTTGAATCCCACCACTGGCATGTTTGAACCCTAAGGCATCTTGTCCTCTTTTCCAAGATCATGGAAAATCAGAGGAAGCACAGAAGATGAAAATGGAGCCATTTTAAAAGCTTCTCTTCTGGTTTGTTGCCACCTATCTCTTCTCTCAAAGTTCTCATTTCTCATCATCCACGGATTTATACTTTCATGGATAATGATAACAATGATAATAATGATAATAATGATAATAATAATAATAGATATTTCAATACCTGTTGATGCACAAATTGTAGACACGCGGCAAGAAAAAAATCACAAAGCATTGGGACTAACAAATTGAAGTTGAGCGACTTTGGAAAAAGAAATTGTGTGTTATCCCAGTTGTGATTGGAGTCCTTGGAGCAACACCTAAAGGGCTGCCTCGCTGTTTGGACATCCTGAATTCATCAGACTTGGATACTCTGATTCTAACAAAGAAACCATCCTACTTGGATCAGCTTATATCCTCCGTCGCTACCTGAATAGTTCCTAGGTACTTGGTTAGGACTCGAACTGTTGAGCTACCAACCAGCCCCAAAGGCTGTGAATCTCACTAAAGATTAAACAACAACAACAACAACAACAACAACAACAACAACAACAACAATAATAATAATAATAATAATAATAATAATAATAATAATAATAATAATAATGCTGCCCCTTCCCAGCTTACTGTTTGCAAGCCAACTTGGGGGAAATGTTAAAAAAAGAGAGATTTGAGCATAGTGAGCGAGAGCAGAAAGCAACTTTAGGGTATTTCCCCACCCAACCTTTCTCTAACTTTCTCACTAAAAGTTTATATTTTAATTTAACTGATTTGGTTAGGTATTCTCCCTCGACTCCACAAACAACTTTATTTTTATTTTTTATTTATTGTTTTGCTTCCGATCTCTAATCTGCTCTTGGGATCGGAGGGTAGGAGTACCCATTTCCGGCCATTTGGCATGAAAGGGGGAAAGGTTGGCCAAACTTGGAAAGATGTAAACAACACAAGAGCCTCTTCTGCCAATCCACAAGGATGGGGAGTCTCACAATTCTCATCCCCTCCCTCTCTCTGTGTGTATATATATGTGTGAAAGAGAGAGGGTTTAAAGGTCAAGGGCCCTTGAGCTTTTTTTTAATTGTGACAGGCACTTAACCCTTTTCCTGTCTTCTTATCTGCTGCAGGGCTGCAGGCTGGCTCCTTCCAGCCAAAACCTATTTCCTGTAAAGGAGAATAATGGTGGCTCAGGGTGGACAATGAGGGGTCCTTGGTGGTCTCTCAGCTTGGTGGTTTCCTTGCAGATATTTGATTATCTGAACTATGATAGGTAGTACCATCAATGCTGCACTGATGATGCGACAGAGTTGGGTAGTAAAATGTCTGCAAGAAAACCACCAAGCTCAGAAAGCACCAAGGGCCCCATAGTCATTCATTTCCTCCTCCTCCTCCTCCTCCTCCTCCTCCTCCTCCTCCTCCTCTTCCTCTTCTACACCCCACTTCCTCCTAGCACTGATATGTTACTTAGTTGGGTAGTGAAATGTCTGCAAGAAAACCACCAAGTTCAGAGAGCACCAATGACCCCATAGTCATTCATCCTCTTCCGTCCTCTTCTCCTTCTCCTCTTCCTCCTCCTTCTTTTAGCACTGATGATGTTACCTGGTTGGGTAATGAAACATCTGCAAGAAAACCACCAAGTTCAGAAAGCAACAAGGACCCCATGGGCATCGTCCTTCTCCTCCTCCTCCTCCTCCTCTTCCGCCTCTTCACCCCACTTCCTCCTAGCACTGATTATGTTACCATAGTTGGGTAATGGAAGATCTTCAAAAAAATAACAACCAAGAGAGCACCAACACATTTGAGTGAGCCCAGTAACTGAGATGGGCATCAAGGAATGCCAATCAGAGAAACAAAACTGACCAAAATGTAGCCAACCAAACGGCGGTATCAAAGAGATATCAAAGAGAATTTGTGAATTTCTGCCTCTCCTACCCAAGTCATATTATTTTATTTTTTTTCCTTTTTGATCTTCCCTTCCACTGGATGAAGTTTTTATTTAATTGCTTCTTTCGGAGTTCCCTGAACTCCTGACAGAGCAGTGACTTACAAATTTAGCCAAATTTAAGACGTATGGACTTTATTTCAGAATAAAAATGATGGGATTTGTAGTCTGAGACCTCTGAGGGGCATTAAAAGAGGCAAGATGCATTAGGGATAGAATTTCAGGCTCACCAAGAAAATAAGGAAATGATGGAGGGTGAAAAAACACACACAGACACACACACTGCAAAGAAAATCTTGTTCAAAGACAAATATTTTAATTCTTGTCTTGCTTTTTTCTTGCCTCCTTTTAATTCTTGTGCTATTGGTGGCCCACCCATTTTGCCCCTCCCTGCTTTGCTGAAGCTCATATCCCTAAACCGAAACCTTGCACGAAGAAAAAGACCTTGTCAGGCTATATTTTTGTCCTAATGAGGAATCGCACATATCATCCTTCCCGTTGTACTTTAAAAACCGGGGAAATTTGCTGTGCTAATTTGTATATGAAGATTTTTATGGTGCGCGAATGAGCTCCGTGAGTTGAGAAGGCTGGGGGGGGGGGGGGGAACCCTCTCCATGGAGGCTGAGTCTCCAGGATGGGAATTTCACCTCCTTTCCAGATTCAGAAGAGAACAACTCCCATTATTTTAAAAATATTCAGTACCAGCAGTTGTCTCCCACACTGACTGGGCTGAGCTTTGTCACGTCCTGTCCTTCCCCCGGTCTGTGACGGTTCATTGTCTGCCTCCTGGTGCATCTGAAATAGCAGAGGAGCCACTGTGACATTGATGCTATTCTGACGCTTGTCAGTTGGCCCCCGTCAAGCTGATGGGCAGGCTGAACAGAGACCGCTTGTTTGCAAATGCCTCCTGGAAACCAAGTTACCCTGACACAAAGGTGGCATGTTAGCAGGAGAAGGAGAGCCAGGAAAAGTTCAGATAACAGATAATCAGGGTTGGAAGGGACCTTGTCGTTCATCTAGTCCAACTCCCCGCCCAAGCAGGAGACCCTACACCATTTCTGACAGAGGGCAGTCCAGTCTCTTCTTGAAGGTCTCCAGGGATGAAGCTCCCACAACTTCTGAAGGCAACTTCTGTTCCATGGGTTGATGGTTCTCACCGTCAGAAAGTTTCTCCTTATTTCCAGGCTGAATCTCTCCTTGATCAATTTCCATCCACTATTCCTTGTCCTTCCTTAAGATGCTTTGGAAAATAGCTTGACCCCTTCCTCTTCTCTTTAGCAGCCCCTCAGATATTGGAAGATGCTATGGAATGTGCTGAAATGAGCAAATTAACACTTGAAATTAGAGAACAAGAAGACAAACAATATTATAAGTTATGGGATTGATTTTATCAATGTTCGGGCAAAAAATATGGAAATGAAATATTTTAGAGAATTTTACAATATAAGGATAATAGAATTATAGAGAATATAACATAAGGATGTATTATTATGGGATGGATTTATGATGAGGTAATGAATGTTGTAATATAAATTAATCTAAAATGTTGAATATCTTACATAAAATGATGGAATAATAGTTACAATCAAATAAATGATTAAAAATGATAAAATAGTTATGTATATATAATGTAGTTGTATATGTATGTGTATATATATACATATATATATATACATACATACATACATACATACATACATACATATATATATATATATATATATATATATATGTGCTGTTTAGCTTCCTTCGGGTATTATCCCACGTCATTGTAGTTCTGTTAAAGTTGTATCAACGTTTCAGCAGAATCTCATCTGCCATCATCAGGCTTCTGTATTGAATCTGTATACTTCTGTATACAGTTAATATTATATATATATATATAGTTAATATTTTATATATATATATATAGTTAATATATATTTGTTTTCTGAGGTTTTTGTGGGTATTTGTATGTGGATCTTTGGTTATTCGGGTTTTCTCCCGCGTAAAATTGGAAGTATCTAGGCAACGTTTCAATGAAGTCTCATTCATCATCTTCAGGCTTGTTTCTTCGGCTCTCAGCTTCTCAGTTAATATATATATATATATATATGTGCTATTCAGCTTCCTTCTGGTATTATCCCACATTATTGTAGTTATGCTTTTAAAGTTGTAGCAACATTTTGGCAGAATCTCATCTGCCATCATCAGGCTTCTGTAAAATACATATATATATATATATATATTTGTCCCGCAAAGAAGTCTAAAAGCCAAATCTTCACAGCCCCTCAAATGTTGGTGCACCTCCTAATGAAAAGGTGACATTTTGTGTGACAGCAGAGATCTCTTTAAAAAACAAACTGAAGGAAAAGATTTGGTCTGGACATTTCTCCTTTTTTTTTTTCCTCTTAGGGCAGAGCTGTGTCTGCATTCACAAAGAAGATATTTTTTTCTGCAATGGTTTGATGCTCATTGTTGTATAAACCTTTATCCAACCAGTCCTTCCCAGGTGCCATTCTCACTCCTGCTCAGTAGCGTCTGAGTTGGCAGGTCTTTTGTAGAGAGATGGGTTGGGATTTAGAGCTGGGAAGCGAAGAGGTTAGGAAAGAAAGAACTAAAATATCTATGGCAATTCTCAGTCATCCAGGTCATGGTGATGTCCAAGGTGCTTTTTTTCCCTCCATGAGTATTTTTTTCCCAATTGTATCACAAATATTATTAATTGGCACTGATGGTTGATATGGTTGCTGCCAGCATCCAAGGTATCAACCAAGTATTTTCTTAAAATATACAATGTGCCTTCGCTTATTATCTTATTATTGCTATTATTGTTATTATTATTGCAAAAGAGCTGGCATCTGTAGCAGAAAGAAAACTCCACTGGTTTGCAGGAAATCTCTTAAAATCTAAACCATTTTGCCTTCTCCTGTCTTCTAAAAGATCTTCTCTTTTTTCTTTCTTCCTGCAACTCAGAGACTTAATTTAAAAATAGTATTTTTCTGGAGAAGAACAAGCATCCGGCTCTTGGGGAAAAAAAATACTGCTCAGATAACTCTTAAGTCGGCTGCTGTCAAAACAGTTGGTGTTATTTTTCTATTGCCCTTTTATTTGCGAGTAAATAGAAGGTTTCAGGCATATGTTAATTGCCTGGTAAGTAGCAAAAGATAAAGATGATGTGGCTGTAGATTGGCAGAGAAAGAAAAAATAAATGTATTGTTTATATAAATGTATTTTAAATAAATGTATTTATTGTGGTCTTATGATGCTTGTGGAAATAACTGGCAAGTGAATTTCTGCTGCTGTGGATCAAGAGGTTAGGAGGAATCGTTTAATAAAGATCAGGCATAAATATAGAGGTCACCTAAATGCAATAAGATGTACATTTCTCTGTTTTAGAATTATGAGCTTCTGATGAATATTTATACACTGGGCAAGAATGTATGAAGGGAATGTTTCTTAATATGTTTTTTTTTTCTGAAAAAGATGAAAAGCCCTTCCATCTTCTCTTTTTCTGTCATTTTAAACAGCCTTGCAATCTTATACATCTCATTTTATATATCTTTATATATAAGACATTATTGAAATCATTACATATAACACATTATTATTGCAATCTTTATATATAACATATTATTGCAATCTTTCAGCGGTGCTTTTAAATCTGCAGTCAGTTGGCTAAGACAAGGGTATGGTAACATTTTTTTTAATGTCTTGATAACACACATCTTTTTAAAATAACACTTTGGCTTGTTCCTGGAGATGTGTGGACAAATTTTATTTAAATATTTCTCCCTTTCTCTCTTGCCTTCTGTGAAAAAGCAAACGTTTCTCTGGGAGTTGCAGCAAAAAAAAAATGCATGTTTTTATTTTTGGAAATATATATGTGTGTGTGTGTGTGTGTATTTATATATACACATAAACACACATAGAGAGAACAAATAGGTTTTTTTTGGGGGGGGGAAGTGGCTTGTGTGAAAAATGCCAGTTTTGTCTCCCTCCCCCTCGCTTTGAAAAGTTTGAATACAGCTTTCAACTGCTGGATAATTAAAATGTAAATTTAAATATCTATGCTTGGCTTTTCTCTCTCTCTCTCTCTCTCTATCTCTCTCTCTCTCCCTCCCTTCCTCCTCCTCTCCCCTCCCTTACTTTTAAGTTAGTTGTCTCTCCAAACATGTGGTCAGCTGTTGTATTCACATATGGTCAAATGATCAAAGTTGGAAGTCTTCTCTAATTGTCCCCTGCTGTTAGTCTTCTCTCTCCACCATCAAGGCCTCAGCAGGTGATGAGAAAGCCCTGAGAATTGGAGAGAAGGAGAATGGGCTATGGAGGGGCCCAAACCACACCAATAAATATTTCCAGTAGATCACTCTGACAGTGTAGCCCCAAAACACAAGCCTGCTTAGTTCTCCTTCCCATCAATCTGCAATGTACTTTTGAAAGACACCATGCAAAGAAACTTCTTCCAAAGCCTTTCTGATTTGAACAAGGGCTGGTGTGCATTGCACACTAAAAAGAGAAAGTTGTTTATTTGGTTGACCAAGCTGAAATCTCTCTCTCTCTGTCTTTTACCCTTCCCCTCTCTCTTTCTCTCTCTCTCTTTCAAGGGAGGGCCACATGTGCATGGAAATCCTGACAGGTCTTCTTACTAATGCCTGTCATTGTTTGCCAAGCCAGCCACTTGGCCAGATGGCTTCTTTATTGTCACAAAGTGTTTACACCTTCCAATTGGATCAGGCCAAGACCAAATGGTGTGAAGGGCTTAGAGGATTTAGGCCAAATAAATCCACATTCTGGATTTCAGGCGGGGCCTCGGGGTGCCTCTTGCTAGGTGTCCTTCAGCTGGTGGAGGAGACGTAAAACGGGCACCCCAGATTCCCCCTTTCTTTCTCCTTCCGCTTTTCTAGTCTCCAAACTAGATTTTGTTGAACTGTGATGCAGGAGGAGATGCCTGGGGGAAAAAAAAGAGAGGTGTTTTTTTCCCTCTCCTTATTTGGGGACTTTGGGAATCATGTTTCTCAAGATAGATAGAATTCTTTATTGGCCAAGTGGGATTGGACACACAAGGAATTTGTCTTGGGTGCATAGGCTCTCAGTGTACGTAAAAAGAACAGATACATTCACTAAGAATCATAAGGTACAACACAGTCATAGTCAAAGGGTACAATAAGCAATCCAATCATACTAGGAAACAGTCAATATAAATCGTAAGGATACAAGCGAAAAAGTTACAGTCATACAGTCACAAGGGGATGGGTGATAAGGAGTGATGAGAAGATTAATAGTAATAGTAGTGCAGATTTTGTAAATCGTTGAACGGTATGGAGGGAATTATTTGTTGAGCAGAGTGATGGCTTTGGGGGAAAAACTCTCCTTGTGTCTAGTTGTTCTGGTGTGCAATGCTCTGTAGTGTCATTGTGAAAGTGGGAGTTGAACCACTTTATGTCCAGGATGTGAGGGGTCTGTAGATATTTTCACAGCCCTCTTTTTGACTCAAGCATTATACAGGTCCTCTATGGAAGGCAGGTTGGTAGTAATTGTTTTTTTCTGCAGTCCTAATTACTCTGTGAAGTCTGGGTCTGTCTTGTTGGGTTGCAGAACCAAACTCAATCCCCTTCTCCAGCTGGGGACCCTTGGAAAGCTCACCAATTCCTTGGGGTAAAAACATCCATGCCATGGAATTCCCTCTTATAGAGACTGCAAATTATTTTTTTTCCTCCCCTGGAAAAAAAACCCACTTCCTCTTTTCTGGGCTTGTGCTCAAAGTGCCTAAGAGTTTTCTTCTTCCAAAAATCACTTGGTGGTGTGCTTTTTTTAAAAAAAAAATTGACTTTGCTGGAAGGGGAGTGGAAGGAACTTCTACAGGAAATATATTTTAAAAAAAATGCTCATGGAACAGTTGCAACTGAGAGACAGAAGCACCATCCCCTGAAACAAAAGCCACACCCCTTTTATGTGAAGGGCGGAGCTATGGCAGAACGTGCCTGCTGCCATTTTGAATTTTTTACCTTTTCTGCAGAATCCTCAAGCCTGGTGGGTGACTTTCCCCTGGCTCTATTCTTATTTCTCCTTGCTTTTCTGTCTGTCCCACTGCGTAGCACATACTGAGGCACAATTAAAATAAAAGAAAATAAACAAGGTCTCCCCCACTGTAATATCACCAGTTTGATCTGCTCAGCAAATGGACTTTAAACACCCTGGGTTTGGCTGTAATTTAGGAATCCACCTATTGTGACTTTTTCACAAACCATGGGGTAACGGCATGGCTAAACTTAAGGCCCTGTCCCACTGGCCGACGGACGCAAAACGTATGCAAAAAGGACACAGCGGACGAGCAAAATTTTGGGGGGGTGGCTCCATCTGTTGTCATCCGCTCCAAAAAGTGGTGAAAATTTGCATAAACAGAACAGAAAAGAACGGACGTGGGTAGTATGTAGCGGGGATGTTAAACGGATGTTCATAGGAAGCCTAGCGGATGGAAGCGGATGGAAGCGGATGACACCTTGGAAGGGATTCCACGGGAGAATTGCGAAGTGGACGCATAGTGGATGAAGTGGATGCATCATGTACGCCTAAAGGAAAGAAAGGGAATGCCATGCGGATGCATATCGGATGCAAACCGTTCACTGCGCATCCTGTCTATTTCCGTGCTACTAATGCTGTGGAGACGTTCCGTGTACCTTTTGTTTCCTTCCTCTTTCCGTATTCAGCTGCAGCGGATGTGAGTTGAGGGGATGGCCAGAGGATGCAGAAAGGATACAGCAGACGTTTCACGGATGATAAACGGACATAGAACGTTTGTTGCCCGTATATGTCATGGATGTACATAGTACGCGGCGGAAAGTTCATCCGTTCACAAAGTTTTGTGCAGCTCAAAACTTCTTGCGCGGATGAAACCTCAGTGGACAGATGGTCGACGAATAGAGCATATGAAACACGTATGCAGTGAGTACACAAC
>BLBF01000058.1:2082611-2100534 GCA_015471245.1 Laticauda colubrina
CTATTCTATTCTATTCTATTCTATTCTATTCTATTCTATTCTATTCTATTCTATTCTATTCTATCTGCTGTGTGCTATTGTATTGTTGTGGTTGAACCTGAAGTAGTTCTGATAGTGAGAAAAATAAAAAATAAATAAGGGCATTTCATCTCAAAATATACATTTAAAAATAGGAGATGAATGGCTAAATTTGGCTTGCAAGATCTCTACTCGATCCTGGCCAATCTTTTCCAAGCTAGGTGGCCATACATGCTCCTCTACAAACCAAAGCAATTATGAAGCACAGGCAATTTTCTCTGGGGGTTAGTTATTTTATAGCCAATTATCAGGATAGTGCCACCCCACTTGGAATTGTGTGTGAAGTCAGGCCAAACTTTGCATCTGGATATTCAATAGATTCTCTGTGGCTTTGATGATTGGGCCTATTCATTTCTTCCCCTCCCACTGCATGAAAACAGTTATGACTTCCACCTCTTTCCCCGCCAGTTAATTTCTCCTTTTGTAAAAGCATGAAAGAAAGTGAAAGCTTTCTAGGATGAGGGATTGGTGGGCTTGAGAACTTCAGATAAAGTCTGGCAGTTGGAGAAATGCATCTCCATCTTGGAATGAACACAATTTTGAATTGGAGGCTCAGATCTTCTATAATCCAAGGAAATCAATCTCATTGCTTTGATCAAGAAACCTGGAGGCACAGAGAGAGACAGAATGAGGTCTGAAGATGGACCTCATTGGGAGATGGGATTCTTTGATGGCAATCCAACACCTTCACCACCCTACTTTTCCCATCTGCTAGAGCTGGTTCTAGCATGGCCAACTGATAAGGGCTTTTAAGAAGAGACCGGACAGCAACTTTCCACATTAACAGAGTTGGAAGGTACCTTGTCATCTAGTTAGGTCATCTAGTCCAACTCCCCTTCCACTGAAGCAGAAGACCCTACACCATTTCTGACAGATGGTGCAATCAGTCCAGTCTCTTCTTGAAACCTCCAGTGATGAAGCTCCCACAACTTCTGAAGGCAACTTCTATTCCATGGGTTGTTTGCTCTCCCAGTCAGAAAATTCCTCCTTATTTCTAGGTTGAATGTCTCCTTGTTCAATTTCCATCCATTATTCCTTGTCTGATTTTTGGGTGCTTTAGAAAATAGCTTGACCCCCTCCTCCTCCTCTCTGTGGCAGCCTCTCAAACATTGGAAGACTGCTATCCTGTCTTCCCTGGTCCTTCTCTTCCCTAGACTAGCCAGGCCCAGTTCCTGCAGCCATTCATCGTATGTTGTAGCTTCCAGTCCCCTCATCATCCTGGTTGCTCTTCTCTGCACCCTTTCTAGAGTCTCAACATCTTTTTTATAGTGTGGTGACCAAAACTGCATGCAGTTCTCTAGGTGAGGCCTTACTAAGGCTTTATAGAGTGGTGTTATGGTAGTACCTCACCTGATCTTGATTGTATCCTTCTATTAAGGCAGCTTAGGATTGTGTTGGCTTTTTGGGCTGCCACTGCACATTATTGGCTCCTATTTATTGGCTTGTGTGGTTGTTCACTAAGACTCCAAGATCCCTATCCCAGTGAGTGTTATTGTGCCTGGTTTCCCCCATCTGTATATGTCCTTTTGGTTTTTCTTGCCTAAGTGTAGGACTTTACTTTTCTCTACATTGAATTTCATTTTGTTAGACACGGCCCAGGGTTCAAACCTATCAATATCCATGGGTTGACTGTTGTCACTGTCAGAAACACTCTGCTGATTTCTGAAATGGCATAGCGTCTTCTTGAGCATGGGGTTGGACTAGAAAACTTCCAAAGTTTTTTCAAGTTCACAACTCTCTTATTATTCTTTATTTCAAATGTGAAGCTGATCAACATCTTTTAAAGCTCTCCAGTTGCCTCTTTCTTTTGCTCCAAGGAAAGGGATGCTCTCGGCGGGTGATTGAAGTCTACCTTTTCCCACCCCGCAAAGCCTGGAAAAAGGTTCAGAATTAACTTGGAGTCAATCATGCTTTACTTATAAAAGGAATCTGTAAGAAAGGAAAGGTCATCAAGGGCCAATCCCTGGCTTTCTCCATTGTGGAAGGATGTTAAGAAATCTACATGCCCCGTTTCTCCACCCAGGGGAAGTTCTAATGAAGGCTTTCGCACGCATCCCTTTCAAAAAAGGGAAGAAAAAAAAACACCCCAGAAGCACGCTGGAAGTGTGTGGCGCACAGAGAAATTCCTCCCATTTAGGATGGCATTTTAAATAGTCAACCCAATTTGGAAAAAGGGTGGATTGTTCCACAAGCTCAGGGTGGGCACCTCCCCTTGTCATCTCTCCTCTTTTACATTCCTATGAAATACATTATTCCGTGTGGTTATATCATCGTCATCTTCTTCTTTTTTTGTAATGATGGAAGTGTAAATGTCACTGGGAGATAAATGGGTCTCACTAAGTTGGGATTTATAGGGGTGGTGGTGGGATGAGATGATGGCGGGAGGTGGGGCAGGACAGGCCTTTGCTGAAGGACTTCTTTGAGAAGAATGAGGCTGAGCACTAAATGATGGTGAGAGACTTGCTCCAGAGAACCACCAAGAGTCGGACATGACTGAATGGACAATTCCTCATTCTCCTTTTCTTTCTCCTTTTCCTCCTCCTCCTCCTCCTCCTCCTCCTCCTCCTCCTCCTCCTCCTCGTCCTCCTCCTCCTCCTCCTCCTCTTTTCCTCCCCTTCACTTCCTCCTCCTCTCCTCCTCCTCTTCCACCTTTCCTCCTCCCCTTCTCCTTCTCCTTCTCATCCTCCTTTTTCTCTCCTCCTCTCCTTCTCCTTCTCCTTTTCCTTCCCCTTCCCCTCCTCCTCCTCCTCCATCATTCAGGTAAAACATCTTCAGTTTAATAAAGGCAGTTGAGCGGCACAAATTTATGCCCTCTGAAATGCTATAAAAGTTGGAACACAAATGCAATTAGAACCCGATTATGGAAATCACAGGGCACATTAAGGCTTTGTGTTGGCCTGGAGATCCCTTTAGCAAGTTCATCTAGAACAGGGATGGCAAACCTTTTCAGCACCAAGTACCCAAACTGTAACGCACATTCATGTGTGTGTGCCAGAGCACCAGAAAACCGAAGACCAGCTGGCTGGTGCAGGCATGTCTGTTTTTTGCCCATTTTTTGGGACATTTCTGGTTTCAGGCTGGTTTTTGCACCAAAAATTGCCTGGGAGACAATCTATTTTTTTTCCCCCATTTTATGCCCATTTTTGGGCTATTTTCCGGTGCTTCACCACACCTGAACACCAGCTGGCTGGTGCTCCAGAAACTAGAAGAGCAGCTGATGATGGTACACGTGCCCACTGAAAGGTGTCATGCCCCTGTTAGAATCTGACTCCGAGGGAGAGGAGGAACAGCCGACAGGGAGTGGGAGTGTGGCTCTGGAGCTTGTGGAGGAAATTGGGGAAGGAGACATGCTGGCTAGGCATTCAGAGAAAGACCCAGGCCTATCCCCTCTTCATCCTAGAGCATGCAGGGAGGAGTGGATAAGGGAGAAACATGAATGGTTTGGTCTACGGGGATGGAAAGGGCCCTGATCCCCTTCAAGGGCTGCAGCTGTGAGACCTGTTTAAAAGGACAAACTGCACGTGGCCTAGTGCTGGAAGCAAAGCGTGAAATAATTCTAGTCTGTCAGTTCATATTTGAGTTCTGGCATCCTTCCCAGTGTGTGTATTTCAATATCTGTGGACATCTTTGTTGAGGTAATTCCCTGGAGAATGAGCGTATACAGGGAGATGTATTTTGAGAGTAGTGTTTGAATAATACACAAATAGCACACAGATACACTGTACATTAAATGTAGGTTTTTACTTCCAGAAAGGTTTAAAGCAAAGTCCAAAATAAGCAATCCAAAGTCATTCACAAGTTAAATCAGTCAGTTTTCATCCAGGGATAATCCAAATATCAAAGTCCAGTGTCAAAAACAGTTCAGTAACAGACTTACATTAAATCCAGTAAATATCAGTCAATTAGAAGAAATGGAGCAATGGCAATACTTTCCAACAGAAGGAAACAGAGATATACACTCTCTTCTGAGACTCAGACTAAACAACCCAGGTTTCTGGCTCCATCTTATGGCCGTTTGAAAAACCACACCCTTGCAGTTTTGCATTTTCTGAAAGATACAGTTTTTAAATGTTTATCCTGGCTTATATATTTCTAACCCAAATACCTGTTAGGTGATTTATATTCCGAATAGTCTTCAAGCTCTTATCCTGCCTCATCTCATTAATTGCTTCAGTGTGGTTTATGTTGTTTTTTTTCTATTTATAATTTATATGTATTTTGAGTTTGAATGGAATTTCTTCCTTTTTGCATCTGTTCCTGGGGGAGTATTTTCTCCAAACAAGGATAATTAGACCTTGGAGGCCAAGTTGAAGGAATGAAAGGGTCTTCACCTACTTTTGTGACTTTGTTGCTTTTGTATCCCAACCTGGGTCATCACAAAAGGGCTTTGTATGCCACCTCTGGCACACAGGTACCATAGTTCACCATCATGGAGCTAGAACATAGAATCCTAGAGCTGGAAGGAACTATCCGATCTATTTTTTTGGGAAAACTTACAGAAATGGAGCACCCATACAATGTCTGCCTGGAGAATTCTGGGAGTTGAAATCCACACATCTTCAAATGGCCAAGGCTGTGAGAAACATTAACTCAAGAACTGCCTGGCACTTTTAAGCCTTGATGAGTGGTGATCTTGACTGAATCTCCCTATGTCTTTCTCCCTCAATGAATGAATGTTTCCCAACCCTCAAAGATTGGCCAGTAAGGAAAGCGAGTGTCCAATTCCTCCTTTTCTCTTTTCTAATTCCCCTTCTGGCCTTATTCCTGGGTGGAAAAACAATTGAGCAATTCCCACTTAACACTGGAAAAGTCATCCTGCAATCAGACTTACATCCAAGCCCCTGACCCAAGTCTATGGCATCCTTCTATCTCTCTTCCTCCCCCCACGCCCCCTCTCTTCTTTTCATGCCATGGCATTTCCTTCCCCCTGAAAACAGCCCTTCACTCTCTCTAGCAATTAACTGCTTGAACAATATAATAAGGAAGCAATTAAGAGGTGACAGAGAGAAATTAACACTCCATTTCACTTTAAAGGCAAGCTGAATATCCAAGCCATTGTGAGTTAAATCTGTCCTTGAAAACCTGTAGTTCTGAACATATTTTTTCCACCTCTTTGAATCAGAAGAAAATTCCAAGGGCTCCCCTTCTTTTTCTTTTTTGTTATTGTTTTTTATTGTTTTTTTTTCTTTTTTACATATCTCAATCCATAATAAACAGTACTGTGACACATTTTTATGCAACTACATTCTCTATCAGTATTACCTATACATTCTAGTTCTATACGTTTTACAACTATATAATACATTTTCTTTTCTTATTTCTTTCATTTATCCAGTCATACCATTTTCCCCATATTGCACAGAATTCAGAATCTTCTTTTCCTTTTAATTCTATAGTCATCCTATCCGTTTCCGCACACTTGAAAATTTTTTTGATTGCTAGGTCTTTGGACGGTATGTATTCTTTCTTCCAATATTGCACAAAGGCTATCCTGGCTGCTGTTGTTATATGTAGCATAAAATATTTTATCCTTTTATTATATTTACTTTTAATTACCCCAGAAGGAATAATTCTGGGGTAAATTCTATCTGATTTCCAGTTAAATCCTGTATCCATTTTTGTATTTTCTTCCAGTATTTTTTCAGTTTGGGGCATAACCACCATGTGTGATAGAAGGTACCTTGTTTTTGTCCCCATTTCCACTCCTTGTCAGCCGTTCCTCCTTTCTGTCAGAGTCAGTCTCCACCAGGGGCATGACAAAGTCCCATCAAGTCCTTAAAACTGTTATCCTCCAGCATGTCCCATCTAGAAAAGGATGGTTGGCCACTATTAAGGGACTACCACCATTGTAGGCCTAGTGTAGATAAACAGGAATTGAAATATTGGTTGAGTAAATTAATCAATGCTAATCATAAATAATCTACAATAATATTTCATTCCCTTCTGCTTTGGAGACAAAGTAGTGCTAACTTTGTGGATGCTTATATTTTCCATTCCTGTCCATTATTTGTTTTCCCCAAATCTCTTTTTCCACCTTTACAAGCTTTCTTTCCTTTAGAAACTTCTTAAGGTATGAGTTGGCCCATCACAGATCCTATAGTGAGGAGGATGTTATCAGAACTGCATTATGGCTGATGAAATTTGGCTTTGTGGTGTTGAAAGCTTTTAAGATCAATTTTAGGGTCAGTAAGTGAAAACTACTTCTCAGAGATTGATCTATATTTTAGGAGCCATCACACCATTAGGCAGAAGTTACTTAGTAGAGATGACTGAGCTTTCTCCTCCAATCTTATTATATATATACACACACCTGAATACCACTTCAAGAGATAGTTTGGCTACTTGAAATCCTTGGAAACATTTGTAGGGGCAAAAGCTTATGGAATGATGCAACGTGATGATGTTGGCTTATTTTTGGAGAGTCTTAGGGCTTCTAATGTTCCTTCTAAAAAAGTCAATTGGACCAATAAGGAGAATATTTGTAGTTTAGGATAGAAATGAGGGGGTCCCTGGTACTATCTGAGCTTGGTGGTTTTCTTGCAGATATTTCATGACCCAAACTAGGTAATATCATCAGTGCTGGAAGGTCATGGGGTTTGTGTAGTGGAAGAGGAGGAGGAGGAAGAAGAAGAGAAAGAAGGAAGAGGAGAATTGTGGGATCCTTGGTGTTCTCTGAGCTTGATGGTTTTGTGGAGAGGAGGAGGAAGATTGTGGGATCCTGGGTCTATGATTTTCTTGAAGACATCTCATGACCCATCTAGGTAGCATCATCAGTGCTGGAAGGGAGTGGGCTTTGTGTAGAGGAGGAAGAGGAGGAGGAGAAAGAAGGAAGAGAACTGTGGGGTCCTTGGTGTTCTCTGAGCTTGATGGTTTTCTTGCAGATTGGCCTTGCAGTCTTGTGACCCAACTAGAACTGTGGGGTCCTCTTTGAGCTTGGTGATTTTCTTGAAGATGTTTCATGACCCAAATTAGGGAACATCATCGTTGCCAATGATGATGTTACTAAGTTTGGGCAATGTGAGGTCTGCAAGAGAAGCCAAAAAGATGCTTTTTCAAGAGGCACATGGACAACCATGACCTGGATGACTGAGATTTCCATAGACGTCTGCCAGAGAACAATCAAGCTTGGTTTCCTCAGAAAGCATAAAACACAATCTTAGTCCCGGCAAAACCTCTTTTATTTCCATGGCTGTGAATTACATTCATTCACAGCCTGCAAGTCTTCACAAACAGTCTTTCAGGGGAGTGTTTGTAAACACCCACCTTATTGCACTTGTAATGCAGCCAGAGAACTAATTGTCAGATGCAGGGCAAGGCCAAACTTGACACAGAGTCAAACAGAACTTTTCAAAGCTTGAATCGACCAGACGAACTAATTGCTTCCTGCAAAAGCTCACATCCTGTTTGCTCCTCTTTTATGTCCTATGGGAGGGGCCAATCATCTCCAAGGTGTGGCCTTACTCCCAAGTCGACCCTGCTTTCTCAATTGTTCTTGTCTTCTGGTGGCCCTGCCCATGCGCAGATTGGGAACTGGTTCCAGAAGCTCCCCCGCCTCACTGCTGTCTGAGTCTGAAGGCAGCTGATGATTGCCAGCCTGCTCTGGCCCCATCCCTGCCTCTGATGCAGAGCCCTTGTCCAAGCCCTCCTCAGCCTCCAAGATTGGCCCAGGTTCCTCCCCAGCCTCCTCACTACTGTCCAACTCTGCTGGCAGCTTCATCAGCTGCCCATGGGCCACAACCCTGAGAGAGCACCAAAGACCCCTCAAGGATCAAGATTTTGCCACTCTTAAGAGATAGTTGGGAGAGGGGGAGTGTAACGGTTGTCTTACACGTTATTTCTTTTCCAATGGATTCCTAATATGCCATGACTTTTCTCAATTTTAACAATCTGCTTAGAATATTTTTTTGTGGGAAAGATCTTTTGAGAGAGGTGGAAGGCCTTGTGAATGAACAATTATAGGCTTGATAGCCTTCCCCTGTCGTTCTTCCTGCAGTTTTGAGTCATTAGTTTTGAATTCCAATTGGGGCTGGTTTGGGTCCTCTTCTCTATCTCTGTCCAGCCCTTTCCCCAAAAGCCCAGGTATTTCCTGTCCTTACAAGTGATTATCATTTATGTTCTGCTTGAAAGTTTTCAGTGAATGTTACCATGGCCACGAAGGCAGAACTGGAAATAAACGAAGAGGAGGGGTCTCTCTAGGAATTGATGGCGGTGCCAACAAAGGGGGCTTAGAGCCAAAAGATGGCTTGTTACCTTGGGCAGATCCCACAATGCTGAATCTGTCCAAATGCAACATTGAAATTCCTGCCTGTAAAGCCGATGACATCCAAACCCAGCTGATTAGGTCTGCCCAGAGAACACGAGGAAACTATTTCAGAAGGGGGAAAAAAAAAGAAAACACCAATTCATCCCTATATTATCTTCTTAACCCCAATAGCAGCATTCCCAGTATGTAGGGCCGTTGCACCTACTCAGGGCCTTTATACTTTTGGTCTTTTGGAGAATGATAGGAAAAATCTTTTTTTTTCTTGAGGGACCTAACTTTCGAATTTTTGCAATATTCTTGGAAAGTGCAACAGTGACCACTGGTGGAAGGAAACATCCTTTCCATAGGAAGGAGGCTGCCAGGTTACTTACACATTCAAAAGTTTGGTCTCTGTCTCAGTGTTCAATAGATGGCGGCATTGATCAATTTTTCAGGCCGAAGAGACTTTTAAGAGTCCAAGATTTTGCTAGCTAGATTGGAATTTCAGACTTGATGCTCCCAGCATGACATGCATTTGACTAGTGATGGAAACAAAAAATAGGTGGGATATTCCAGAGAGAAAGTTCAATTGTCACCTCAAAATTGAGTGGTGTGAAGAACAGGAATCACAGGTTGGCCTACCAGCTTGGGGAAAAGCCAAGGGAGGCTCATAATAGAGATTTTTTTTTAAAGTCACAAAGTAATTAGAGAGTCCTGCGGGGAAGCCACAGGAGGGTGTATCAAGGAGGCAAAATGAGAGCTCTGTAGCTTACGCCATGCAGAATCGATTTTACATATTCATGTTGCTAAGATGGTGGGTGGTGGCCATAAATTTAGAAAGCTATAAGAAGGTCTCAAGTTGGAAGGGAAGATTATCCTGACAGCCATGTTGGAAAAGAAAACACAATCATAAGGCTGGAAGGGAACTTGAAGGTCTTTTAGTCCAAGCCCTTGTCCAAGGCAGAAGTCCTTATTCCATCCTGGGCAAACGGTTATCCAAATCTTCCTGAAAACCTCCCACAACTGTGGGAAGCTGTTCCATGGATTAATCGTTCTCCCTGTTAGGAAATTCACCTCCTTTCCGAGTTGGATTTCCCTCTTAGGAACTTCCATCCATTTCTTCTTGTTCTACCTTCAGATACTGTGGAGAATAAATTGACCTCATCTTCCATGTGACAGCTCCACAAGTATTGGAAGGTGCTATCATGTCTCCCCTAAACCTTCTCTTTGTTGAGCAAAACATACCTAGTTCCTTTAACTGTTCAATTTAGACCTCCGTATAATAGCTTTCGTAACCATTTGAAATGGGATACAAGGATAAAGGGGAAATGGTCCTTACTTGTCTAATGTAGGAATAGAATAATCAGGAGAACAAAACCTTGGTTCTCATGAACCTTGATTCATCAGGGTTATTTTTATGTCCAATCAACCTATCACCCTACAAGTCATGTCCCAATTATGGATAGTCCTAACCAAGATTCTCCTTCAACCCAAGAAAAAAATTGGGAGATTCTTAGCATAACCAAACAGGTTTTCTGCTGGTACAGTTGCTATCCGTGTAGCCTACACTACTCCAAAACTCTACATAGTACAGACCAGGGATAAATCCCAACCATTGCTCCCCAACTCCATTTTTGTTCTTGAAGAATTCTGGCTTTCCTTTTAGACAAAGAACTTCTTGGCAACTCAAAAGATTGTGTGTTGTTTTGCAAAGGTTTAGCTGGCTTATTCGAATGAGATTACAGTTTTAAAGTTCCTTTTTTTTTCAGATGGACGTTGGATCCTGGCAAACACAGCTGCTGTTTCTCCTCCTCACAAGCTCATATAGGGAGTTAGCCCAAGAGCCCCAGTGGGAAGAATTTCTTCACGATTATCTGCAGCCTGGCCGTGCCAAATTGCAGTGGGTACCCACCCACATGGGGGTGAATCATTCTGCACTCAATGGGGACGATATCTAAGTAAAGATTGTGCAGGCTTGTTCTCTATGATCCAGTCCAATTCCCCCCCTCTAGTTCTGCAAGATTTACACACCATGCCTTTCCAAGCTCAATCTTTCCCCAACCCTAATATTCATTCTTCTTCACTGGATTTGATGAGCTCAGTGTTATCCATCTTGGTGTTGTTAAATTATCCATGCAGAGCAAAACTGTACATGAAAAAGGTCCAGGGGAATGCATGCCTTCCTTTCTCTTTATCAAGATCAGATCCATCCTAGCTCTTGCAATTTATTTACTGTTGCTCAGCCTTTGCTCTGCAGGTGCCTGTAGCTGAACGAAAGTACCAGGTGAGGCTGCTGAATACGGACTTTTGTAAAAGGAAGTCATTCCTGAATCATAGGCAAATGTATTTGGCATCTAATGAATGGAACTGAAATATTATGTATCGAGAATATCCGTTGCTGCTGATGGATGTTATAAAAAAATCCAGCCTATTTTTAAATCTACCATTCATCTGGACAGACGTTTGTTGGAGTTTTTAACTGAGGCCTTCATCATTTCACAAGCCTAAAAAAATGCTCTGAGCTCTTGGAAGAACAAGATGATGGTTTCCAGAAAATGGAGTTTTTAGGAAATGAATTTCCTTCCCTCTTTCTCCCCCTCTCTCTCTCCCTCCCTCTCCATCTCAGCATCTCTATAGCGGTTTGATTTTAACTGGTAATTATTTTGAGTCTTTTTCCTTTGTTTTATGTCACCTTAGGAACATTCATTTTCCATCTCAAGAATGCAATTAATACATTTCTCAGTTGTATGCAAGAATCCCAAGAATGGAAGTAATTCTACTTGCCCAGGCTGGTTGATGGCTTTTTTAAAGATAACTTTTTTAAAAAAAATTTTAATGATTGAAAGTCATTTTATATTTTTAAATTCTGGCAAGGGCAGCATAACCTAATCCATTGGCAGTTCATCTCATGGTTTAGTCTCCAAACCCCAAACATCATCTTCTCTGCACTCTTTTTAGGGCCTACTACACGATCTCTTTTGTATCGTGGTGAGCAGAATTAGACACAATATTCCAAGTGTGGTCTTACCAAGGCATAATAAAGTGGTACTAACACTTCTTGTGATCTTGATATTATTCCTCTTTTCATGCAACCTGCTATCCCTCTGTTGATACAACATCGTTGGCTTATTTGGCCAATAACCATAACCAATTGGTCAATGCCAAAGAGCCAACACTCCCATCCCAAACCTCCAGTAGGCCCTGTTTCTATTCATAGGACCATTTTAAGGCAGCCTGCATCACACTTCCTCTGTTCCTGGATGCTAAATATAAAATATCTAAGTTGGAAAGGGCAGTTCAGCTCTGCGAGAACAGCTAACCCTCTGATTAAGTGTCAAGTCAGATCCCAGCGGATATTAATTGGCTGAAAATAGCTGCTACGACAAACAATTATTAGTATCTGGAAAATTAATCTTAAGCCTGAGTTTGCACCTCGGGTTTCGGCTTTGCATGTTTTCTCCAAAGTCTACAATTTCCAATTCTTCTTCCATTGGGATCCCCATATTTTTTTTCCCCTACCTGTGAAGAGAGAGGAGTCATTCCAACTTTCCAGTGTTGAGCAGATCAGAGGAAGGGAAGTGGTAGAGCAAACTGGGATTTCTCCTGATTGGAAGGAGCTGAAGGTGGGTCCATTGGCAGTGTCCAGGTCCTCTTTTAATTAAATAGGCAGCTATTTCAGCCAATAGGGATCCCTGCTTATGGGTGACTTTTGTAGATGCCAGGCACCATTTAATCGAATTGACAGCTCTCTGGGAGCCAATCACAACTCCACCCGGTAGATAATTTTGTGGAAGGAAAAACTGCTTTTAATCAAAGAGACAGCTATCCCAGATGGTCAGTTTCCCTGCTCATGGTTAATTTTGCAGATACACAAGGCTCTTTGGCATTAGCACAAATCTCCAACTTTGTCTAACTCCGCAGAGGGCAGAATTATGGCACTGGGTCAGCACTGGAAGGAACTAAATATTGGGTAACGTTAAAGGCTTTCTAACTCCATGTCTATGTTTGAGTTCCTCCACCTCTCTCTTGTTTTTAAAAATGTTTCAGGATTCAGCACCTGTTTTTAAACCTGAGCTCGGCATGTCTGCAGATGAGAGCAGGAAAGAGAAAAGAAAATTCAATTTGTCTCCCCTAGCTGTATTAAGCCGAGGTCGTTGCTGATGCCAAGACACTGGGATGATTTTCTCAAAGGCCAGAAAACAGCAAAGGGAGCCGAGAGTAATTCTGGATAAATATTTAATGCCTCCTTATTGATTTGATGTTGCTATCCAATGTTATCGTAAGCGCTCCGAGGCTACCCCTACCTTGGATAGCAGCTCCATCAAGCTGTTTCCAGCCAGAGATGGTAGGTTGATTTCATAAACACCCTTCTGGGAATCTTCTTTTTCAAGTGATAAAACTTGATGGTTGCTGAGGGGAGGGGAGCTCTCGCTACTGGGGAGGGGAGGAAGGGAGGGAGGGGGAGAGAGAGAGAGAGAGAGAGAAGATTGGTTTTCTTCTCCTCTTGCTGCATCTCCTGAATGAGTTGGCTAAAAATGGCAACCTGCACATACACCCCCCCCAATTTCCATGTAAAAACTAGGGTTCTGTTCCCAGGGGTGGTTTCCCCTACCCCAGCTTTGCACCAACTCAAGGAGAAGAGGTGAGACCTCTCTTTTCCCTCTATTTCTGAGGATTCTTTCCCATCCCTGTGTAGAAAGGTGGACAATCCCTCAAATGAGCCTGGAGTGGAGTTTGCTGTCTGAGAACTAATGATGTTAACTAGTTGGGTAATGAAATGTTTGTAAGGGAGCAGCCGAGCTCAGAGAAAACCAAGGCCCCCACAGTCGCCTCCTCCTCTTCCTTCTTCTCCTCCTCTCCCATTCTCCTTCTTCACAAACCCTATTCCCTTCTAACACTGATGATGTTACCTTGTTGGGTAATGAAACTTTGCAAGAAAGCAGCCAAGTTCAGAGAGTACAAGGGCCGCACAGTCACCATCCCTCCTCCTCCTCTTCCTCCTCCCTTTCTCCTTCTTCACAAACCCCATTCGCTTCTAGCATTGATGATGTTACCTACTTTGGGTCATGAAAGCTCTGCAAGAAAGCAACCAAGCTCAGAGAGTACCAGGGACCCCCTCATTTCAACTCTGAACTATAAACATTATCCATTATTAATCCCTCAACCTTCGTGGAGCCAGGATACCTTGGTTTGCAGCTCTTGAAGCCTAATTTAGTCCATCAGCAAAGTGCAACCCCACCTTCTCTGCATGGCCTCCTCACCACCTGCAGCTGTCATCTTACAGATCTATGGACACCTGCCCAGGGTTTGTGATATGCCTTTGAGCTACAGGAGGTCAACTTTTCTGGAAGCCCCTGGGAGTGGAAGGTGTTAGAAAATATGTTGACTTTCCCTGAATCTTCTTCTAGTAACAAGGAGTTCCAAAGTTTAGGATTTGGTGTTATGTGTTTTTTTCTTCTTTGCCTTTGGTTCGAAATTTTAGCTAGCTTGCTTCTCATCTCTGCTCCTCAGCTTTCCCCTTTAGACATGATTCATCCCTTGAGTTAGGCTGAGAATTTAAATTGCCCCAGGTTTACTTAAGCTATTTTGGTTCCTGAAGGAGAACCTGTATTGTCTCCCAGCCTGTCTTTCTTATTCAGCTACCTAAGGCAGAAAAAAAAAATCTTTCTGCATTTCTCTGTAGAAGCAAAGCATAATATAAGAAGTAGCTAATTCTTTGTTCCTTCAGGCAACCGATTTATTCTCCATATGCGTGGGTCTGGTCCTTGTTCTACCGAGATAAGAGGTGCAATTGATTAGGCAATTAAAAAAAAAGAAAAAGAACGAGAGAAGAGGGGAGGATGTGATTGATAAAGTGGCTTTATGGCGTGAAACTTTTGATTCATGGGCAGCAGAGTCTTCAAAAATACTTTTGAAACACCTACACAGAGGAGCTGCAGATAGTTGCAATGTCTCAAAGGAGAGCATCAATTTCCCTGGGGGGGGGGAAGGTTCCTCTTTGCAACCCTCCCCTCCACGAAATGAGAGATCCTTCCCCCGTTCCTTAAAACAGCAGCTGAGAGGCAGAGCATGCTTTTGATTAATTGCCAAACCAAATGAAAATGCATTTATTTAATTAGCATCCTGTTGCACTGCCAGCAAATGGCCCAGTGTTTGTCTTTCAATTGCAACAGCCTTGGGTAGAAAAGTGTTTCTGCAAAAAACAGTGGCCCATCTCCAAATGCTCCACGAATATATGTGCTCAGGTAGTTGTCCACCTTACAACATTTAATTTAGTGACCAACCCAAGTTACAATGACACCGAAAAAAGTGACTTTTGACCAGTTTCTCTACCGATTCGGTGATCGTGCAAGTTTTGCAATCGGTTCGGAAGAACCGGGACGAACTGGTAGCATTTCACCACTGCTTTTGACCATTTTTTAGGCTTACGACTGTTGCAGCCTTTGATAAAAATTCAAATGCTTGGCTACTGATTCATATTTATGACCATCGCAGTGTCCCCCAGGGTCATGTGATTCCCTTCTTTGACCTTCTGACAAGCCCAGACCAACGGGGAAGCTGGATTCACTTATCAACATGTTGCTAACTTAACAAATGCAGTGATTCACTTCACCTTCATATCAAGAAATGTTGTAAAAAGGGGGGAAAATTCACTTAACCAATGCCTCACTTAGCAACAGAAATTTGAGGATTGATTGAGGTCGTATGTTGAGGACTCCTTTTGGTCTTGCAAGAACCTTTACAAATATGTGTGCAGTGCTTTTCTCTACCATCCTATGAAGCCAACCTTCCTAGTTATGGTTCCAAAAGCATTTCAGCTTTGGAGGTCCTAGGCAGTGATGGGATTCAAATTGTTTTTACTACTGGTTCTATGGGTGTGGCTTGGTGGGCATGACAGGGGAAGGATACTGCAAAATCCCCATTCCCTCCACAGCCCACTAACCTGCTTTCCAGTTCCATTCTCCCATGCAGGGCAACCAAAGAAGACTCAACTGATCAGCTGGGACTCGGGAGGTGGAGAAAAGATAGGGTTTGCTGGTTCTCCGAACTACTCCAACTGTCCGCTACTGGTTCTCTAGAACTGGCCAGAACCTGCTGAATCCCACCTCTGGTCCTAGGAATATCTGGAGACTCCAAACCAAGGAGAGATTCTGGGCTATTAAATTGAGAAAAGCATGGATCAGCCCTAGAGACCACTTATTTTGATAAACTGATGATCTCTGGCAGGTGCTTCATGCTTTGCCTCACAGGTCTCCATGGTGCACAAGTCCCATTGACTCACCTGAGCCCAGGTGTAGCTGCTACTACGTCTTTCAAGTATTGCTCCCAAGTAGTTCACTCCTTCACAACAGATCCTCTTTGGTTGATAATCAAGGCTAAGCTAAATGTCTCCAGAAAAACATTTGAAAAATAAATGTAAATGAATAAATTGTAAACCAGAATTATTTTTGTTAGGCATAATACCAGAAAAAATATGATAAAAGGAAGGTATATTTGACATTGCTTGTTTCAACAGCAGCAAGAATTGTATCTGCACAACATCAGAAAAGCAAGGAAACACCTATGGAAGAAGATATAATTTAAAAAAATATTAGACTGTGTAGAAATGGACAGATTAACACTGAAGTTAAAAGACAAAGAAGAAAGACACAGAATATTTTCGAACTTTGGAGGTTTTTTTATGAATGGCTGGTCAAAGAGATAGAAATTAGGAACTTAATAAGTATTACTATGTAAACAAATTGACACAGACTGTTCATCCAGCACATATTGTATGTAAAGAAAATACACACACGTTTACATATCATAAATAAATATACATATAATAAATAAATTAGGTAGCCGCAAGTTAACTTGGACCACAGCGTATTCCACCTATTCTTTTGATCTGAAATGGGTAACTCAGCTCAGCCTCCTCCCCCGTGGCTTTCCTTAACTAACAAAGTGTTTGAATATAACCTTAGTATCATATGTACTCTAAATCTGTGTGCCAGAGAAACTCATCTAACGGTAACATCTACCATTTTATTAAAACGGGCAAGCAAGAGTGAATCATAGATGTCCTGCTGTTAAAAGTAAATATAGCCAGGAGACTGGTCAACCAAATGTTTCTCCAGGATAAAATTAAAGAGATTGAAGGCATTCATGAATATACATGAAGATGAATATACATTTGACCATTGACAAGGATTGTTTTACAGCGGGTAAAGAATGCAGATGAGGAATATGCAGGAATCTGGGCACCTTTCTGTCCAAAAAAAGAGAATATTGTGCCATTGTGTTGAACTCACCGCTTTTCCAAAGTGCCAGGAGTTAACCTGAGAACCATTTTGAAATCCAAAGTTTCTAGCTATTTGTGAAAACACCGAAGTCCCCCTTAATATTTTTTTTAAAAGGCATGCTGAGTGGGTGGAGAAGAACAAGGCAACTTGCCAATCAAAAGAAAGGAGGAGAAGAAGCCATCATTTTGTCAGCTCAACAGAGAATTTGTCCTGGACATCTTGAAGACCTTTGGACCTACCAAGGATTTAAGCAGTATGGAAAATGCTCACATTAAGGTAAAGGTTAAAGGTTCCCCTCGCACATATGTGCCAGTTGTTTCTGGCTCTATGGGACAATGCTCATCTTCACTAGAAAGCCAAAGAGCCAGCACTGTCCAGAGACATCTCCATGGTCATATGGCTGGCATGACTAAACACTGAAGGTGCATGGAATGCTGTTACCTTCCCACCAACTGTTTTTCTACTTGCATTTTTACATGCTTTCAAGCTATTAGGTTGGCAGAAGGTGGGACAAGTAATGGGAGATCACTCCGTAACGTGGCGCTAGGGATTCGAACCGCCGAACTGCTGACCTTTCTGATTGACAAGCTCAGTGTCTTAGCCCCTGAGCCACCACTGAGTCCCTTCTATGCTCCTATTATCCATGCCCAATTCTTATTGGCATCTTCTTCCAAGGAGAACAGAACACGTTGGATATATTGTGGCCTTAATTTCATGCTGAGATGGCAGATTTGTCCCCCACTATTCCATCAAACGTTGATGCAGACAAATTATTCTGTTTGGAAATGCATCAAAGACCATTTTCAAAGCCGGATGCATCATGTCTGCCTCTACAATATCCCAGCACATTCTTCTGAAGCTTGTCACAGACTCATTAGGTTTTAACAACGTGATGGATGGGGAAACTTCCATCAACAGTTTCTAAGGACTTTGAATTCTTTTTTTTTTTTTTTTCACCCTGCATCTTTGTTTTTACAAACTTTGTAAGCACTGTTGTATGCCGTTGGTTTGAGATAACCTTCCACATATATCCTGAACATGGAACCTTGTCTTGTTCTCCTTTCTTACAAGTCCGGCTGGTGCATCAGATGAGACAGATCTGAAAAATTCTGCTGCATCTTTTGTGAACTTCTAAAGGTGTTTCCAGACCAAACTTTTCTAGTGCAATAATCCTTGCCTGATATCAAAGGTGCTTTTTTTTTTTTTTTAACCTTTTTTCAAAAGGCAACTGGACTGTTTCTTTGAGGAAGTAGAAGACATTTCGTTTCTCACCCAAGGAGCTTCATCAGTTGATGAATCCAAGGTTCTTGGATGAGAAGTG
>BLBF01000058.1:2100544-2110713 GCA_015471245.1 Laticauda colubrina
CTTCTTCTTCTTCTTCTTCTTCTTCTTCTTCTTCTTCTTCTTCTTCTCCTCCTCCTCCTCCTCCTCCTCCTCCTCCTCCTCCTCTCCATAGTTGAAACAACTATGACCTGGATGACTGAGAATCTCCATAGAACAAGGCTCTTCAAACTTGACATCTTGAAAACTTGTGGACTTTAACTCCCAGAATTCCTCCTCCAGTCATGTTAGCTCAGGAATTCTGGGATTTGAAGTCCACAAGTCTTAAACTTGACAAGTTTGAAGACCCTTTCCATAGACCTTATCATTATTCAAGATGTATAAAGTGTATGTTCTCTGCAGGCAGAAATGTAGAACTGAAAATCAAAAGTTGGTCAACTTGTTTGTTGCCTGTAATAGGGTGTGAGACATGCTCTTTGTTGCATCCTTTTATCTCTTACTTCAGGCTGTTTGAAATGTTGACTTCTCAATTCTTGTTCACCAACTTTCTGGAGAGCCACCTTAAGCCATGGTTGAAATGAGGGCATTGAAAATGGCATTCTTCGATAAATTGCTCAGTGCTCAACTGAAAACAACATATTTGAACTCCTGTTGCTAGTAATTTCTCACCTTGATCTTTAATAGATCCATTTGTATAAATGCTACTGATGCATGCTAACACTATCACATAATTAATAATAGCCTTTAGAGGCAAATTATCTTTTTGAAAGAAAACAAAACTCAACAATGCATCAGTTCTCCAACTGTGTAGCATCCCCTAATATCAAAAATTCTCTTTTTTTCCCTGAAGTCCTAGATCCGGTGTCAGCAAAGACATTGTTTTAGAAAATCTGGCTCCGACAATGTATGAATAATGAATGCTTTCAAATGTCAAAAAAATGTCAGTTTTGTACTGAAAAAAGCTTCCTTCATTTATGTATCCGATCTGCTTCCTTATTCAACTCCCACACACCCTTATTATTATTTTATTTTTTTAAAAAAAACACAGGTTGAAGAAGAGAAGAGAGAAAATTCACAATGTTGTTTATACACTCGACTAATGAAAGTGAAATTGGGAGGAATAGGCTGATTGTAATGCTGTTGTGGACAATAAGTAGAGAGTGATTAATACTTAATCAGCCTCGTTTCCATTAGTCCCAATTAACCTACACACCTTCGTCATTTGCTTTTGGCTCATACTTCTTCCTGTTGCTTTTTAACAAAAATGTATTGTTTTCAACTCAAGAGATATGCTCCAGAACTGTGTAGCTTGGAAAATTGAGAGATTTGACCCCTCCCTGTCTTATTTCATTCAAACCCCATGGTTGAGTATCTTTAGGGACCCACAGAAGTTCAAGGGATGACCACATCTTGTTTCCACAACCTTCTATTGCTCCACAGTCTTCTAAGTCTACTAATTTTCCAGTTCTAGGCTGCATAAACAGAGAGATAGATTCAAGATCACGTGAAATACCACTTTATAATGCTGGTAAGGCCACACTTGGAAGACTACATCCAGTTTTGGTCACCACAATGTAAAAACAAAAGGCTGAGACTCTAGAAAATGTGCAGAGAAGAGCAACAAAGGTAATTAGGGGATTGAAGGTCAAAACATATGAAGAGAGGTTGCTGGAATTGGATATGTCTAGTTTGATGAAAAGAAGGACTGGGGAGACGTGATAGCAGTCTTCCAATATTTCAGGGGCTGCCCCAAAGAAGAGGGAGTCAAGCTATTCTGCAAAGCCCCTGAAGGCAGGACAAGAAGCCATGGGTGGAAACGAATCAAGGAGAGAAGCAACCTAGAACTAAGGAGAAATTTCTTGACAGTTAGAACAATGAACCAGTGGAACAACTTACCTTCATAAGTTGTGAGTGTTCCAACATTGGAAATTTTAAAGAAGAGATTGGTCAACCATTTGTCCAAAGTGGTGTAGGGTTTCCTGCCTAAGCAGGCAGTTGGACTAGAAGACCTTCAAGCTCCCTTCCAACTCTGTTATTCTATTCTATTTCTAATACACATTCATCTGTTGTCTCCAAGCAACTGGTGAATGGAACAAAGGAAAAGACACCATTTTTCCTAGGGAGGTGGCACTTTTTTGGACCAAAGGAAGACTCCAGTGATTGGATAACAGCAATATTGGTGGAGAGGGGTTTCGACTGAGGCAGGCCTCCAGAGAATCTCTTGCCCAAACATGCTCCAAACGTGAAAGTAGAACTTCCTTCTCACAACAACAACATCATGGCAAAGAAAGTTTGAAATGACTTGAGTCAACCCTCTCTGCATCTCCTGAAGATGGGAGAACCTTCTGGAGGCCTGGGACACATAGTTCTTTATCTATTGTTGTCAATCAGTGCATTCCAACCCTCTAGACAAGCCAGAAGATCAAAGTGGACATTTATTGTGGACATTCAAAGTGGACATTCAAAGTGGACGTTTATTGCGAGACAAATCTCTGTGCCAGCAACTGGGCACACTCAAGCTCTGGGTCTCTATTAAAAGATTTGGTGGTGTGGAGAACACATTGGCTTAGACCTAAACAGTTTCTAACCTCTCTTGCTGACCACTGGATTCAGCTATTTCCATGACCTACAAAATCTCCGCGATTGTCCACACAGGGACATGAAGATTTGTGAAGAGTCTTCGGAATGAGTTCTCTCATCCCATCTTCATCTCAAAGAAGGAAGGATGGCACTAGAGTATCTTTAGCAGGGGCTTCCAAGTTCTTAAAAACAAGATACCTCTCCATTTCTTCATCCCTCCATAACTTCAAAAGTAGTTTGCTCCACTCCGGGCCGTTGATATCACACAGAAGCCGATCCTAATATGTTACCAAAATGTTCCACTCGGCAATTTCTGCCCATTGGTTCTAGCCTTGACCTTGAGAGCCACCGAGAATGAGTTATTTTGCCTTCCCTGCATGACAGCCCTTCCTGAAATAAATAAATCACTGAAATTGCAGGTGGATTGCAAATGGAGAGAATACAAAAAGTTGAAATTCTATCACCCAGCTGTGATTTAGGGCAGGAATAAACAGGCAGCTGTGCATATTAAACAGCCATCACAATATTTAACTGCACAGAATCCTTGAGTAGTGACAAATTCGGTTATGAAAGGAAATGGGATTTCCTCCCTCCCTTCTTTTTTTTTGGGTGGTGGTGATCAGGACTTGTAAATATTAACAAGTTTAAAACATTTGCCTTTTCTAGAGATCTTTCAATTGTTAAATGAGCCAATTGCATACCCCCATCTCTGTGTTTCTCTCTGTGTGTGGGAAAACAAGGATCCAAATAGTTATGGAAAGAACAGATGGTATAACTTTCTAGTAGGGTGTGTGTGTGTTTGTGTAGGTCAGCTCTGATGCTGGCTCAACATGGAGGCCATCTTTGGGGCGTCAGTGTTGGCGCAATGTAGATGAGGGTTAGGGAGGGAGGAATAGAGATAGCTGGGGTTTTGTAGCCAAAACAAACTAGTTTCCTCTGGGAACCAAGGATGTTCCCACAGGTGGCTGAAGAGAGGAGGAGTGAAATAACCAAGCAACCAGACAGCACGTTGATTGGACCATGTGACTGATTGTTTGGGAAAAGGGGGGAAACTTTTACTTTTAATTAGGTGAAAACAACATGAACTGTTAGAGTTGGTTTTCACCAGTCTGTGCCAATATGATGTATCCAATAAAACTGCTCTTTAAGGAATCTACCTGCCTTGGAGTTTGTTGTTTGCTGTGGATGTATTACTTGGAAAATGCATTCCCCAACCCATAAAGATTTTTTAAAAACATGTTGTAGATCCTGCCTGTTGTAGGTAAATTAATTTATGCAAATGAAGATTTATCTATTTATCTAACCAAACAGATTGATCCTCATGTAACATCTAAGATTGTACCACCGTGCTGTAATATATTTCGGTAATCTCTTTTTTCCTTGGAGGTCTTGAGTAAGCAGAATCCAGAGGATAAGAGACAGATAAAAAGGAGATCAGTATTGTGTTAGCCTCCATCTTGCCCCCTATGAAAAACAGTTTTTGTCATCTAAAACTTTTCAGTCAGTCTGTCTGTCCTCAATCCTTGACGCTATTTTTTCCAGGGTAAGTGCAATGCCATCAAAAAGCCTTATTCCAGCGATCAGTTTCTTAACAAGGGTCCCTCTCACCATTTCCATTTTCACAGAATCCTGGAATATCAGAGTTGGAAGCATCTTGATGTTCACCAAGTCCAATTCCACTGCCTGGTGGAAAAATTTACTCTTATGGCATCTTCCCAGATGGTCACCTTACATTTGTGAACCATCTCCAGAAGATTCATCATCTTCTGAAGCAATATGTTCCATTATGGTGCAGCTGGTAGTCTTAGAAATATTTGTTGGTCTCGAACTTAAAATTTCTAACCCTAAACTAAAGGAAACTAACCTTGACTGTCCTTTGGAAGGACAGATACTGAAGCTCAAATACTTTGGCCACCTAATGAGAAGATAGGACTCATTGGAAAGAACCCTGATGTTGGGAAAGATGGAAGGCAAAAAAAGAAGGAGAGACAGAGGATGAGTGGGTTAGATAGTGTTATTGACACAAGGAAAATGAACTTCTGAGAATTCTGGGAGAAATTGGAGGACAAGGGGCCTGGTGTGCTATGGTCCATGCAGTTGTGAAGAATCAGAAAATAACTTGACCAAACAACAACAACCAACATCTAGTTCTTTGTAATCTAAAACCATTGTTTTTTTGTGTTCTGAAACAATTCAGAACAATTCTGTGCTACCTTCTACAGCAGGGGTCTTCAAACTTGGCAAGTTTAAGACTTGTGGACATCAACTCCCAGAATTCCTCCTCCAATCAAGTCACCTCAGGAATTCTGGGAGTTGAAGTCCACAAACTTGCCAAGTTTGAAGACCCTTGTTCTCCAGGATAGACCTTCTGATGCTTGAAGACAGCTTTCATATCTCCCTGTTGTCTTTTCTTCTTCAGGTGAGTACCTCCTCACCTGAAGAAGATGTGATCAATAACTCCAGATGTGGTCACCAAGAATTGAGAGGTTCCATGACTTCTTCCAGATTTTATCTGTTGATGTTTTCTGTGCTTGGGGCCTTACTGGTGTTTGACTCTTGGGAGCTCAACTAAAAGTAGACCTCACTTCCCAGTGTTTGACTTCAACGAAAAGTGGTAGCTCCTTCCCTACACAGTAAATAGTGTGGCAACAGCAGTTGTGAACTGCTGAAGTCTTTTGGGTGCCGTCCAAGGACAAAACAACACAGAACATTTTCTATTTGTATAGTTTAGAAGTTAGTGAAGCATGAGGATTGCAAGTTCAGAAAAAAGCACAGCTCATCTTTAATCAAAGGCTATTGATATATGTATGTTATAGCCACCATTGTTAGTTTCGAAAACTCATGCCAAAATAATGAGCATCCTAAATTTAGGTTGCTCAACATAGAGGGAGATGCAATCAAAGGTGGACCTTAGCCAGGAGCCTTCGTATTTTGCAAAGGTAAGTTTGAAAACTCTGTTATAACACAGAAACAGGCCAAATCTGGTGGATTTTTTGGACACCTATTCTCAATGAGAAAGGAGGCAATCACAATTACTAACAGAGGTGGGGACCCAAAATTTATTGTTTCCTCCTTTATTATATTTCTGTATCTTGTTAGCTGCTGAGAAACTTGTGACTGCAAAGGCCAACAAATCTAACAACTTAACAACATACATCCTATTGTATTCATATTTGCTTCCCGGACCTTGAATCTACAAAAGTAGATTTGAAGTCATAACATAACAAGGTATCATTGGGGCTGAAAGGCTATGAATATGGGAGGAAAAAAAATCTGTGAGTTCCCAGAATATGAGATATGTCACCGGGGGAATCCATACTTAATGAAAAGAACATATATATTAAAAAAAAAAATTAAAATCTATAGATAGTGCTCTTTTAGCCATCAAAATATTTGATATGATTAAGGGATGGAGTGCTGTCCACCTATACAAAAAAAAAAAAAAGAGAAGGATGTAAAGGTGAGAATGAAATAAATAGATGTTTAGTGGATGGTTGATAAGCTAATAGATTTATCTTTGCCGAATTTATTGCTTTAAACTCCTCTGCCCAGAATCAGGTTCAGAATAACAAGAGTTGGAAGAGACCTTGGAGGTCTTCTCGTCTTCTGCTTAGATAGGAAACCCTAGACCACTTCAAACAAATGGTTATCCAATCTCTTTTTAAAAACTTCCAGTGTTGGAGCATTTACAACTTCTGGAGGCAACTTGTTCCACTGATTGATTGTTCTCACTGTCAGGAAATTTCTCCTCAGTTCTAGGTTGCTTCTCTCCTTGATGAGTTTCCATCCGTTACTCCTTGTCCTGCCCTCATTTGCTTTGGAGAATAGGGTGACTCCCCCGCTTCTTCATGGCAGCCCCTTGAAAGAGCAAGTTCAGAAGGATATATATTGGAGCAATTTTAAACTTTGCAGTGGCTATTGCTAAATGCGGAATCTGTTTGATTCTGTTTTTCTTCTACTGTTCAACAGACTCTGGTGTCTGTTGTTTAGAGAAATGCTTTTTATTTTCCCTGGAAGCTGTATTTAATCAGGAATATTTGTGCAGGTGCAGCAACCAGGTTTCCCTCCAGCCCCATGTCCCAAATATATTTTTAAGAACAGAAAAACACACCGACGCATGTAGGCCGTGTCACACACATTTCCCGAAAGTACAGCTTAAAAAAAACAAAAAACACCAGAAATTGAATTTAGCCCATCTGGGCAGCTAATGAGCAAGACAGAAAGCTTCTTGCAGGAATATTGGCTCCACATGTAAGGTGATCTTGTTTACAAAAAGAGGTTGGTATCTACTATTTTTTAAAAAGAAAAAACACACAGCATTTCTCTTCGGCAAAGATAGACATAACCTTGGAGGCTTCTGAAAATAGACAGCAGAGAGCTAACCACAGATCTTTAAGATGTGACAGGCTGGGCTACAACAGAACGGCTAAGATTTGGGTTTTCTCCCAGTTTGCTAACAGAAACACAACTGTAGAGAAAGTTTGGCTTGAAACTCCAAGGCACAAAAGGAAGATAAATGGCATTCAACACAAACCAAGATTATCTCCTTCACTTTGGAAGAAAATAACCTTGCTGATGACAGCATGCAGAACCTGGGTGGGGATTTGCATTAACAGAGGGATACAATCAAGATTGAGTGAGGTGCTAATACCACTCTATAAAGCCTTAGTAAGACCACACCTAGAGTACTACATCCAGTTTTGGTCACCAAAAAGATGTTGAGACTCTAGAAAAAGTGCAAGAAGAGCAACCAGGATGATGAGGGGACTGGAGGCTAAAACATATGATGAATGGTTGAAGGAATTGGACATGGCTAGTCTAGGGAAGGGAAGGACTAAGGGAGACAGAATAGCAGCCTTCCAAGATTTGAGGGGCTGCCACAGAGAGGAGGAAGGGGGTCAAGCTATTCTCCAAAGTACCTGAAGGCCAGACAAGGAACAATGGGTGGAAACTGAACAAGGAGAGATTTAACATGGAAATAAGGAGAAATTTTCTGACCATGAGAACAATCAACCCATGGAACAGAAGTTGCCTTCGGAAGTTATGGGAGCACCATCACTTGAGGCTTTCAAGAACAGATTGGAGTGCCATCTGTCAGAAATGGTGCAGGGTCTCCAGCTTGGGTGGAGGGTTGGACTAGATGGCCTCCAACTCTGATTATCTGTTAATAAATTTGAAGTTCCACAACCCCCCACATTTAAAAACCAGGTCAATGGCCTCCCACTAGGACCCACTGTTTTTTTGGGGGGGCCAAAACACCTCACCTCCCCCCTCCTCAGCAAATCCTTACCCTAACTTCTGTGTTTCACCGGGACGCTTCAAGTGGTCTTATTAAAAATGTGCCTGCATTGGTTGGTCTTGTTCTTGTGCACTAGGGAAAAATAAATATTGTAAAAGGGACTGATTATGACTGTTTTTCACACTGATGGCCATTGCCACATCCCCATAGTCACTTGATCAAAATTCATAGGTCTCCTACTTATGACGGTTGTTGCCCTGTCACGTCATCCCTTTTCGTGACCTTCTGAGGAGTGAAGTCAATGGGGAATCCAATTTCAAGACTCCCTCAACCAACGTCTTATTTAGCAGCAGAAATGTTTGGCCTGTGATGACCCAAAGGGGTGTGGCACAAAGGCAACACAGTCAGATAATCACTAGAGTCCCTTCATTAGCTCCAACTTTGCCTCCAAGATCCTGGTTACCTTCTGGGATGGAGAAAAAACTCTCCCAGGAACAGCCTTTGGCTGCAGAGAATCAAATCCAAAACATGGTCAACACAAACTGTAACTTTAAGTCCAATCAAGCCAAACTGAGGTGATTAGTTTGGCAGGGCAGGAGCAAGAATTCCAGATGTGACAACTCACATGGTTGGGAGGAATCCAGGAATGCAGATAACCAAAGTCAATACAAAATAAACTCATGTTTGTTCCCAGCAGCTGCCGCATTCAGCGTGCATCTCTTTTAAATTCTCTTCCCAGCTGTGGCTAATGAAGGAAATCAGGGCCCCTTCCTCCCCCATAAGCCATGCAACCCAGATTGCTCTCTTTTCCCTGCGTGCCCTAGGATGAAGAGGGGGTAGGCCTGGGTCTTCCTCTGAACTCCCTCTCCCCTGCCCTGCTCAGCTGGACTTTGCCCTTCCCCAGTTTCCTCTGCAGCCAACAGAGCCACACTCCCACACCCTGTCAGCTGTTTGGCTTCTTCCTTGGATTCAGACTGTGACAGGGGCATGGCATGGCCGTATGTTAAGGACCATTGATACATCTCTCTCCACTTTACTCCTACTCTCCCAAAAGTGTGTTTTGTGGCCTTGGATTTTCAATGGAGCAAACATTCTTCCAATTTCTTGGTGCTAATCAGCCACCAATATTCCTTCCCTCCCCTGAAGTCCTTACCACCATCTGTCTCATCCATATTCATAAATCTGATAGCATCACTCTCTCCAAAAATGGAATTGCTTGCTCCTGCAACCTGAGCGAGATAGGATACGCAGCTTTGTTTGATTTCACCTGGCCAAATCACACACTGATTGCACCGACAACTTTTGATTGCGGGTAATTTGGAGGTGTTTGCCTTTGCATAACCTCACTCATCCTGGAGTGGTGATTAAAACAAATAAATAAATAAAAATAAAAATGCAGCTTTCGGATGAGGGTTTGAGGAAGACATGAGAGGACAATCCAGCTCCCGTCTCATTGAAATACCAGAAAAATGATGGGTGATTGAGCCTCCATAATACCGCTGGATGATAAACATGAATGAATCACAAGACATAATGAGAAGGCCATATATTTTTGGTTTGGGAGAAAAATGAAGAGTGTGTTTTATATCAAAAAAAAAAGTCCACAAGTCTTGGCCAAGATTGGACATCCAAAGCTGAGAACATCATCCTTCCCTATTAGGTGAGGTGGCTGGATGGGGAATTCTGGGAGTTAAAGTCCACAGAGTTGCCAAGATGGGATACACCTTCCACATTAGGTGAGGATTAATGACTGCAATGGCCTCTTGGTGCATCTACATAAATTGTGCTCCAAAGATACACCACACCCTACATGTAAACCCTTCCACCCCCCTCCCCAACTTACAGGGCAGGGGAGGAGATGGGACACTTACCCGGCTCTCCATCCTCTGTGAGAAACTTCCCTTCCTGAAGTCTCTCATGGCTTCCTTCCTGTCCTGGAGCAAAGTCTGTGGGTGATGGGTGAGGCCAAAGGAAGCAGCAGGAGGCACACAGATGGAGCTGCCGGGGAGGGGAAAAAAAGAGGGAAAAAGAAAAAAAAGAAAAAATTCTCTGCAGAGAGATCTTTAGGAGAGGTTGCTCCCAGCATAACAATCAGCTGCCCTCCCTTCCCTCCCCCACCATCCTGTCACACGCTGATCTGGTCCATTCTTCAGCCCCTGGGTGCTGTTGCCATGGCAACAGAGTTTAACTCGCCTGCATCTGAGGAGGTTCCCCTCCACAGGCATCCCAAGGTTTTCCCCCAAATGTTGGAAGGGAAGCAGATGGTCTCTCTCTCTCCAGAATGCCAATGAATGGGTTGGTCCGTCCTTGGGGGGGGGGGGGGGGGGGGGGGGGAAACACTATTTCTTTTTTATATTTGGCTGTATGTCTGTCTTTCTTTTTTTTTTTTTTTTTTTTTTTTTTTTTTTTTATTCTTTTTCCTTCTTTCTATTTT
>BLBF01000058.1:2111048-2130554 GCA_015471245.1 Laticauda colubrina
TCCTTCCTTCCTTCCTTCCTTCCTTCCTTCCTTCCTTCCTTCCTTCCACATCTATCTATCTATCTATCTATCTATCTATCTATCTATCTATCTATCTATCTATCTATCATCTCTATCCTCTGCTCATCTTCCATCCATCCACCCCATCCATCCACCCCTCTCTCTCTCCCTCCCTCCCTCCCTCCCTCCCCCCCTCTCTCTCCCCCCTCATCTATTTACCTAGATTTTTCAGCGGGGAAGGCAGGAGTGGGAAACCATCACCCCCCATCCTCAGGACACCCTGCAGAGATCTTGTTATCTTCTGCCTGTTGGATCAGCCTCCTGGCAAGACTGTCCTAACACCTGCTCAAAGCTCAGGTGAGCAGAAACATTTGCTATCCCAGATTTCTCATGTGTGCGGATGTGCATGTGATGGGGAGCGGGGTGGAGGTGGGGGAGGGAATCAGGCTCTTATTTGCAATTGCACCAGAATGGCCCCTCTTAATGCCACTCAGCAGAACAGCGAGGACTCCCCCTTTCCCCTCTGGGGTGCAAAACCTGCTCTTTCTTTGCCATCATGTCTGCCCCGTGGAGACAGGCAGCTTCGTCGATTCTGGTGCAGTTCTTCTAATGGCTGCCAGTCAGGAGTTCCTGGCTTCTTCCTTATAACGCCTTTGCCGTTTGTGTGTGTGTGTGTGTGTGTGTGTGTGTGTGTGTGTGAGAGAGAGAGAGAGAGAGAGAGAGAGAGAGAGAGAGAGAGGGAGAGAAAGAGAGTGGTGCTTGTAATGCTAGTAGATGTGATCCTGCAAAAGTACCAAAATCTGTTTTTGGGGGGAAACCTCCCTTTTCTTAGACATTGAGGCACATACAGGACACGGGGGCATCTGCAAAAGGCTGGTTGGCTCTGCCATTAAAACGAGACTTAAGCCTTCTGATTTAGAAGGTTACATAAAGATTTACACAAACACACACCCACACCCACATGCCAGGGAGAGAAGGGGGTGGAAATGATCTTCCTTTGGACGCTTCTGGAGTTAAAGGAACTTGTTTGGTTTTGGATCCAAACAGTCTTTCCCCTTAGAGAAGAGATGCAATGAGCTCCGGATCAGACAATGATTGTCTAGGATTGTCTAGGATTGGTCCTGGTTGCCTGTTGGGATCCAGGTGGCTTTCCAAGGTTGGGCAGAGATCATGCAATCAGAAAAGAGGAAGGTAAGATTCACTTCAGAAGCACTCTTTCATTCTGTGATGACCCAGAGGGACGTGGCACAAAGGCAACACAGTCAGATAATCAGCAGGAGTCCCTTTATTATCTCCAACTTTGCCCTCAATGTCCTGGTTACCTTCTGGCTGGAGAAAAACTCTCCCAGGAACAGCCTTGGGCTGCAGAGAATCAAGTCCAAAAAGTGGTCAACAAAAACTGTAACTATAAATTCAATCAAGGCAAAATAAGGTAATTAGTCCCACAGGGCAAGAGAAGGAATTCCAGATGTGGAATGGAAGTAACTCAATGGTTGGGAAGATGGCAGGAACACAGATAAGCAAAGTCAACACAAGATAAACTCATGTTTGTTCCTAGCAGATGCCACAATCAACTTTCATCTCTTTTTAAATTCTCATTCCCAGGTTTGGCTAATGAAGGGAATCTGGGCCCTTTCCTCCCCCATAAGCCAGACAACCCACATTGCTCCCTTCTCCGTTCTTCCCTACATGCCCTAGGATGAAGAGGGGGTGGACCTGGGTTCTCCTCCGAACCCTCTCTTGCCCTACTTCTTCCTTGCTCTGCCCAGCTGGACTTTGCCCTTCCCCAGTTTCCTCCACAGCCAACAGAGCCACACTCCCTGTTAGTTCTGTCTATCAGCTGTTAGTTCTTAGTTCTGTCACTAAGCAAGGCAGTTCTTAAGCTAGTCTCACCCAATTTTATAACCTTTGTTTTGCCATGGTTGTTAAGTCAATCACAGCAACTTAAACACAGTTGAGAGCCAGTTTGGTCTAGTGGTTAGGGCACTGGGGCCAGAAAGCAGGAAGCTGTGAATTCAAGTCCTGCCTTAGCCAAGAAAGCTGGGTTTTCTATATTCTATATTCTATTCTATTCTTGGACAGCATACGCCTTTTTCTTCATTTCCCCTTTCCATTTGTAGACCTATACATTGTTGCCCACAAGAGGTTCTGCAGGGTTAATGCCTTAAGTTATTCCCTTTATTATTTGCCTTGACAAGCAAGATAAAAAGCTCAAATTCAGTCAAGGGGAAACATTCTTCTATCTTAGAAATTCAAGCATACATCAAAGTCGGGCAGCCTTTGAAAAGAAGGAGCTCTTCAAAGCTGGAACAATTTGGATTTGCATATGTTCTTTGTGATGGGTCTGCAAACAAGCCACAGCCCTCCCAGTCCTGGAAATGGCAACCAGATTTGCAATCTTTCTCATCACACAGGAATAAACAACTGTGGGTGGGCCAGGAGATGCCAGCTTTTGTAGGAAGGTCCACGTGAGATCTGGGGAGATTTATTTTTATACCAACCCAGTTCGATAGGCTGTGCTTTCCCTTGTAGGGAAATAGTTAAAAGCTGTGCTGTATTCTGGTGAAGAACAAGGTGTGTCAGAAGAAAAAAGAAATCCTCAAAAAGAAAGGATACCACCACCACACTGTTAGGATCTTACTGAAATATTTTGAGGATCCAGGCAACATGTGTAACACTCACACAACCTGGGAGGAGAGAACAGAATAAAAGAAGTGAAGAACAGAGTTGGAAAAGATTTTGGAGGTCTTTTTGTGGAATACATCGATAAAGGGTTTTTCTCGAGATTAGACTTTATTCAGTGGTCTCCAGCTCTCTCATATCTTTTTCAACGCTTGGCACAGTTTTTCTAAAGTTCTAACCAGCCCTTTGGACTTCCACCTCCCAGAATCCCCCAGCTAGAAAGTTTTAAGAAATATGGACTTCCACCTCCCAGAATCCTCAAGCCACCATGCTGGTGGGGAGTTCTGGGAGTTAAATTTCATACACCTCTTAAAGTTGCCAATAATTTTTTGAAAACCACTTGATTAAACAATTCAGGTATAGAAGAAAGTATGAGAAAGAAACTCAGAAGAATTCTGTTTCGCATAAGAAGGTAGAGGGAGAGAAACTTGGGTGGGCTTTCAGGATTCTGCTAATACCCTCTAGCTGCCATCAATCTCTAAAGCTATTTATTATTTTTGGGGGAAATGTTAGTATCCATGAAAGCACAAAGCCATGGTTGAAAAGGGGCTACTTTCTGACCTAGCCCTAAATACATACATTACATTGTTTGTGCTTGGCACAACCACACAACACAGCAGCAAAGCAGTGTAAAACCACCACTGCTGAGCATGAAATATGATCGAATTTGTAGAGCGTGCTGGGCTGGGTTTCTTCTTTCCCCTTTTGACTGCCAGTGCCCAAAATGCAATTAAAAATAAAAAATCATTCAGCAAATACAAAGTTGCTTTCCATCTAATAATAAAGGGAAATGAAAGCCTTGATGCTCTTATCTCCATTTTTGCTCACAGAAGGAAAGGAAATGAAATCTCATATTTTTGTGCTGGTTGCAAGCTTGTAAATAAAAGTCAATACTTGTGAAAGGGATGATTTGATTACCGGCTTTGATCCATCATCAGCATTTCCCGGTTTGCTCTTAACATGGGCCTGGAGTGCTTTCATCTCACAGAACAGGTGAGGGCAGAAAATGACCCAAGGTAGATTGCCTAAAATTGGACCTTTCTCATCTGCACCCCCAGCGAGCTCAGCCCTATTTGGAGGCCATACTTCTCATGTCAGTTGCATTGGAACTAAAGAAGCATACAATGGAAGAAGGAGAAAAAAAGAAAAGAAAGAAAAGTGATCTCTAGGTTTTTGGACCAGAGGTGGTTCAAAAAATGTTTGATGAGTTTGTAAATTAAGGGAACTGTGTCGTATTGGCACTGTAATCACTCTCCAATAAAGAAGAAGAAAATTAGAGATCTCTGGTAATTTTCTTTAAAGGCTCACTGTTGGCCCTGATGCGTCTTGGACTCAGTATCTTACAAACAAATGGAAAATATAAACATTTCCAAGCTTTTGATAAAATAATGACCCTTTGGCTAATTGGTGCAGAAGAGAAACCTACATTTCCCCCCATTGCTTTGGATTCTCAATAAAACCATCATGCTTAGAATCCTTTCCGAGGTTCAAATTAGTACCATTTGATGCTTAATAAGTAGAGGGAAGGATAAATCAACAAGATGTCTATGGAGAGTCTCAGTCATCCCAAAGGTCCCCCCTTTTTCAAGAGGCAACTGGACTTTCTGGTTTTTCTTTGAAGGCATTTTGCTTCTCATCCAAGAAGCATCCTCAGCTCTGAGTGGATGGTGGGGAAGGGAAGGATTTATGCTCCTTGCAGACAGCTGGTTATTTGCATCCTTTTCAAGAGTCATTGAGGCCACTTGGAGGTTTGAAGACGCTCCAAGTGGCCCGAATGACTCTCTAAAAGAACACAAATGACCAGTATTCCAGTATTTGAGGGGTGGCCAAAAAAGAAGAGGGGGTCAACTTATTTTCCAAAAGACAAGATGGCAAGACAAGAAACAATGGATGGAGAGAAGCAATCTGGAATTAAGGAGGAACAGGGAAAACAATTAACCAGTGGAACAGCTGGCCACCAGAAGTTGTGGATGCTTCATCACTGGGGGCTTTTAAGAAAAGACAGGACAGCCACTTGTCTGAAATGGTATAAGGTCTCTTGCTTGAGCTGAAGGTTGGACTAGAAGACCTCCAAGATCCCTTTCCAGCTCTATTCTGATTGATTGATTGATTGTTGCCATTAGGACATTACAGAGTGTTACACCCATATATTATTTGGTGGCATGGAATTTGACTTCAAAAATGTTTTTGTGGAATACATTGATAAATGATTTTCCTGGAGATTAGACTTTATTCAGTGGTCTCCAGTTCTCTTGGATCTTATCCAATGCTTGGCAGTCTTCTAAAGCTCTAACCAGCCCTGTGGGGAGAAAAAAATGATTTTGCTGAATGTCTACAAGGACAAGGGAGAAAAAAATCTGCACCAGTCCCCTAGAGTAGTGATAACAGTCTATGATACAGTACAGTATGCTTTATTGATTAGTCAATTGACCATATCAAACAGGACCATCAGCCATAGTAAAATGCAACGAAATGAGATAAGATACAGGGCCAAAGGAAGAGAATATTTCAGCTCAACCCTGTAATCAAGGTTGAACTATGGAGATCTTGGTGCTCTCTGAGCTTGATGGTTTTCCTGCAGACATTTCATTACCCAACGAGGTAAAATCAGTGCTAGAAGATACAGTGAAGTGAGATCTATGGGAGAATTCAGGAGAACCCCAAATTTCCTTCGAGCAGGCTGTAGATTCTACATTTGGACCTTTGATATTGTAGGAATTTTTTTTCTTTCAGGAAAGAGGAGAGAACATGGAAGAGTGACTATTAATCAGTGCATTAATAATGATGTTTTGAAGATGTTGAAAAGATTGTGAAGTGAAGATACTTCACTCATCAGCAGGATGGCAATTCATCAAGTATTTCTTGTGTACTTGGTTTGGTCTGAATGCTTTAATAGCTTCTGAAACTCTAGGAGCTTTAAATGTTTTGGAAAAGTAGTTCTTATTATTTACAGAATGTTACATTGAAGAAGGACATCTTTTTCAGATTTATTGGAGATCTCCTAGGATGTTTCCAAAAGTTGACCAATGATCTTTCTTCACTGAAAAAAATAAAATAAAAACTGAAGATAGACTAGACACTTGGTGCATTTATCAGTTCTTCCATTTGGTTAGGTATTATAAAGAGCCGCAGTGGCATAGTGGTAAGAATGCACTATTGTAGGTTAATTCTGCCCACCGCCAGCTCAAGGTTGACTCATCCTTCCATCCTTCCGAGGTGGGTCAAATGAGGACCCAGATTGTTGGGGGGGGGGGCAAGAGGCTGACTCTGCAAACTGCTTAGAGAGGTCTGGGAAGCTCTGTGAAGTGGTATATAAGTCTAAGTGCTATTCCTTCCTTCCTTCCCTCCCTCCCCCCCCCCCCCTTATTCTCTTTCTCATTCTCCTTCTTGGTGGCATAGTGGTTAGGATGCAACATTGCAGGCTAATTCTGCCAACTGCCAGGAGTTCGATCCTGAATGGCTCAAGGTTGATGCATCCTTCCATCCTTCTGAGGTGGGTAAAATGAGGACCCAGATTATTGGGGGGGGGCAAGAGGCTGACTCTGTAAAATGCTTAGAGAGGGCTGTAAAAGCCCTGTGAAATGGTATATAAGTTTAAGTGCTTTTGCTATTGCTATTGGTGATACGGTTTGACACGGCAAAGTTACAGTTTAAATATGTTGTTGTGTTATTCAACTGCTTCCATGAAATGTATGTATTTATGAGGAGCTTTGGAATATAGGATCCCATATCCAGGTTAACATTCCTGGAAGGATGGATGGCTATCGGATTCTAGAGCTTGACTTCAGGAAATGCAAAATCTCAGTTTATTGGCAGAGAGACAAGATTGGTCAATATGATTCCATATGCTCTTGGTTTACCTTGGTGTTTAAAAATGGAATTGTAATTATCTCGAGGAACATGACACCTTATTTTTATATTCGAGAAAAGGAGAGAAACTCTCTTATTTTTGTGTGTGAGTGTTTTTCCTCCCGACTCTCTCTTGGTTGATATTTTATTAACGCTTTTTCTGAATTGTTTTAACGCTACCAACAAGCTCTTCAGCTGCCAATGTTTATATTTGACTAAGATGATAACAAAATTATGCTTAACTTAAACACATACATACATAACAGTACTGTATTTATGTGCATATGTTTTGGCTCTTTGTCCACTCAGTAAATATTAAAAATCCATGCTTCACTCACGAGCACTTCCACAAATGTTTTGTTTAACTTTGAGAGAGGATTTCTAAAGCCGCACTTCCCTGCCCCATAAAACCCAGTGTTTCTCAACCTTAAGAAAGCAACTTTAAGATCAGTGTTTGTCTTTAAATTTTTGTACTACCAGTTCTGTGGTTGTGGCTTGGTGAGTGTGTCAGGGGAAGGATACTACAAAATCTCCATTCCCTCCCCACCCCACTAACCTGTTTTCCATCTCCGTTCAGCTGGGACTCAGGAGGCAGAGAATAGATGGGGTTGGCAGGGCCAGTCAGAGGTGGCATTGGCCAGTTCTCTGAACAACTTAAAATTTCCACGACTGGTTCTCCAGAACCAGTGAGAACTGGCTAAATACCACTTCTCTTTAAGATGGGTGGACTTCAGCTCTGAGAACTGAAGTCCACCCATCTTAAAATTGCTAAGGTTGAGGGACACTGTGCCAACTGAATGAGCACTAATTGAGGTTCTTCAGGAGGGCAGCAAGTTGAGGAATGAGAATTTGGAGCAATGCTTCTTGGAAAGGTGTCACTGGGATATAATTCACTGGGAAGGATAGTATTATTTATTTTTAATGGTGATGGTATTTAGGTTCCGTTGTGATACATGCCTTGGTCTGCTTCTGAAACCACAGGCAGATCCTAAGGCGATCCACAGGAAGCTGAATGCTAATAACATGAAATTAGCACAGATTCCCAACTGATGAGAAGGGAATCTATTTTGAGCAAAATGTGTGGGCAAACCCATTGCAAGATAGAGATGGAGTTTGTGGGGGCAGCTGAGATATAATTACCATGGAGATAACATTTGTATCTTGTCGAAAGTTGGGTGGCCACAGGCATAACAACATTCTGATTTTGCCTTACTTGTTATTTGTCTACATGGAAGCTGCAGAAGTCTTTCTTTCTCTCCCCCAAACTCCACCAGTGCAGCAGGTAGAGCAGGAGGCCTTGAAGGATCCCAAAGACTCATTTCTGGTGGAGTTTGGGGGAGAGAAAGAAAGACTGGCTGCTTTCCTTGCATGTAGCCAAAAGCAGCAGAAGAAAAAAGAAGTGGAAAGAAGCAGCCCGGTGGCCAGGCGAGGCACATGGGGTGAGTGGGGCAAGTTCCCCCCCTGCCCTTTCCCCCCTCTCCTCACTACCTCGTATTGTTTGCAATACAAGCAATGCAAACCTTGTGTTCCCATGGGTCATGTGGGTGGCACAGCCTTGTTTTCCCACGTAGCCTGGATTAATTGCTTTGGGTGTGACATTTCTCTGCAGACCACCAAAATTTTCTCATGGACCATCCGTGGTCCCTGGTCCACTGGTTGGCAACCACTGTTCTAGTCCAAACTCCCTGTTCAACCAGGACATGCTATAATATTTCAAACAAATGGTTTCCAATTTCTTCTTAAAAGCTTCCAGCACTGAAGTACCCACAACTTTTGAAGGCAACTTGTTCCACTATTTGTTCTAACTGTTATGAAATTTCTCCTTAGTTCTAGGTTGCTTCTCTCCTTAATTAACTTCCCTCCATTGTTTCTTGTCCTGCCTTCTGGTGCTTTGGAGGTTGACCCCCTCTTCTTTGTGGAAGCCCCTTAGATATTGGAAGACCACCATTGTGTCACGCCTAGTCCTTCTTTTCATTAAACTAGAGATATCCAATTCCTGAAACCATTCTTCATATGTTTTAGCCTTCGGTCTTGTAATCTTCTTTGTTGGTCTTCTACTCCAAATGGCAGTTGCTACCTTCTTTCTGTTCAGACAAGATCCTGTAGTTTCAAGACATTGCTGAAGCCTGAGTTTTCCATGAGCATAACTAACTTTTGCCAAAGAGTTGCATCAAAGAAAGATTGCAATGGGGTTAAAGTTTCACTAAGCATTAGTAAGACTTCTGAACTAGTTCAGGAGGCTTCCAGGCAAGTTAAGCTTCCAAACTGGAGAAAAATTTGGGCTGGCAGCGATAAAACGTCTTTTATAATCCTATTTACAATTAAAATAATCAGTGCTCAGTCAAGATATACCTCATCTCTTCATGTTGTAAGGCCCTCAAGTGGAACTAGTCCTAGAACAGTGTGCTATCTCCTGAACTTTTGCTACTAGAGCAAGAGTTCTGATTTTTGGTCCACTGAGCATTCCAGAACCTCAGTAACTCTTCTTCTGAAAATGTGACTTTTGAACCAGCTTCTCCTTGACGGAACATCAGTTTGACAGGGTTATCTGAGAAAGGTTAGCTTCAGTACTTGCTTGTGAGTTTCTAAGAAGTGTTGACTTGATCAGTAAAGGTGGCAGAATATGGGTGTAGACCAGGGATGTCCAACTTTCACAGGTTTAAGATCTGTGGACTTCAACTTCCAGAATTCCCTCGTGAGCTATGTTGGCTATGTAATTCTGGGAGTTGAGGTCCATAGGTCTTTGAGTTGTCAAAGTTGTACATCTCTGGTCTAAATTATATATGAGCAACCTCTGACTGCATGTCTCCTTAAGGATCCCCAAATCTCATTGCATGTTCAAAGCTGCATTTTCTCCTAAAGCACAGGGTAGGCAATAGTGAATTTCTGGAAGGCAAGTTCTTTCCATTTCAATCTTTAAATTCTCTTTGCCATAGTCTTCATAAGATCCTTCCCAACTTAGATGTGCATTTTGATGGCAAGGCACCTCTTATTTTGAAACTAGAGGTTGAAGGGACTCACTTTCTGTAAAAAACCAAATTTTCCATTCCATTCCATTTCCATTCCCAGAGCTATTGTTAACTATTCCCATAACAGGGAAAAACATGCTCCAAATTTTTCTTAGCCATTTGATGAAGCCATTACTTTTGGAAGTAGGACCGTAGCCCTTCAACTGTGGCCTCTCCTTTGGTCTAAATTCTAAAAAGCAAAATTCTAAGAATTTTGGTCTAAATTCTAAGAAGGAAGAAGATACAGGTGTATTTAAATTAATATACCTTTCAAAGGAAGAGAACTGCTACTTTCAACTGTTAGAATTTATTTTTGTGGATTTTTTGGGGAGTTTGGATGCTTCATCTAATTTAGCAATGTTCTTCTTCTGATTATATAGAACATTTCATTATAGGCAGGCAAATAAATATTCCCAAAGGGTTTTTTACCTCCTTCCAGCTGCCATTTCTTCACTGACTTGAAGTCAAGAGAAAAAAAAAACTATGATTCTATTGTGGGCAAAATTCTATTTATTTGTTGCCTTATATTTTACTATTGTAGATTAGCACATCTGAGCCAGGGGACTGTCCTACATGGAATATTAAAGAAAAGTGATGGGTTTTGCAAAGAGCTGAGAGGACATGGTTGAACTGCTTCTCTGAATTTTAACACATGGCAAGCTGGTGCTTAATAATGCAAAGGTTCAGAATTTCTGTAATATAAAAAGAACATTCAGAATATCCTATTAAAGGTTCCAGAATCTCATTTAAAACTCAATTAAGTCTAATACAAAGCTGCAGTAGGCTTGTCTTGAGATAAAAGATGGAGGTGTCTAACTGTTTTTCTTCTTCCTCCTCCTTCCTTCATTTAAAATGCCTTTTTTTGGATAACTTTCCTTTGGATATTGTCTTTTTCTCTCTGAGCTAATGAGCACCAGAAGAAAACCTAAAACTTAATAATAATAGACATAGACAGTGTCCTTTTAGATGAAGCATCATTCAGCAATATTAAAAAGTGGACAAGTTACCATGTTTTAATTCTATCTGATACATAATTAATACAGGATAACCCCAAACTTTACTTGATCTTCTCTCTCTGTCTCTCTCTTTCCCTCTGTCTCTCTGTCTCTTTCTCTCTCTCATTTACCTCTCTATTTATCACCATTTCGCTCTCTCTCTCATTTACCTACCTACCTACCTAATCTTTGGATGTTCCAGGTGTCAAATGGCCCATTTTGAGAAAAATGTTTTCCCTCAATCTGACTCCCTCAAACACCACCATGTGGGTTGAGTTGTGTTGAGTAAAAAGACTATGAATTCAATGAATTCCATGGATTTGAATCTAGATCTTCCCAGCCCTGCAAAACAGAAGAGATGGTTTCTAGAAGACCAATGCCACCTGAGTGGAATGCCATCTAGAAGACCAATGCCATCCTACCCCTGGATGGGTTGTTGCCTCTACCCAATGAAAATTGATCCTATTTGTCTTAGCCACACCTTCAGTCATTGTGGTCTTCTGATGTCTGTAAGACCTGCAGTCTAGAACACTCTTATGAAATAACTGATTTGGTGTCTAATACAAAGTCAGAATGAGTTTTAAATGACTTTCTCCTCCTCCACCAACTGTTAATCATTGGGAAATGATAAGCCTTGAGTATAAATCCCTCCACAGCAGCTGGATTTGCACTCTTTCCTACCTCTTACAAACAGGCTACAACTTTACAATCTAGCTGGACTTTTCTGCCTTCATGGCTGGCTTCCATTCTTAAATGGGACTATGCTCAGACAAAAAAAAAATCAATATTTCTTGGCAATACTTCTTTTCCAAAGAGGAAAGACAGATAATGTCTCTTTAAATGGTTGATCCACCCATGTTTTGATAGACTTAATTAGGACAGTTAATGATGATGACGAATGAACAAAATGACAAAATAAGTCAACCTAAGATTTGTATCTATGGTGTGCCAATGACATGACTCAAGTTTTATCTTCTATATTTTCTTTGCTTTTGACTCTTTGAGAATCCTTTCTGAAAGTTTTTCCTTCTGTTGCTTTTTCCATTTTTCACTTCTCCCCCTTTCCCCTCTCAAGCTTCCATTTATCTACTTTTTGGATCAATGAGAAATGCAGCCATGCTTCCTTTTATGGCCTTACAGAATATGTGTCAGATAGAACCACAACACTGTAATTACAGAGACATTTTAAGCTGGGAGAAAAGAAAACCTATCTTAAAAAATAATTCCAAACCTTCCTATATTATTTGACTTGGTAGAGAGAGATTTAAGGTTTGTTTTATGCCTGAATTCTTCTACATGCTGATGGAACTAATTGAAATTTCAGAGAACCCCTTTCAAAATCAAACCAAAAATGGTTCAAAATCAAGTAGGAATCAAACCAACCAACAGTTTTTCTTTAAATAAAAGTTATAAGCTTTCCTCCCTCCCACTTCCAAAGATGCTAAATATGCCCCTGTCATTCCCAATACGAATGGACCAACAGTGAAAAAAAGATGGTTTGAATTTTCAGAGGTTAACTTATTTTCTGATAGTGTGGAGCACTTATATAGTAACCGGTCCCAAAAATTGGATTCCTTGCCTTTCTGATAACCTCTTGAAACAGCCCCTGGCAAATCTGAGACCTCAGTTAGATGCTTCTTCTCTTTTCTCATCTGTCCCTTCTAGATAAGGAAAACTGTTGCTATCTACATCCTTCTCTGTCCTTAGATAGACACATCTATGTGGGCCTTTCTTTCCTGAGACAGATTTTGTCCATTTGTTCTGACAATCCAAAAATCAACCCTGATAGAAGCCAGAACTTTTCTTGATGGGTTCATGCAGAAAAGGCTTATGGGAGATTGCTTTTGTACATGGTAACTGCAGTCACATGCACAAAAGATGGAAAGACTGTGAAAAACTTGCAATGGAAGAAAAGCTGGGTAGATAGAGTTTGCAGAGGTGGCAAAATGGACATGTTTGCTTATGGTGAAGACAATACCTATATTTATTAATGACCGGAAACCATTATGGGCTTTTTGTCCATAAAAATGGATTAAAAAGTGATTTAAGGATTTGATGATATTGGGCCAAGATACAAAACATGATGCTGAATATTGATGATGCAGTCTGGGGAGATCTTCTCAGGACTGGAAAATTTGGGGCTGGGGGACCTCTATGAGGCCCACAGTTTCACTGCCCTACTTCTGAAGTCTTTTTGGATGGATAAAAGAAGAGACACAGATCCAAGCAAATCAAGACTTTCTTGGAATTACCTTCTCTATCCTGTCTTCCCTCTTCCATACTTTTCTTGAGTTGGTCAACATCAATAGCCTCGAGAAGATGGAAGGCATTCTCTTTATCTAAAAATGTTGTTGTTTATCCATTTGTTAGAGTTATCTCTTGCCTTTCATTCAGCAGCTCAACCTCTCACTCCAATTTTTTCTCTCACAACAAACAGCTGATGAGTTAGCTGGTTTGAGAGATCCAGTCACCGAATGGACTTCTACAGCTAAGCGTGAAGTGACCTTAGTTCTCCTTCTCTCACGACTAACCCTCTCTAGCTAATCGTTGCATGTCCAGTTGTGAATGCCCTTTTATTTAACTGCTATTCTATAAGGTGGAGGTTGTGTGTTGCCTCCCCTGACTTTTTAACATAGGTATTTGATCTGAAGATTTGTTATTTTTACAGCTCCATTTTGAGCCCCAGAAATGGGATCAAGTAAATAAAATGAAAATGAAAATGAATGAGAATGAGAATGAGGGGAAGGGAGGGGAGAAAGACAGACATCTGATCTTTTAAAAAAAATTGCAATGTCATAATGTACCCATTAAGTGTCTCCTCGCATTCTGTTCTCAGATTGAGTTGGAAGAATGTCAATATATTGTAAATGTCAAAGATGGAATGTAATCTGAATGAAGGAGAGTGAAATAAATACACATACGCGAACACACGCATTGCAATGACAATGTTCAATCAACTCCTGTTAGGGCTGGGAACATCTACAGTTCTCAAGCTGACATGCCATCCCTGGTTATTGATTTATCTCATGTTAGGGGCTGTTACAATACATGGATGGATGGACAGACAGACAGACTGATTATGTGCCATCAAATCTCTCTCTCTGTGTCTCTCTGTCTCTGTTTCTGTCTGTCTCCTTCCTTCCTTCCTTCCTTCCTTCCTTCCTTCCTTCCTTCCTTCCTCCCTTTCTTCTCTCTCTCTCTCTCTCCCTCCCTCCCTCTCTCTCTCTGTCCTGTTTAATAAACATGGCATTGGAGGACAATCAGTATATAAGAAATAAGCTGATCTAATGCAAGTTTAAACATTGCCTAGAAACACAGCAAGTTAAGATGTTAGTTACAACTATAAAACTAACCTCTCATTCTCTGGAGGAAATGGTGTCCGTTAAAGAAACTGTACTATAATAAAATGTATTTGGCACCATCTTAGAAGACTAAGTAGGACCAGGTTGGAGGAAAGAACATAAATTTAAGGAAGATACATTCTGGAAAGATTTCAATTTTTTCTCCTTTTCTTTATATTTTCCTTTGCAGTGTTTCAGCTGCACATAACTTGGCAGCCAAAGACGTTGTTGGAACTCTCCAGAGACTCATTAAAAACCTAGATAATTCTACAGCTGAGCAAGATGACTACTGCTTGGTTGAGTGTGCCAGTTTTACAGATGTATGAAGGGTAAATCTGATTAGGATGTTGTGTAACAAAGAGCTGCTTAAAATGTTCTGAATATATCTATCTGTTAAATTACATTTTTTGACATGTTAGTACATTCCACCGCTAAATGCGTTTCAACCCAACTTTAAATGAAAAAAAAAAAAGAATTTTTCCATGTAGTGCAAGTGGCCTTGGCTGTTATAAATGGATAAAACCCAAACAAGAAATAGTCTTATAGCAATCAATAATTCCAAAGCTTTGGGAGAGGAACGGGAAGAAATAAGAGAGATAGTTTAATCTATGGTGAAGGTGCTGTCCTGAAAACCAGGAGACCGTGAGTTCTAGAGCAGCAGGAAGGTCATCTGGGTGACAGGTCTTATCTTACCACCTCATCTCACAAAATTGTTGTTGCAGGAAAATAAGAGGAGGAAGACATATTAGTATGTTTGTTACCTTGAGTTATTCATACAAATAATAAAAACGAGATAAAAAATATCCAAAATAAATCATTGGATATTTGTTCCTGAGTTTGCTGCTGTTTTCTAGCACTTTCTTTCAAGAAAAGAGAGGCAGGGGAGGGTGTAAAACCCCTTTGGGTCTCCGTTTGCTGGTTCTCTGAACTACTCCAACTTTCCACTTCCAGTTCTCCAGTAATGGTCCGAACGGGATGAATACCACCTGTGTGATGAATACCACCCAGGTCGTGGCTGTCCCAAAAGTGCTTTTTCAAAAGGCAATTAGATTTTCTTGGGGTTTTTTCTTTGCAAAGTTTTCACTTCCCATGCCAGAAAGTTCTTCAGTTCTGACTGAATGGTGGAGAATGGAAGGATTTATCTTCCTTGCAGTTTTCTGGTTGTTCGCGCTCTCTCTGAGAGTTGTTGAGGCTACTTGGGGGTTTATCTGGTATCCCCAAGGTCACATGAATTGTGCCAATGGGTGTGGAACCTTCTTGAAAATGATGAAAGGATTGCGTTGTAGGCGGGAGATAGGTGGTGTCATTGATTTTCCATGCCACCATGGATTTCATGGGGTTTGATTTCGCATGCCACCATGTTTTTCCACATTCAGAAGACTTGGTATCCCATGCCCCATGTTTCAGAGGTGGTATTCAGCAAGTTCAATCAGTTCTTATTCAGGTGGTTCAGTGTCCCTCAACCTTAGCAATTTTAAGATGGATGGACTTCAATTCTCAGAGCTGAAGTCCACCCATCTTAAACAGAGGCGGGATTCAGCCAGTTCTGACAGGTTCTAGAGTGGAAATTTAGTAGTGAAACTAGTAGTGGAAATTTTGAATAGTTCGGAGATCTGGCAAATCCTACCTCTGACTGACCCCACCCCCATTTCTTCTTTGCCTCCCGAGTCCCAGCTGATTGGCTGGGTCTTTTTTGGTTGCTGAAAAGCAGGTTAGTGGGTTGGGGAGGAAATGGAGATTTTTCAGTATCCTTCCCTTGTCACGCCCACCATGCTAGGCTCACCAAGCCATGCCATGCCCACCAAGCCACACCATGCCCACCAAACCATGCCCACAGAACCAGTTATAAAAATTTTTGAATCCCACTACTGCCATGTTTCCTTATCTTCATGCTCCCTGATTTCTAGCTAGCCTTCCTCCCCTCTCCTTCTCTCCTCCATTTCAAAAGGATGTCAAAGAAAAACATAAGACAGATCAGGTTTCCTACATCTAACCATCATTAATCTCCTAAACCATGACAAGCCAGAGCTCAGCAATTGCTCTGCCATCCGCCTGCAGTTCCCTACCCATGGAAACTGTGCCAGAAGTCCGCAGACTGTTTCCGTCTCCTTGGCCAGCTCCATTGCTCCATCTTTCTCCGAATGTCTGATCAAACAGGAAAATATTTAATTGTGACAGAGGGAAAGCAAATGCATCTTCCTCTCCTGTTCCTCCTATTAGGAACCCCCGATAGCCATCTGCTGCTTTTTCCATCTGCAAGTGGATATCTAATGTTTTAATTGGACTTCACTCTTGACACCTACCAGGAGGAAATGCTGCTTTCTACAGCCAATTTTACACTGACACATTTCTGGCAGCTTCTCCTCCAGGCGTCTTGTGGAGGGGTCATGGAGAGGTGAGGTGAGGGGACAGCTAATGAGGATCCTGTTGGAGTTGAAAAGGAGGGGGAAAAAAAGCAATTATCCCTCAAGTCTACAGGGTGCACCTATTGCAAAGTAGACTTTGGATCTTGCTTTGCTCTTGAAAGAGTGGAGCAGGACCCCAACAGTGCAGCCCAAATCCTTCTAAGATGGCTAAGCATGCTTTTTTGACTAGTCAGAGGGCCTGAAGTTTTGGCTCCTTCAAAACAAACTCGTTCTCCTGCCCTTCTGTGAAAAACCTTTTGGGAAGGGAAGGGAGTTTGTGGGAAAGGACTGCCAGCACAGATGTGGCTCAGGACATAACAGAGTTGGTCTTCTAGTGTCCAATTCCCTGTTCAAATAGGAGACCCTATACCTGTGATGGCGAACCTATGGCACCTGTGTCTGAAGTGGCATGCAGAGCCATGTTGCCTGGCATATGAGACTTCGTCCGTTTCTCTTCTGGCGCACATGACAATCAGCTGGCCTTTGTGTGCGCAGCAGTGCTGGAAATTGAAGAGCTGGTCTTCCATTTTCTGGTATGCACACTGAGTACCGAAAAAGGAGTGTACACACATGTGACGGAAGCACATGTGCATTCATTGGGAATGAAACCCAGAAGAGGAGCTGCCCAGGGGTCATGCGCATGCCAGGAAATGAACTCCCAGTTTCCAGCATGAGCACGCTGGCCAGCTGATCACTGCTTGCACAATAAGCCAGAAGCCAGAAGTGCATGTGCTGGAAACTGGGAGTTCATTTCTTGGCATGCACATACCTCCTGGGCAGCTCCTCTTCTGGATTTTGTCCCCAATGAGTGCACACATGCGCACGCTCCCTTTTCGGCACTCAGTGTTGAAAAAGTTTGCCATCATTGCAACTTGTACGTCATCGGCACTGACAAAATCACCACCGGTCAATTGCAAAAGGCAGCTTTACTTGGAACAGCTTACATCCTGCAACAATCCCTTTACAAATATTCTCCTTTATCAGTACACCACCTTTAATATGATTGAACAACAGCTACTGCCTATTCCCAGGTCCTTGGGAAGGACTTGAGAGGCGGATTAAAATGCCAAGTCCCTTCTAAACATTGGGCTGGCTGTGTGATGAACCACAATCATCATAAATCCGACCCGCCTGCACAATTTTGACTTAATCATTTATTTAAGTGATCCAGGCTGCTGCTCTTTGTACCGAAGGAGGGAGAGCTCATACGGGAGTTCAAAGAAGGAAAATGCATGCTTGCTATGATTTGGTAAGTCATCTGGATCTTAGATGTTTTGTTTCCTCTTGTTCTCTTTGAAATCAGTGCCCAGAGGTGTTTGCAGGAGAGAGTGAAGGAAGACAAAAAACATTTGTGGGCAATCTTCAGTCTTTCTCCCAGATTTGAGAAAGAAAAAAAAGATTTCTGTTTTTGCAACGATGGGAGGGAAATCATTGATCCCTGCTCAACTGTTGGCTGCTGTAAATTATTACAGAGTAACAGAGTTGGAAGGGACCTTGTAGGTCATCTAGTTCAACCCCCCCACCCAAGCAGGAAACCCTACTTGGGAGCCGGGTCAGAACAACCTGCTACAACTTTAAAAGCACAACTATAATGACATGGGAAAATACCTGAACAAATCTGAATACCATAACATATAAATACCCGTGAAAACTTAAGAAAAAAAAAAAAACACACACACACACATGACAGTTCAGCATCCTGAAATGATGAGATCACCTTTTGCAATCTTCCAGCCAATGGAGGGGAAGCCAGAATCACTTAACAACCAGGTGAGTCACTCAACAACTGCAACCAGAATCACAGTCAATGAGGGAAGCCAGAATGGCTGAACCATCCAAAGAATTCTTGCTGTAGCAAGAAAAGCTTGTGAAACCGGGCGCGACTCACTTAAAAGCAACCTTGCTCTGCCACGGAGGCACAGGGCATTGTGGGATATGCCAACACCAAAAAAACCCAGGAGAGAGGGTCATCCTTCTCCGTGCCTTGAAGTCATTGGCCTTTCAGTGGAGGCCTAGAAGCTGCCCTATGGATTGGGGTCAATACTGAGGTGGGCTTCTACCGGTTTGGACCGGTTTGGGTGAACTGGATGTTAAATTTGCATCTGGTTCACCAAACTGGTATTTGAACTGACTAGTTGGCTCCACCCACTCTGCCCCTCCCCTCCCAGGAGTCTCCAGGTGGTCTGCTTTTGATGCAGGTAAGTGCCGGGTCTGCACGGAGACTCTGGGAGGGGGAAAAATGGGCATTCTAGAAGACTGGAAATGGGCCTGTTTCCGGCTTCCTGAGGGCATCCAGAGCCTGGGGGAGGCCATTTTTGCCCTCCCAGAGGCCCAAGGGAAGCCTCTGGACTCTGGGGAAGGCGAAAAACACTCCTCCCAAAAGTTCCAGTAGGCCCCACCCACCATGGCCCCACCCACCCAGCAACTGGCAGCAAAACAGTTGCTGGGATTTTTGAATCCCACCCCTGGGTGAATAGCTGCCCGTCTGCCTGCCTCATGGCAAAAACAACAACAACAACAACAACAACAACAACGAAACAGAACCAGGAAACCAGCTTTTTAATTCAGTGTGCTTGGCTGATTTTTCCCTTCATGCAATATTGAAAAGGGTGCTCCAAGGCATGCATCAGTGGCTTGGCTGGGGCCCCATAATGGATGGCTGAAGCCTCTTAAATGTGTCAACTCTGCTCCCACGATCTGTTAGGCAGGGTGGCTTCACTCCCAGGCAGTTCAGGTTTCACCCATTGGGCTTTCATTACTGGGTGTGTGTGTGTGTGTGAGAGAGAGACTGAAGCCAAGTGTGCAAGACAGGCTGGCATCGGGGAGGCTTCTCGCACCAAGCCAATGGTACGTGTTAATTGATCGATCAGTTAATTTGGAGTCTGAGAGCTGTTTACTTAGGGTGCATTTCTTGATCTTCCTACTTCTCCTGTTCCTTATCTCCGAAGACCAAAGGTGTCAAACTTGGTTTCACTGAGGAACGCATCAGGGTAGTGTCTGACTGTGTGTGTGTATGTGTGTGCAGCTGGGGTAGGTGTGGCCAGGGTGGGCGTGGCCAACTCGATGACACTCATGTCAGGGGCACCTGTGGTGGCCAAGTGCTAAGGCAGGACTTCCCTCAACCCTCACTCACTCTCATTATAGTCTCCTTCCTTCCTTCCTTCCTTCCTTCCTTCCTTCCTTCCTTCCTTCCTTCCTTCCTTCCTTCCTTCCTTCCTTCCTTCCT
>BLBF01000058.1:2137712-2183410 GCA_015471245.1 Laticauda colubrina
GGAAGGAAGGAAGGAAGGAAGGAAGGAAGGAAGGAAGGAAGGAAGGGAAGACCTGTATCAGTGATCCCATGGCAAGGCCAAAATTCTGTGCAAGGTAAGAAGTAAGCAAAACAGAAGTGTGTGTGTGTGTGTGTGTGTGTGTGTGTGAGAGAGAGAGACAGAGACAGAGACAGACAGAGAGAGAGACAGATCAATGGACAGACACAGAGACAGACAGAGACAGAGAGAAACATAGAATCAGAGAGATGGAATTATTGCTGTGCTGTAGGATACATTTCCACCACTTCATTGTTAACCATCACACAGCAAGCTAAATTAGTCCCCTCTGGGGTTTTCCATACATAAGGAAGCTTACAGTAACTTCACCAGAGAGCCGAGGGCATCCACCTTGCTAAACTTAAGGAAGCTGGCCAGGTTTAACACTAACCAAGCTTAGCATTGTGTAGGTATGCAGTTTCCAGCTCTTTCACCAGCTGTGGATTTCCTGCACTATATAAGAGACGAGACCCTAAGGTGTAAATATTATCCAGATTTAAGCTTGCTCATCTGTTCCTTTCCTTCATCAAAAGAAAGGAAACTAGAAGTTCACCGATTTGCAATGCCTTTAGAAGCTTCACGTTTGGACACAAAAGTACTTACCATAGATAGAATAGAATAGAATGAATGAGCTGGACGGGACCTTGGAGGTCTTCTAGTCCAGCCCCTTGCTCAAGCAGGAGACCCTATACTATTTCAGATCAGTGACTGTCTCATCTTGTCTTAAAAACATCTTATTGGAATGATTGTTTGGTCAGCTTAACCTTTGTATGAATTAGTGTTGCTAGCTCACTAAACACTGGACAATCAGTCTGGGACTTCATTTTAGGTGGTGGGTCCCAGATTTTTTTGATTCCCTCAAACCCACAAATGCCACAGGCAGAAGAACCTTTACTGCGCATTGAAAGATCAGAGACAGAGGTCCTGCAACTTGGCAGATCTGCTAAAAAAAAAAAAAATGCACAGAAGTCCTTTATCTCTTACCACCAAGAAGTAACCTGCTCCGAGTTGGTTAGGGGACACAAGCCAAAGGAGCGGTAGGAAGTGAAATCTGGGATATTGCTACCTCTAAGATTTACAAGTGTGCAATTTTCTGGTTCTAATTAGGGCTTTTCCTGCATCTGTAATCAACTAGCTTGTGGAAGAACCATCTCTTTGAATCTTTGCCAAACTTTGAGTTTTAAATAAGAGGCTGGATGTAGCTTGTCTCAAGAGCCTTCCAACTTAACTGCCACTTTGTGCATGAATATGACTTGAATTGCTGTCACATGTCAAAGATTCTACCAGAGTCCTTCTTGAGATGTTCTGGCATGCTAAACAACTGATCTGCTTTTCCACCATCAAAATGTGTGAGATGCAGTGAAATTTCCACTCAGTGCAAACAAATATTTGCCACCTTCTAATATTTTCTTGAAGACCCCCTAAGTCTTCGCTGACTTCTGTAGGTAGGACACAAAGGTAATGGGGGGAGAATAAAGTTGAACTCAGTGGATGTAAGAACTCTAATAAATAACACCGTGAATAAATTGTGCTCTCTGTAGTTTCAGCTCATCTGGCAACTGTATTTGTGTATCTATGTAGTTTTCTTGGGACAATACATAGGAGTTTTCCATGAGTTTTGGAGAATTTTCAACTAGCTAATACATTTTTTTTTAATTTTGTGTGGGTGGAGAGAATTGGCCAAAATTGATTAGGAAGAGTTACTTACTAATAAGGCTCGAATAGGAGGTAGGCAGAACAAGGAGAATATCTACTATTGTTAGGACTTCATTCTAGAGCTCAAGAACCAAAAATTCTTCCTTCTAAAAAGTCCTAAGCTTTAAGATATCAGTGTCAACTAAAAATACTTCTTTGGTCTTTTTAGTTGCCAGCAGAAAGGGAGTGGGGAAAGTAGTGCATTCCTTAAATGCTTCAGATAATTGCTTGGCAGCTGAAGCTGTTGGCCCACAAGATTATTACTGGAGAGAATGATTGATGACTCTTGGCTATGGATGTGTCCCATTGGAGAATATACATCCAGGGGTGGGGGAAGACCAGGGTCAAGGGTGAAATGAATGATGTGTCTTAGTGTCAGCTGCACCTAGGTAACGCAGATATGATAACTCCTAATAAATCAATCTTTATTCTGAGAGATGTGGCTAGAGACTTATGATTTGAATGGGGATGAATTTGTCAGAGCCCTAACAATCATTTTCCCCTTGTCATTTTTAAAAGAAGTTATTCATGTCCCAAAGGTTCTTTTTTCCAAGTCAACAGGACTTTCTTGGGTTTCTTTTCTCTTGAAAATGTTTCACTTCTCATCCAAGAAGCTTCTTCAATTCTGAGCTTTTTGGATGAGAAGTGTAATGTTTTCAAGGAATAAAACTAAGAAAGTCCAGTTGCTTTTTGGAAAAAAAAGGATCTTTGGGACAACCATGGCCTGGATGATTGAGAATCTCCATAAAAGTTCTACATGCCACTCTTACTATAAACCTTCTCCCAAATCACCTATGAATGGGATGGACGAGAATTCCCAGAATGATGTTAGCCTGCTAGCTGGGAATGGTGCTTACCATAGCCTAACACATCTAACTTGGGGGAAGGCTCATTGAAGGAACATGATGAATTTAACTAAAATTAACTAAATGTCAGTGGTTGAAAAGGAAAGTCAGCCATACTTTGCAAAACATATGCTGGGCTCCTGATGAGATATTGATTGATATTGACTTGTGCAGGATTTTTTCCCCTCTCTCAAAAGGCAAGAGAATAAAGTGATTAATCTTTCTCAGTTCTCCCCTCCCCCAAAAAGTGACTCGTGGCTTCTGATTGCAGGAGGCCATGTTTTGCTCTCATCGCCGAAAGCTGAAGCTTGTTTGAAGAGTAACTTGTTCCAGCGAGCAGGAAGATGTTCTTGGAAGATGGTGGCCAAGGAATGAGAAAGAACTTGGCTTCTTCTCCATTCTGCATCAGTGTCTCTTGAAAGCTCTCCAGCCTACTCTTAAGTATGGTTTTTAGTATTCATGGAAACTTCTCCTTTGGAGCTGATGAAGGATGGGGATTTGGCACGAGCAGCTTTCCTTTTGGGAGGTTCTCCACCTGTCATCTATTCACATCTAGCTTTCCCTCTAAAAGTTACCTTAAAATGAAAGCCCCCCTCCCTTACTATATGTCCCCCCATGATTATTGACACTGACTTTCCAAGAGGCTGTGCAGTCTTCTCAGGCATTTTTCCAGTTCTACTTGGAGATGTTGGGGATGGAATTCATCTGCAGACCTTCTGTCCTAGAGCTTTCTACCATGTTTCCCCCAAAATAAGACTGGGTCTTATATTAATTTTTGCTCCAAATGACGCATTGGGGCTTATTTTGTGGTTAGATTTTGTTTTTTGGGAAATACAGTACTAAAGGCATCCATCCGGTTGATGATCTTAACTGGGCCTTATATTTGGGATAGAGCTTATATTATGAGCATCCTGAAAAACCATGCTAGGGCTTGTTTTCCAATTGGATCTTATATTTGGGGAAAGAGGATATTAGTGTCATGAAAGACCCCAGGATTCCTTCCAGGATTCAAAGGACACAGCCCACTTGAGAAGCAGTGAAAGTTTGAGATGGAAGTTGCGTAACCTACAAGGCTGCTTTTTTATCTCCAGGTAAAAAGCCCTGGACCTGAATGAAATCCACAAGCTTCTTTGTTATTCTTTTCTTTTCTTTTTTTAGAATGGACACCTCAATATAAATTTGTTTATTCAGTGCATGGTTGTATACAACAAATAATAAACATCTCCTTTGTACAAAGCGACTGGAAACAGCTCATCCTGGCCCAATATCTGCTTTGTACACATTATCTTTGACAGAGAGCAATGCACAAAATCTTAAACAGATCATGCAACTTCTGAAACCAGTCTCCAACTTCCTCTCATGCAAGAGATATGATGAACTCAACAGAAACTTAACTTCCTCTACCTCCCTGGTTGCATTACTTGTTGTTTCCTTTAAAAACAACAGAGAAGGAAAATACAATTCCAGCCTCTTGCAAATAGAAAGTAAGGATTCAGGAAGGAGAGTCCTTGGTGGACCTGGGACTGCCCTGATGATGATACCTAGTTGGGTCATGAAATGTCTGCAAAAAAGCCACCAAGCTCAGTGAGCACCAAGGATCCCACAGTTCAAACCTGAGCGACAAATGTTTCCATCTATTGGATTCAAAAAGGTTCCTATATTGAGATTGATGCTTGTACCTTTTCTTCTTCCACCAAGATCTACACAATTTCCAGCCAGATTTTAGAAATCCACCCCCATCCTTTCTTGTCTTAACAGCCTCTCCTCTCTCAAGGCAAGACCAGGAGAGATTAACTTCCTTCAACCCCAACCAACTCAACAGGCTGGATTGCAATTCCTTTCCGTGTAGTAGGCTTTTCCCAACTTAAACCTTCAACTCTCCACCCAAATTTTCAGGGAAGCAAAAAAGGAAAGATGTTTACAAATAAGATGTCATGGTTTCCCTTTATAAAAATGGAGTTAAGTCACTTTAGTTCCACAGTTTCTGTCTTTAGAAAAAAGAAGGTATGTCCACAGGTTTTGCATTTTTGTTTTTGTTTTAAATATGATACACAAAATTAAAAGAAGAGTGGAGGGAAGAGGAGGAGGAGAGAAAAAAGAAAGAAAAGGACATGTACATTGTGGGAAGAACTGGATTCACCCTGTTTTTTTTTTAAAAAATAATTATTTTCCACAGACGGGGAAATTAACACTCACCTCGGTTCCTACAGACTTGGGGGTATAGCATGAGGGCTTGGAAAGGATGACTACAAATCTATAAAAAACTGTATATATCTCAGTGTGTGTTAAAATCACAAGAACACTTTTTATTTTTATTTTGCTGGAGCCTGAGATTTACTGCGAATCCGGCTCCAAACCTGATTTATTGATTATTTTTCCTCAAGATTACACTAGCGTATCAGCAGGATTTTGCTTTGCTTGTAAAGACACAGCTCAAGGCGCCTTCAAGAGAAGAGATCCCTCCCCAAAAATGCCAAAAAAAAAAGAGAGAGAGATATATTCAGATTTCTTTTCCTGACCAAGCTTTATGATATATAAAATGGCAAGCTGGAAAAAAAAAAAGCAGAGGGTATACAGAGTCCCCCTTCCCCACTCTGAACCATTCATATATAAAACACTAAATATTGAAATTTCCCTCAAAGAGCAAAGGAAAGAGAAAGAAAGAAAGATCTTTGACAGGGTTTCTGTCTCAGTTAGAAAGCCAAGTGTGTTTTTAAATTTTGCAGGATTTTTTTTTTATTTTTTTCTCCCGCAAGACCATCGGTGAAGATAAGAAGCAACGGCAGGCTCAATGTGAGGTCATAGCTTCATGTTTGCCTGGCTAGGCCCATGTTTGCACAAGCGCATTTTATACCAATGGGGAGGGGGGTGAAATCAATCTTTTCTTCGACACGAATCATTTATGAATGATTTGGGGACCTCCGGAAAGTCCAAAGTAGCTGATAAAAGGCCCGAGAGGCCTATCCCAGTTTGTTGGCTTTGTTGGGAAGGGCTGAACGGTAGGTTTCGCAAAAATAAGGATTCCATGGCAGATCCTAAAGGTTAAAAAGTTCCACCAATGCTCCTTCTCCACCTCTTCCTTTCACCGTCCTGGCTACGTTGATTCGTTTTGGCTCATAGATTTGCCGCCATTCAAAGCTCCGGAGACGCTTCTGCTTTTCGTTGGGGTACCACTACCAGACCGTGAGAATTCAGTAAGGTCGTGGAGGGAAGGTTCTTTGTACATGGCCACTGGTTGGAAGGAGGAGAAAGGAAAGTCAGAGAAGAATCACAGATGGATCTCCTCCTTGAACAGGAGGTTGGGCTAGAAGATCTCCAAGATCCCTTCCAACCCCCATGAGTCTAGGTTTCTAAGTTTATCCAGAAACTGACTTCCAGGAGATTGTTCCTCAACCAGAAGAGGTGGGAAGCTTAACCTGATGGCTACTCAATGGATATTGGGTCAACTAAAGTTTCCTCACCTAGCCTTCCACAAGGGGTTCAAATCAGTGGTGGGATTGCCACTGGTTCAGTGGGTGTGGCTTGGTGGGCGAGTTTTGTGGGCGTGCACACAAATTGTGCAACAAACACAGACTTTATGCAAGTGCAGAGGCATTCCAACTCACCTCCTGCAAGCTGGCATGATCCCGGTCACTTCAGCAGCTGCGCAAAGCAGCTGTGCTTCAAAAGCAGAAGATAAAGGTGAGTGTGGAAACTCGGGCAGGAAGGTAGGCCCAACAGCAGAGCAGTGGAGAGAACTGGATTGGTCTCCGCTGCTCATTGCCGCTACTAGCTCCACAGAACTGGGCCGAACTGGTAGCATACCACCACTAGTTCAAATGGGAGGGAAGACTTAGAAGTGCCCCTGGAAGTCATTAAAGAGGAGACAGGATAGGAAAATATGCCCAGAAATGTGACTATTTGCAGCATTTAGCTCATGTGTTTTCAAGAAGAATATTAGTGCAAGATCCACCTCGAGGACAAAAGAGAGGAGCAACACTCTCTAGAAATTTCATTTATTTTTGGCTAACTGCTGGGGAATTTGCAAATAGAAGACATAGGTGATCAACCTGAAGCAATCAGGCTGCAACCAAACCCCAGATCCATCTTCTCCAACCCTGGCTCTGTCTAGATGTGTTAGATCCCAAAGGCCCTTTTCAAGAGGCAACTGGACTTCCTGTTTTTTCTTTGAAGACATTTTGCTTCTCATCCAAGAACCGTCTTCAGCTCTGACGATAGTGGGGAATGGAAGGATATATTATCCTCGCAGACAGCTAGTCATTTGCACCCTTTTGGAGAGACGTTGAAGCTACTTGGAGGAATATCTGCCTCATCAGCTTCACTGAAGTGGTGCAAATGGGTGTGGAGCCTTTTTGGAACTGTTGATCTCAACAACTTTCTCAAAGACTGCAAATGACCAGCTGTATGCAAGGAGTACATATCCTTCCCTTCCCCACCATCCAGTCAGAGCTGAAGAAGCTTCTTGGATGAGAAGCGAAACGTCTTCCAAGAAAAACCCAGAAAATCCAGTTGCCTCTTGAAAAAAACACCTTTGGGACAACCAGGACCTGGATGACTGAGAGCCTCCATAGACAGGTATGCTAGATGTTGCTTCCATTTGGGCCTTCTCCCCACCCACTCATTTTGTGCGCGCGCGCACACACGCACACACACTCAATAGAGCAGAAGACAAAGGCCAATCTTCCAATAAACTCTCAAAGCCCCTCTAGAGAAACATGCAAAAGGAATTCTCAAGCACCCCGAGAAACAAAATGGCAGGAGGGAAAAACAAATTGTATTCAAAGTCCTCTGCAAGTACCTGAGGATATCCAAAGGGTCAGGGGTGGGCTTCAAAAATTTTAGCAAGGGGTTCTCTGCCAGTTGCTGGGTGGGCGTGGCCATGGTGGGCGTGGCCTAGTCAGCCTCCTGCACCATGTTGGCGGGGGAGAATCTTTGCCCTCCCTGGGCTCCGGAGGCTCTCTAGAAATTGGAAATGGGCCCATTTCCGGCCTTTCCAAACTTCCAGGAGGTCCATTTTTTTCCCTTCCTTGAGTCTCTGTGCATGCCCTGCACTGACCTGCGTCCAAAACAGGCCACGTGGGGACTCCTGGGAAGGGAGGGGCAGGGTGGGCAGGGCCAGCCAGGAGTGGGATTTGGGGGTTCTCCGAACTTCACAGAATCTTAGCTAGGGGCTCTCCCGAAACCCCTGCAAACCCCCAGCAGCCCTGCAAAGGGTGTTACCTTTTAGCGGTTTGGGAAGAAAATGTGCAGCGGGCTTGTTTTTCTTCACATGATTCCCTTTCATGACCTCGCCTTCTTTGTTGAGGCCCAAGTACCAACCTCTTCCCGATTGCATCTGCCGGTAGATCATGGAAGAATACGTGACGTAATAGTTTTCAAAAACGGATTCTTTGAACTTGCATTCCGGTGTGAAGTGCTCCTGCAGGGAAAGGGGGAAAGGGGGAGGAGGAGGAGGAGGAAAGAGAAATGTAAGAAAGAAAGAAAGAAAGAAAGAAAGAAAGAAAGAAAGAAAGAAAGAAAGAAAGAAAGAAAGAAAGAAAAAAAGAAAGAGAAAAAGAAAGAGAAAAAGAAAGAAATATTTGCACAACGTCCCATCTGTTAATGCAGAAATGATTCGATATTTTGCTGGCCTCCACCTCTCCCTGCTCTACTTTCCTTCCGCCGTAATGTAGTTTGGGAGCAGATGGGCCACTGCCTCTCCAGGCCATCACAACGTCTGAAGTGAAGAAATATCGATCTGGAAGAAGAAATTTTGCTACTCCATCATGATGGGCAGATCAAGAGGAGCCCTGAATGGAGACTGGGGGGAGAGAGGGGTTTAGTATGGGTGGATGGGTGGGGAGAAATTCAGATCAAAGGATGGCCGTTGAGAGTAAATGCTCTTTTACCAAGTGGCTGATATTAACACAACATTGACCAGCTACCTCATTACATTGCGATTATTTATTTATGGCTTCTTATCTGGATCACTGAAGACCTGGGTTCTTTTGAAAGCTTGCGATGATGATTGGGAAGCCAATATCATTTGAACCATGATTTATTTTACACCATGGGTCTTTAGGAAGCGCCAGGGTTCTGCAAGAAGCAGTCACAACCAAGAGTGGTCTGCTACGGATTTGCCAGTTATGGCTGGTTCGAAAAACCACCAAATCCCACCACTGGCTGGCCACCCCATCCCTCCCCTCACAGGAGTCTTCACACAGCCCATTTTGGTAAGTGCAGGGCCTGCACAGAGGGTCAGGGAGGGGGAAAAGGGGCCACCCAGAAGTTCTGGGAAGGCTGGAAATGGGCCTGTTTCCGGCTTCCAAAGGAGCCCAGGGAGGCCATTTTGCCTTCCTGGAGGCTCGAACAAAGTCTCTGGAGCTTGGGGAATGCAAAAAGAGACCCCCTCCACTGTGGTGCAGGAGGCCATCTAGGCCAGCAATAGCAAATCTTTTTGTTGTGGTTGCCAAACGTACGATAGCATGTGTGTGTGCGTGCTGGCACCCATAATGCAATGCCCCTTACCCACCTTGTGCCCATGCGTGCAACATCCCCACCCTGCCCCCTTACCTGCACTGCGCATGCATGCACCTCCCAGCTGATTTTTGGCCTGTTTGAGGCTGTTTTCATCCTCCTGGAGGCTCGAGGGAAGCCTCTGCAGCCTCGGGAGGCCGAAAAACAGGCCTTCCGGAAATACTAGAAGTGCAGTGCAGGTACATTTGGCTGGGGCTCGCGTGACTGCACAAATGGCTCTGTGTGCCACCTGTGGCACACATGCCATAGGTTCACCATCAAGGGTCTAGGCCAGGCCCACCCTGGCCACACCCACCCAGCAACTGGGCAGAGAACCCATTGCTGAAATTTTTGAAGCCCACCTTTGTCTTAACTGGAAATGGCTCCTGTCATATATTTAGAAGAACCTCCATGAAAAGGTTTCACGAGACAAGTACTTCTAAAGTCACTGAGAATATATTTGTGGAACAAAACTCCACACTGGTGACAGGAAGAGCATCCAGTCCTGAAAACACTCTGTTCAGTTGCCCACAAAGGATTATGGGGAAATTAAAAGAAGATGATGAATACGGAATGTTGACTAGTCAGATTGATCCTGCCTTGGGATTTATATGTGCACAGCGTGCCGTGGATGTGCATATATTTCACATGCTCACAGGTAGATATTTATTTAAGACACGGCATAAGGAGCCAATGACGGTCTTCTTCAAGTCACAAAAAAACCCAACAACAGAAAAAAACCACGCATTGAAGTAACGTGGTGGGAAGGAGATGGGACACCATGGAGCTCATCATCCAATTAAGAGCACTAAAAGAGAACCCTGGAGTGTGTAGAGAAGGTGATTATAGCTTCAGTACAGTAATTTGCTGTGTTTAGGGACTGCACAACTTGCTGCAATCAAAGATGGATGTTCAAATTAGGAGCCCAGCCACTCTGCTGTCATCAAGCCAATTCCTTCTGAGGGCTCCTTGCAACAATTTCAGCCCAAAGAACCATTTCTGTAGACGGGCGTCTTTTTGAGTTTCATTCATGCCCAGAAGACAAATGCTTGAATGCAGAATTGCCTGAGGATATATACAATCCTGGCCAGGAATGGCCTTCAAAAAATTTAGGAAAGGGTTCTCTGCTCAGTTGCTGGGTGGGTGTGACCTCACTGGCCTCCTGCACCCCTTCCTTTCTTCCTTCCTTCCTTCCTTCCTTCCTTCCTTCCTTCCTTCCTTCCTTCCTTCCTTCCTTCCTTCCTTTCCTTCCTTCCTTCCTTCCTTCCGACTTAGCACTAACACTCAGACTTATATAGTGCTTTACAGCCCTCTCTAAGTGGTTTGCAAATTCAGCCTCTTGCCCCCAACAATCTGGGTCCTTGTTTTATTGACCTCAGAAGGACGGAAGGCTGAGTCAACCTTGAGCCGGTCAAGATCGAACTTCAGACTTCAGGCAGAGTTAGCCTTGCAATACTGCATTCTAACCACTGTGCCACCAGAACTCCTTTTAGAAATGGTTGGAAAGCCTTAGACTTCCTGTTTGAACAAGCCAACAAACATTGGAAAGAAAGCAGATGAAATAAAAGCAAGATTGAAAAAAGAGGATTAAGAAAAGCCCGATGGAAGATTCCTTTTGCTTTGTCATAACTGATTTTTGTCATATCAAATTAGATAAATACCAACATTGAGCAACAATGAAGACGCCTCCTAGGAAAAGGTAGGAGGTAATGGCCTTGATGTCGGATACCTTTGAAAAATGAGTCCATTGATAATTAAGTCTTCAAAAGCAACCAGGATGATTAGGGGACTGGAGGCTCAAACATAGGATGAATGGTTGCAGGAACTGGGCCTGGCTAGTCTAGGGAAGAGAAGGACCAAGGGAGACAGGATAGCAGTCTTCCAATATTTGAGGGGCTGCCACAGAGAGGAATAAGGGGTCAACCTGTTTTCCAAAACCCCCAAAGGCCAGACAAGGAATGGAAACTGATCAAGGAGAGACTCAACCTAAAAATAAGGAGACATTTTCTGACTGTAAGAGCAATCTTCCCATGGAACAGAAGTTGCCTTTGGAAATTGTGGGAGCTTCATCCCTGGAAGCTTTCAAGGAGAGACTGACTGCCAGCTATCAGAAATAGTGTAGGGTCTCTTGCTTTGGTGGGGGGTTGAACTATATGACCTACAAGGTCCCTTCCAACTATCTTAATCTGTAAAAAAGGAGGAAGGTCACTGTGGCTTGCAAGTTTGCAAAGGGGGCTAATCTGGATCAGGGAGTATCTGCTCACTCCCACATCCCAGCCTGGGAAAATCTCCTTTAAAATAAACACCCTGATTTCACCAAATTCATTTGAATTTGTTCAAGGATACCTGGCTGCCTTCCCAACCTCTTTGCAAAAACTCAACATAGCTCGTCTTTTCTATGGTTCACATGGCTTGTTAACCCAGGTGCCTAGCTTTTTATTCATCAGAAATCAGACAAGAACTTTAATTTAAAATGTCACAACATTGAGTGATGCTTTTGACAGAACAGTAACAAAGCTGCAAGGTTAATGAGGAATAGGTTAATTTCCTAAGGCAACAAAACCGCCACACCTTCCATTCTCCTGTCTCTCCTCCAAAGTGATCAATCCTAAATTAAATAAAGTGAGGTAGGTAAGCTCACACAAAGAAGTGGAAATTAGCAGCCAGGAAAAGTGAACAATAGAAGAGGCAACACAAACAGAAAGTTAATATGTGATAATACGTATGCAGCAGTCAGTAAGAGGGAAAAATGAACAGTTTTAAATCATCAAAATTGAAAGACAATAAGATAATACCCTGGCTTGACTGTTCATTTTCCTTCCATTTTTCTTGGCAATCTTCTGTCATCTCAAAAATCCTATTTTCTTGCAAAAAAAATTAAAATCTTTGAATTGAACTGGACTCCTAGTCTTAACCAACATCGCAGCAGCAAAGAAATGTTTTGTTATTCTCTTTTGTCCGAGATTTTCTTTTCTTTTTTTAAAATTGTATTCTTGTCTGTCAGAATTGTCTGAAATTTCGAGTTAGTTCTCATCCAAGATCCAAATCAAGCAGAGGAGATGTTCAGCAGGTTCTGACCAGTTCTGTAGAACTGGTAGAGGAAATGTTGAGTAGTTTGGAGAACCAGTAAATACCACCTCTGACTGGCTCTGCCCCCATCTATTTTCCACCTCCTGAGTTCCAGCTGAATGGCTGGGTCTCCTTTGGTTGCCCTGCACAGGAGTACAGAGCTGGAAATCAGGTTAGTGGGGTGGGGAGGGAATGGGGATTTTGCAATAACCTTCCCCTGCAGCGCCCACCAAGTCACACCCATCGAACCGGTAGTAAAATTTTTTGAATCCCAACACTGGAATCAAGGGTAAAGATCAAGGATTCCTCTTGGACTTGAACACATGCTAAAAAAGATCTGTAAACCCCCTTTCTCTTTAGGATTGCAAACCACAAGACACCAAAACTATTAATTGAAGGAGTCCTTTCTTATTTCACGGGCCATTACACAGCAATGTATAAGACTCTCCCTTTAAAAATTAGTTCTGTCTTTGTCTCAGTGATATTTTAATTTCATTTGTTTGGTTCTATTCCAAACAACGGGCCTGGACAATCGCGGCTCACAGCTGGGATTCAGTGCAGAGACTTTGCAGTAAGATGGCTGAGTCCCATTGGCCCAGTTGGAAGTTAAAGAAGTGATTAGCAGATTCTGGTGGAAAAAAGACTCTTTAATACTTTGAGAAAGCAGAAAAATCCTCCCTTCCTTTCCTTCCTTGATTTCCTTCCTTCCTTCCCTCTCTTCCTCCTTCCTTGCTTGATTTCCTTCCCTTTGATTCCTTCCTTCCTTTCCTTCCTCTCTCCTTCCCTCCCTTGATTTTCTTCCTTTTTTCCTTTCCTTCCTCTCTCCCTCTCTCCTTTCCTCCATCCCTCCTTAATTTCCTTCCTTCCTTGATTTCCTTCCCTCCCTCCCTCCCTCCCTCCCTCCCTCCCTCCCTCCCTCCCTCCTTCCTTCCTTCCTTCCTTCCTTCCTTCCTTCCTTCCTTCCTTCCTTCCTTCCACTGTTCCCTTCAATTGATTCTGTGCCCCAATATGCAATTGGGATTAAAGCCATATGCAAGTCAATTTGAAAACAATCTGTATACCATCTTTTGATAAAATGGCCCCAAAACAATCCATCGGCATGAGGGGTTGCCAGAACAGTCCAGCTCCCCAGCAACTTGATAAAATAACCACATTTTCATCTGTTTCCTAACCCCCCCCAAAAAACACGAGTGTGGATTTTCTCCCTCCCCACCCCAGACTGTCAGCCTCTGTCTGGTTAACTCCATCCCACAATATTCTTCTGTCTCCTGCCTTAATCACCGTCTCACTTGTTTCATCATTTGATTTCTGCATGCTAAATTATAAGTTTCGCGGGCGACTGTTGTTAGGAACGCCATGGGTACAGCAGGCAAAGGAACAAATAACAATAATAAACGCCAAGGAAAGGGGGAATTTGTTATTTAAATTGGACTGTGGCAACCAAAGCAGCATTTCAGGCAAACAAGATTAAATGAGGAGGAGACGCAGACATGCCAACCGAGGGAGGAAAGCAGATCGATAGGAAGTCATTTGAAAATATAAAAATATGAGCTTTTCTCTCTCCCCCCTCCCTACCTAATTGAGCCAGTCAGCATTATTAAATTAAGGCTTTCTCGAGATGAAAAACTACCAAGCCTTTCTGACTTGCTCTTCTCCTCACCCCAAGTGCCAAGGTGCAGTTATAAAATCACAGGGGTGAATGAACTTTCAAGATCTCTTTTTAAGCCACCTCCAGCCAAGAAATAGTAGCAGTACCAGTGGTGTGGTTTGGTGGGCAGGGCATGGCATGGCTTGGTGGGTGTGGCAGGGGAAGGATACTGCAAAATCCCATTCCCTCCCCACCCCACTAGTCTGCTTTCCAGCTCCGTTCTCCTGTGCAGGGCAACAAAAGGAGACCCATCCAATCAGCTGAGACTCAGGAGGCAGAGAATAGATGCGGTTGGTGGGGCCAGTCAGAGGCGGTATTGGCCGCTTCTCTGAGCTACTCAAAATTTCCGCTACCAGTTCTCCACAACCGGTCTGAACCGGCTGAAAACCACATCTTGTCAATCTGTCTCAGGCTGCTGGCATGGATAGGATTCCACCATGGACAATAGAATTTGGCACAGTCAGAGCAATGGGCATTATATGCCAAAGGTCCTGATGTCAAATCTTAGGGTCTTCAGACAGGGCTGTGAAAATCCTGGCGAGAAAAATATCTAGTCTATATAGACCCGTGATGGTGAATCTATTGCAGGCATGCCAGGGGTGTCACACAGAGCCCTCCCTGTGGACACGCAGCCATCAGCAGCTGCTCTTCTGGTTTCTGGTGCCAGTTGGTCTTCTCAGGCACTGGAGCACTGGAAAACAGTCTGCAAACAGCCCGAAAAAACAACCTCAAAGCCTGCCTGGAAATGGCACAAAACTGCCCTGAAAACTGCCAAAACAATCACCAAAAATGACCTGAAAATGCCCCCCAAAATGACAAAAAAACCAGGCATGTGCACATCAGCTAGTTGGTCTTTGGGTTTCTGGCAATCTGGCATGCACATTCTGGTTTGGGCACTTGGTGCCGAAAAGGTTCACCATCACTGATATAGACCAATCTTCCTTGCTTGTGTTTTCCAGTTTGCTTGGTGATTGGAGGTGATAGGTGAGGGAGGGGATGGGGTCAGCTGGTTCGTGACTGTTGTTTTTTCTGCGAGGTCTCTTCCCAGCTTTGCCCAAACTTTTCAATCTGAAAAAGGGTTCTGGGAGAAATACAAGTCTAGGAAGCCAGATGGATTGCTGTGGAGATGATCCCATTGTGAGAAGCTAGGTATTTAAAAGCCCTTCTCGAGCTACCTGGTACCCATCTAAAGTACAAGGATGCTACATTTCCAGCTGTGAAGCCTTGGCAAAAATGGTCTTTTCCTGGGGAAAAAAAAAGCTGACAAAAAAATTGTGCAAGGTATTTTCCTTGGAAGTAAAACAAAAATCCATGTGAGATAACTCAAAGCTTCCCCATTACAGAAAGAACTTCTTGTAGCTCTGTCTTTCTCAACTTCCACAACCTTAAGAGGTATGGAGTTCAACATATTGGCTGGGGAATTCTGGGAGTTGAAGTCCACACCTTGTAAAGCTTGATGGCTGGGGAATTCTGGGAGTTGAAGTCCATACCCCTTAGCTGCTGAGATTGAGAAACATTGTCCAAATTCTCACAACTCCGATTGTCTCTGAGACATGTGGAATGAAGGCAATTGGCCAAGAAACCTGGAAAGGATCCAGTTAGGAAATGCTAGCCAAAGCCATCTCATTTTAAAAGAGAGGAGGTGCCCTGATTTCACTCCTGCCCCCACCCCTCAAACACACTACCTTCTAATCAGACCCCCCCCCCCTTGCAAAAAAGCTATGTTGCATTGGGCAGCAATTCATCTCACATTATCTCAGCTATCCATCTTCATGAGTCCCCTTCTCCAAAACCAACTCTCAGCAGCAGCAGAAAAATAAGAGTGCATCTAAAATCCCAAATGTAGGTTTGTTCTCTCCCATTGAGGAACCTTGGTTTGCCCTTATGCAGGTTTCTTGTTTTGAAGGAACCATTTCAAAGCCCACGAGGTCTTCAGTCTTGGTGTGACAACAAGAATGGTTGGAAGAGTGATTGATTAATTTGAAGCTGGTCCTTTGCTTTTCATTTCCTATTCTGAATGAGTAACAACAACAGCAAGGGGGGAAGGGACGCAACTTGAAATTCTCAGAATATGCTGGCAGCAGAAGAGAGGGGGAATAACCTACTAGCAGAGCTTCTTTTCTGCAAACACATTGTAAGAATCATCCTCATCCTCATCACAAAATGCCATGCTGCTTGGATTTGCACATATATTATACTGATACATTAGAACATCCTAAGTTGCTAGGAAGAATTTGACACCTGATTAGTTCTTGGGAAGAATTTGAAGGCCAACTTCCATTAAAGAGCTGGTATTTGTTATTTCACCTTGTATATACAGCTAATGACAAGACTTGGCAATGGCTAAGAGCAGGAACATCGAAGAACATCACAAAAGGGCTGATTCTGACTGCCCAGAATGTTGGAAATGCAAAAGCAATTAGGGTATCTTTTTCCATATGTGGTGGACATGCCCAGAAGCCAAGATATATTGGAGTAGAATTAAAAAGTGGTTAGAGTAAATAGCAAAAAAATGAATTTAGACCATACCTTTTTTTACTGGGAATAATAAGAGGAGAATATACCAAAAAAGACAAATATATCATCTTACATGTAACAACTGTGGCTAGAATGCACAGTACTGGAAACAGGATAAGATATCACCTGAGGGGATAGTGATAAAAAAGATTTTGGACTGTGTGGAAATGGTCAGGCTTACTCTAGAGTTCAAAGATAGAGTTGAATCAGAGTATTATTTGGTCTGGGACATCTGGTACGCCTAGTTAGATAATAGAAACAAAAGTAATATTGTAACTAATGTGTGAATATGAATGTTGATGATGCTGTAATGTTATAAAAAGTGTTTATGTGTTATAAACTGTTGGAAAATCCTTAATAAAAATACTGGAAAAAAAAGAACAAATGCCTACAATGGCAAAGTTAAGACAACCACATATGCCCCTTCTGCAAAGAAGCTGTAGAAACAGTGAATCCCCTGGTGAGCTGCTGCAACAGAAGATCACAGGCTGACTACAAGCAGCGGCATGACAAAGAAGCAACAATGGTGCATTGCAATGTCTGCCCAAAACACCATTTGCGTATAAGGAAGAACGGGTGGGACCACAAAATAGACACAGGAACTGAAAATGAAGAAGCTAAGGTGCTCTGGGATTTGGGAATTCAAACCAACAGGCACCTGTCACATCACACCCCAGGCTTAATAATTGTTGATAAGAAAGACATCTGGATAATGGACAACCAAACACAACAGACAAGAAAGAATCGAGGGAAAAAATCACAAACTAGAAAAAAAAAAACCACAAACAGAAATAAAACAACTGTGGCTAAAAAAAAGCAAAGATATAACCAACAGTAACAAGAGTCTTGGATGTTAAGAAAGATTATTTTTAAAAGCACCAAGTAAGAAGTAATTTTGCATTTGTTCTTATAATTGCTATAAAAAAAGCAGAAGGTACTTCTTTCTATTTTTTTCCTCTCTGTCTTTTTGGCATCTCCTTTGTTTTTTTTTCTCCTGTTTCTTTCCCCTTTGTGTTAGTTCTTGTTCGTTTTTAATCTTTTGTTGAACATTCTTAATGAACATGATAAAAAAGATCTCCATATGATAGCAAATAAGAAATACATAAAGCCCGCTGAACATAAAACTGGAATGCAAAACATGAAATGGCAACCCATCAGCCATCCTTGAACACAGTTCACAGACTCACTTAAATTCAGAAACACACACAAAATTCAGAGGTTCTTCCATTCAGGCACCTCCCGTCTCCCTTCCTCCCTCCTGCTTCAATCTTTTAGACATTGGCAACAGCTTAAGTTCTGAATCAATCTGCATCCAGAGCTTGTCATATCACAGGGATATATTCATTAGTCCATTTCATCAAACTTTCTCCAAGCTTGCAAAAGCCTGGCAGGCAGATTTTTCTGAAGCTGCAATTATTTTTTTCCCCACAAAATGTTCATCCAGGTTTCCCATCCTTGGATCAACCATTCTTCCCCCTTCCTCTCATTTTCTCTAAGCTAGCCTGATGTTAAACTTGTAAGCCTCATCATCACTTTCCAAAAGATGGAATGATGACTCCTCTTTGATGGACTTTGATAGATGAAGCCACTGAAAAGAATCCAAGCTGCTGTAACCCTCCTCCTTCTCGTGGTATGACATTCTACACATTAAAGACAATATTCCTTCTCTGATTTGTTTCTAACAAATCTTGATTTGACCTTGACTCGGATGGGAATACTGCCAGGAAACAGCAACAAGGAAGTTAGAAAAAAAAATATTCCAAATAAGGCAGTGACAATCTCTTGTTGCTGCTAAATCGTGGTGACTATAGAAGTGAGAAGTTCAGCTTGAATGGAACTGGAGTTGACTTATAATCTCCAGCCCATTAGTTGTGAGCTGGTGAGTCATGGAGCTAGAACAGAAGAACCAAAAACAAAAAAGAAAAATCTACTTTTTTTCTTTACATTGGCTATATGTTCTGCATTCTTCTCATTCTTCCAAACCCTTTTAAAAATATTCTTCAATTAAAAAGCAGAACTGGAAAAGAATTTGGAGAAGGAGGAAGAAGAGTCAGAGGAGGAGAAGAAAAACAGGGTTCTGTTTATATTTGTGTTACAACACTTTATAACATTTCAGATGGCATAAATTTGTGCCATTTAGCTGCCTATATTAAACTGAAGATGTCTTAGCTGGATGGATATCAATCTCACCAGAAGAGAAGGAGGAGGTGTAAAGAGGAGGAGGGGGAGAGGAAGAGGAGGAGGAGGGGAGAAGGAGAGGAGAAGGAGGAGCAGGAGAAACAGGAGCAGGAGAAGGAGAAGAAGGAGGAGGAGGAGAAGAAAAAGGAGAAGGAGGAGAAGGAGAGGAGGAGGAGGAAGAGGAGGAGGGGAGAAGGAAAGGAGGAGGAGGAGGAGGAGAAGGAGAAGGAAGAAAAAGAGGAGGAGAGGAGGAGGAGGAGGAGGAGAAAGAGGAGGAGGAGGAGAGGGAAGAAGGAAGGAAAAAAGAAAGAAGAGATTCTTTCTCTCTCCCCTGCCCCCACCAAGTCCACCCTCAAAGAAATGTTGTGGTGATACTTCTAAACAGCAGCAGAATTAATTCCTCCCTGCCATCACAAAATTACTCAATGGTGAAAGGGAACACGAGTCAACCGCTCAGTTGGGTCGCTTGAGGGAGGGAGAGGTTCTCTAAAAGCCCTTTTAGCAACTTCTCTTGCCGCACATCAAAACGGGGGACGGGGAACAACAAGATGCATTGAGTAGCATTTCCTGGAGTCAACTGCATTTCAGAACATTTCCCTTCCTTCTCTTTTGGTCTTTCTTTTCCTGTAAGCCTCCTGGGTCTCATCGATCCCACTTCCTCCCACCCTGGAATCATCTGCTAAGCCTTCTATATTCTTCTGTCCCCAGTTTCCCAAACCGTGGGCTGGTTCTTGGAGATTGTTGAGAAGAATAGAAGACACAGGGGAATGAGACAGGCATTAGACTTGCATGAAAATGGTGGCTTGCCCAGTCAATTTTAACCCTTTCTCGGAGGGCTTGAAAAGATATTGCATGTAATACATATGTATTAACCACAGCTAGAATTCTTATTTGCTCAGAATTGGAAAAGTGACAAGATACCAATAGAGGGGAAAGTAATTGAAAAACAAATATTTGAATGTGCAGAAATGAATAGACCAACATTGGAAATTCAAGAAAAAGAAGAACTTGAATATTACATGATATGGAGTTTATTTTACCAATGGTTAGAAAATAAAACAAATTAAAATGGATTAGATGTATATATAAAACAATAAGAGGAGATTGTAAAATAGATACATTGGATATTACTTATGTGAAAGTGTGATTACTGTTATGATAAGAAGAGTATTAATTATAAGCTGTAAGCACGTGAAATATGTACCTCATCGCCACATGGTTGAAATGAAATGGATTTATTATATATAAAATTTACAAAAAAATAATTAAAAAAAGAAAAAAAAAGATATTGCATGTAAAGAACAGGGAGGATGACCTTGAAGGACAGAGGGCAGATCCATCACCAGAGCAATGTTCAAATAACTGGGGCTTAAGCCCTTAAAAAAAAAAAGCTTAAGAAAACACAGTAGAAAGGACCCATCCTACTGGGGGCTCAGTGGCTAAGACACTGAGCTTGTCGATCAAGAAAGGTCGGCAGTTTGGTGGTTCGAATCCCTAGCGCTGCATCACGGAGTGAGCTCCCGTTCCTTATCCCAGCAGCTTCTGCCAACCTAGCAGTTCAAAAGCATGTAAAAAAAAAATGCAAGTAGAAAAATAGGGATCACATTGGTGGGAAGGGAACAGTGTTCTGTGTGCCTTCACTGTTTAGTCATGCTGGCCACATGACCATGGACACATCTTCAGACAATGCTGGCTCTTTGGCTTGGTAACAGAGATGAGCAGCACTCCCTAGAGACAGAAATGTGTGAGGGGAATCCTGACCTTTACCTTAAAGTGAAGGAGGAGGGGAGTGCATTCAGGGGGCTGTCACAGAGGAGGGGAGGGAATCAAGCTATTTTCCAAAGCACCTGAAGGCCAGACAAGGAATGATGGATGGAAACTGACCAAGGAGAGATTCAACTTGAAAATAAGGAGGAATTTTCTGGTGGTCAGAACCATCAACCAATGGAATAGAAGTTGCCTTCAGAAGTGGTGGGAGCTTCATCACTGACTGGACCGCCACCTGTCAGAAATGGTGCAAGGTCTCCCGCTTGAGTGGGGGGCTGGATTAGATGACCTACAAGGTCCCTTCTAACTCTGTTATTCTGTTATTGGGCTAGTACAGCTTTACAATAAAAAGTAGCTTTGAACACATGGCATTGGCTTCTAGATCTGATCTACCCTACAGAGCTGATATCTCCTCTCAATTTTCTCCCAGTCAGCTCTTTTTACAACTATGTTGCCCCTACATTTTGCATTTCCCCTCCCCTCTCCCAGTGGGTCATCCCAACTGGAACTTAAGAGAGTTGTAGTCTACCTATCCACAGGCAGCAAAGAGGAAAATCTATTCTATCTCCAAATGTGAGTAGAAGCATTCTTGATTTTCCCTTGGCTTTTTTATGATTAGACTGATTAGTAAAACTGAAGTCAAGTAAGGGGCCAATGGGGAATTTTCAGCACTGGCAATTACTTTCTGTGTCATGGGTATACTTTTTTTTTATTGACTCAAGGGAATGGCATGAAGCACAACAACGTCTGTGTTGCTCGTCCTCTGTGCTGATGGATAGCTGCTGTTGACATAGGGTGGAGAGGCAACACACAATCTTCACAACTATACTAACTAGGGCCCATAGGGTATTTTATTGTTTACCTGTAAGTTGTTAAGAGGTATTGTGATAGAGCATAAGAAAAAAAGAATAGAATAGAAGGGAATGGAACTGGGTGGAGAATAGAATAGAATCCCCTGTTTACCCGAAAATATGACCTAGTGTGAAAATAAGTCCTAGCTTGATTTTTACTTGTGCACCCAATATAAGCCCTACCCACAAAATAAGCCCTAATTAAGATCCCACCCACCCCAGAATAGAAAGGTAAAAATTAAGCTAGGGTGGGGATGGGAGGGTGTTGTAGCTAGGCCTCGCACACCTCAACCCCTACCTTGCCAGACTATTTCTTCTGCAGCCAGCACAGCTTTCCTAAAGGCCTCTGTAGCTGATAACAGCTGATCAATCTGGGCTCTCTTATCAGCTGCAGAGGCCTTCAGGAAAGCCTTGGTTGGCCACAGAAGAAGTTCCTGAAGGCCTTTGACAGTGAAAAGGAGGCTGGGGGTGCAAGTGAGGTGAATATCCCCCGAAAATTTTGATGGCAAAAAAATATAAAACAGTGTCTTATTTTCAGGAAAACATGGTGGAATAGAATAGAATAACTTAGAATAGAATAAACTAGAATAGAATAGGATAGAATAGATAATTGGAATAAAGAATAGAATAGAATTAGAATATAATAAGAATTGAATAAATTACAATAGAATAGATATTGGAATAAAGTAGAGAAGAGAAGAGAAGAGAAGAGAAGAGAAGAGAAGAGAAGAGAAGAGGAGAGAGACAGAAGAAGAGAGAAGAGAGGGAAGTTCAGTGGGAAGTTTCTGTAAATATTTTCTTCCTTGTGGACCACAGAATTACAGATCAAACAGGTTTTTCTTTTTTCTTTTAAATGTGGGGAAGCCCAGGCCAACAACACACATCCCTCAACCCACACTGCAGAGGTGCTTGAACTGATGCTTTGCTGCCTCCATCCAACTTCTCATGCACCCTGCTCCAAAACAGTTTGCAGGGACCGGGGTGGGGTGGGGGCTCCTCAGGCCATCCAAATGGCACAAGTCCACTCTGTGTGTGTCTCTCTTTGTGTCTCTCCCTCTCTCTACGAGTGGGCTTTCTTATGCAGTTGTGTGGAAAAAAAAACCCCACCACCCTTGGGATTTGCCACGAGTGGAAGGGAGACATTTCTAGCCAAACTGAAAGGTCAGAGACTGAGTCTCCGGCCACCCACCCACACATCCGGAGCGCATGCTTGCCGCAGCCTGTTCTTCCTCCAGCCTATTTAGAGACCAGCAATTCTGGGGATGGCTGTTTTGGATTGCCTGCACACACCCCCCCCCACACCCTCCCCCCCAGTGCAAAGTAATTGTGATGCATGGGAAGTGAGGCACAAGCAAAGCAAAGCATTGGAACGGAACCGAATGAGAAATTCTTCCAATTAGCCATCTCGGCAGGAGAAGAAAACGGTTTCCTTTGGAGTCTCCAACAGCTGGGTCACCCCTGAGATCTTTTATTTATTAGGATGCTTTTCTGCAAGACAGTCGACTTACAAGGTGAGAGCAGGAAAGCAAGCTCTTCTATCTCTCCCTGGAGAAGGAGAATCTCAGCCTTGTTTGGTGGCTGAGGTCAACTCTCGGGCCTTTGGGAAGATCACGGATGAGCGAGACTCAAAAGATAACTACAGCATCTTCCTTCATGGTCTGCTTCAAAATCAAGTGCTGGACTCACTCATTTGAATGATGGGACATCCCCTATCTTGGGCCACTTCTGATGACAGATTAACTGAGTTGGAAGGGACCTTGTAGGTCATCTAGTTCAACCTCCCACCCAAGCAGGAGACCCTACACCATTTCTGACCAATGGCAGTCCAGTCTCTTCTTGAAAGCCTCCAGTGATGAAGCTCCCACCACTTCCAAAGGCAAATTCTGTTCCTTGGGTTGATGGTTCTCATTGTCAGAAAATTTATTTTTATTTCCAGGTTGAATCTCTCCTTGATCAGTTTCCATCTATTGCTTGTCTGGCCTTCAAAGGTGCCTTGGAAAATAGCTTGACCCCCTCCTCCTCCTCCCTGTGGCAGCCCCTCAACTATTGAAAGATGCTCTCCTGTCTCCCTTTCTCTTCATTAAACTAGCCAGGCTCAGTTCCTGCAACCCTTCTTCATGTTTTAGTTTCTACGCCTTTGATCATCTTAGCTAGATTCAGATTAACAGATGTAGAAGGGACCTTGTAGGTCATGCAGTCTAACCAGAGATAGTATTCAGCAGGTCTGACCAATTCTGGAGAACCAGCAGTGGAAATTTTGAGTAGTTTGGAGAACCAGCAAATACCATCTCTGACTGGAGATTTTACAGTATCCTTTCCCTGTCATGCCCATCGAGCCACGCCCATAGTGTGTAGTAAAAAAATTTGAATCCCACCACTGAATCCAACCCCCTTGCCCCAGCAGGAGACCCTACACCATTTCTGACAAATGGCCATCTCTCCAGTGATGAAACTCCCACAACGTCCAAAGGCAACTTCTGTTCCATTGGTTGGTTGTTTCCCCTGTCAGAAAACCTCTAATTTCTAGGTTGAATCTCTCCTTGTTCTGTTTCCATCCATTATTCCTTGACTGGCCTTTGGGTGCTTTGGAAAACAGCTGGACCCCTTCTGAAGAACATCTGAATATCACAGCCCAAGGCAGTGTCCAAAACATTTCACGGAGCTTCACTTGGTGGCCCTGATTGTATACACCCTTATGTGGGATTCATATGCATGTCTAAGTCAATTCAAGATTTCATTTATACCCCTAAAAGCTGATTTGAAGCCAGGTCCTTGGAAAGACCAAGTGTTCTCCAATGATCCTGTTGGCTGGTTCTTCTGAGATCTCACTACAAAGAGAGCTCAGCTAGATGGGGACTGTCAATTTTATTTTAATCTATTTATTAACGAGAGCTTAGCTTGCCTTTTGTTCAGGGTGACTTAGGATGAGCTGAGAAGACAGCCGGTCATTGGCCCAAAATCACCCAGGGAATTCAACAGCTAAAGATAGTCTAGGTTTCCTTGAGGCTAGTCCAACATGTTAATTCTACGACACCCAGCTTTCATATTTACTTCTTGTAATTTAATGCTAGCTTCTTTCTCTGGAAACGAAAAGATGCCATGAATAATTCATCCCAAACCTGCCTTGCCCTCTTCTTTATAACGCCATAAGCGAGATTGGGGTGGACGATGCCGAGGAGCCAGTGGTCAACCAGGCATGGCCGAGTGGGCGATGAACAGCACACATTAACTAAATTTCCTTTCTTAAACAGACGTTTGCAACATCAAGATCTACTGGCTTCAGGCTTCAGCCCTTTGTTGTGTTTTTTTCCCCCTAGAAGTCACCTATCGTATTAATTAATGAATTGAATATCTCAAGAAAGGCAACCCTTTAAAAATGTTTCCTTCTTTTTTTCCTTCCTTCCTTCTTTCTCTCTTTCTCTTTCTTTCTTTCTTTCTTTCTTTCTTTCTTTCTTTCTTTCTTTCTTTCTTTCTTTCTTTCTTTCTTTTCTTTCTCTCTCCCTCCCTTTTCTCCCTCCCTCCCTCCCTCCCTTCCTTCCTTCCTTACTTTCTTTCCTTCCCTCCTTTCTCCCTCCCTCCTTCCCTCTCTTTTCCTCCACCATCAACTAAAGATGATTGAAAGTTCTTTATTAAACACGTAAGAAGAAAGATCCCAAGATCAAATGTGACACAAAATATCCTCGGACTATCGGATCAGAAGCAAACCATGAATCTTATTGCCAGCCTGGATGGAGCTTGTCAAGAGCCCTATCAGATAAATCTCTTTAATATCTCACGCACCTTCTTCTCCCCACAGCAGAGGCTTATTGTAGTCATAACTTGCAGCCATAAAAAAGTGGAAATAATATTAAGACATTTTCCTGCTTAGTTACTTTTAAACTGCCGCAGTTCACCCCAGGTGAGCAGGAAAGTTGACCTCATGGGCAAGGATTCAGCATTAATTCAACAGAGTCTTTTGCACACTCCAGATAAATGTACTTGAAAAAACTAAGATTTAGAGGCTCTAAACCTTCTAAAAGAAACATGAGATTTAGAATGGAGAACATATCACCCTAGGGCTGCAAGGGGAACTTGGAGGTCTTCTAGCAACCACCTGCTCAAAGCAAGACACCGTATAGCTTATACCATCCTGGACAAATGGCTGTCCAATTCCTACAGGTAGTCCTCAACTTACGTCTATTTCTTTAGTGACTACCCGCAGTTACAACAGCACTGAAAAAAGTGGCCTATAATCCCTTTTCTCATACTTAGGATCACTTCAAGAGCCCCAAGGGCCACATAATGAACATTCAGATCAACTCATATTTATGACAGTTGCCGTGTCCCAGGGAGCTCAAGCGATTCCCTTTTGCAACCCTCTGACCAGCAAAGTCAATTTGGGAAGCCAGATTCCCTTAACAACCATCTTACTGACTTAACAACTACAGTGATTCTGTCATCCCCCTGTTGGGGTCTGAATCCAAGGAGGAAGACAAACATCTGACAGCGAGTGGGAGTGTGGCTCCATTGGCTGTGGAGGAAACTTGGGAAGGGCAAAGTCCAGCTGGGCAGAGGAGGGGAGAGGTAGAACATGGGAGAGGGAATTCAGAGGAAGACCCAGGCCTACCCCCTCTTGATCCTAGGGCATGCAGGGAGGAACAGAGAAAGGAGCAACATAGGTTGCATGGCTTATGGGGGAGGAAAGAGCTCTGATTCCCTTCATTAGCCACAGCTGGGAAGAGAGTTTAAAAGAGATGCATGCTGAGTGCAGTGTCTGCTGGGAACAAACATGAGTTTACCTTGTGTGACTTTGGTTATCTGCGTTCCTGGCAGCCTTCCAACTGGGTTGAATTGCTGCTGTTCCTTCACATCTGGAATTCCTTCTCTTGCCCTTCTGGACTAATTCCCCCATTTTGCCTTGATTGGACTTATAGTTACAGTTTTTGTTGATCATGTTTTTGACTTGACTCTCTGCAGCCAAAGGCTGTTCCTGGGAGAGTTTTTCTCCAGCCAGAAGGTAACCAGGACATTGAGGGCAAAGTTGGAGCTCATCAAGGGACTCCTACTGATTATCTGACTGTGTTGCCTTTGTGCCACGCCCCATGTCATCACAGATTCACTTAATGCCAATGGCAAGAACAGTCCTAAAATGGGGGCAAAACTCACTTAACAAACATCTTACTTAGCAACAGATACATTGGGCTCGATTGTCGTAAGTCTAGGACTACCCATATTCTTTTGAGGGTCCAAAGCAAGGCAGATCATCCCATCAAAAAACAACAACACAAAACAGACACTTACTGATGTATATAAGTAGCCTTCACTGTTCATTGCTAAATACAGCTTCGTCTGAACGCCTTGTATAGCCACCACTCGTAAACCCACTGGTATGAGGTTAAACAAAGCTAGGAGAAAAAAAGAAAAAAAGTTATTCCCTCAGTCTGAATTGTGGAAACAAAACCAGGGAAGGGAAGAAAAATAATATTTTTGGGGCATGTGTGCAAAATTCACACACTCTTTTTTTAAAACAAAAAACCAAAACTGACTTGCATAAGCAAAGAATTTCCTTGGGAATCTTTCTGGATCAAGTTGACTATGGAATAAATCTTGCATTTCCTAACTCATTGGCAGGCTTCCAGGCTAGGTTGGACTACAACTCCCAGGGTCCTCAGCCAAAGTGCCCAAGAGACCAGAAAGAAGGTTTATGAGGGGTCCTTGGTGCTCTCTGAGTTTGCTTGTTTTCTTGCAGATGTTTCATGACCCAAACTATGTAACGTCATCAGTTCTAGTAAAAGTGCAGTTTGCTGTCAGTAACTGACAACGAACAGCACTCCTTACCACGCAGAACTGATGATGCTACCTAGTTGGGTCATGAAACATCTGCAAGAAAACAAGCAAACTCAGAGAGCTCCAAGGACCACTCACTTCAACCCTGAGCTACAAATATTCTCCTTTAAAAATGGTTTATAGCAGAGAGTCTTCCATTTTATTATCTGAGGGACCGTCTCTTGCTGGTCACATCTACCCAACCTGGTAGAGCAAGGTGGCAAGGAATGTTTTGGGTCCTATCTCCTAAGGAGATACATCTGGTGGGACCCAGAAGAAGGGCCTTCTCCATCCCTCTGGAACATTATCCCTCTGGAAATTAGGCTGGCCTTCACTCTTTTGGAAGGCCCTGAAGACGTGGTTCTGCCAGCGGCCCTGGGGAACCCAGACTGGGATGGAGCCCATTGAATGCCTGGTATGAGTTTGTGTGTTGTCAGGTGCAGTGGCCTAGAGGTGGAGCTCTCGCCTCACAATCAGGAGGTTGTGAGTTCAATCCTAGGTAGAGGCAGCTATTTCTCTCTCTGGGCAGGATAAGTGTATATCTATCAAACAAAACTCCTCATTGGTGACAGGAAGGGCATCCACCATTAAACAGTCTGCTAACTCCATTCAGTTGCCCATACTCCACCCCTCAAGGGATTATGGGGTCATTAAAAGACAATAATGATGAGTGCCACCACGATGGGAGGTTATTTATTTTATTATTTTTATTTTTTATTCCCATCAACCCCAAGCTACCAGCAGGGAAGAGAGGCTGAAGTCATCCAAACAATGTTAGAATCCACATTAACAAGTTCCCATTCCCTTCCACTCTATGGAGATCCATCTATATGAATTATTTGAGAGAATTATTTGAGGATCTCCATAGACTAGAAGAGAATGGTCAATCCTTCCCATTTTTCTTACATCAAAAATAGGGACACCTAAGCCAACACAAAAAGGTTCCTTAACCAATGCAAAGCAGATGTTCCACAGGATATATCTTAAAAGATGCTCCTTTTAGCAGAAATCAATTGATTTGGCGAGTTCAACCCCAGGCATCATGCAGCCATCCAAACCAACAGCTTCACCCTCCAAAATTCCTTGCAACCCTGCAAACATTTCAGCAATATTTCATACTCATAGCAGGGGAAGTGATGTTGGCTGGTAAAAGCTCATGTTAACATCAAGACATATTATTTAGCAGTTGCCAAAGTGCATAAGTTGCTGTCAAACTTTCCAGAGAAGCTTTAGATAAAAGTCCAAGAATTTTCAGCAGAAATTCCTCCAGTGCCAAAATAGAGTAGCCAGAATTAGGAATAGTTGAAGTCGTGTTTTATGGGGTTATGGCTTCCCATCCAACAGCATTGTCAATGCATAGGTTGGACAAACTTTGATGTAGGAGATAGCAAAGTTGCATTGATTGGGCATACACAAGAGGTCAGATCGAATACACAGACTGAGACTAGATTTTTTGCATTTCTCCAAAATTTTTTGGAGGTATTCCAAATCTTTTTTGGGAGGGTAGGCCTTTAAAATTGTTTTCAACCCTATACACCACAACAACTAGACACAAGGACAGTTTTTTCCCTAAATGCAATCACTCTACTAAACAACTAATTCCCATAACTATTTAGTAAGACTGTATTACTATTATTCTTCTCATCCTTGCTATTACCTATCTATTCCAACGTATAACCATGTTGCTTGTATCTTTGCAATTTATATTGTTTTATTTAGTTTCCTAGTATGATTTGACTGCTTATTAGTAACCTTTGACTATCACTAAGTGTTGTATCTTATGATTCTTGATGAATGTATTTTTATGTACACTGAGAGCATATGCACCAAAGAAAATTCCTTGTGTGTCCAATCACACTTGGCCAATAAAGAATTCTATACTATTTTAAGACTTTGGTTCCATTTGCTGTGTATTTCCTGCTTCAGATTGTTAGGAAATCATTCCACAAACTTTGGTCTCTTGATCTATAAAAGGACCAATGGACGGATGGATGGATCAATGGATAGAGGGATGGATAGGTGCATGGATGGATTGTGGGCAGATGTGAGATTCCAGGTTGCTTTTTGACAGCAGTAGTTCTTCAACCTTTCAGATGGAGATGTGTCCTCATCCTTTCCACAGGAGTAGGAACTAAAGATGGGACTGCAGCATTGAATCAGCCGTACTCTGTCACCAAATCCTCTGAAAATCCTTAAAGATAGCAGAGAGGGCATTTGCCTAACCCCACACAAATTTGGCTGCTGTTTACTTCAATGGAAACATGCAACCACCTAATAAAAGCTGAAGATGTCCTCCTAATCTTGGTTGGGGAATACAGATGTGACTTCTCTTGGGTCTCTTTGAAATTCCACTGTCATGGAATTTACTGGAGAAGAGAAGAGCAACAACAACAACAAAAAGATTTGAAATGTGTTTTTTTTTTTGCAGAAGAAATGGCCATCTTATCTCTGTTCTGAATTTTAGAACCCGAGAAGCAAACCATTCTATTTCAAGCAATGTATTACTTGGGGCAAGAATGATAAGCTCCTCTTTTGGAAACCATAAATGAAGGTTTGCATTGGAAGGGAAGAATTGAAATAGTTTCCTAATCTGCTCACTACCACACTCAAAAGGTTATTTCTCCCCCAATTCATACACATCCTATTTACTGAAATATGCTAGTGCTCCGTTGCACACCGTAACACAGTAGAAGGGGAAGGGAGACAAATGGAATGGAACCTCAAGTTTTATGGAAACAAAATGTCCACCATGATTAATTGCTACCAACCATCACCATCACTACTGAAGTGGAAGCATTTAATTCTCCTTATTCTGACAATAGCAATATGGTTTTAAGTCAGGTAAAAATGGAATGGGAAAGGAACGTTTCCTGATCGGATCATTAAAAACCCAACCCAAAATAAACTGATGGTGAATTCATCCCTATATATCCATAAAGAGGATGTTTGGGCCAGTTTTGCAGAAAGCAGAAGTACCTCTGCAGGTTTATCTAATGTCTAAGTGTTTTTCTCCTTTGGCAGGTTGAACAGCAAACATGAACGCAGCAATGACATCACTTCCAAATGAGCCCAGCCTTCGAAAAAACACCCATGCATATGGGCTATTAGCAGATTGTGCAAACAAACCAAACTGGCTCTTTTATGTCTAACAATATACTCACTGTATGTGCTTTCTTCCTCTTTCGTTCCATCAATGGTTCCATCTGCTTGCATCTGCAAATGATATCCTTGCCGGCTGTAAAGTTTTGTGACGATGCCTTTCAGCTGTGGTTCTGTCAAAGCAAAACAAACAAGCAGAAGATGTTAGAAACCTGAATCCGTTGTTGTATCCATGTCAGGTTCAAGCAGGTCAAAAGCTTTGCCTCAGGGGTTTTTCCCCCAAGAAGAAAGAAACAGAATTAGAAACTTTCCTATGATTTGAAGTCGAGGATAGATAGATAGACAGGCAGATAGGCAGACAGAAAGAAAGATAGACAGGGAAGGGAGGAAGGACAGGCAGATAGATAAATGGACAAGATAGATAGATAGATAGATAGATAGATAGATAGATAGATAGATAGATAGATAGATATAGAATAACAGAACAACAGAATTGGAAGGGACCTTGGAGGTCTTCTAGTCCAACCCCCTGCTTAGGCAGGAAACCCTATACTAGTAGTTAGGGAAGGAAAGAAGGACAGATAGATAAATGGGCAAGATAGATAGATAGGGAAGGAAGGAAGGAAGGAAAGAAGGAAGGATAGATAGATAGATAGATAAATGTTTCTGCCTCTCTCTCTCTCTCTCTCTCTCTCTCTCTCTGTGTGTGTGTGTGTGTGTGTGTGAGAGAGAGAGAGAGAGAGAGAGAGAGATTAAATCAGCACCTTGGACAGCAACTGCTCTGCAGGCTATAAAGCTCTGTGGATTCTATTCAATCCTGAAAAAACTTCATAGAGGATCAAAATTCCAACACATCACATGGCCAGAGGAGCAAAGACTAGATTTCTGTTAAGATTCGAAAGGCACCAGCTAGAAGGAAACTTAATTATTTTTAACGATCTGACATTCTTTAAGAGAGGAACAGGGTTGCTAAAATGGTTGCCAGTTGATCACATATGGCCTACCAGCCTATGAATAGGCAATAGCACTGATAGGTGTTTGTCTGAGGCATAGAGCATTGTATGAATCTAACCACTTGAGTTAATAACCTTTGTTTATAGAGTAACTGTGAACCCTGCTAATTATAGCCTGGGCGATAAAATCTTAAGAACCACCATGACTTTAGTAAGGTTGGTCATGTCCAAAAACTCAAGGGTCATGATTTCAAAGAATACAAATTTTAGGATTGTCCATAAAAATATAATTGTTACTATTGGTCAGGAAATATTCTAATCTTTTAAATATTTTTTGGCTGTTGAGCACATTCAACTCATTTTCAACCTTCCCCAAGCTGGGGAAATTCATCCCTGCTCCAATATTTGCATGGTCCTTTTAAGATGGAAACCACTTAATGGCACAGTCACAAAACCACTTCATACACCACCATGGATGTTAATCCTGCTGGAACAAGCATCTGAAGTTAAAGAGAGATTCTCACTGAATCCAATCCATAGAAATACCCCCAAGGACCTCGGAGGGCCGAAATCCAAAATTTAAACTCAGCCTCATGTAAAACATCAAAGGAAATATCCTTCCAGAAAATACTGCGATGACATGCGACCTAGTTTGTTTGACATGAGCATGGGGGGGAATCTGTCTTAGATCAAAACTCAAGCTCAGTTAGAAAAGAACAAGTCAACTTCAGTTGACAGAAAATGTGGGTTCTATTCTCAAACCCCTGAAATTAATATTTTCCCATATCACCTAACCAAGATCTGAATAGGCACAACCTACTTTGTGAACATTGCACGCTGACCAAGCGATCCTGTTGATCTGATTTCCACTCTAGAGCACAACTCACTTTAACTAAACATTTAAGGAAGGGGACAGGTTAAGGCATATCTAACTATGATAGAGATATAGAGTGTGGGCCCCCCAATTACAATGAGCTTCTGGAAACCATAAAAGACCCTCACCCTGCCAAGACTCCTAAAAGTTGTGTCACAGGAGCAGAAGGGCAATAAAATACATGCCAGGGGTGCAAGTATATCACATCTCTTTAGTCACAATCCACTTAAAATGACAGTGAATTGACAGCCAATCTGGTTGTCTACAGAGATTCTCAGTCATTCAAGTCATGAGTGTTGCAAAACTGCTTTTCCAAGAAAACAACTAGACTTTCTTAGTTTGTTTTCCTTTGAAAACATTTTGCTTCTCATCTCAGAATCTTCTTCAATTCTAGCTAACTGGTGGGGAATGAAAAGATTTATATTCTTTGCAGTCCTGTTTGCAGAATATAAGCCCTTCCATTCCGCCCCCTCCCAGTTGATTTAGAACTGAAGAAGCTCCTTGGATGAGAAACTAAACGTCTTCAAAGAAAGAAAATGCAGTTTGGGTGGGTGGGTGGGTGGAGGAAAACCACCTTTGAGTTAACCAACCTGGTCCTTCACCTAGAGTTAGGTCTACTGTTCCACTGTTTCACAGGAAAGAAAAAAAAGTTGTGTATCCCTCAGCCAGTGGCAAACAGGGTTTTGAAGACACTTTGGTTACATTAGCTGTTCTCCTTGGAGGGCAGCTGTGACTGTTCCCTGGATAGCAAATTTCGTTGCTGCGTAACAATTAAAACAGCCTGTAGTTTCCATCCACCTAGCAGGGGCTCTTCTGTGCAAGCAGGCTGATTTTTGGGGGGAGTGGGGATGAGGGGTATCAGGCCTCAAGGAAGCCAGATTTCTATTCCTTGTACCCATTTTCTCTTTTCCAATCCCTTGGCAAGCCCAGCTCATTTATTTATTTTTAAGCACGCTTACAAAATGCTTTTGTTTGCAGGTCGCTTAGGGACAGTGAGGGGTAAATCTTTTCTCTGTGTTATCTGTGTAGGATTGCATACCAATAAATCAAATAAACCCATCACAGGGTTTTGTTTATTTGTGACAAATCTGGAACATGCAAATCATTTGAATATGCAAAAGCCACTTCATTTTTCAGATGTTTCTTTCCCCTGAGGGGAGATTTCAGAAATGTTTGCGCTGGGCTGCTCCTCCTTTAGAAGGAAATAAAAAAAAGGGTGATTTACAGATGCTTTCACAGCAAACCTGCTCCCCTCTAGCTTTTATATTTTAATCATGCAATAGGGCTGGGTGATGGAGACCTTGCTGATCTTCTGCAAAATTTGATGCTTTCCTTTCCTTAAAGCACAGAATGCTGGAATCCTTGCTGATCTTCTACAAAATTTGAGGATTTCTTTGGTAAATCCCGTTATTGCCCCCTCAAAATATAAAAGCCAGGAGTCTTTTTTGTTATTTTTTTTCTTTTTAGAAGCTTCCTCTCCCTTCCACCCCCAAAATGAAATTACTTTGTGAGCAGCAGAAGAGGGAAGAAGATGGTTTGGGAACAGAAAAAGGATTATAGCTTTCTTTTTAAAAAAACAAACAAACATAAAAACCACCAAACGAAGAGGTCAAAGTTCTTCCCCTTCTACTTGTCCACTGGTTTTTAAGTCCTGAGCATGTTTGACATGTGATGCAAATAAAAAAATACCCCCCTAATTTTCTTGCTGAATTCTGAACAGCAAAGAAGAGCAAACCTGACTGTCATTTTTTCACCCTGGACCTTTGTCAATGTCGCTATAAGTCTGGCATTTTGTGAAAATATGACGTATACGAAGTCAACACCAGTGCCAACCTAGGCATCCAGCACAAGGCACTGTTATATCATGTGGGTTGCAAAACCATCACACAAATAACACCACAGTGAAACATTGTATTATTCCCTCCTGTTAAGGCAAAGCTCACTTGTGAGATATAACACTGAGAGTCCACCTCCTTGGTTGTATGCTTCTTGTGTTCTGCACACAAAGTTCCTCGTTTCTGAACACAAGTTCCATGGATCATCTCATCCAGAGACTGGGATGAGCTTCCCCATCTTTGGGTCTTCTCCGAAGCCTTGTCCTTCTCTCTCCCCCTCCCCATTTCTTATGATGGTCTCATGATATAAACCAGCCATTGGGCTTCCTATAATTTCTGCAAGAGATCTCACCAAGGGTGGCATAGGGATCTCTTTAGAGATCCACTATTGTATGGCTACGGGACTATCACCTGCTCAGTTCCATCCAACACCGCAACTGTAGCTTACAAAGATGGCTCACCTTGATTTTGGGAAAGGAAGACCATTGAGAAAGAAGACATGGTATGACCTGTGACACACAGGTATGACCTGTGTCCAATCTTTTGCACTTTCACATCTGAAGAAGGAGAATAGGAATAGCTTCACCATCTCCCCAACCAAGATAAATTGGACTACAGCTCCCAGAGCCAGCCAATGGTCCAGACAGCTGGTCCAGAAGGTGTCCTTCCCAATTTGGCTCATGTTTGAATGAGAGAAGAGACCAAAACATCAAGGAACCACCCTCCTCTCCGAGTCCAACAAATGTTTCATGTTAGCCCAAGACTGCACTCGAAGGAGAAGACCTCTAAGAGGTCCCCTATGATTTGGATTGTAGAACGCGTTTCTTCTGCAACATGTAAGCATTCATGTTGACTCCAATCTTCTTCAGCCTCTGGGTTCTCCATCCGAGAGGTGATCTGGAGATACTGCTGAAGGTCCCACTTCCTCTCTTGTTCCTGCAGCTCAGGATAGACTATATCTATCCAATTTAGCAGTTCAAATTTCACCAGGCTGAAGGTTGACTCAGCCTTCTGTCCTTCCAAGGTGGGTAAGATGTGGACCCAGATTGTTGGGAGGAAAAGAGACTGACTCTGTCAACTGCTTTGAGAGGGCTGTGAAGCACTGTAGAGCGGTATATAGGTCTAAGTGCTATTGCTAACTCTGCCCACTGCCAGCAGTTTGATCCTGACCAGCTGGCTCAAGGTTGACTCAGCCTTCTGTCCTTCTGAGATGGGTCAAATGAGCACCCAGATGGTTGGGGGGCAAGATGATGAAAACCGCTGAGAGAGGGCTGGGAAGCACTGTGAACTGGTATATAAGTCTAAGGGATGTTGCTATTGATATCCTTGCCTCATTCACTGAAAGGAAGACTGAAGAGCCTTCCACCCAAGGGACTGCTGGCCCAGCTTTCTCCAAGAACTGGGTTCCTAAGACCCCCAGAGGGAGGGAGTTGCTTCCCCTCAAGATAAGCAGGTGGCTTTCTTGGCATGAATCCGCACCTCCTCAAGGCTCAAGGCACCCCCATTAAAACGGAGCTGGCTGCTTTGGGTCAGGAGAACTCAGCCCAATGTTTGGGAGACTGCAGCACTTCCTACTTGAGCCCCCTGGCCAAAGCTTGGAAGGAAGGAAGGAGAAGACTGGATCCGCCAGCAGCCTCCACACCGCCTCTCAGCACCCCCGCACCCCCACCTCAACCCGGGCTGGGTCCAGGCGCCTCCTCACCTGGTTTCCTCCGCCGCCTCTTCTTGGAGCCGAAAAGCTTGACCCGGGAGAAGACGCTGAGGTTCTTCTTGTCGCCGCAGCTTGTCTTGGACTTGCTGGGGCTGTTGACACATTTGCAGGCGTTGGACTTCTCCCGCTCCCTCGCTTGTCTCTTCTGGCGGATCAGGGAGCTGGCGATGGCTGCCGCCATAGCCGCCACCCTGGAGGGTCACTCGGCGGGGCTGCGGGCGCTGCCTGCGGGGGAGGCCCCCAGCATGCTGCTCTCGCCGCCCCTCGGGGATCTAAAGGAAGAGGAAGCGGCGGGACGGCGAGCTAGGCCGTCTCCCCCGCTCCGGGTGTGCCCGCCGAGGTGCGCTGGCGGAGGAGGGAAAGGCGTGCGCCCTTGGGCGACGGAGGGAGGAAGGGGTGCTCCCCCTGCCGCTTCCCAAAGGCGGCGACCCCCTCCCTTCCCGGGCCGCTGCAAGGCAAGAAGCTCCCTCAACTTCGATTCCGGGACGCCAAGTTCCTTTTGCCTTCAGAGAAACCGGAGCGGGACGCCCAACAGGTCCCCGGACGGCTCCAAAGGCGCCCTGGCGCCCTGGCGCAGCATTGGCGCCGCCCCCCCCCCCCGCCTCCGGTTGAAAGGCTCTGCCTTTGCGCCCCTGTCCGTCCGGCGAAGAGACAACCTGTTAAGACCCCGCGGCCCGGAGAAGGGGGCTCCGGAGAGACGCCTTGGAGTCCCCTACTCCGGAGAGCGGCTCCTAAGGAGGTTGGCGGTGTCCTCCGCCGCGCAGCTCCCCCGGGAAGGCCAGCTTGGTTGATGTCCTGCTCAGCGGGGCAGCCTTCGCCGCAGCATCTCCCGAAAGCTGCCGGACAGAGCGAGGCTTTGGCGTCTTTTTTTGGGAAGGCGAGCGCGCGCTCTGCAATGGGAGGGGAGGAGGAGGAGGAGAAAGAGGAGGAGGAGGAGGAGGAGAAGGCGGCGACAAGCGAGCTAACGGGCGGTCGGTCGGTCGGGTTTTTCCTTCGACAGCAGCAGTAGCAACAGCAACGCCGAACGACCGAGGCTGCGCTCTCCTCCAGGCGCTGCGCGGCGGCGAAGGGAGGAGAAGAGAGGAGGAGGAGGAGGAGGCGACGCGGCAAAAGCCCCGGGCGGCTTTGCTTCCTCCTCCCCCCTCTGGCATGAATGCAGAAGCTGGGCTCGGTACGCAGGGAGGAGGAGAAGGAGGAGGAGAGGGAGCGCACGGTCCGAAGGGGGCTCTCCCTCCTCTGGGCAGAGGCGCCGCCGGGGCGTCTTCCTTCTGCCCCCGAGATACCTCCCGAAAAAGAGGAAAGGGCTCAAATAAAGAAAGTCCGTCGCCAAACCGAGATAGGCGCCCAAACTAACGTGGTTTGATCGGGACGGTTTTGAAAGCCCGGGTATGGCGAGGCCGGGCGATCCCTGGGTCGTGAGAATCCACAGGCAAACGCCGGGAGGAGGGGAGGGGAAAGAGGGAGAGGGAGAGAGAAGCCGCAGAAAGAAACCAGAGAGCTGGAGGAGGAACCCGAATCTCCGGCCTCCCTGCTGTGCTTGGGAAAAATCCGGAGCAGGTGATCTGGAGAATACCAAGACCAAAAGCCAGGGTGGATAAGAAGATGGGAGAGTTGCCCTGACCACCTGGGCTTGGCCAGCTCCTTCCCCCCATGAAAAGGGTGACTTCTGCTTCCCCAGAGGTTCTGAGGCCTGAATAGTCATTGGTGACCCTGTGGTCTTTGAAGAAACCAGATTATGAAGCCTCTGATGACCTAGATCTCCTTGCTGCCCTCCTACTTTATTTCTCCAAATGTCCTCTTGGACATCCATCTTTGGTTTACTGGAGTTCTCATCAACCAAAATTGCACCTTTGGTGGCCAATGGCTAGAAATTCCCAGCTGAGCTTGCAACAGATCTTCCAAGAGTCTCAACCATTAGCAAGTGCTGATTCTCATCCCCTTCCACAGGAGGTTGTTTACATGCTATCGATACATGTGGCCTCTCACAAATGAGCCATCCTCTTTAGGGCACATCAGTGTTCTATAGCATCGCTGGCAAAAGGAAGGGCATCCGGCCAGTAAATACTCAGCTCCATTCAGTTGCCCTGACTCCACCCCGCAAGGGATTATGGGGTCATTGAAGGGAGATGTTCTGTACCATCTACCAATCCAACCTTGAATGGTTGACTTTCTAGAAGTGGGAGGGAATTCATTGATGGCCTAGATTGGAAATGTTCAACCTTTGCAACTTTAAGACTTGTGGACTTCAACTCCCAAGAATTCCCCAGCTAGCATGGCTGGCTGAGGAATTCTGAGGCTGGGGACCACAAGTCAAAAAGTAGCCAAGGTTGAAGACCCTTAGCCTAGTCTCTCCTCCAATGCAGAAAAGCTACTGCTAGTTAGTTGTCAACCCATCTTCTTTTCTCATTTTTGAAAAACATGAGTGAGTGACAGCCCATCTTTTTCAAAGACAGCCTGTTCTATCTCCAACTCCCTTCCATGATCTGAAAGATCTTCCTTGTGTTTAGCCTACCTCCTTTGTCTTGTCCTCCCTCCAAAACCACCATGAATCATACAGTCACCCCATATTGATTGTCCTACAGACCAGAATCAGACTAGAGCTGGAAGGAACCTTGGAGGTCTTCTTCTCCAGCTCCCTGGTCAAGCAGGAGAACCTATACCTTTTCAGACAGGTGGCTGTCCAGTATCTTCTTAAAAACCTCCAGTGATGAAGCACCCACAACTTCTGAAGGCAACTTCTGTTCCACTGATTAATTGTCCTCACTGTTAGGAAGTTTCTCCTCAATTCCAGGTTGCTTCTCTCCTTGATTAGTTTCCCTTCATTGTTTCTTGTCCTGCCTTTGGGTGCTTTGGAGAATAATTTGACCCCCTCTTCTTTGTGGCGGCCCCTCAAATATTGCTCTCATGTCCCCCCTAGTCCGTCTTTTCTCTCGACTAGCCAAACCTAACAGTTCTTCATATGTTTTAGTCCAATTGTCCTCTGAAAGCAGGAATCCCAGTCATAGCAATGCAAGAGAAGGTTGTCCACCCAGCAAAGGGAGCCTGATTCTACTGGCTCCTGCATCCTGCATCGAGAAGCTGCTAACACTTACGTGGGTTTCTGGGTATTGTTGAATTTCAGCTGAGTACGCGATTCACAGCAGATGGGAATTCAGCTGTGAATCCCACAATTTTACAGGACTTGGGACTCTGCAAAATGTAGCCATCTGCCCGCATCTTGCAAGAACACATCCCTGATGAAAAATGCAAAAGAAGGTCATGGGTTCCCTATCTCTTTTCTAGCACAACAAAGACTCCTTTTGGGCAGGGTTGAGCATCAGGATTTTGGGACTGTGGCCTAGCAAGCAGATTTCCTTCTGTTTCACCAGCAACTATGGTGGATATCTGCTGTCTAGAACATCGTCACTAATAGCAATAGCACTTAGACTTACCTGTCACTTCACAGTGCTTTTCAGCCCTCTCTAAACAGTTTACAAAATCAGCCTATTGTCCCCAACAATCTGGGTCCTCATTTGACCGACCTTGGAAGGATGGAAGGCTGAGTCAATCTTCAGCTGGTGAGGATCGAACTCCTGGCAGTGAGCAGAATTAGTCTGCAATGTTGCATTCTAACCACTGTGCCACCACTGCTCTTCCTTCCTTCCTTCCTTCCTTCCTTCCTTCCTTCCTTCCTTCCTTCCTTCCTTCCTTCCTTCCTTCCTTCCTTCCTTCCTTCCTTCCCACTTAGCACTCAGACGTATATCCCACTTGAGTGCTTTGCAGCCCTCTCTAAGTGGTTTACAGAATCAGCCTCTTGCCCCCAACAGTCTGGGTCCCCATTTTATCCACCTCAGAAGGACGAAAGGCTGAGTCAACCTGGAGCTGATCAGGATCAAACTGCTGGCAGTCGGCAGTGGGCAGAATTAGCCCTCAATACTGCATTTTAACCACGGAGCCACCATGGCTCTCACCACCATTAAACCTTGAAACTCAACTGTAGCCAACAGATATCAGCCATGGAACAATGGTCCAGTTTTCTGTTTTGTCCTCCACATCTTTGAGGATGGCAACCCTGCCAGCTGTAGCTCCCTTAGTTAACACACCTTCCATCCTTTTGGTTTCTTTCCAAAACAGGCCCATGCTATGCATATGAGAGGCATATCCAAAGTCAAACACAACAAGAATCCTTGTTAGTTGCTCCTTATGCTTTTATCTAGTTATGCAACCTAAACTCACATTATGCCCATAGATGAGAATAGTTGTAGCCGAAGGTTGAACTACGGGATCCTTGGTGCTCTCTGAGCTTGATGGTTTTCTTGCAGACATTTCATTAGTCAACTACATGATGTTACTTAGTTGGGTAATGAAATGTGTTCAAGAAAACAACCAAGCTCAGAAAGCATCCCACGGTCCTCCTCCTCTTCTTCCTTCTCTTCCTCTCCCCTGTACATCTCTCTCTCTCCTAGCACTGATGATGTTACCTAGTTGGGTAATGAATGCCTGCAAGAAAACAACCAAGCTCAGAAATAGTCCCACAGTCCTCCTCCTCCTCCTCCTTCTCTCCCCACTGTACACCTTTCTCCCTCCTGGCACTGATGATGTTACCTAGTTGCGTAATGCAAAGTCCAAACTTAGAGAACACCAACAATCTCACAATCACATTATGGTTCAATTTATGGAACCTAGAGCTATCCAACCATCCTACTGATAAATCACAATTGTTGGAACCGATACCTGCATTTAATTTACCATTTGCAAGCCGCACACAGTCTGTTTCATGAGTACAGATAATTGGATCCATTTCCTTTAGAGTATTCCCCCAATCCTCCCCCCCCCAACGAAAAATAACACCAATAAAAAGTTTTAAGACAGCAGAAAGTGTTTCAATGCCACCTAAAGCGATCAACTCCACATTGCAACGGAACCCCAAACAAAATCTTATCCTGGCTAAGAATGAAGTCCACAATGATTTGGAGCCAAAAATGCAGGAGGGAACACAACGAAGACCATGAACAAATTTGCTGAATTCTGGGTCCTGGCAAAAACAACAACAACAACAACAACCCCAACCCAAAAAACTTTCTTGCAGATTTGAAACAGGATCAAAAGCAGGTGGCTTTCCATGCAGCATTCTCAAGTCGTGGCCCTGATGAGCCTTTTTTTTTGGGGGGGGGGAGATATTTTGGAGCACTTTGAAGTAGAGGCCTTGTGTTCCTCTCCATTATATTCTTTTTGGGGAAAAAAAGCGCAACTGCTTGCAAGTTCAGAATGCAGCTGCTCCCATGCAGAGTCAGCCTGCCCACAATAGAGTTTCTGGTTGGAAGGCCAGACTGACAAAAAGAGGGAAAATTTGGTTTGACATCAGGCAAAAAGATGACAAACTCCCTTTTCTTCTTTCCTGCTATTTTTGGCTCATCTCAAAGAGCTGAGCAGACCTGATTTAGGGATTGGATGGGGCACCACAAAGTAATTCCAAGGACAAAGGTGAGGTTCTGTGGTTTACAAACCCCCCACATCCCATAGTCTCTTTAATGTGCATAGATCACTGGATCAATCTCGTTTTGAATTTAAAATTCTCATTTTGGATGTTCTCCCAACCTCAGTAGAGCAATAGAATGAATGGGCTATGACATAGAATAACAGAGTTGGAAGGGACCCTGGAAGTCTTCTTGTCCAGCCTCCTGCTTAAGCAGGAAAACCTATACCATCTCAGACCAGTGACTGTCCAGTCTCTTCTTAAAAGCCTCCAGTGATGGAGCGCCCACAATTTCTGGTGGCAAGCAGTTCCACTGGTGTCTTCACTGTTCGGAAGTTTCTCCTTAATTCCAGAGAAGAGGTTGAACACCAAGCAAGGGATCAACAACATTCAGGCTCTGCAAAAGTCATTATTTTTCACCTATAAGTGTTTTGGTCAAGGGAATGCAGGATTTTTGGAGCTGAGTTTTCCTATCATGACACGGCTACCATCGAACCCAGAACAAAACACCCCTAGCAGCTCCCAACATCCTGTTTAATGCCATTGACCTTGTCATAGTGTCTTTGACGCCCATTGTAAGCTTCAATTCCTTTAAATAAAAGGAATTGAAGTAGGGCTGAGGGAAGAAAAACATACAGAAAATAACAAAATTTGTAGGTAAGACATTAGATATTCCATTGGTTGTCACAATGAGCAAGCATTATTATTAATTTTTGTGGGGAAGAAATAATACTACTGAGGAAGGAGTGGGGATGGTACCCTTTCCGTCACTGGATGTTGGTTCAGCTTGTAGTTTCACAAACCCAGACAGTTTTCTTCAGTTTCCAAGAAATCTATCATCACAATGTGGCGAGGCATAAATCGGGTTATTTCACCAGGAAACCTCCCCGCTACTTTGTATGTCAAGTTTAACCAAACCACAAAATAAGAGCTGCAAACAAACCAGGGTAGGAAGCAACCTGGTTGCAAGCAAAGAGCCTTTTTTACATCTCAGTGTTGTACAAAACATGCAGTGCAATTCCAAGAAGTTTGGGGTAAGTTACAGCTGGGAAATGCAACAGAATTCCTGCAACGGAGTTCTTGATTGCATTTCTTCCCTGAATTTTCCCTCCACAGAAAGCCTTTGCTGCCATGTGAATTTCCCAACTAAGGGCGTTCCGTATATGAAGGAATGACAGAATTCTGCTTTTACCCAAAACAGGCCATGTTAGTATGTAGGAGAAAACAAATTTACCACCTGACCAAATGTACCGAAGTCCTCCCTTCCAATTCTGTGATTCCGTTAGCTGCTGGCAAATATTACAATATTATTATCATAACCCCAAAGTCTTTCCGTATTCCATTCCATCACGTATTGAGTTTTAATTTGAAAACCAAGTAAATAGACTCATATTTGGTCATTGAGAATGTCACGGTGATGTGCTTTTTAGCTTTTTTTTTTTTTTTTTTTGCCATAGGCTAAATAAAATAAATAATTATTATTTGATGGAGTTTCTGGATCCAAAGAGATGGTATAAATCTTCCCTTCCCCACAAACCACTTAACAGAGAAACATTGAATCTTAAGCTCCCTTTCCATTGCAGACCCCAGACAAAGCTGCCCAGCTCACCTCTTCTGCTCTTCCTTCTTTCTCTTCCTTCCTTCTGTTTCTTTCTTCCTTTCTCTTCCTTCCTTCTTTCTTTCCTTCCCTTCTTTCCTTCCCTTCCTTCTGTTTCTTTCTTTCTTTCTCTTCCTTTCTTCCTTCTCTTCCTTCCATTTCTTCCTTTTTTTTTCTTTCTTTCTCTTTCTTTCTTTCTTTCTCTCTCTTTTTCTTTCCTCCCTCCTTCCCTCCCTCCCTTCCTTCCTTTTCCTCCTTACCCGAATATGATTTCCGTAACCCCAACGCCATCCTTCTCCTTCTCCAGAGCTGATGCTTCCCCTTTCAATCACAGCTCTTCATCTGCGAGCAAGCTCAGAGAAAGTTTCAAGATGGATGGAACGAATTCTCCAAGGTATCAGCTAGAAACATCTTTGTGGTATGCAGAGATCATTAATGGACATTAGGAGCTGAAGACCATTACGACTTTCAGCGTGCATTAAAAATGCATGGCTTTTGAGAAGTTGTCTTCTGGCAAAGTTGGAGATGCGCCTTTGACTTCCTCCTCTCCTGCTGCTGCATTGGCTTCAGTGTGATTTTTTTTGTTGTTCTTTTGTGCAAAATGCTGGATTTTATTTGCCCATCTAAGATCACGAGGGAGGGAAATTATCTCTCAGTGTAATCAGATCCCCCCAGTATCTCAGCCCTTGGCTTTTTAATGTTTCCGCTGAAAAAAAAAACCAAAAACAAAACAGAACTAAACAGCCCAAAAATCCTTTTAGAGGAAGGGAAAAAATCCAAGCTGGTTTTGTTTAAGCTGAATTATTGATGAGCCATGAACGGAGTTGTAAACATTGACAGGAATTATGTTTGCCAAAACTCCTGAGAGAATTGCCACTTGGATTCATCTCTTCCTGGGTGTGGTCATTGGGGTACCAGGGGAAAGGGCCTTCTGGAGGAGCAAATCGCTAACCTGTGTTGGGAAGCGTGCAAAGGAAGGACACACTAAGGAACCTTCCAGCTCTATTCTATATTCTATATATTCTATATTCTATATATTCTATATTCTATATTCTATATTCTATATTCTATATTCTATATTCTATATTCTATATTCTATATTCTATATTCTATATTCTATATTCTATATTTTGTCTTCTCCTGCTTTTGGCTGCATGCAAGGAAAACAGCAAAAGTCTTTCTTTCCTCCCCCAAACTCCATCAGAAATGAGTCTTTGGGACCCTGCAAGGCCTCCTGCACCAAGAGGCTGTGCCAGCAAAGACTCATTTCTGGTGGAGTTTGGGGGAGAGACAGAAAGACTTCTGCGGCTTCTGCTGCTTTCCTTGCATGAAGCAAAAAGTCTCTCTCTCTCTTTCCCTGAGAACGGAGCTGGAGACGGTATCCTGCAATCCCAAATAAAAATGATTGATCGGTAGGAAAATGGGATGGGAAATTTTTCTGCAGACTTTTTGGGGGATTTTCCCAGGGTCTCTGCAGAAAAAGCAGAAGCAGTCTTGTGACTACAACAGCTCTGGAATATGGGACCAACTTTCCCACCAACATCAGCAAACCACTGTCAGTCAAAATTCATACTATGCTCCACAGGATTAAAAATTATGAGTTTGGTGGTCCCTGAGATCCAAAAGGTTGGTGACCCCTGTTCTAGAGTTCCGGGTTTTTTTTTTTGGCAACCCAGATATGGTGGACATTGTTGAAAGTGTGGGGCAAAGAGAGCACAACAAGAGAGAACTCAGGGTTTCACTGCGTCTGAAGCCCCTCCACCCACATGCTGTCTCTCTTACCTCCGCCATATTTACTCCACCTTCGTCTACGGATTTTGAGGCCTGAAAGTGTCTCCTCCACTGGAAATGGAGGGGTGATCCTTGATGCCAGCTGGAATGTAGGAAAGAGATTTATACCAAATGCTACTGTTTGTCCAATTAATTTAGGATTGTCTCACTCAGTGGGGCAGAAAGTCTGTTTCCTTTTTCCTCCATCTGCTAGCTGAGCCATTTAACTGGAAATGCCAGGAATTAAATTGGAAAACCGCTTGTTGAATAATAATCATATGTGAAGTAGTGTTTAAAACACACACACACACACACACACACACACAGACAGAGTTGTAATCCACCTTTCTTTTAGAATGAAACTCGAGATGTGTTATATATCTCTTCTCTCCAAGCACTAGTTGACTTTAACTTCAGTGCAATGGTCAAATTTTATACAGGACTTAAGTACCATAGCCAGGTTCTTTGGTAGAATATATTTTCACCCAGAAAATTAAATTTTATCCTTAAGATCTGAAACTATGACAAGAAAGAGGAGGAAGATGGCTGTGAGATACTCTCTGAACTTGGTTGTTTTCTTGTAAACATTTCATGATCCAACTAGGAAACATCATCAGTCCTAGAAGAGAATGGGTTTCCTAGGGTGGAGAAGAATGGGAGGAGGAGGAGGAGGAGAGCACCAGCTTCATATTTCTTTCTCTTTTCCCTCTATCTCCATATTGCTGGCACAATATTAACAAGGATGGAAATAGCAAGAGTTTGCTTTGGGACACCGGCAAATGCAGGTTAAGAATTGTGCAGCTTCAATTCGCTGCTATCTGACCTTGCCAACAGCCCAACAAATTCCTAACAAATCAACTTGAAGGTTTTTAAATTATAGTAGCTAAAATGTGAGGCATTCTTTTTTTTCAAATTTGGTTGCTGGTCCCATTCTGCTCTCTGGTGGTTGGACTTGGAGTTTGATTGATTGGTGTTCCTGGTTTCTTCTGTCTGTTTTGTGGCTTTGATTGGCTGGCAACAGTCTGTTCTTGTGTTGGAGGCTTTCAGTGCAGCTTGGCTCCGTGTGAAGGGACGGCTGCTCTTCATTAGCAAGCTGGGTTTCACCTGGGTGCCTGGTGGGGGGGTTAGGATAATACCCGAAGGAAGCTGAACAGCACACATGTAAGTACCCGCGATAATGCCCAGGTGTTTGCCTGGCTTGTGGCGTGGAGATCTTTCTATTTGAGAGTGCAGGCTTCCAAATGATTGACAGTCTGGTGGAATCATCTCTTCTATTCATGCTGTCAGGTCTTTTTTCAATCTCTATGGCTTCTCTGATGATTCTGTGGCTGGGGTTTTCTATAGTGGCCAGGGTTTTAGTGCCATTGAAGTTGATGCTGTGACCTGTGGCTTTCATGTGTTGGACTAGTGAGGAGGTGTGTTCCAGCTTTTTTACTGCATTTTTGTGTTCATCTAGGCGGGTACTTATTCTTCTATTGGTCTGTCCAATGTATGTGGC
>BLBF01000058.1:2183420-2195377 GCA_015471245.1 Laticauda colubrina
TCATGTTAGCTCAGGAACTCTGGGAGTTGAAGTCCACAAGTCTTAAACTTGCCCAGTTGGAAGATCCTTGCTCGAAATATTATAAAAACTTCAGCTAAGTATTTCTGTAAAATCTGAGGCTTGTTATGTTATTTCAACATCTGGAATGGATTCTGAGCTGATGATACAATATATTTCAGTGACAGAAAGTATGTCGGGTAATATGAAATAAATAATTGTCATAATATTTCAAAGAAGGACTAGAGATGACATGATAGCAGTTTTCCAACATCTAAGGAATTTCCACAAAGAAGAGAGAGTCAAGCTATTCTCCAAAGCACCTGAAGAAGCAGGACAAGAAGCAATGGGTGGAAAATAATCAAGGAGGGAAGCAACTTAGAACTAAGGAGGAATTTCCTAACAGTGAGAATAATTAACCAGTGGAACAGAACGTGTAGTAGGGGCTCCATCACTGGAGGCTTTGAAGAAGAGATTGGACAGCCATTTATCCATACTGGTTTAGGCCAGGGTCTCCTACCTGAGGACAAGAAAGGACAAGTGACTGTTCAGCTAACAGATATAAAAGAATAACAGAGTTGGAAGGGACCTTAGAGGTCATCTAGTCCAATCCCTTGTTCAAGCAGGAAACTATTGAACTATTACCATCTGGCAGATGTTACACGACAGAGGTGGTATTCAGCATGTTCTGACCAGTTCTGGAGAACCAGTAGCAGAAATTTTGAGTAGTTCAGAGAACCAGCCAATCCCACCTCTGACTGGCCCTGCCAGCCCCATCTATTCTCTGCCTCCCATCAAGTCCCAGCTGATCTGCTGGGTCTTCTTTGGTTGCCCTGCACAAGAGAATGGAGCTGGAAAGCAGGTCATTGGGGTGGGGAGGAAGTGGGGATTTTGCAGTATCTTTCCCTTGCCACGTCCACCAAGCCACACCCACCAAGTCACACCCACAGAACTGGTAGCAAAAAAAATTTAATCCCACGATTGGTACAGGACAATAAAAACAAGGTCAAATAGGCTGAAAAACAGCTACTATCCCAGAACAGTAAACTACAGTTTATTGAATTCTATTGCATAGTGCAATATGAATACAATATCAGGGGTTTTCAATGCAGTTGTATAGAATATGAAGGATGGGTGTTTTTGTCTTATTTTTAATGCATACTGTACACTGAACATGGCATTTAATTTTGGTGTATAAGGTGCAATCACAACAAATTTAACTAAAACTAAAACTAAACCCTGTATGATTTCAGACAACTGGTTGCCTGATCTCTTACAATTTCTGGAGGCAAGTCATTCCACTGATTAATTGTTAATCAATAAATTTCACTGTCAGCAAATTTTTCCTTTGTATTAGATTGCTTCTCTCCTTTACTGGTTTCCATCCATTGCTTCTTGGTCTTCCTTCTGGTGCTTTGGAGAATAGCTTGACTCCCTCATCTTTGGGGCAGCCCCTCCGATATTGCAAAGACTGAAAGCTGATTCCTAGAAAGGAAGGAACTCCTTTCTAGAGATTTCTACAGCTTTGGGGGAAATAGGTGTGCCCGTGTGTGTGTGTGTGTGTGTGTGCGCGCACATGCCTAATATTTCCTTGAAGACAAGCTGAAGTGCTGAGGGCGTCACGCAGGATGATCTTTAGCAACAGGGCAACAGTGGTTTGTTCTCATCTTTTCCTAAAAACATTGAAACCTTCTCAGTTTGGACTAGAGACATGGTGTTTTTTCCCCCTCCAGCTATTAACCAGGGTTAACCTTGCTTTGCTTCCAAGCCAGGTGCAACCATCCAGCAAGAATCAGGGAATCCTGCATTCAGTTTTGGTCACCACGATTTAAAAAAGATGTTGAGACTCTGGAAAGAGTGCAGAGAAGAGCAAGAAAGAGGATTAGGGGACTGGAGGCTAAAACACAGGAAGAAAGGTGGCTGGAATTGGGGATGTCTAGTTTGATGCAAAGAAGGACCAGAGGAGACATGATAGCGATGTTCCAATATCTCAGGGACTGCCCCAAAGAAGAGGAAGTCAAGCTATTCTCCAGAGCACCTGAAAGCAAGAGAAGAAGCAACAGATGGAAACTCATCAAGGAGAGAAGCAACTTAGAACTAAGGAGGAATTTCCTGACAGTGAGAACAATTCACCAGTGGAACAGCTTGCCACCAGAAGTTGTGAATTCTCCAACACTGGAAGGTTTTCAAAAGATGTTGGATAACCATTTGTCTGAAATGGTGTAGGGTGTCCTGCCAAGCAGGGGGTTGGACTAGAAGATCTCCTTCCAACTGAGTTATTCTATTCTATTCTATTCTATTCTGTTCTGTTCTGTTCTGTTCTGTTCTGTTCTGTTCTATTCTATTCTGTTTATCAAGAATTAGTTCATGGTTTGAGGAGATATTTTTGAACTTTTGGCTCGATGCACCAAAATACCACAGGATGGCAGCAGTTCCTTAGTAATCTGAACTTTTCACAGTGCCAAAAAGTCTTTTCTATGAATTAGATTTCATATTTATTTGTCTATTTATTTATTTATGTATTTATTTTTTGCTGTCCTCGGAACTACCTCCCCAAACCAGTGTTTCCTACCTTCCCATCATCCCCAGCCATGTAGAGGGACTACACCTTCCATCACCCCCAGCCAGAGGACTCTTGGACAGACAGAAAGCATCACATCTGTTTCTTACTCCCCAATGCCCATAATTCCAACTCAGAATAATCCTTAGGGGTATGAGATTGTAGTCTGCTTTGTTCGGGAAGGTATGTATCTTTTGTGAATTTGGAGGGCATCACAAGAGCATTTTTAGTTCGATCTGCCTCCCTTCACCATGGCTGCGAGGACTTACAAAATATACAGTATTTCTTCGTTAAATATAATAATTTGGGTAAAGTACTTCAGACCCACGTTCCCCAAATGCAATATCTTGGGCTTTATAACGGGCTTTTAAGAAGAGACTATTGTCAGAAGTAGTATACATTTCTTGCATGAGCAGGGGGTTGGACTAGATGACCTCTAGGCTCCCTTCCAGCCCCTATTACTGTAAATTCCCAGTTCTCTTGAAGAATCTACCTTTTGGTGTCACACACTGTCTTCGTGTGGTGTCCTTTTCTACAGTGGGTCTTGTCTATCTGCTGAGAATCAGGGGAGGACCAAGTGATCTGCGATCTAGACCATTTTTGGATAAGTAATCTCTTTTGCAGCTCACAACTTGAGGCCAGCAAATGAATACCTGCAAGAAACAAGTGTGCATGTGTGTGTGCGTATGTAAGAATTCTACTTTCCTATCTTTCTTCAGCCAAATGCTAATTTTCAGCCCAAAAAAGAAGGAAAGAAAAAGAGCAGCACAGATGATTCAAATGTTATATTCGTACTGAATATGAATGATTCTATTTTTGGGTTTGTGAGTTTACTTTGTGGCTTATCGGCAAGGAGTTTATCACTGTGGTGGGATTCAATTAATTTAACAACCAGTTCTCTGCCTGGAAGATTTGTTCCAACAACCAGTTTACCAAACTGCTCAGAAAGTTAACAACTGGTTCTCCCCAGCCGGAGAACTGGCTGAATCCCACCACTGGTTTACCATGAGTCTCCTCGCAACACCCAGGGAGCGAAGACTGAGGCTTGCAACCAAGTTAGAGACAGGAATGAACCACAGTTTGATTTAGTGGTTAAGAGACAGTGAGTTCGGTCTAGAGGGGAAGGCACCAGTCTAGAAATAATTTGACAAAAAATGTCATTTTGTGTTTTTTAAATATTCAAGACTCCTTTCTTCTGCACTTTATTTTTAAAGTGGCGGCACTGAGTGGCTGGGTGATGTTGCCACCAGATGGCAGATTTGGGCAGAAAACTGAACCAACCTATAAAAATAAGGCTATCAAAGATTATAGGTAGTCCTCAACTTACAACAGTTCATTTAGTGACTGTTCAAAGTTACAACGGCCCTCTCTCCCTTCCTTTCTCCCTCCCTCTTTCCTTCCTTCCTTCCTTCCTCCCTTTCTCTTCCCTTCCTTCCTCTCTCTTCCCACCTCTCCTTTCTTCACTCTTCCTTCCCCATCCCTCCCTCCATTTCCTTCCTCCCTTCCTCTTCCTTCCCTCCCTCTCCTTTCTTCTCTCTTCCTTTCCCATCCCTTCCTTCCTTTCTCTCTTCCTCCCCCCATTTCCTTCCTTCCTCCCTCCCTTCCTCTTCCCTCCCTCTCCTTCCTTCCCTCCTTCCCTCCCTCTCTCCATTTCCTCCCTTCCTGCACCTTCCTCTTGTTTAACTCTAAAGATAAAAAGTTGCTTGCACACACACACACACACACACACACACACAGTCGAAAGTCAGTTTTGCACATAATGCATAGATGCTGAACATCTGGCATCGTTTATTTGGAAAGTTGAGGCTGGAGAAGACTTGTCTCCCCTCCTGAAACAGAGACAGTCCGCGAAAAGAACCCATGAGCTGAAACCCTTCACGGCTCGTTGTTTCCTCACACAAACAACTTTGCTTCTTGGCTGCCCCAAAGAAGAGGAGGGTCAATTTCTTCTTTAAAGCACCCGAAGGCCAGACAAGGAAAAATGGATGGAAACTGTTCCATGAGAGATTCAACCTAGAAATAAGAATAAATTTTCTGACCGGGAGAACAATCAACGGATGGAACAGAAGTTGCCCTCGGAAGGTGTGGGAGCTTCATCCCTGGAGGCTTACAAGAAGAGACCGGACAGCCATCTGTCAGACATGGTGTGGGGTCTCTTGCTTGGGAGCGGGGTTGGACTAAATGACCTACAAGGTCCCTACCAACTCTGTTAATCTGAATGTAGCGAAGATGTTCAAAGGCCTGGAGACTAAAGGATGCGATGAACAGTTGCAGGAAGTGGGCATGGCTAGTCCAGCGAAGGAAGGACCAGGGAGTCAGAAGAGCAGTCTTCCAATATAGCAGCTTTGAAGAGGAGACCGGACTGCCATCTGTCAGAAATGGAGGATAGAGGATTGGATGAGATGACCTACAAGGTCCCTTCCAACTCTGTGATTCTGTTAATTCTCTTAAGCAAGGATACAAGCAACCTGGCATGGAGGAGAAATTTCTTAACAGTGAGAGCAATCAACCAGTGGAACAGCTTGCCTTCAGAAGGTGTGGGGGCTCCATCACTGGAGGTATTTAAGGAGAGACTGGACAGCCATTTGTTTGAAATGGTATAGGGTCTCCTGCTTGGGCGGGTGGGGGGGGTTTGGACTAGATGACCTCCACGGTCCCTTCCTGTGATTCTGTTCTTCTGACCTATTGCATGACCCAGCACAGATGTGAGGGAAAAGAAACAGCCTGTTCTACATTTTGCCTTGGTTGAACATATGTATCTCTCTCCCACCCATTACACACAGAGAGAGCATCGGATCATCCCTGGAGGCTGTTAATGCTGGCTGAGCAGCGCTGAAAACATCCAGGAAACAATTTCTCGACTTTCTCACCCGCCGCCGGTTCTATTTGCAGAGGCCACAACAGCTTTTCGGGGCCTTTGGAGACTCAAATGGGAGCATTTCGCCAACAGATAAACAGAGAGCAACTCACACACAACACAAAGGAAACCAGGCTTCTTCCTTTTCTTTTCTTTTCTTTTTGCAAATGGCTTTGACATGATGCCCGGAAAGATGTGTTTTCAAGGGGGGAGGAGGAAGAAGAGGAGGAGGAGGAGGAGGAGGAAATGGGAGAATGGGGACAGGAGTCACATTGGATGGGTTTTCCTAAAAATGAAAGTATGACCAACTTTACTGGTTTCCCTGTTGTTGGGATATGAGTATCTCGGATTGAAACCCCCCCCCCCCCAAACTCCATGTTCTGGCATGAAATGGAAGGCTTGGTCCATGCCTTAGAAACCTTGAGATGACTCCTGTGAGATTGCAGGTGGCTGATCTTCTCACCTGTGACCCCACTGGAGGTATGGATGGCCTCAATCTTCCAAACATATTTTCTGTCCTCGGGTGTTTTTAGCCTTTTTTCTTTCCTTCCCTCCCTCAATTCCCTTTTTTTCCTCCATTCCCTCCATTTCCTTCCTTCTTTCCCTTCCTTTCTTTCCTTCCTCCCTTCCTCCTTCAATTTCCTTTCCCCCTCCATTTCCTTCCTTCCTCCCTCCATCAATTTCCTTCCTTCCTTCCTCCCTCCCCCAGTTTCCTTTTTTCTTCCATTCCCTCCATTTCCTTCCTTCCTTCCTTCCTTCCTTCCTTCCTTCCCCCCTCCATTTCCTTCCTTCCCTTCTTTCCTCCCTCCCGCAGTTTCCTTTTTTCCTTCATTCCCTCCATTTCCTTCCTTCCTCCTTCCCTCCCTCCCTTCCCAGAAGTATGGAAATATATTCCCTACATTCCCATTTTCTGCATTGTCATTTAGTCTAGTTTAAAATGCATGGCTATTTTGAATCTTAAAAAAAAAACAACTATTTTTTTCTTTTGTTTTTACAATTCAAATCTTCAGGCGGCCAGATCAACTGATAATCTTGTGACTCCTCAGCCGTTTTGCACTTCCAAAACAGAAGGTTGTCAGCCTGGATGATTTCTGCTGTTAGAAATTCTCCCATTGGCTCACCCCTTTTCAACCGTCGCTTTAAAAAAAAAAAGGAAGCAAAAGACAAATATCAAACAAAAGCAAGACATTCTGAAAGCTATTTTTGTTGCAGATCCTGCTAGTCAGCAGCATTCAGAAGCAGCTGAATAAATCCTTGGAAGACATGGCTACTAAGAGCTATCAGCCCTGGAGGCTCAATGTCATCTCCAAATTGGGGTAGGACATCTCTAAATAGGAACTGTAAGATTCTGAGGTCCAAGAAAGTGTGCAGAGAAAAGCAACAAAGTTGATAAGAGTTTTGGAGACTAAATCATGGGAATTAGGCAGGTGTAGTCTAACAAAGTGAAGGACTAGGGATGATTGATACGCTGTCCCAAAAGAGGAGGCCAACTTGTTAGCATCTGAGGTCAGGACAGAAGCAACAGGTAGAAGCAATGGGAACGGAAAGGAAGGACTCAAAATGATAAAGAGAAATAAGATTTGTAGAGGGGATATTCGAGTTTATGTGATTAAACTAAAATGGAGGATGATGTAATTAAAGAAAATTGAATGTACAAAGATTCAATATGTAAAAATATGTATAATATGTATATAAGGTATATATTATGGTATCATAAGATGTAAGACAGAAAGATATGTCAAAAAGGATTGCACCATATTCAACATTTTTAAATATTGTATTCAATAAAATTCGTTTTTTAAAAAAGAAGCAACGGGTAGAAGCTCATCAAGGAGAGAACCAACCTAGAACTAAAGAGTAACTTCCTGAGAGTGAATTAATTAATTAAACAATTAATTAAATAATTAATTAAACCATTAAACAATTAAACACTGGAATGGCTTGCCTCAAGAAGTTGTGAATGCTGCATCATTTGAGGCTTTTAAGAAGAGATTAGACAGCTAGTTATCTGGGATGTAATAAGATCTCCTGTCTTGGGCAGGAGGCTGGAGTAGAAGACCTCCAGAACCCCTTCCAACCTTATGACTATATGGTGAGAGAGGGCTAGGTGTCCATCTTCTCCATGTGAACATCCCAGGTGTTTATGATTTGTCATGTAGAAAGGCTAAAATCCTGAAATAGGAGCTTTATCCAGATAAAACAGGACTTCCCTGACATTCATGGACTGGAATTTTCTAACCCAACTTTCTATAACATTACCTCTAATCACAATCCATGCCTAAGCTGATTACCTCTCATAGAGCAACAAGAACCACACAACAGCCAAACACAAGCAGGGGTTTGTAAATTCATCCTGCTCAGATAGTATTGTAGACAGATGTTGATTATTCATGCCACTCCACATTGCAGCCAGCTGGAAAAACTAGAGTCTACTTTGGCATCCTAGAAATCAAATCTGAACATGTCACAGAGAGGGAGGGTATTATCTCTCCTTAATTTCTTATTCTTCTATTTCATGTAGAGCATTGTAGCTTACAAATTGGTGTCTTCTTCTTCTTCTTCTTCTTCTTCTTCTTCTTCTTCTTCTTCTTCCTTCTTCTCCTCCTCCTCCTCCTCCTCCTTCCTCTCCTCCTCCTCCTCCTCCTCTTCCTCCTCCTCTTGCCTTTTGAAAAAGCACCTTTGGATCTCCTCCTCTTCCCGCCCACCTCCTCCTCTTCCATCAAATGGGTTACAAGCATTCATTGAAGAGAGGAGAATTTAGTGTAAATCCCGCTCCATTAGCACTTCAACAGAAAATAACAGCAGAGAATCAATTTGTTCAAGAGCAGATCTCAGAATGTAAACAGTAGATTTCTGTCAGTCCTGAAGGTAATTGTTTTTCTACCTCTCACAGTTATCATAGACTTTGCTCTGAATGTCACTAGATTTGATTTAAAATTTGCCACAGTTGCACCAAGTCGGGGAAAGATGTTCAAAATATGTTTTCACTAAGCTGAGATTGGCCATGGTCTGTTAAATAAGCCAGTTAATTGGTTCAGCATATAAAATTGAGCCATAAACCACTGTTCATAAAGCACATCGAACAAACCACATTATAATTTCACATAATGGGTGAACCCAACCACAGCGGTTTAATCTGAATTGAAAAGCCGGAGCAGGCACAATATTTCAATCTCTGCTTTGGTTCATAACCAGCGACAAGTAGCACTGAGAAAGGGAAGTTCTAGTGTCCATCTTATGGACTTCTTCTTCTATTAGTAGTAGTGCTGCTACGAGATCAGATAACATGACTATTTAGCTCAAAACCTCTCCTCTGACAATCATCTTTTCCAAATGGATTTTATTGAAACTCTCAACTGACCTACAACTGCTTTTCCACTTCTTTTATTTGCAAAAATCAGTGGCACAAGAATTCTCCAGGGATTGCTTCAAAGATTATTGGGCTGCGTTGTTCCTCACCCCCAAATCTGTAGTCCCCCCCCCCCCGGAAAAGCCCAAATTCGGGAGTTTCCCCTCCTCCCTACATTCCAAGAAGGTTGAACTCCAAACCACAGAGCATCATTATTCCTCTTTGCTCTAAGATGGTCTGATTCCACCTTGAGGACTGTGTCCAGTTATGGACAAAATTCTTATGGGCTGAGTAATTCCTTTAAGGCATCATGAGTTTTAATTTGGGCTTAGAATGTTGAGGTCACCTAACCCCTGTGCTTTGCAAACCATGGCCAATGTTATCTGTGGACATAACCAAATGTGGTTCAACAAAATGTGAGTTTTTTGGGGAAGTGTGAACCAAGAAGGACTTTAGATCAGGGGTGGGATTCAGCTGGTTTGGACCAGTTCGAGTGAACTGGTAGTTACACCAATGCACGTCTTCACGGATCCGGTTGTTACACTGGTTGAATCCCACCACTACTTTAGATTTTAAACAATATATTGTTTTATCCTCTCCCTTCTTACATTCTCAATGCCTGACTTCTGAACTTTCTTCTTGTTTTGAAGCTCCTCAAGACTAAGACATCTAGAGGCACCTAGAGGACAATGGATATTTGTGGAGCCCAAACAGCTTCAGTGTCTGTAGAATGTGATTCAGTTGGTAATCCTGAAACATAAGGGAAAAAAATGGAAAAATGATTGGATTGGAAGCAAAGAAGGAAAGGTGGAACTCTTGGCACCTATACAGGAAAGTGTTGGTCCTTATGTGCAATAGGGGCTAAATTTAGAAGCTGCTGATAGTGCATAAGCCAAGAACCTTCTGTCGTCTGAAGCCAGAAATGTACTTTCAAATCCAGTTAAAAAACTGAAGATTCAGCATCATTCAGCATCATTCCCATTTCTTTTTGAAGGAGTTAGGTTGAAGGAGCAGCAATCACATAGCAACCAATAATTTTTGGGGAGGAAAATTATGAGCCCAAACTCCCAATTTCAGTATATATTGGGGGGGGGGGGAAACAAACATCACCAGAGGGTAGAGGAGCAGGAGGAGGAGGAGGAGGAAGCTAAGATGGCCTTGGGCATTTCTGTAACTTTCAATGTTGGACAATTAGGCATTTATAAAACTCTTCCTTCTACTTTAATTTTTTTGGAGGAGGGAGATGAAATTATCTTGCTAATCTAGAAGTATGTTAACTGATTTCCCAAGTGTGTAGCCTCAAAATTCTTCCACCAGCAGCCCATAGTTGTCTGGATGAAATATCCATAAAGTGTAAAATGTAGTTTGGCAAGTAGGTCATTAAAGATATGGGGAACAGTCATCTTAATTGATTTAACTGATTCAGTAGATGCAATGTTAATTTTGTTTACTTTTAGGAAGATCACTGAATGGTTTTGGTCAAAAAGCTTTGCTTGATCTGATCTATCTCTTTCCAGTGTCCTGCTGGAAGTTCACAAAACAGGTCAGGAATACAGAATAAGAGTAAAAACATCGAATAACAGAGTTGGAAGGAACCTTGGAGGTCTTCTAGTCCAACCTGCAGGAAACCCTATACCATTTCAGATAAATGGTTGTCCAGTCTCTTCTTAAAAACCTCCAGTGATGGAGCATCCACAACATCTGAAGGCAAGCTCTTCATTGACAGTTCTCAATGCCAGGCCATTTCTCCTTAATTCTAGTTTAATCTCTGATTATCTTCCATCTGGAAGTTCATACCCAACCTCTAATATTGTCCTCTCCAGAACTCCAAGTTAGAGGGTTCTTTTCTTGATCATCAAGTCTTAGATCAAAGACCCAACTCATCTTGGAGTCCATTTCTAAACTGGCCAATTGACATTTTGGGGAAAACTCTTAAGGAGAAAAGGTGAATTACTCCTTGTTTAACTACACTGCTCTCGAAGCATGGTGTTCTATCAAGCCAACTTGGCTGGCCAGTTAGTGGACCTCTCTTCCTTCAATGGATTAGTCTGCTCCTTAGAAACAAACTGGGTACTGGTATTTCTTTCCCGTTTCACAGCAACTCTCAAAATCTTCTAAAATGCACAAGAAAATCATTCCAGCAATTCCATTACTGCCCAAAGAACTGGATTTTGTTGATACGGTGAGGTTCAGATTTACTTGAAGGAGGACTGTGTGATTTGGCATTATTCACCCGCCGATCTGGCCTAGATTGTTTTGTGCTTGTCATTTTAAGCCAGCATCGAAAAATTGCTTGGCGTAATCCACAGCACACATTTATTTTCTGGCACCCGCATGTGGCAAGATGGCATCTCTTGGGGGGAAAAAAGAGCAGAACACGAGGCGCGCAATCCTGCAAACATCCATTCATTCTCGATGGAAGAGAGAATCCGGCTCTTTTGCTGACTGAGGTCCCCTCCTCCTTGGCTGTTCTGAGCTACACTCATCCCACACGCACTGCAGATCCTAGCCAGCAAAAGGAGTTTGTTGTGAGCTTGCAGTCTTCTTAAACACAATTCTGGGGGGCAATGCAGCTCCGTTACTTCTCTCCATCCCTAAGACTCCGTGCAGCATTTCTGCTGGTCAGCGTGAAGAATTTGGGTTGCGCTAGGCCAGATAAGGCCAAATGCACACCTGAAGCTAGACAGTGGGAAGGCTGGACATCTGTTGGGTCCTCCAGCTGGGTTGCTCCTTGCCGACAAACTGATTACTGCAGGCTAGGAGAAGTGATCTCTGCAATGCTGCGATCTCGCTGTAAGCAATCATAACTCAGATGTGTAGATCAGCACTTCTTCAGATTCTGGCTTCTTCTGCTAGAGATGGTGAACCTTACTGATTAAACCTCTGCTTTGATCTCAGTAGCAGCAGCACTTAGACTTACATGCTGCTGCTTCATGGTGCTTTCCAGCCCTCTCTAAATGGTTTCCAGAATCAGCCTATTACCCCCCCAACAATCTGAGTCCTCATTTTATTGACCTTGGAAGGATGGAAGGCTGAGTCAATGTTGAGCTGGTGAGGATTGAACTGCTGGCAGTGGGCAGAATTAGCTTGCAATACTGCATTCTAACCACTGTGCCACCATGGCTCTTCCTTCCTTCCTTCCTTCCTTCCTTCCTTCCTTCCTTCCTTCCTTCCTTCCTTCCTTCCTTCCTTCC
>BLBF01000058.1:2195387-2206868 GCA_015471245.1 Laticauda colubrina
TCCTTCCTTCCTTCCTTCCTTCCTTCCTTCCTTCCTTCCTTCCTTCCCAATTAGCACTAGCAGTCAGACTTAAATATGCTTCACAGTGCTTTCTAGCCTTCTCAAAGTGGTTTGCAGAGTCAGCCTATTGCCCCCCAACAATCTGGGTCCTCATTTGACTGACCTCGGAAGGATGGAAGGCTGAGTCAACGTTGAACCAGTCAGGATTGAACTGCTGGCAGTGGGCAGAATTAGCCTGCAATATTGCATTCTAACCACTGTGCCACCAGGAAAGAGGACGAGAAAGGAATAAGAAGGAAGGAAGGAATAGCAATAGCACTTAGGCTGACTGTAAGCTGCTTAGAGAGGGCTGGAAAGCACCATGAAGCAGTATATAAGTCTTACACCACTTCATAGTGCTTTACAGCCCTCTCTAAGCAGTTTACAGAGTCAGCATATTGCCCTGAACAATCTGGGCCCTCATTTAATCAACCTCAGAAGGATGGAAGGCTGAGTCAACCTTGAGCCTGGTGAGATTTGAACTGCCAAACTGCAGGCAGCTGGCAGGCAGCAGAATTGACCTGCAGGGCTGCACGATAACCAATGCGCCACAGTAGCCATCATCTAATAAGTCTTGGGTTCAGGAAAACACACTGTTTGTCCATCAGAAACCCAACAAGGTTGTGAGCCTGAAATATATGGAATGATCATGAAATGGCGAATAAATGCAATCTTTGTGAAACGAACATAAAAGAGCACTGATGTTGTTACCTAGCTGGATCATGAAACATCTGCAAGAAAACAACCACACTCAGAGAGCCACCAAGCACTCCTTCTTTCAACCCTGAACTACAAATATCCTTCTAGGATAGAACATGAAAGAAAAGCTTGCAGATGACAGAAGAAATAAAGCACAGCTATTATTTTCCAGCTAATTGAAATTATTTTTAGTACCAGTTCTGTGGGCATGGCTTGGTGGGTGTAGCAGGGGAAGGATACTGCAAAATCTCCATTCCCATCTCACTCCTGGGGGAAGGTTACCGCAAAATCCCCCTTCCCTTCCCATCCCACTAACCTGCTTTCCAGCCCCGTTCTCCTGTGCAGGGCAACAAAGGAGGCCAGACAATCAGCTGGGACTCAGGAGGCACAGAATAGGTGGGGGTGAGGCCAGTCAGAGGTGGTATTGACCGGTTCTCCAAGCTTCTCAAAATTTCCCTTACTGGTTCTCCAGAACTGGTCAGAACTGGCTGAATACCACCTCTGCATGTATCCCCCCAAGAGTTTTTTGGGGTCTAACCCAATCCCCCTCTAATTTTTCCCCCTATTATAATTTTCAGTTTTGCAGAAGGAAAAAAGTATCAAGGATGTGGACAATCACTGTTCTATTTACTTTAATGTTGATTGGATTTACACTACTTTTTAAAATCCCAGTTTTGTCCTGATGTCATCTATTTAGGGACACTCATCCTGCTCCTTGGGAAGGGAGGACAGAGCGGGTGAGAGAGGGATAGTGGAGCACCTGGCCTTAATTAGGATGCCAGACCTGGCCATTAGCCCAAAAGTGATGTGCCATTGCTCACCGCATTGATAGATTCGATTGTTCTATCACCTCTTCCGTTGAGCCAAGAATTTTGATGGGGTGCTAACAACCAGGTTTTTTTTTGCAAAAGGAGACAACAAAAGGGTATGCTGCAAGCCAACACACCCTTGTTAGCACTTTCAGCTGAGTTATGTTTCTGCACGTTGGTAGGCTCACAGTCAGGTTTCACACTTGGAAAGAAATGTGTGCGGGTAGCTAAAGCTTTGGTATCAAAGTCTAAAAGGGAATGAAAACACCTTGGACTAGGAAATGATTTGCAGCTAGAAAAAAAAGGAATGAAACTCATCATTTACAAGAGGACCCCAACAGAAAGCCACAAGTAATATACTATTAAGATTAATTATGATTTAACACACAAGGCGTCTGTTTAAGCATTCTCAAGCACACCTCCTTGGAAATAGATTTCCTAAAATGAATACCAACAACGAACAATTCTAAGCGAAAAGAACTGAGTCGGATAAAAATAAAACAGCCTTTTTATTGGCCGGATTGACGTCAGGACTGGTGTGGAGAAGATCTGAATGGTTCTCTTTCCTTCCAATCTAGCTTTTCCTTCCCTTGATGTCTAAATAATGGCTCCTATGTTGGGAAAGAGTTTCAGCTCTCTGACATGACAGGAGACAGCTTATGACAAGAAGTGGAACAGGGCACTGTGTTAATAACCAGTGCCTCCATTTTTCCAATCCAGCAGAAAAAGTTCAAGAAGTTACAGAGCAGAGGAGAAAACTGACAAAAGAAGAGAGGGGGAAGGGGGAAAGATGGATTTCAATTCAATGGATCTGAGTCAAAGAGGGACCTAGTGCTTTCAAGAATAGACAAGACTGCTGTCAACTCATAAAATATTTCTATGATGTTTTTAGTGTTGCCAACAGAAAGGGAGGGAGGAGCAGTGCAGCAGCTTGGAAATTGAAAGTGCATTCCATAAATAGTTTTTCAGAGATAGTAACTAGGTGACTGGAGTTTCTGCTGTGCAAAATTCTAACTGGAGAGCATGATTGATGACTCTGGGCTATGGATGTGCCCCATTGGAGAATATGAATTATTATACACCCAGGGGGTGGGAGGGAAAACCAGGGTCAAGGGTGACAATGAATGATGTGTCTCAGAGTTGGCTACACCCAGGCAATGCCAGACCTTTTAACTCTCAATAAATCCTTTTGAAGTTTTAGAAGTTTGGCTCAAGACTCATGATTTAATTGGGATTGAGTGCCAGAATCCTGACAACTGCCATCTGTCAGAAAAGGTGTCGAGTTTCCAGCTTGGGCGGGAGGGTTGAACTAGATGACCTACAAGGTACCGTCCAACTCGGTTAATCTGTCTGTCTGTATAGTCAACCGGCTTCAAGGATAGATAGATAGATAGATAGACAGACAGACAGACAGACAGATAGATATAGATATAGATATAGATATAGATATAGATATAGATATAGATATAGATATATAGATATAGATATAGATATAGATATAGATATATAGATATATAGATATAGATATAGATACACACACACTAAGCCAACTAGCCAGCCTGTTGGTGAATGTTCAATTTTGGCTGTGCTGTTACACTTATTGCTTCTGCAAATGTAATGGGCCATTTGACATTCATCATGATTTTGTAATTTGTGATTCAGAAGTGTCTGCCGTGGTGGAGAAGGATGTTCTATGTCTTGTTTGTTTATGTAGCTTGTATGTGATGCAGTACAGAGGGAGGAAGAAGACTGAAGCGAACATTTTGGGAACTTACAGGACCAAGAAGAGCTCCTGGAAAGACACTGCAAATCAACCCAAGCTAAAAAGAGAAGCATAAATAGATGCAGGTACAGATTAACAGTGTTGGAAGGGACTTTGTAGGTCATCAAGTCCAACCCCTCTCTACACCAAGCAGACCCTGCACCATTTCTGACCAATAGCAGTCCAGTCTCTTCTTGAAAACTGAGAGAGAGAGAGAGAGAGAGAGAGAGAACAGAGAAAAAGAAGCAGGAGGAAGAGATAATCTAATTAAAAAAGAAAGAAACGAGCTAGGGCTTCATGCCAAAGGTGTGATTATAAGACTACTGCAATCCAAAGGATGTGTTTCTTCATTTCCTATTTTTTTTTCAAAGAAGAAGCTAGCCAACACATACAAAACACACCACCTCATAAGAGCCTGAATGTATGGATACAAATTAATTTTCAAAACCAGACTTGGCTTTGCAGCCCTTTCCTTTCAGAAAAAAAAAGAAAGAAAGAAGAGGAGCTGACACTTTATGTCTTTAGGATAACAAATCACAGTAAGAAGACATGCTGGTAGCCCTTTGGCTGTTGCACCTCTTCTCAAGAAGAGCGGTGTGTGTCTTTGGCACATTTGCCTCCAGCTAATGTAGAAGAGACACACACAAATGTCTGTGGAATTTATGGTGTAGTGGGCCAGGTGACTCTTCCATTATCTTCCTCTCTGAGGAATTTGGGAGACTGCAAAGGTTGGCCACAATCATGTTAGAAGTTGGATGAGCTATCAAGATCAGTATTTTTGGGTTCAATGGAGCAGTTTGGGGTTTGCTTCATTCTACAGAGGTTTTCCTTTCCTCCAATAACCAAAGACAGATCATCTCTACAAGTGAGCTAATCCAGAGGTCTTGGCCAGAACATGAATATTGGTTTTATTTCTGGATATATTTTAATTGAGCAATTATGATTTTGTACCCAACTTATTCCCTATTTTTCCCACTGGATTTATCTGGATTCCTGACTGCACTCACGTTTGGAGTGTTATCCATAGCCCACCCTACACAGATCATTTTAGCAAGGATAATGGTTGAAATAGGGGAGGAATATGGCCTTGATGGAGATAGATGAGTTCCACCGCAGTGGTGGGATTCAAAAATTTTATAACCGGTTCTGTGGGCAAGGCTTAGTGGGTGTGGCAGGGGAAGGATACTGTAAAATCTCCAGTCAGAGGTGGTATTTGTTATTTCTCCAAACTACTCAAAAATTCTGCTACTGGTTCTCCAGAACTGGTCAGAACCTACTGAATGCCACCTCTGCTCCCCACTCCACTAACCTGCTTTCCAGCTCCATTCTCCTGTGCAGGGCAACAAAAGAAGACCCAGCCATGCAGCTGGGACTCAATGGGAGGCAGAGAAGAGATGGGGTTGGCGGGGCCAGTCAGAGGTGGGATTGGCTGGTTCTCTGAACTTCTCAAAATTTCCGCTACTGGTTCTCCAGAACTGGTCAGAACCGGCTGAATCCCACCTCTGTTCCATTGTCAAGGGGACAAAGAGTAAAACATGTTTTGAAGTCTAGAAGGCCCAACATCTGAAGTGGTTGAGACACACACCTCCCTAATTCACTGACCATGAGGAGGAAGACCACAGACTTCGAGCGTTCTCACATCATAATCAACCTGAAAGGAATTTAAGCCTTGCTGGGATGTTGATTTCATAATCTAGTCTACCTAGCAGACTTGTATCCTTCTCCAGTGACACAATTACAGCCTGTTTGTGTACGAGAGAGAATTGGGCTGCCAAGGTTACCAGTGGTATATCTTTTAGGGGCACCATTTTCTTTTCGCTTCCCCCCTTCCAAAATGAAGTGGAGGGAGGAATGGAAGGTGACTGATGCTGGGAAGAACCTACCATTACATTCCCTTCCCAAAAGCATCCCTTTTGATGTGGAAGCTATTTGCATAAGTTCGGGCTGTTCCACAGGTTTTGAGGATGGGTTGAACATCCAAGGTCCTTCTGCTACTTATTCTTACCACAAAATCCTCTGAAGTTCATAATGACAGGGTGGAAACAAAATGTCCTCTTCTTATTAGTCTTCCTATTAGTTTCTGTAGCCACACCTGTATTTTCTTCCAATATTTTTTTCACTTTAGGGCATAACCACCACATATGGTGGAAAGCACCTTGTTGTTGACACTTCCAACAGTTTGGTTTTAAATTTGGGTAAATCTTAGCCAGCCTTGTGGGCACCAAATGCCAGAGACAAAACATTTTAAATTGGTTTTCTTTGTAAGATGCCAATTTTGTTATCTTGTAATTTGTATCCCACATTTTTCCCCATTCCATTAGCTCAACACTGTACCCAAAATTTTTGCCCCATGCTATCACTGATCCCTTCACAATCTCCTCTGCTCTACTGAATTCTAATAGGTGATTATACATTTTTGACAACAATTTCTCTTCTGGGCCAATCCAAATTGTATGTAATTTTTGTAGCTCAATACAATGGGGGAGGCTGGAATCCAGGTTTAAGGCCTCTCCCTTCTTCAGACATTGCCGTCCCAGGTTAAAAACTTGTTCATGCACTTCAGAGTTAATTGAAGGCTTCTTCTTAACATTGCCCTACATTGAAAGGTGTCAGACAGCAATGTCTGCCAGCAAAAATCTTCTAGAACAAGTCAAAACAGACCTCATGGACTCCAAAAAGAGGGGAAAAACCCACAAAGAAACACTCCAACTTTAGAAACTCATGCTTGGGAGGAATAAAAGGGAGAGAATATTCATGAATATGTATTTTTTTCCCAGACCAAATCTACTCTTCCATCGTATTCTCCCAGCTGGTGATGTATAATATTCCTGCAATCAGCACCACTTGTTTCCATTTCTACAAGATCAATATTCATTCAACATTTGTGGCTAGATAGCATCATCATTTTCTCTCTTTTTGCTGATGCTCTTTTGTGAAAAGCAATACCGATCCTTGGAAGGAAAAAAAAAGGAAGAAAAATAGCATTTGTCCTTTATTATTCATTTGTGTATCAGAATGAGACTGAGGGACTCAGTCTGGAATTTCTGGAAGAATGATTTAAGGAGGACATATGTCCCTGAAACAGCAACAGATGAGATGCAAAAGAGAAGGAAAGGAAAGGAAAGGAGGAAAGGAAAGGAAAGGAAAAAAGGGAGAAAAGAAAGAAGGAAAGGAAATAGAGAAGGAAAGGAAAGAAAGGAAAGGAAAGGAAAGAAAGGAAAGGAGAGGAAAGGAAAATGCTTTAGGATCCAGCAACTCTGTGGGTGTGTATTTGTGTGTTTGATTGTGAATAGGGAAGGAAGGAGGGAGGGAGGGAGGGAGAGAGAAAACTTCTTTAGAAAAGAAGGAAAGTGTGTTAAAATCCAGGAAAAAAATCTATGAAAACATTTGCATTTGAGGATATCAAGCCCAGTTGAACGAACATCCCAGTGTAAAAAGAGAATCAATGTTCTGCCAAGAGGCTCAATTCCTCCAGCCTGTTGGTGACATTTCTTTACCACACATGGAAGAGGGGGAACACACCCTGCTCACCATTACATGGGGCTACTACCACTCGCTCTGCAGATGTGCAAAGCAAGAGGACATCTAAATTTCAATTTCAATCAAAACAGAGCTGGAAGGGACCTTGGAGGTCTTCTAGTCCAAACCCCTGGTCAAGCAGGAAACCCTACACCATTTCAGACAAGTGGCTGTCCAATCTTTTCTTAAAACCTCCAGTGATGAAGTACCCACAACTTCTGGAGTCCAGCTGTTCCACTGGTTAATTGTCCTCACTGTTGGGAAGTTTCTCCTCAATTCCAGATTGCTTCTCTCCTTGGTGAGTTTCCACCCATTGTTTCTTGTCCTGCCTTCAGGTGCTTTGGAGAATAAGTTGACCCCCTCTTCTTTGGAGCAGCCCCTCAGGTACTGTAAGACTACTATCATGTCCCCCCTGGTCCTTCTTTTTCCTAGACTGGCCATACCCAATTCATTCCAGTTTTTAAAAATCCAATCAATGTAGGCCATTTTGGTGTCCTTCCTAGAAGTCGTCCAGGAGACGGACATCTGGTTATCTTCTGATGTTGCTTGTTTCTAGCCTTCTTTGTACTTGGTCATGTTTGCTGGATAGCGGCGGTGCAATTGATATATGGAGGCTTCCTATTAACCAGAAGGTCAGTAACTTAAGGATGAACCAGCTTAGTAAACCATTTTAAACTTGAAGGTTACCATTTGCCCAATGGATTATCTCCAATTTCTGTCTATTTCTGCTGAACCATAATGGACATTCAGTCTTTCTCTGGATGGACATGTGCAGATGGTGAATGCTCAGCTGATGTTCATGCATTCTCCACCGTTTGGGGTGTGTATGTGTCAGCTGGACCATTTGCACAAGTCTGCCTCAAAAGCCTTTTGCTTCCTTTCTACTACAAGACATTCCTCATCTGTGAGGACACTTTTGCAACACAAACAATCTTATCCTGTGAACCAAGCAGAAAAAAAAAACAGATCTAAGTGGACAGCCTTGCTGGACAGCATGTGCGGGACAAAAGAAACCACAGTCAAAGACTCCGCTCCAACCATCATGAAAACATACGTCTTTCCCTGGGGTCAACAAAATCCAAGGGAGCAACTTGAGAGAGAAGATTAGGAAGGTCCAGGTGAATGGCAACAAAGCACCAAATAGCTGAAACCTCACAAAAACAACACCTTTCACTTTGGGGGATGCAACCTGCGGCACTGTGAAGTTATTGACCTTGGAACATTTGGCAGTCAATGACACGGCAAAACTGGGAAGAAATTATGCATTCGAAAGGAAAGTTGAACATGAGAGACCCAGCAGTTCACAGATTTAAGAACCTTTTTTTTTTCGTACCTTAATCACAAGAGATTAAACTTCAAGGAAGTTCTATATTTTTTTTTAACCTGGATATTGCAGTTGAAAGAATATGTGTAGCTACTACATCCAGGTTCATACCAGTCCTTCTCCCAGAGCTATCACTTCCTTGCATGTTGAACTCAACAACCCCATCATCCCCAGCCAACATGCTGGTGGGATGAGGGAAGTTTTGATTCAAGAGACTAAGCCTCAAGAGAAGGGAAAGGTTCTCTTGAGGACATTATTTGAATAGTCAACAGAGCAAAAATGTATGCTTTGGGAGAAGACTCGCATATGTAAGAACCAAGTTAAGAAATATTTGTCCATCTGAAAGTGACGGGAAACTTTGCACTGTGGTCAGCCATCCAGAAGACTGGACAAATACCTTCTCCATCCAGAATACATCATCACCATTCAGAGTTTGGCGATGGATGAGAACTAAATGATGGAAAGAGAGGCCAATAGCTTGAATGATGAAACTACAACACATTACCTCTACTAGTAGTGTCCTTGACTGACCCATAATTGCATTTAAGCATGATCTAAGACCATTTTGTGTAGATCAAGACCTAGATGAGAGGTCAAGCACAACCCTGAATGAGGCGCTCAATGAAATCGAATTTGACAACCCTGACCTAGATGCTTGCTTGGGAAGGAACAGAGATATAGCAACTTTAGTAGATAGCTTGAATGCATCCAAGCGATGCCCTAAACCTCACTCTAACCCTAACTCAAAGGAAACCACAGTTTGGTCATCACCAGCCAAAACCATCTAGCCTTAAATACTGAATCAAATCCACATATGTAGACAATCCCTCAAAAGAATTCATTAGCTAAATAACCAGATATGGAAGCGGTTGTAAAACATGCGAAATCTTACCAGATAGAATTGAGGCAGTAATTAAAAAAAAAACACATGAGAGAAAACATTATAGAAGTACCAAGAATTCAGTTCTCCCAAAAAACAGAAAAAGAAAAAGGAAAGATGGTTTAATCTTATATACCAACCCTCCTCCCCCCCCCCCCGGCAAAGAAAACCAAAGTTTGCTTTTCACAAGTCATAAATAAGCAAATTCATCAACCATCAAATGATACCTGATCTCTGGAGAACAAATTAAACAAAGGGCAGGAGAGAGAGAGAGAGAGAGACAGACAGACATTCCAGTTTTGTCCTACAACATGCAAGAGACTTTCCAAAGTGCAACTGGACATGCAGAAAACCTTATCCTGCTTTGCCAAACTTCAGCTCGTGTAAGCAATTTTGGGAAGATCAGCAGAAGCAATGCACAAACCAAGCTTTCATGAAGGACCCAAGAATTACGTTTCAAGTACAGGGTAATAATAATTCTCCCCAGCTTAGGGCAACGTTAAAAGCATCAAGATAACTCCAGGGATGGATGAAAGGGCCGGAGCTGGGAAGAAACCGGAAACTCCACGATATTCTTTTAGAAGAGCAAGCAAATTTTGCAGCCAGAAGGCAATGAAAACAACCTGGAGAGACCTTTTATTAATGCCTCAAAGAGGGACAAATAGCTTCTTTACAGCTATAAAAGTCCCATTTGTGTGCGGGTAAAATCACAGGGTCTTCCCCACACTTACAAGCAAGCGAAAAACAAGGAGTAGAGACAAATTCTAGGCAGCTTCTTGTTTCTCGTTGCTTCAGGTGCAGATCAGAAGTTGAACATACGTGACTCAACAGGCCAGGCACAGGCTTTCCAGAAAACAAAAGCAAAAGGAGAAATGAGGAGAGAAAAAAAAAAGGAAAGAGAAAAAGAATCAAAGGAGGAGAAGGAAAACCAAAAAAAGGAAGGGCAAAAGCAAAAGGAAGATGCATGGAGCACAAACCTTCGGGCTCGGTATTCTCTTTGAGGTGGACTTGCTTCAGAGGACAACAGAAGATTTCATGGCATTTAGTTCGGAAAGGGGACTGTCTTTTCTTTAGTTCCGTAGATTGGATGGAGTCTTGCCGTAACATAATATATTCCTGTGTGCCAGGAGAGGTGTCATCCATAACTGCGGTTACCACACAACAAAATGAACTAAAGTTAGAATGAAAAGGGTAAAAAAACAACTGAAAAGAAAACTTAAGAAAAAACCTAGAGAAGAAAATCAAGTTTGTCATGATCAGAGGAAGGTGGTGAGAAGCAGGGAAGGGACAGAAGGGAAGAGAACATCGCTGGAAGGAAAACTAAAATGCTGTGGATCAACGTACTTGGTTGGATGAAGGAGACAGAGAGAGGAGAACACAAAAGGCAGAACGGTTCACTCCTACATACTTACAACAGGCTTACGTTGCAGCTTCTACGGGAGCATATATCTTAAACCATCATTCTAGGAAAGGCAGGCTAAGTGAAAGCTTTACCAAACACACAACTTTTCCTTGGGGGAAACCTGATTTTTTTGGGGGGTGGAGGGTGGGAAACAGGTATGCAGGTTACAAAGGTGTAAAAGGAAACCCTTTTGAACTAACCCACTCCTACATTCAACAAAGCAAAAACATGATCTGATCAAATCCCCAACATGGCCTGCCCAAGGTAACAGAATCACAGAAGAAGAGAGTTGGAAGGGACCTTGAAGATCCTCTAGTCCAACCCCCTGTTCAGTCAGGAAACCCTTGACCATTTCAGACAAATGATTGTCCGATTTCTTTTTTTCTTTTTTAAAAAACTCCAGGGTTGGAGCAACCACAACTTCTGGAGGCAAGTCATACCACTGCTAAACAGTGGTCCAAAATGATGATGTCCTGAGAGTTAACAGTAGATATTCTTCCTCAGGGGATGCAGAATATCTGCTCTTAAAATCTTGTGTGCAGGAAACAACCCAGAGTTCCTCGGAGGCAAAAAATCTATTTCCCCTTCTGTTTGTAATCCAAGCCTTGCCATAACCAGACCATGCGGTGCCTCTGGAAGCCCCTGTAACCCACTCGAGACATGGAGGTGTTCGATGAAGGGCTGTCAGCTTCAAGGGGCTATGGGATCTTGAGCTCTCCAGCCTCGCGCTAATTCCAGACCGGGACAGTGTCCAACCCTCCGGAATGCTAGAAGCGGAGAGGGGCAGGAAGTTGTCCTTCTCGCCCAGGCGGCATTCAAAAAACTAGCTGGAAGGGCAGAAAGAAAACTATTTTGGGGTTCAACCACGGAACTGCTCCCAAACAACGGAAGAAAACCTGTCCTCAGATTTTTCAGGCTGAGAAATTCGTTGGATCATTTATCCAGGGGAAGCTTTTCAAAGGGATGATTCTGTCCCCCCCAATCTATCTATATCTGTCTGTCTGTCTGTCTGTCTGTCTGTCTGTCTGTCTGTCTGTCTGTCTGTCT
>BLBF01000058.1:2207321-2217888 GCA_015471245.1 Laticauda colubrina
ATCTATCTATCTATCTATCTATCTATCTATCTATCTATCTATCTATCATCTCTCTCTCCTTTCTATCTCTCCATTTCTATTTAGCATCTACAATCTTTCTATTTCTCTCTCTCTCATCTCTCCATCTATTTATCCACCTACCTAGTTCTCTCTCTCTCTCTCTCTCTCTCTCTCTCTCTCTCTCTCTCTCTCTCTCTCTCACACACACACACACACACACACACACACACACACACACACACACACATCTCTATATCTCTCCATCTCTCTATCAGCTCTCATCTATATATCTCTTCCATGATGAAAGCAGGGGCACCACAGCTAAAAGGTTCTCCTCTCTACTCATTTATGAGAATACGGTCATAACCTGAGGACCATCTGTTATCACCCCATTGGAACTGCACCCAGTTCTAAAGCAAGTCCTTGCAGATGGTTTGGACCTGGAAATCTGCAAGCTGAACTGTTGATCCCAACAGCAGGCCAACTTTGATGCCACGAATGCAAGTAGACTCTTCTTCTCCTACGGACCTCATGCACCAATCACCAGGGCAAAGGAGAATTCCTCTACAAAAAGGCTGTCCTTCCTGCTTCTCAGCCCCATCAACTTAAAAACAAAAGCAAAGCTGATTTCTTTTAGAGAACAGATGCTAGGGGACCTTCCAGTTGCTAGGGGACTTGAGGAAGACTACGGATATCTGGTCTTTCTGCTGTTCATAGTAGCAAATTAAGTCCTTCAGAGAAGAGATATGGGTTGCTTGTAGAAGCCAAGGGAGTCCCACGGCTAGTTCAAAAGGAAAGTTGTCAGCCAATTTTGCAGGCATGGGACAGAGATAAAGACAATGTGTATTTAGTGTTTTAAAATCTCGATAATTATGCCTGACTGCCTGAAGATAAATGGTTTGCTGTTTGGTTTCACAGATGGGGTATTTTGGGCTTAGAGGGTAATTACGCCATTAGCGAAATATTGACATTTAGATGTTAATGAATTGGCCCGATGGTTATCTATTATTTACTAGTGCGCTTTAGAATATGAATTCCTTTGCTGCTATTTGTGGAATCGTGGCCAGGATTTCTCAGGGGAGCTGCTCAAACTGCTTTTGTCCATGAGGGATCCACTAGGAAGCTGTGAAGCCTCAAAAGGACAGTTGAAGCATTTGGAGAACTTTACACGGGCCACTGATAACAGATGGCTTGTGTACCAGGGTAAATATCTCTGCTCTTTTCCTAATTGAAAGAGACTGCCTTCCTTTCCCCATCCTCCTTGCCTCTCTAGAACCTAGAACCAGTAGGTTTCAATGCTGGTTTGTTGCTATGACAATTTCCCCCCCCATCCAAGGTCTATAACCCCAATACGACCTTCTGGAGCATCGCAGGAACATACAGTATGTGCAAAGAGGATGTTAAAACTCACAGGGTCATGGATGCAAAACCTGGACATTTAAGTGTCTCAACTTGGTAGCTTTAGAGATGCATGGACTTCAACTCCCAGAATTCCCCAGCTGGAGGAATCATTAAGCTGCATTATAAGAAATCCAAAAATGAAGACCTTCCTGCATTTATTGGAAGCTTAAAAGTAAAACAGTATTCTTCGAAAACACAATCAAACTAACCCAAAAATATTGTGATATCTTTCTTCCTTCATCAAATCATTAAAAAATTTGATGTAGACTTTTGCAAACAAAAGAAAAAGTTGGAGAAGAAGAAAAAAAATCAGCATTGCAAAGTGATTTTTCCCCCTTTTATAATCTGTTTCCTCTTAGTAACTGTTTCCCCCCCCCCCTTGTCTTTGCTGCTGACATCATAATCTGTTGCCATGGCACTGGGGGAATGATCAGAATAATTTTGCTCAAGAGCATAACCTTTCATCAAGGTGAACACATCAAAGTGGGACAGAAAGAATTTGAAAAGTAGCATCCCTGAACAGGCAAGGATGCTACTTTTAAGATGCTCGTGGTCTCATGCCTGGCTGTAATCCTTTAGACAGAAGGGACCACAGAAAGAGCATAAAATGTAAATGTTATTGATCAGAAATGTATTTTTAGCAAAATCCACCAGGGGAAAAGCCTGCAGTTAAAAGTAAGATCTATAATTTTTTTAAAAATGAAGGATACTTTTTTTCCCCTAACTTAACTAGTTTCTTTTCCTAACCCTTCATCAAAGTTGTATTTAAATATCAACTTTTAGGAGACTGACAATTTATAGCTGAAAGTCTCCATTTCGAGGTCCTTTCCTAGCCCAAGAAAACAGCTTAGCTCTGATTCGGGGGTTATGATTCGAGTGCCATTAAACCCCACAAAGTTGATGATCAAGGTTTGGTTGCCACAATATTAAAAAAGATGATGAGACTCTAAAAAGAGTACAGAGAAGAGCAACAAAGATGATTTAGAGACTGGAGACTAAAACATATGAAGAACAGTTGCAGGAACTGGGTATGTCTAGTTTAATGAAGAGAAGGACTGGGGTGATATGATGTCACCTTCCAATATTTGAAGAGCTGCCCCAAAGAAGAGGGAGTCAAGCTATTCTCCAAAGCCCCTGAGGGCAGGACAAGAAGCAAGAGATGGAAACTCACCAAGGAGAGAAGCAACCTAGAACTAAGGAGAAATTTCCTAACAATGAAGACAATCAGTGGAACAACCTGCCTCGAGAAGTTGTGAATCCTCCAACACTGGACGTTTTTAAGACAATGTCGGATAATTATTTGTTTGAAGTGGTGTAGGGCTTCCTGCCTAAGCAGGGGGTTGGACTAAATGACCTACAAGATCCCTTCCAAATCTGTTATTCAGTTAAGCCTTTAGGAAGAAACAGAATATAGCATGAAATATTGATACTATGACTAATGTCTGCTTGGTGGTGTTAGGTTTCAGGATTTAGTCACTTGTGGCTAAGGCTGCAGATTTACTGATATTTCAAAAGCAACTGTGGCTGGCCTTAAAAATGTTGCTTTCTAAGTTACAATCACTCAAGCCCCTGTCCCACTGCACTAACGGATGCAAAGAGGATGTAAAACGTTAAAAAAAGCTTGCCATCCGTTAGAAAACGCGATGCATCCGTTGTGTACTCATTGCACACATGTTTCATATGCTCTGTCCTTCGAGCATCCGTCCACTGCGATTTCATCCGTGCAAGAAGTTTTGAGCTGCACAAAACTTTGTGAACGGATGAACTTTCCGCCGTGTACGATGTAAATCCGCGACATACGAGCAACAAACGTTCTATGTCCGTTTATCATCCGTTAAACATCTGCTGTATCCTCTCTGCATCCTCTGGGCATCCCTGCAACTCACATCCGCTGCAGCTGAAAACGGAAAGAGGGAGGAAACAAAAGGTACACGGAATGTCTCCACAGCATTAGTAGCACGGAAATAGAAAGGATGCGCAGTGAACGGTTTGCATCCGATATACATCCGCGCAGCATCCCCTTTCTTTCCTTTAGGCGTACGTGATGCATCCGCTTCATCCGCTATGCGTCCGCTTCACAATTCTCCCCCGGAACCCCTTCAAAGATGTCATCCGCTTCCATCCGCTTTCATCCGCTAGGCTTCCTATGAACATCCGTTTAACATCCCCGCTACGTACTACCCCTGTCCGTTCTTTTCCCTTCTGTTTATGCTAATTTTTGCCACTTTTTGGAGCGGATGACAACAGATGGAGCCACCCCCGAAATTTTGCTTGTCCGCTGTGTCCTTTTTGCATACGTTTTGTGTCTGTCGGCCAGTGGGACTTAGCCTTAATGCTGTCCAGCAGAAGTAAGCATGCCTCCTTTTGCAAAACTAAAATTGAACTATTAAACCCCTGTTCTGGATCTCCTTCCTCCCCCCTCCCCCATTTCCTAAGAATCTATAAATTAAGTGAGGCTAAGAAAAATAAGTCAGATTAAGATCATACAAAGCTTCCCATCAAAGTCAGAATTTGAAGCTTGATTTCACTGGGCCTCATTCAGCGCTATTACCATGCCGTCACTCCAGCACTGTTAAATGATGTTAAAATATTATCATAATTTTTGCAGGAATATCAGAGGAGACTGTCCTGGTGGGGTCAAAGTCAAATTTAAAACATAACCTGATAAAATAGCGTTCATGTATATGCACAGCTAAGGCAGCCCTTCTTCATCTGAACTAAATTTTTCCTGCTCAACCAGCTTGTCGCCAAAATCCATGTGTTAAGTTACTTAGATTTTAGAAACTCTTATTCGTTGTTCATTCTGATTAATGGTTCTTATTACACTTCTACACACTGTCTTCACTGTCCTGCTTAATTATTGAATCTCAATTTGATTTTAATAATGGTTTTGAAATGTTAAATTGCAATAGGATCTCTCTTATACTGTATGCAGCACTAATCTAATGACTTGCTGAACATTCTTATTCATTGTTTTACAGCCTATCAATCTCTTCTATTCCTTTTCTCTTTTCTTTTTTAAAATAGTTTTTGAAAGTTAGAAAATCTAGAGCATCCAATGGGGGGGGGGAATAATCAATTAGCTGATTGACCACACTGTTACTAAGATTGGATTTCTCTGGTTTAGTCTAGATTCATTAAACCCTCTCTCAATTTTGGTAGGGTTTTTTTTTTTTTTTAGTTTTCAGAAACATGCTCCAATTTCAGACAGGTATAGATTCTTCTTCCTTCACTGTTCACTCCATGCAAAAACTTCGTGAGCTCTTGGCTTAATATAGAGGAAGAACAATACGGAGCTTTTGGCTGCTCCCAGAAGTGGTTCTCTTTTTAAGTAAAGTAATTGGAAGCCTGCATTTCCTGTCTCCAAGTTGGGACAGTTTATTGATTCCTTAATTTCTCAAGTCCTCCAATGGACAATAGATGGTAGAATCTATTTTTAGGGGCTAGGTAGCCAAGCTGGTGTTTAATAGACCCATTCAACCATGCCAGGAAATTTCTATAAATTGCACTGGAAGATGCCAAGAGGCATCAGTCATGCTTTGTCCTGGAGGATAGCAGCATGGTGAAGGGACAAAAAAAAAAAAAAAAGCCACTAGAGATGAACCAGAAAGGAGACCTATGAAAATAGCTGCTCCTATTCATGATTTATGGGGGTATATTTTCTCCTTAATGGCCCCCTGACATTCCATATAAGATAAAAGCAAGTCATGTGAATCTCCAAGGATGTTGGGGTACAATTTAAATTAAACCAAAAGAGACCCCGTTGGGAAACTCAATAGAAGTTGATGCCAATGTTATAAATGAGCAAGGAAGTGGTCCCTTACCAGTCCTAATGTAAAAATAATTGGTGCAAGAAGGACCTGGTTAGCTGAGATAAATCCAACCCAAGGACCTCAAAATTAAGAACAGCTTCCTGATTCTTCCTTGGGGCTTCAGAGATTCAGTCGGTTCAATGAAGATATTGACACAGTCAGTGTCTGATATTAAACGGCTAAAATAATAAGGAACACTGGCCCACAAAATTGCCAAGAGTCAGACACAATTCAACGGATGACATTATCATATCCTCAATGCCTTTGGCATCCTTTTTCACCCAATAGTCTTTCTCTGCCTGTTTTGCAGCTGAGGGCTAAGTCCTCGCTTATCAGATCGTTTCCTAGGAAGCATCTCTTCCAGTCTCCCAGGATCATTCTCACCTACTATTACAGTGTCAGGCACAAGAAATCAGGGGCTGGGATAGAGTTCAAAAGTACTGCAAGTTTACTTCATGCTACTTAGACACAAGAATCTGATCTGAAGGGTCCTTGGAGCTCTCCAAGCTTGGTTGATTTCTTGGAGATGTCTCCAAGAAACGTCTCCAAGAAACCAACCAAGTTTGGAGAGCACCAAGGACTCCTTATTTCAACCCTGACTAACCCCCCTTTATAAGAATTTGATCTATTAACAGTCAAGGATGCAATGACTCCAAACTAATGATGTGTTTGACCCCGCCTTCGGGCTCAGCCTAGCCATCCCCTACATACAGGAGCCAGACTAAACCATTGTTCTTTCAATGACCAAGTGTGTTCCTTTCTACTAAAGAACTCAATGGAGAAATTTCTCCTGCGCTTGTATGTCGACCTAGTTGTTGCAGCTTCTGGCAGGTCAAACATCCAGCCGAGTTTCTGGTTTACTCATTTGCTATAAATAGCTTCTTTCCAATATTGCTATGTCTATAGCAGGTGAGGCCATATGCCTTGATTGACACTTGGCATTTGGCTCAGGGGAGGATAAACAGAAATGCTGGACATGATTCCCACATTGTTTGCAAAAGACCTCCAACTTCTTTCTCATGTCAGCTCTCTCTTTGTATTGCAGGGGTTCCTGTGTATTTAAAATGGTGGGATCATATTTTAGCAGAAGCGTTTTCCTGCCTTGAATGGAAAACAACTTCCTAGCCGGGTTGCAAATACCTCAGCATGCTTTAATTCTTCCTGTCCGGCTTTCGCGTATGCATGGGGAACAACCACAAGCCCTTCTTTCCAAAGAAAAAAGGATTAAGGCTGAACCAATCAGGTCCCCTCAGAAAACAGTGCCTAAGAGGTAAATAAAATGAAATCTAAGAGAAATATTTCAGAACCAAAGAGACTCAAGTGCTTCCAACCACCAAAGCCTCGGGTATCAAGGATCGGGAAGCACTGGAGTGAGGAAATGAAAAACTCTCATATTTTCTGATTTATTTTATGCCTGGATTGCAATCACTTTTCCCAGGGTGGGAATGTCTGTGGTTTTAGGAGGGGAAAGCCCCCACACAGCAAAATAACCGACTCCAATGTTCCAATCACTGATATTGAGGGGAAAACTCAAAAGAAGCTGACCTCATATAGACACAATTTAGCGTACAGTCTTTCTCCCCAAAGGAAGACACATTCAATTTCCTTGTCTCCAGCTTTATGAGCAAAAACCAACGAAGGAAGGAACTGCCATCAAAACCCTACTCTGATCACATCTTCCAAACTCAATTACAGGAAGTCCTCAACTTACAGCTGCAATTGGGACTGGGATTTCTGTTGCCAAGAGAGGCCATTGTTTGACTGATTTCTTAAAATTTATTTGCCACCTTTTTCACTTCAAACAGTGCTTTGTTAACCCAAAGGTGCTTTTTTCAAGAGGCAACTGGACTTTCTGGTTTTTGTTGGAAGATGTTTCACTTCTTATCCAAGAAACTTCTTCAGCTCTGACTGGATGGTGGGGAATAGAAGGATTTATTGCAGACAGCTGGTCATTTGCACTATTTTAGAGAGCCATTGAGGCCACTAGGAGTTTTATCTGTGTCCTCAGGGTCACCTGAGTAGTGCAAATGGGTGTGGAGCCTTCTTGGAACTGTTGAAAAGATTGGGTTGTAGTCACACCCACTTGCACTACTCAGGTGATCCAGAGGACACAGACAAACTTCCAAGTGGCCTCAATGACCCTCTAAAGGATGCAAATGACCACCTGTCTGCAAGGAGTATAAATCCTTCCATTCTCCACCATCCAGTCAGAGCTGAAGAAGCTTCTTGGATGAGAAACGAAACGTCTTCAAAGAAACACCAGAAAGTCCAGTTGCCTCTTGAAAAAAAGCACCTTTGGCACAACCATGACTTGGACGACAGAGAATCTCCATGGACACTTTGTGAAGTGAGTCATGCCCAATTTTAAAAACATTTTTGCTTTGGCCTGTGGTCGTTCTGCCAATCGCATAGGGTACCCATGTGACACATGCACACACATCAGTGGTGGGATTCAAAAATTTTTACGACCAGTTCTGTGGGCGTGGCTTGGTGGGCATGGCAGGGGAAGGATATACTGCAAAATCACCACTCCCTCCCCACCCCCACTAACCTGCTTTCCAGCTCCATTCTCCTATGCAGGGCAACCAAAGGAGACCCAGCCAATCAGCTGGGACTCAATAGGAAGCGGAGAATAGATGGGGTTGGTGGGGCCAGTCAGAGGTGGGATTGGCCGGTTCTCCGAACTACTCAAAATTTCCGCTACCGTTTCTCCAGAACTGGTCAGACCCGGCTGAATACCACCTCTCTCTCTCTCTCTCTCTCACACACACACACAAACACACAAACAGATACACACACACCTTTCAAGGACAATGCAATGGTCATAAAGCCACGCTGGTTGTGGGAAATCAATTTCACGACAACTTCCAGAAGTCTGGAAGGGTGGAACTGCATGAAGGCTCTCCGTTGAACTTCTCAATGATGATTAAAAACAGAAGCGTGCAAGAAGCTGGGAATAAACAAAAGAGAGCATCTCTGACGGAGCAGATGGGTTAGTGTGTGTTTAGCAATATTAAGATCTCTGAAAGCTGCCTGTTTAAAAATTATCGCCTCTCAGTCTGCTTCCCCGTTGGAACAGTTGCCTTCAAAGGCGAACCGATTGAATGACTATAATGCCACGCAGCTTTCTTGTCATCATCATGACAGGTAATCCTCAAATTACATGGAACCAATTTCTCACTTAGCAACGTAAATTTTGGACTCAGTTCTTTTTGTAAGTCGAGGACAGCCTGTATTTGATTATAGTGTTTGACTGTTGGCAATCCTGCTCTTTCTGCAGCCTTCTTCTTTGGAGTTTGGGATTTCAAACAGATGCCTAATTATCAAGGCAACTTTCTGGAGGTCTGGCCAGAAAGCGAGTGATGACCTTTGAGGGATGGCATCAGCTTTAGCTAAACCACAAATCACTTCCTCCCGAGGCTAAAGACAGCATGAGAACCAGTTCAAGACAGCCATTCCTTTCCTGTAGAGCTTCAGCTATCTGTTAGCACCTAGAGATGATCAATATTCTCGGAGTCTTAGTGGACAACCAGTTAAACTGGAACCAACAGTGTGCAGTGGCAGCCAAAAAAGCCAATGCAATCCAAAATTGTATTAACAGATACAATCAAGAGCAGATGAAGCCTTAGTAACATCACACCTAAAGTACTGTATGCAGTTTTGGTCCTCACACTCTAAAAAAGATGTTGAGACTCCAGAAAGAGTGCAGAGAAGAGCAACCAGAATGATGAGGGGACTGGAGACTAAAACATATGGAGATAGGTTGCAGGAACTGGGCCTAGCTAGTCTACGGAAGAGAAGGACATGGGGAGACAGGAGAGCATCTTCCAGTATTGGAGGGGCTATCACAGAGAGGAGGAAGGGGGGGGGGGGGTAGCTATTTTTTGAAGGGCCCCCAAAGGCCAAACAAGGAATAATGGATGGAAACTGAACAAGGAGAGATTCAACCTGGAAATGAGGAGAAATTTCCTGATAGGGAGAACAATCAATTGATGGAACAGAAGGGGAAGGGTCTTACTAGAGAGTGAATTGGTGGAGAAACCTCTGATTTTGAGACAAGCTATGGGCTCCAGGCAAAAGATGCCCAGGGTGATTTCCCCCCCAATGATTTATTCCTGAAATCATCTGTCATTATTCACATGAAATCTCTTTCTCTACGCTCAGTTTTCAACATTATAAATTTATCAAACTTAGACATTTGTTGCTGCTTTGTTCCATGCTAACATTCTATCTCATTTATCAACATTCCTATTTTAGTGTTTAATTCAGACACCCGACAGATTAAGGATCGGAATGCAAGGAAGCATAAATTCAGATCCAGGACTCTAAAGGGAATTTGTACATCTTGTTGGATCTGCACCTTGAACAAAATGATCCCTTGTTGATCCTTGTTGGGTTAATTAGAAGACGCATTCTGCTCCTGTCTGCATTTTATCTGCAAAAAGCAAATGATCACCCCCCCTCCACACACACACCAAATGTGTGTTAAAAGGATGGGAAGATCATATATCTAAAAATGAGGATCAGATTCAGAGCAGTTCAAATTTCAGTTCTATTTTGGTCTATCATGGTACTGTAAATAAACAAGCTTTGAAACTTAAAAAAAATTGGTTTGACTTGTATTCCCTAAATGATTCAGTTAAATCCTGCACATAAATGAGAGAGAGAGAGGGATGGAGGGAGGGAAAGAGAGAGAGATGTACATGCTTAGAAGACCACAGATATGTTCAATCAATTTGAAGGTACCTGATTTGATCTACACTAGCAGAAAATTTATCAGATGCTGATTTTTTGTTGAATCGCCTTTGAATGGAAATGTTCTTTTTGTAATGCTTCACACAACTGGCTTTTCCTTGGCAAAGAACCTCATGCTTTTTCCTACAGAGCACAGCTTGTCCTGTTTACATCGCAAGTGCACATTCTTTGTGCAACTCCATGCCACGTTTTCAAGACTGTCACTCATAAACACCACTCGGTCCCTGGGAACAACAGCAGACCCTTCACTCAACACTTGCCTCCTGGTGGTAGCTGACCCTGACAGCCACTTGATGCAGCCTGAGCGCACTTCAGTGCGTGTCACTTATCCCAGATTTGCTCTCCCCTGAGGAAGAAAGACAGAAAGGAAGGAAGGAAGGGAGGGAGGGAGGGAGGGAGGGAGGGAGGGAGGAAGGAAAGAAAAAAAGGAAGGAAGGGAGAGAATGAAGCCTGAAGAGATGAGGAGAAGGATGGAAGAGAGAGGGGGGGGAAAGAAAGAAAGAGGGAGGGAGGGAGACAGGCAGGCAGGAAGAAAGAAAGAGGAAGGAAGGAAGGAAGCCTGAAGAGGTAAGGAGAAGGATGGAAGAGAGAGAGAGAGA
>BLBF01000058.1:2250113-2282367 GCA_015471245.1 Laticauda colubrina
CTAAGCTGACTGTAATTCAATCATCTTGTGGTCTAAATAGTCATACCAAATTTCAAGAGGAGTGATTACACCCCGTACATTATACAGGAATGAAAACTCAAAAGAGTTTGCACTGCACTGCTTGTTATGGCTAAGTATTTCCTTCAACCATTCTCTCACTGATCATTCAGTATCTCAACATAGCTGGGTATTCCATTGTCCGTGAAGACCTGTTGATTTGGCTCCCAGCACAAGACGTGTTGTAAGGAAAGCTGATCAAACCAGAGAGCCAAGATCTTCACTTAGCAAACAAGAATCCTTTGACTAACCAAAGGCTGTTCAGGGCTGTTGTGAGGTTAAAATTACTCAGAGGGAGGGGATCATCAGCGCTGAGCCAGGGGAGAGTTTGACCGGTCCTTGGGTGCTCTCTGAGCTTGCTTGTTTTCTTGCAGACATTTCATGACCCAAACTAGGTAACATCATCAGTGCTAGTCCTACTACTAGCACTGATGATGTTACCTAGTTTGGCTAATGAAATGTCTGCAAGAAAACAAGCAAGCTCAGAGAGCACCCAAGGACCCCTCATTTCAACCCCAAGCTACAAATATTCTCCTTTTTTGGAAGAGAGCTTAAAAATACAAGAAAATCAGTTACCCTATTATTATGATTTTAAGCTTAATTTGCTCCTAAAAGACATAAGAGAGCCGAGATGGATGTGTCTTGCTTAATCAGAAAGCCCAAATCTCCAGTGCAAGAAATGTTTCTGAAAGGGTTTATATTTTCAAGAACATAGTCAGGAATTCTCAGAATCCAGGCAAAAGGGTGTCAAGAAATAGCAAACTCATCTTCTCATTGCTGGCTGTTCTCCAGTTTTGCAGAGTTTTTCCAATATGGTCACATATTATTTTTACTGTCCGAGCAGGGTTATTGTTGAGAAACACTAGGAAGATGAGAGCTGTTTCCTTCAGAGAACTGAGGAACAAAAGAGGTTAAATATTCATGAGGAAGAACTAAAGGAGGTGGATTGAGACGCTTTCCTTTCAAAACATCCTTTCTGCATGGAGGGAAAAAGATGAAGAAAAGACCAAAAGGTAGACAGAAGAAGTTTCAGAAAGATATGTTTGGAGAAAGTAGGTCGGGAGAGAAAATCTTCCTCTTCCTGGGTGCTAAATTTATGAAACAAGATTGTATGGTTGTCCAATTCCCCCGTAGTTGGCTCTCATTGTTAAATATCCTGATTGCATGGGGAAAAAGCAACTGAAAGAGTTCCATGTATGGAGCTGCCTTCCATCTACTTAAATTACAACCATGGACAGGACCTTTTCACTCCATAACTAAATGTCCAATTGCCCCCACCCTCTGAATTATTGCTGCCACCTACCTCGATCAGAAAAAGAGGTGAGCTGAAAGTGAGAGGCTAGTCTTGTATTCAAAGACCACCCTAGGTTTTAGAAAAATCCCGGATTAATCCATGCCACGCTTCTTTCTTGCTCGTTGCCCATGAATACATCAATCCTGGTCCTTCAGTATCTCCTTCCTGGCTTCTCCTGCAGTCTTGGGCTTCAGAAAACAATCTCAGGAAGCCCACTGAGAAGAACGATGGGATGGAAGCTTTGTTCTCTTTCCCCCCTGACTGGGTGAAGGTTTGGGGGCCCAATCTGGAGACCTGTTGCTCCCAGGCGAAGAAATGACAAGTCACACGGTGCCTCCTCTTGGTATTTTTAGCAAAGCAGGATCCTCCAAGCTGTTTTGGTTTCCAGAATTGCCCTGCCAGAAGGTGCCAGAAAGAGCAGCTGGGAACGTCTCATTTTACAGCTTCAAGGCAACCTCTTTAGGCACTCTGAAGACGCTGGGGAGATACAGACAGGGTAACAAACCTCAGGTGTGTGTGTATGTGTGTGTGTGTGTGTGTGTTGTTGATGCTAACCTTCGATGTTCTCACTTATGACATTATTTTTCACAGATCTGTTTCCCCATCTTTCCATTTACGCATTCGAGGCAGCTCTCCAAAATCCCAATTTTATCCCAGCTGCAACAGCCCTTCTATTTCCAACAGGTGACGTAACAAATTTCAAAAAAAAAGCTGTATCAAACAAAATGAAATTCAATGTAGAGAAAAGTCAAGTCCTACACTTAGGCAAGAAAAACCCAAAGGACACACATACAGACTGGGTGGAACCAGGCTCAATAGCAGGAACTGGGAGAGGAATCCTGGAGTCGTAGTGAACAACCAGCTGAATAGAAGCTAGCAGTGTGTGGCAGCAGCCAAAAAAGCCAGTGCAATCCTAAGTTGCCTGAACAGAGGGATACGATCGAGATCAAGGGAAGTACTAATAGCACTCTATAAAGCCTTAGTAAGGCACACCGAGAGTCCTGCATCCAGTTTGGGTCACCACATTATAAAAAAGATGTTGAGACTCTAGAAAAAGTGCAGAGAAGAGCAACCAGGAGGATGAGGGGACTGGAGGCTAAAACATAGGATGAACAGTTGCAGGAACTGGGCTTGGCTCGTCTAGTAAGAAGAAGGACCAGGGGAGACAGGAGAGCATCTTCCAATATTGGAGGGGCTGCCACAGAGGAGGAGGGGGGTCAAGCTGTTTTCTAAAGCGCCTGAAATCCAGACAAGGAATAATGGGTGGAAACTGAACAAGGAGAGATTCAACCAGGAAATAAGGAGAAACTTTCTGACAGTGAGAAAAATCAACCAAGGAAACAGAAGTTGCCCTCAGAAGTTGTGGGAGCTTCATCCCTGGAGACTTTCAAGAAGAGATTGGACTGTCAATTGTCAGAAATGGGGTAGGGTCTCCTGCTTGGGTGGGAGGAGGGTTGGACTAGATGACCTACAAGGTCTCTTCTAACTCTGATTATTTGTATCTGTAAAAACCAACGGCTCAATATAATATTGTAAGAAAAATCAGGGTTTGAAGAAATCCTTGTTTGGCCAAGGCTCTGGGTGGTGATGCCCCCACCCTCAGAAAATTTGGTTCTTTTGGATCCAGAGATGATGGGCACAATAAATGAATAAAGAACTTTTCAGTTTCAATATTCATGCAAGCAAATAGATTTCAAAGCATGACATAAAAAGCAGGCAGAACAAGCAAGGTGACACTCAAATCTCTTGCAAGCTGCCAGGAGCCCCCTTAAGTAAAGATAGCAGAGAGATTCCCCAAGGGCAGACAGTTGGCAGGATCCAATCTGGGTCGGTCAGTAGAATAAGAGGTTTAAGTCTTCCCAGCTTTCGGATTCATGTTGGACCCCATCCTGGGAATTTCTCTCTCACCAGCCCATTTCGATGAGAGAATGAGAGACATTCTGGTGAGAGAGAGAGAGAAAGAATTTCCCTGAAGATGGGCTCCAGCACAAGTCCAAAAGCTCAGAGGACAAAACCTCTGGTTCTGGCGACCGACCCAAATTGGATCCCTGCAACATTATCCTAGGACATGTACGTTCGCCTTCCTTTGTGGACAGTTTCCACAGCACCCAGTGCTTGGTCCATGCAGAAGCTCCCAGCTTAAAGATCAGTACAGTATGAGGGTTTTTATGAAGCCTGGCATCGTGACTACATGGCCCTCCTTCTGTGGTCACATTGCAAGACCTGACCTTCACCAGGTCGCTCCTGACCTGAACAACTCAGACTTTCACAGAGGAGAAATGCTTTGTGTCTCTGGGAAGATTCCCTCCTCTTCTCCCTTCTTCAATGAGCATGAGTGAAAACAAGCAGGTTAATTCAGAAGGAGCTCCAAACTTCGAAAAGGAAAGGTTAAAGATTCCCCTTCCCTGTGCTAGTCGTTTCCTCTCTAGTGGGCAGTGCTCATCTCCATTGCAAAGCCAAAGAGCCAGCGCTGCCCAAAGACGTCTCCGTGGTCATGTGGCCAGCATGATTAAATGCCAAAGGCGCACAGAACACTGTTCCCTTCCCACCAAAGGGGTCCCTATTTTTCTACTTGCATTTTTTACATGCTTTTGAACTGCGAGGTTGGCAGAAGCTGGGACAAATAACAGGAGCTCACTCTGTTATGTGGTGCTAGGGATTCGAACCGCTAACCATTCTGATCGACAAGCTCGGCGTCTTAGCCACTGAGCCACCACGTCCCCTTCAAACTTTTAGTTATGTCCTAATATAAAGGAGAAATCAAAATATTTCACTTAAATCCTTGGAATGGAATAGTCTTCTGCATTGCCATTCAATTTCTCAAAGTCACCCAGCCAGCATTCATGCCTAAGTTGGGACTACAACTCACCTTCTCCTGGTGATTGGCCCAAAGCCATCAGCCTGCTTTCACCCCAAAGGTGGAACTAGAACTCACCTTTTCCTGGTGATTGGCCCAAAGTCACCCAGCCAGCTTTCATGCCTAAGGCAGAAGTAGAACTCACAGTCTTCTGGTTTCCAGCCTGGTGCTCTAACCATAATTGGATCTCAAAAGAGGTTCTCAATAATTTAGACCAGAATTCCCCCAAAATACCAGCCTCCAACAGACACACAGAGATAGTTTAACACCTCCACCATCACACCATACCACCTTCTCCTTGCCTGGTGCTCTTTGGTCTTCAGTCTGCAGTGAACTATCCCTCTACTTGGTGGTGGAGGAAGATTCCCCTCCATAGGAAATGCCCCTCTGAAAACGAGACCTCCTCCTCCAGCCCAAACCTCTTCTCTGACTCAGAGAAATAACCAGAGCTGCATCTGCCAAGGGTTAAGAGGCAACAAAGCCATGGTCAATTCCTCAGTGTAACCCAACCCCACATATGACGCAGAGAGAGGCAAACTTGCCAACAGGTGCATGCCAAACATATTGGCAGTGAAGAGATTTCAAAAGGATGAGAAACCTTGTGATGATCCAGGCTCGCTCTGGGAACCAGCCAGCCAGATCCTTGTTAAGGCTGCAAATCCTGGAGACAAAAGGTGGAGCGATTTTTAAAACTGGGTTTTGTCAAGTTTGAAAATGAAAAGACTTTGCGAGCATTCACAAGGGACAGAGCTAGCCTGTAGACTGAGAAGCAAAATCCACCTGCAGTCATTTGGAAATTGCACTTCTCTGATTTCCCAAATGCAAGTTTCAACAATAATTCTTATTGCTGAAATTCAGATTTTAGGAGAAGGTGGACAAAAATGCAGCACATTTGTAAAAGATTGCATACTCCTTTAGTGTAAAATTACTAAAAAGAGAGAGAGTTCAGTGATAAATCTGGAGGGGAAATAGACAAAGATTGAAATCAACACTTTTGTGTTATTTTATTGGTATACTTCACACACATACACACCACACACACACACAAGCCCTATACCCGTGCTTCACTACGAAACTATGTGATCGGGCTTAGTTTTAGGGGAGGAAAATAAAGGGGGGGGGGAGCCTCTGCCTACCAGCATCCATTGATATTCATCTGGCTAGCATCTTGTCAATGTGTGAGAGTTGAGAGCTATTTGGAAACCGAAACATGGAAACTAAAACAGTATTTGCCCTGTGAGCAAGAAGGAGACAGCAAGGAGCCTGGGCATGCCTTTGCTCAACTGTTCTGTACTAAAGCTGCTTGATGCTGTGAAACTAAAACTGAAACTGAAACTCCTCTGCTTGTGTTTTGCATTTGGAAGAGATTTCTTTTCAGGTGGGGAGGGGGACTAGAACTCCTTAGCATCGGAGCGCGTTAATATTAATAATATAGGAAATACTAAATGCTCTGATGGTCATTTCAAAAAAATCCTTTCTTAGTGAGCACCTAGAAGCCAAGAGGAACATACATGCCAAATTTAAAGTTTGTAGGGTTTATGGTTCTAAAAATTTTGTGATGATAAGTGAGTGGCATTTTGCTTTTATATAGAGAGATTTAATTTAATTAAGTTATTTTTGTTGTGAATTTTGTGAATTTATGCTAGGTAGTTTGTGAATTTAAGCTAGGTAGTTGCAAAAGAGTAGTCAGTGAACAGAACATGGATGGGCAATTTTGAGAGTTGAAGTCCACACAGTTGCCAAGATTGGGAAAGACTGGACTAGATTATATTTGTGGGCCCTTCCAACTCTACCATTCTATGCTCCTGTGATCGTAACAGAATAACAAGAGTTGGAAGGGATTGTGGAAGTCTTCTAGACCAACCCTCTGCTATAACTATTTCAGACAAATGGTTGCCCAATCTCTTCTTAAAATGTGATGGAGCATCCACAACTTTTGGAGGCAAGCTCTTCCACTGATTAATTGTTCTCACTGTCAGGAAATTTCTTTTTACTTCTCCGTCTCCTAAAACCCTTTCAAAAATTCTCACTCAGCTACCAGTAAAAGAACTTGCCCTTCCTGCAGTTAATAAATTCCTACACAACTACTCCATTTGTCTCATTACTATTTCACTACAACATTCCCTGGCACTGTTCTAACAAAATATTTGAGAAGCAATACCTTGCTGGCAGGTGCAAGCAAGTCAGAGCAATTTAAATTCTCTTGAATTTTTTAGGCACTGACAAGTCCACCAAAACTCTTTCGGTATAAATGAGATATAGAAATAGGATTCTATTTGGGTTTTTTCCCAAGCAACCCTGCACCTTTTCTATGGTCTCAACATCTTTTTTTGTATCATGGGGACCAAAACTGGACATGGGATTCCAAGTGTGGTCTTCGCAAATACTTAATACTCTCCAAGTACATGAAGAGACATCAAAGTCTGAAAGCTGTTAAAAGTTTGGGACTATTGCAAACAAAACTCCACGACCCTCTGCAAAAAGTTGGAAAAGATGTTGTGTGTGTATGTGTCATATCTACCTTGGACAATTCCAAGCACAGTTTTGGAAGATGGTTTGCAAAACAACTCCGATTAATCTCTTAAGAATGAAAAGGAAATCTTGTTTTTAAATCCACAGCAGGGAAGTCCAACTTAATCTAGGTTTTGCTGATCCATAATTGCTTGAGGTGTGCTAAAGAGCTCCCTGGGGCATTGATTGGAACAGCCATCTTCCTTCTCCCCATGCAGCCGGGGTTAATTCTTTGCTCTGAAAATCTAAGGAATTTCTAGCATTGATTTGTCACAACATGGTCCCTTGGCTGTTTCAGCCCCATGTGCTGAACTTAAAATAAACACAAATACTCTTATTTCTCAGCTGTAGGAACTCTTGTGATGTGGTAAACATTTCCTTTCTGACTCTCAACCCATGTGGCCTTTATGTCCTCAGCTAGTCTGAAAAAAGAGGTCCTTGGTGCTCTCTGAGCTTGGTGGCCCACTTGCAGACATTTCATGGCCCAACTAGGTGACATCTTCAGTGTTAGAAGGAAGTGAGGCTTGTAAAGAGGAGGAGGAGGATGGCTGTCTAAGCTCTCTGAGCTTGGACCCAACTTGGTAACATAATCAGTGGTATAAATGAGTGTGGAGAGGAGGAGGAGGTAGTGGTGGAGAAGAACTGTGGGGTCTTTAATGCTCTTTAAGCTTGGTGGTCTTCTTGCAGACAATTCATGGCCCAAGCCCAACTAGGTGACATCTTCAGTGGTAGAAGGGAATGGGGTTTGTGGAGAGGAGGAGGAGGAGGAACAGGAGCAGGAGGAGAACTGTAGATTCTCCTTAGTGGTCTCTAAGCTTGAGGGTTTAGATACAGAAGTTTCATGGCCCAACTAGGTAACATCATCAGTGGTAGAAGGGAGTGGGGTTTGTAAAGAGGAGGAGGATGACTGTGAAGTTCTTGATGCTCTCTGATCTTGGATCCAACTTGGAAAACATAATCAGTGGTATAAATGAGTGGGGGTTACAGAATGAGGGGGAGGGGGACTGTCGGGTCCTTGATGCTCTCTAAACTTGGTGATTTAGAAATTTCATGCCCAAGTAGGTAACATCATCAGTACTATAAGGGAGTGAGATTTGTGGAGAGGAGAAGAAGGTGGCGGAGGAGGAGAACTGTGGTGTCCTTGATGCTCTCTAAGCTTGGTGGTCTTCTTGCAGATATTTCATAGTCCAACTCGGTGACATCTTCAATGCTAGAAGGGAATGGGTTCTATGGAGAGGAGGAGGAGGAGGACGAGGAGGAGGAGGAGGACGAGGAGAACTGTGGGATCCTTGGTGCTCTCTCAGCTTGGTGGTCTACTTGCAGACATTTCATAGCCATATCATCAGTGCTAGAAATGAGTAGGGTTTGTTCCTTATTTATATACCAGAGGCTTCTCCTGTTAGTGTTGGTGAGAAAGTTCTTGGCAGTTCCTTGGTTAGACTGCAGTTTATTGTTTGGTGATTTGTCAGAGTTGGGAGGTCCTTGATTGGGATATTTCTTGATTGTTGGTCTACTGTTAATCTTGGTGTTAATTTCTGTTCATCTGGGTGTTGCATGCTGGTGAGGTTCTGTTTGGATCTCCTTCTTTATTGAATGAGCCACATCTACCTTCGACAAATTTGATTATGATTAGATTGCTTATTTGTACCCTATGACTATTATTAAGTATTGTACCTGATGATTCTTGATTATTTTATTCTATTCTATTCTATTCTGTTCTATTCTATTCTTTTATTGAATTTATATTTATTAATCTATTCTATTCTATACTCTATTCTACTCTACATTCTATTCTATATTCTGTTCTATTCTTTTCAGAGTGTTCCTTGGTGGCACTTATAATTGTTATTTTTTTGATGGAGGTGAGAGTAGGTAGAAGGATCTTTCTTTTGGGTAAATGCAGATTCAGATAGAGGTCCTGAGTTAATTAACGAGCTTCACACTGCGACTGTCCCAAAGAAACATCCAATTTCCTCCAGTGGTGGATCACTTTCACTTCTGTACCAAGGTTGGCTTCAATGGAGCCGATACTTCTAAAAATAGACAAGAGCTGCTTCAAACAAAACAAAACAAAATATCTGTAAACATTATTTGGGGGAGGAGAAGCTTGGGAGGGTCTCTTAAACAATAGGAATTCATGGTGGGGTTGCCTAAAAGCCATTTCAGCCCTAAGACTGGCCAAGAAATAATCTCTTTGTCCCACAGGCTGGTCTGTGATTCCACCTGGGATGTGAAAGACGATGGACTGGATGTCATGGAAACCAAGAGGAGAAACCTCATTTTCCAGCAATCGCCTGTTGTGCTGTTATTTATTTAATTTGGACCAGCTATTTAACAACAGACAATGATGCCGGGGTGGGGGCGAGATGTTGGAAAGGTGCCTGCGGCGAGGCTATAAATAGCCCACTGCTGTTATTTAAATCTGTCTATGTATGGTAACATTGGCCATCAATATCTACAAACACCGCTCACTGCATGCCTGAATGAGGCAGAAAAAGTCGAGGAAGGTATTCTTTAGGTTTTAAAAAACAAACAAACCATGGTCCTCCGCTTGCCTCTACTCTGCAAGTGGGGGAAATCATTGGTGAGGATTTTGGACCTGAGAACCTGCCCGGCCAAGTTTGGGGCAGATTCTCAGCACTTCATTCTGGAAGCAAAAGATTCTTGAAAGGCTATTGTTTGAGGTAGCCAGACCCTTGTTCAGAGGAGGAAGAGGAAGAGGGGGAGGGGGAAGAAGAGGAGAAGAGGAAGAGGAGGGGGAGGGGGAGGAAGAGGAAGTGGAGGAGGAGGAGGAGGAAGAGGAGGAGGAGAAAGGGTAGGGGGAGGTAAAGGAAGAGGAGGGGGAAGACAGGAGGATAGGGAGAAGAGGGAAGAGGAAGAGGGGGAGGAGAAGGAGGAGGGGGAGGAAGGGGAAGAAGAGGAAGAAGAGGGAGAAGAGGAGGAGGGAGGAAGAAGAAGGGGAAGAAGAGAAAGAGGAGGAGGAGTGGAGGAAGAAGAGGCAAAGGAGGAGGAAAAGGAGGAGGAGGAAGGATAGGGGGAGGAAGAGGAGTGGGAAGAGAGAAGGATAGAGAGGATGGGGAAGAGGAGGAGGAGGAGAAAGGGGAGGAAGGGAAGGAAAGGAAAGAAGAGGAGGAGGAGGAGGAGGAAGAAAAAGAGGAGAGGAGGAGAAGGAAGAGGAGGGGGAAGAAGAAGAAGAGGAAGAGGAGAGGGAGGAGGACGAGGAGAACAGTGGGAGATAAGAAATGGGATACATTAGGCTGCGCCCAACAGAACTTACCAAAGTCAAAACTGGTGAATAGAATCATATACCTGGCCTGGCCTTTCCGAGGTCTAGTTCTGCTTTCCACCCAAGGAGGACGACAGAGCCAAGCGATAATGTGAAGAATATGAACCTTTCGCTTCTCTTTCCCGAAGAAGCAGGAAAGGAGGGTGAGCCGAGCCCTTTTGAACACAGAGAGCGAAAGGAAAAACCAAAACCAAACCAAAGCAGACAGAGGTAAACCATTGAAAGGCAGCACGAGGGAAGGAATGGAGTTAGCCAGGCTGTGTGAGATGGTAGGAATCTGGAGAAGGCAGGAGAAAAAGGACTCCTTTCAAAGGGACAATGAGCCCATCCCAAGAACTTGGCTGCATCCTTTTGCTCTTTTGATGAGATTTGCAGCATTCATCGCAGTGCGGTTTTAATCTGTTCCTGGTTACAGGTGTTAAAAACAGGTGTTATATTACCTTCCTGCTGGGACTCTTGAGAATCAGACCAAAAAAAAGCCTTGTTAGATTTTTGTTGTTGAGTATGTGTGTGTGTGTGTGGGTGTGCGTGCACGCGCGCGTGCGTATGTGCCTTGAGGCAAGCTACAACCACACATTTCCCTGCATGCTAATTAGACTCAGGCGCCACCTTTATCTTGGTGGAAGGGGGAGAAGAAGACAGACCTTCCTCTCCTAAAGGATGTAAAGAAATAGTAACGTGGGTGCAAACGGTTTTTCTGCACCCCAGTAAGAATTCCTCGTTTGCCTTCTTAGCTTTTCCTTGTATTTGTGAGAAGCACCAACCTTCCGTATCTGAAGCGCTTCATTGCTTGGATGTTTTTCATTATTCGAAACAGAGAAGGTATAACTCATTTGCAAGGTCAGAGGAGAAGAAAACACAGAAATATTCAACCTCACAGCTTATATGCTGAATTAAATTGGATTAGTGGGTACCCAAATCTGTTTAAAAAAAACAAAAACATTTTCAGGATTAAGTGGAAAGAGAGGATAATTCACGGGGGAAAGGCATCAATCAGTCCAAGGACCTTAACTTGTTGTTGTTCGTTGCGAAGTCGTGTCCAACCCATTGCAATCCCATGGACATTGTTCCTCCAGGCCTTGCTCTCCTCTACCATCCTCTGGAGTCCATTTAAACTCACACTGACTGTTTCAGGGGCTCCAATCAGCCCCCTCCTCCTCTGCTGTCCCCTTCTTCTTCTATTGCCCTCCATCATTCCCAGCATTAGGCTCTTCTCCAGTGAGTCTTTCCTTCTCATGAGGTGGCCAAAGTCTTTGAGTCAGGATCTGGCCTTCAAAAGACCAGTCAGGGTTGGTCTCCTCTAGGACCGACCGGTTGGATGGCCTTGCTGTCCAAGGGATTTGCAGGAATCTTCTCCAGCCCCAGAGTTCAAAGGCCTCCATTCTTTGGAGCTCAGCCTTCCTTACGGTCCCAACTTTCACAGCCGTACATTGCAACTGGGATAACCATAGGCTTGACCAGGGGTGGGATTCAAATTTTTTAACAACTGGTTCTGTGGGCATGGCTTAGGTGGTGGGCGTGGCTTGATGGTCATGTGACTGGGTGGACATGGCCAACTCCATATCACTCACATCGAGGCACACATCTCCTCACCTGGCTTCTCATGACTGTGGGGATGCTGTAACAGTCATAAGTGTGAAAAATGGTTCAAGTCACTTTTTTCAGTGCTGCTATATCTTTGAGTGGTCACTCCACATGAGCAAAGTACCAGAAAAGGAGGGAAAAAAACTCCAGAGAAGTTCCAGAGACGGGAAGTCTAGTCCTGCCAAGAATGTAGTAAGGGTCAAAGGAGAGGCAGTTTCTGTAAGCAACACCAGAAAGTTTCCTTCCTGCCTTCCTTACAGGATTAGGCCAGTAATTCCTTCTAACAACCGGTTCTATGGACTGCTTAGACTCTTAACAGCTCGTTCTAGTGAATAGGTGCAAACTGGTAGAATCCCACCCCTGGACTTGACTCTACACCCTTTTGTTGGCAGGGTGATGTCGCTGCTTTTTAGTAGGCTGTCTAGATTTGCCATAGCTTTCCTCCCCAGGAGCCAGTCTCTTTTAATTTCTTGGCTGCAGTGATCTTGGAGGCCAGGAAGATAAAATCTGTCACTACCTTAGCTTTACTGTCGTACAAATCCAGGTTTGGAATATGGATGTGCATCCATCAGAAGTGGATTATGGATGAGCTAGTTATGAATGCCAGAGAAAGAAGTCCCAACTTTGGAAGAGAATTTGAGAAGAACAGCATATTTTGAAAGATTGGTCCGGATCAACCGGCATAGAAGGAAATGTTCAGGAGAAAACATTTTTTGACTCCAAACTGCTCCATCAACTCTTGATCAGAACAAATTGATAGGATTTCTCGAGTGCCACCAAGGAGAATGAAACTTGACTGGCTTTTGACCAAAACATTGCCAAGAGTTTCTGAAATTTGATTTGAAGAGTTTGAAAAATGAAATGAGAAGGGACTCAAGGACAAAAACTAGAAGATACAGTCAAGATAATCATGTTTGGTCGTGGATGGATGGGCCATCTGTTGTCCTTCCTTGGATTTTCAGTTGACATCTTCCTCTTTTTATCAGTTGAGACTATATCTATTTTCCCTGCTTGCATTCTTTTAGCCTTTCATTCCAGATCCCTTTCACTGGCACCATTATCCTACAGCAAATCTTTTTTTTTTTTGGCTTGCTTCATTGTAAGTATCAATTATTGAGGCCGGAAATCAAATTATCTTGAAAGAAACCAGAAACAAATCAACAATACTGCTTACCAGAAAGAACATATTTGGATATGCTTATATAACTAAAAAAAAAAGGAATCAATAAAGAAACTTTTCTTTGGTCTTTCAAGAATCAAAGGAAAATTTCCTATCGGTGAGAACAATCAATCAGTAGGATGTCTTGCCTTCAGAAGCTGTAGGTGCTCCAACACTGGAGTTTTAAAGAAGAGACTGGATACAATCACTTGTGTGAAATGGAATAGGGTTTGCTGATTGAACGGGTTTGGACTAGATTAGAAGACCTACAAAGTCTCTTCCAACTTTGTTATTCTAGTGCTATATTATCATTAGAATTCCATCCATTCCTCCCTCCCTCCCCCCATCCCCTATTCCTCCCTCCCTGCATCCATCCATCCATCCATCCTTCTACCCCTCCCTCCATCCATCCGTCCGGATGCTCAAAACAAAACACTGAGAGAAGAAGTGGATCAAAATCACTCTTTTCTTTTACACACTAAATGCCCCGATGACCCCAAGTGCTCCTCATAGGCCTTGGGTTCCAGACTTCCTAATCATTTCTGGCTTTCCTGTACCCTTTTTAAAGGAGCTGGATCCCAGCCTCAAGGTGCATTCCAACCATCGGAATTCACACCGATCTGGATACAATGCTTTGGTTAATACTGCCCAGCCTTAAAAATACATCTAAGTGTTTTTTTTTTTAACAGATGAGAACATTATTAGCATGCCAGCAGGAACTGCCAGCTTGATTAATTACTCACAGTAGTTACTCATCTCTCAGCTGTCTTGGTATCATTCAAGAAGAGAAAGGGCTTCTGAATGGAGACCTCTCAAAGCTGGTTTTGCACTTATTTATTTTTGTTTGGAGGGTGCTAGGTCAAGATTACTTTAACTGGATTATTGCAAATCACCAAGAAACTTCAGCTATGTACAAGGGAACTTGTTCTCTTTTAGAAGTTTTTGGCCTTCAGATCCCCTCCTCCTCCTACCCTACGGCCAACGGTAGAATAGACAAGATAATGCTTCCATCAGCATATTAATGGAGATGTCCTATCAAATTCTGTACCTGTCAATAGTGATGTCCCCCAAGGCAGTGTTCTAGGTCCAACTCTCTTCATACTCTACATAAATGACCTCTTTGATCATATTAAGAGCAACTGCATTCTCTTTGCTGATGATGTAAAGCTGTTCAATACCACAGGCAATACCGCTACCCTTCAAAAAGATCTTGACTATGTATCAGAATGGTCAAACAAATGGCAACTTCAAATCTCAACAAATAAATACTCTGTCTTACATATTGGCAAAAAAAATCAGAAAATAAAATACAAACTGAATAGTCAAGACTTTGTTGATGATCCAGGCTCTGTAAAGGACCTTGGAATACTCATCTCTAATGACCTAAGTGCCAGAGCCCACTGTAACTACATAGCCAAAAAGGTATTAAGAGTTGTTAACCTAATCTTACGTAATCTCTGGTAATATTACACTACTAACTAGAGCATACAAAACATTTGCTAGACCAACACTCAAATACAGCTCATCAGTCTGGAACCCACATTACGTAACTGATATTAGCACAGTTGAGAAAGTCCAGAAATATTTCACAAGAGGAGTTCTCCACTTCTCTACTCGTTGTAGAATACCTTATGCCACCAGACTTGAAATTCTAGACCTAGAAAACCTTGAATTATGCTTCTCTTCAGTCTGATCTAAGTATGGTACATAAAATCATACATTGCAATGACTTACCTGTCAATGAATACTTCATCTTCAACCACAACAACACAAGAGCAAACAATAGATACAAACTCAAGATTAACCGCACCAAACTTGACTGTAGGAAATACGACTTCAGCAACAGAGTGGTCAATGTCTGGAATACACTACCAAATTCTGTGGTTTCTTACCCAAACACCAAGAAATTTAACCTTAGACTGTCTACTATTGACCTCACTCCTTTCCTAAGAGGTCTGTAGGGGACGTGCATAAGCGCACCAATGTGTCTACCGTCCCTGTCCTATTGTTTCTTTTATTTTTCTTATATGTACCCATTTCATGTATTCATAACTATGTATATACTTATACCTATTATCTTGTAAGCGATCGACAAATCAATTAAATAAATAAATAAAATAAAGAGGAGGGCATGGGCAAGATGTTGCCCACATTAATAACAAACCTTTGTCTCTGATTGGATAAACTTTGTTTCTATCAGTGTAAAAAGTATATAATACTCTGAGCCACTTTCGCAGGCTGTGGCTGTTCCTCACATGCATTTTGTCTTTATGTTTTGGACACAGCATTCACCCAGACCTTTTGCTTTGGCCAAAGGAAAAAAAAAAGCTGCTATTTTTGCAAACCTCATCTTGAGTCTCACTCTTTGGCGTCACTGTGGCTCAGGGAAACTTCTGGGACCTTACAAAACGAATCAAAAAAGTCTAGTTGCCTTTTGAAAAAAAAGCTCCTTTTGGTGGTGTCCATCAGCACACTTATAAAATGGATGGATCAATTCTTGACCTGGATAAGTAAAACCTAATCCCTTTTAGCAGTGCGAACTAAACTAATGTGCCTTATTTAGTCTGCTGTTATGCATCTGGAAAGGCTCTGCAATCTTTCATCACCTTCCCCAGAAAGATAATAATTAAACTTCCAATTTTGGACTGGTGATTTTTATCGCTAGCCATCAATAGAAGAGATTGCCACAGGGGCTCAGCAATCCTGATCAAAGCAATAGTAAAATACAATTCCATAAAATGAACAAAAGGAAATCATAGAAATGTATGAAGGCTATAATTTAATTGTTTTGAATTATATTTTCAACTAATAGAATCCCAGTGCATTGGAGATTCATTTCAGTGTAAATTCCTGACAAACAATCCAAGTTAGATTTGAAATGTACATTTGGGATGACTCATTCCATTATTGTAAATGCAGTTCTAACTTTTTTATGGGTATTTCTTCAAATAGCACCCATGTTTTTAATAATCTCTTTTCCCATTTTTATTTCCCAAATGTCTGTGGAGGTTCTCCTTCATCTGTCAGAGTCTGAATCAGAGGAAGACCCAGGCCCACCCCCTGTTCATCCTAGGGCATGCAGGGAGGAATTTAAAAGAGAGCAATGTGGGTTGTGTGGCTTACGGGGGAGGAAAGGGCCCTGATTCCCTTCATTAACCACACCTGGGAAGACAGTTGATAAGAAAAGCAGGCTGCTGGGAGCAAAAGTGACTTTATCCTGTGTTGTCATGGCTTATCTGTGTTCCTGGTGTCTTCCCAACCACATGAGTTTTGCCATGACTTCAAGTCTGAAATTCTTGCTCCTGCCCTGCCAAACGTTAGTTTGATTTGTTTGGACTTTAAGTTACAGTTTGTGTTGCTCATGTTTTGGATTTAATTATCTGTAGTCAAAGGCTGTTCCTGTAGGAGTTTTTCTCCAGCCAGAAGGTAACCTGGACATTGGGGGCAAAGTTGGAGATAATAAAGGGACTCTTATTTCTTATATGACTGTGTTGCCTTTCTGCCACACCCCAAGTCATCACAGGTTGTCCCAAGAGTGCTTTTTCAAAAGGCAGCTGAAGTCATTTTCCTTGAACATTTTCTTTGAAGACATTTTGCTTCATGGTGGAGGAGGGAAGGATTTATAATATATCCAAGCTTCTTGGATGACAAGTGAATTATCCCCAAGATAAACAAAAGTCTAGTTGCCTTTTGAAAAAAGCTCCTTTGATGTGTCCATCAGCACCAGTGGTGGGCTTATTGGGCGTGGCAGGGGAAGGTTACCACAAACTTTCCGTTCTCTCCCCACCCCACTAACCTGCTTTCCAGCTCCATTCTCCTGTGCAGGGCAACAAAAGAAGACCCAGCCAATCAGCTATGGGTGTGGCTTGATGGGAGTGGCATTCTGTGGGCGTGGTTTGGTGGATGTGGCAGGGAAAGGATCCTGCAAACTTCCCCTTTCCTCCCCACCCCACTAACCTGCTTTCCAGTTCCATTCTCCTGTGCAGGGCAACCAAAGAAGATCCAGCCGATCAGCTGGGACTCAATGGGAAGCAGAGAAGAGATGGGGTTGGCGGGTCCAGTCAGAGGTGGGATTGGCTGGTTCTCCAAACTACTTCAAATTTCTGCTACCAGTTCTGTAGAACCGGTCAGAACCGGCTGAATCCCACCTCTGATTAGCACGCTTATGAAATGGGTGAATCAGTTCTTAATCAGTGTTCATCTAGATGAATAAAACCGAATCCCTTTTAGCAGTGCAATGTCCTATGGACCAATGCACCTTGTTTAATCTGCTGTTATGCATCTGGCAAGGCCCACAGAAGGTCCTTGAGGGAGAAGAAAATGACCTCTGTGTTAAACCCAAAACAAATATGTACTTGCCCTTTGGAATGAGTGATCCAGAGGTGGCCGTTCATGTAATGTTAAGCAAAGCTGCTGTGAGGTTGAAGAAAAATGGCCCACCACGGCTTTGCCTTGGTCCTTGGACTGTTGGGATATCTTCTTCTCGCTGAGTGTGCAGGTTGGTTCCCTTTACAGCTAAGTTTCTTTTGGTTTGAAATGAAAACCTGTTTCGGTCACCACTTAAGGAAGAAGCCACAGGAAATAAGTTGAACTTAAAAGCTTCTAAAGATAGCAGGGATATTGAATTAAACCAAACAGCCCTCATCCATTGCAATTGCAATTCAATGTGTAGGTATTTAGTTGGACTTGCTCCCAAGTTGCTGTGTATAAATTTGGTGGGCAATCCTAACCTTTTGCCTCTACCCAGCCAATAAAATGTAGATTTGGGAAATAGTTCCCAAAATGCTTTTTCAAAAAGCAATGGGACTTTTGTTTGTCTTGAGGATAATTCGCTTCTCATCCAAGAAGCTTAGATAAATCCTTCCATCTTTCACCATTTGGTCAGAGCTGAAGAAGCTTCTTGGATGAGAAGTGAAACATCTTCAAGAGAAAAGAAAGTCCAGCTGCCTTTTGAAAAAACACTTTTGGGACAGCTATGATCTGGAGACTGAGAACCTTCGCAGGCATTTGGGAAATGGTAAGTGGGAAAAGAGATTCCTAAAACGTGACTGCTATACGAACAAATACCCCTTTAAAAAGTTAGAACCGCATTTACAATAATGGAATGAGTAACCTCAAATGTACATTTCAAATCTAACCTTGGATTGTTTGTAAGGAATTTACACTGAAATGAATCTTCAATGCACTGGGGTTCTATTTGCTGAAAATCTAATTCAAAATGGCTCGATTATAGCCTTCATACATTACTATGACTTCCTTTTATTCATTTTAGGGTATTGTATGTTACTATTGCTTTGATCATGATTGCTGAGCCCCTGTGGAAATCTTTTCTGTTGATGACTAGCAATAAAAATCACCAGTCTAAATTGGAAGTTTAATTATTACCTTCCTGGGGAAGGTGATAAAAGATTGCAGAGCTGCCTTTGATTTTGCCAGCCATAGTTTGGTGTTTTGATATTGACCAGTGAAATGTGCAACAAAATAATACAGTTGGAAGAAGTTCCTTGTCTCAATTAAGACAAATCCATGGCCTCCCTGTGAATGTCAGGCTGAATAAAATAAAAATAGGAGCTTAGTTCAGAATTCACAAAAAGAAAATACTTCATTGGCAATAGGTAGTCATATTGCCAATGAAGTATTTTCATTTTTTGAATTCCATTCTAAGCTAGTATAAAAATGGCTGCATTGTTCGTTTGGATAAAATAACATGCAAAAACAGGAGGACACTTATGAAGCAAAACTGGGAAACCCCAAACATCTTTTGATATTTTTGGGGGATGTTTGCTTCGAGAACCTTTGTGTCTATGATTATCTCATTACTTTTCCTGCTGTAGTTTTTATTAATCAGCAAAAGGCAAGTTCTGTCCTGCACCGATATAGAAGGTATAATACTGGATACTTGGAAGAGGTTCGTCAAGGGAATCTTGAACGAGAGTGCATTGAGGAAATATGCAATTTTGAAGAAGCCAGGGAAATTTTTGAAGATGATGCTCAAACGGTGATTATAAACATCAAGAGAACTTAATATCTACCTCCTCCTCCTCTTCCTCTTCCTCCTCCTCTTCTTCTTCTCTTCCTCCTCCTCTTCTCCTTCTCCTCTTCTTCTTCCTCCTCTTCTTCTTCCTCATCTTCTTCCTCTTCCTTTTCCTCCACCTCCTTCTCCTCTTCTTCTTCCTCCTTCTCCTCCTTCTCCTCCTTTCTCTCCCCCCTCCCCCCGCAATTAACAAAATGCCTACTAACCAAAACAATTTGACAATCCCAGGTCATGCACTTCAGGTTGTTACATAGCCACTCTCTTGATCCCTATCCTGATCAGGATAGGGATGCCATAAATAGGTTTTTCCAGAAAAGTATTCCTGGGGATTTGAGTTGGGATAGAAGGGTGCCAAATTAGATCTTTTCTCATTCAAAACCGGCCCTGTGGATTGCATTGAGAAATGTATGTAGTTTACCAATGCAATAGCTTGCAGAATAGATCCAACATAGCCTTCAATTTCAGGTCTAATATGACCTTCTTCAATTTCAGGAAACATACCTTTATTCTTCCAAGGTATCTACATGGACCAATAATGTCTAGAAACTTCATTTAGATTTGAAACCAAAGGAGATACTCTTTGATCAAGAGGAGCTTCTCAAAGGATGGGGCTTGTAGATATATTGTCTATTTGATAGACATGGTTAGGAAGTGTGTACCTGAGAGACAATGAGATCATTACCACAAATGAACTTTGGGTCTGAATTTAGAATCAAATCTTACTTCTATTCAAATGCAATGTTGTAAATTGTTGGGGGTTTTTTTTGCAGGTGGTATTTTGGAAGACTTATATTGGTAAGTGTTCCTTTAAAAGAACCATCAACACACCACCAACATCTACCATGTTTTCCTGAAAATAAGACCTTGTCTTATATATATTTTTTGCCACCCAAAAAGGCACCAGGTCTTATTTTGGGGGGATGTCATCCACTGACTAACCTCACTTGCATGCATCGCCCCCTGGCCTCCTTTTTGCTGTCGGATGCCTTCAGGAACTTCTTCTTCTGTAGCCAGCAAGGCTTTCCTGAAGGCCTTTGCAGCTGATAACAGAGCTCTGGATCGACCCTGAGCTTTGTTATCAGATACAGAGGCCTTCAGGAAAGCCTTGCCAGCCGCAGAACAAATGGGCCTGCAAGGCAAGTGTCGAGGTGTGCGAGGCCTGGCTATAACTATCCAAAAGTAAGTAGTTGGACAGCTCCACTCCCCAATTCCCACCCTAGCTTAATTTTTACCCATGCACTCTGGAGTGGGGAGGATCTTAATTGGGGGTTATTTTGAGGGTAGAATCAAAATTGTAAAAATCAAGCTAGGACTTACTTTCAGGGTAAGTCGTATTTTTGGGGAAACAGGGTAGCATTCTAGGTCTCCTTTCATAAAGACTTGGTGGACTTCAACTCCCAGAATTCCTCAGCTGGCTGGACCTCCAGCCTTCCATTTTGCAGGTCACATTTTCAATAGGTGGAAAGTACTTTTTGTGAAGTAGTCTAAGAATCTGATAGGCATCTTCCTTGTCATCCTGATACGTTCATTCCTATTCTTTCCCTCTCATTATTGAAGATGTTTGCTCAACGAACAACGGAGATTGCGAGCAGATTTGCAGAAATGAGGGAAGAGGAAGGGTAGCTTGTTCCTGTGTTGATGGATACAATCTGTTAGAAGACCAGAAGACCTGCGAACCATCAGGTAAACTTGGGGCGCTATTTATTTATTTATTCCATTTCTGTAGCTGCTCATCTCAATCATCTTTGATTTGAGGATCTCCATTGTCTGTTGTGCACTGAGGCCAGAGTTGGTATTCAGCAGGTTCTGACCAGTTCTGGAGAACCAGTAGCAGAAATTTTGAGTAGTTAAGAGAACCGGCAAATCCCACCTCTGACTGGCTCCGCCCCCATCTATTCTCTGCCTCCCATTGAGTCCCAGATGATTGGCCGGGTCTTCTTTGGTTGCCCTGCATAGGAGAGAACAGATCTGGAAAGCAGGTTAGTGGGGTGGGGAGGGAAGGGGGATTTGGCAGTATCCTTCCTCTGCCATGCCCACCAAGCCATGCCCACAAAACCAGTAGTAAAATTTTTGGAATCCCACCACTGATTGAGGCTGTGGTTGTATGATAATTTGACAATGGGATGCATTGCTAAGATGGTTTAATTCACCAAGCAGAACTTCTGAAGAGTCACAGCAGTGACCAAGCATCTCCAAGCTTCATTCTTCTTGGACACCATCTCCTTCTCTCCGAGGAAGGATGCTGTGTAGCACCATTCCCATAAGACTCAGTTAGATGGTTTTCAACCCCAACTCTGTTCTAAGCTTGGAGAATACTCAGATTGTGGCTGGACAATTTGTTTCTCATGGAACAGTGCTTCTGCCTCCTCTTTCCAGGACCCTTTCCATGTGGAACAATTACACTGCCAGATGCTATAACACCTAGACTCTCATTGGACCAGAGCCACATCAACGATACCAAAAGCCACCAAGTGAAGTCAAGCATTGCTCAGGTTGTCCTCCCGAGAAGAATTCCTACTCAAGACTGGGGTCAGTTTAACAGCTGGAAAGGACAGGTTCCATGGCAGGTAGGCAAATTCAGTTATGGGTTCCATCACATGCTCTACATTTCTTGAGGCTGCATCACATATTCTTGTGAAGAATCCATCAAAATGATCAGTTCCTTGGGTTGAAGTGCTATCATTATTGTTCTGAGCCAGGCTTCATCAAGCGTAATTAATCACAAACTTGTTTTAAAAGCAAAACCTATTTTATTGCAATGCTGGGAATTGTTTTCATTCCCAGCCAGAACTAATCTTAAACAGTCCCCCAAGATAAGCACACACCTTTCAATGCTGTGGAATGCTGCCAAAAACAGAAGTATCCAACTAACTATAAAAGAAACCAACTGAAGTACATGAAAAAAACCCACCAAAGTACACAGAGCTTGAGGATGACTTGGAACTGATTGAACTACTTTGCTTCCTGCATAGGTTTCATCATTTAGGTCTGACTTTTATCTCTTATGGGAGGGGCCATCACCTCTCAGCCTTAGTCTCAAGTCGCCCCTTTTGTTTCAGCTGCTCTCACCTTCTAGCAGTTCTGTACACACGTACACTGGGAACAGGCTCCCCTTGTTCCTCTGCCTCGCTGCTGCCAGACTCCAGAGGCTCCAAAGGCAGCACCCCACTCTCAGATGGTCCTGGCTCCATCCCTGCATCAAACACAGTCCTCTCTAGACTCCCTGACTGGTCCCCTTTCTTCCTCACTGTCTGACTCCACTGCCATCTGCATTGGTTGCCAGCGAACCACAGCAATTATGTAGGCCAAACTCAGCTCCACCTCTTATTTTCTTGTAAGAACCTAAAATGGGCATCATTACTCTGGAATGAGAAAGTACAGGTAGTCCTTGAATTACCACCAATCAGCTAGTAACCATTTGAAGTATGATGGATAGTCTCTAAAGGTACCTATGAACAAGTTCTGAAGTTCTGATGGCCTCACATGACTACATGTTGGGCACTTGGCAACCCAATGTACAGTTGTTTGTAACATCTGTGGTCACATGACTGTATTTTATGATATTTTTGCTGAAATCTGGCATTGCTTGTAATTTTCAATAAAAATCACGCCATACTGAACAATAGATTTACTTTGCAACAATAATGTTCACCTAATGACCACTGCTAAAAGGTCATAAAATGGGTCCAATCACTTGATGAACTGCTTTATGACCATGATGACTTTACAATCATCATGGGCAAGTTCTGTTATGGTCATAAGTTGAAGACAACCTGCAGAACGATGCTTCTCAAACTTGGCAACTCTAAGACAGGAGGGACTTTGATTCCCAGAATTCCACAGCCAACATGGGGAAGTCATTAGTGAACTAGAGAGTGCTTGGAAAAGGATAAAGATAAACAGGTTGAAATTTAACCCAAGGAAAATTTAACCCAAAATTTAATGGGTGGGAAATGTTCAGCCTTTGGAAGTTCCTCTGTCCTGGCTTTGTACATCTGTCACAATCTGACACAATTTATCTGCTCCCAGGTTTACATGTTCAGCTTCGATAGAAAAGGATTTTGTGAAGGGGTGATGATTAGTGATAAGTGGGTCATCACCGCAGCGCACTGCATGGACCATAAGCCTTACACAGTTGTGGCAGGTAAGAAGGCAATTGTCTGGACCAGTGGCCACCAAATAGAGGGCCAGGAACTACTGGTGGTCCGTGAGAAAATGTTGGTGGTCTGCAGAGTAATGTCACCCTCAAAGCAATTAATCCAGGCTGCATGGGAACACAAGGCTTGCATTGTGAACACATCACTTGCATTGTGAACAAGATGAGGTAGTGAGAGGAGAGAGGAAAGGGTGGAGGGGGGGGGAACTTGCCCCACTCACCCCATATGCCTGGCCTGGCCACCAGGTTGCTTCTTTCTGCTTCTGCTTTTGGCTGCATGCAAGGAAAGCAGCAAAAGTCTTTCTTTCTCTTCCCCAAATTCCACCAGAAATGAGTCTTTGGGACCCTGCAAGGCCTCCTGCTCCAAGAGGCTGCGCTGGCAAAGGCTCATTTCTGGCAGAGTTTTGAGGAGAGAAAGAGAGACTTCTGTTGCTTCTGCTGTTTTCCTTGCACGAAGCCAAAAGTCTCTCTCTCCCTCCCCCCAGAGAACAAAGCTGGAAATAGTATTTGCGATCCCAAATAAAGAATGATCGATCGGTAGGAAAATGGGGTGGGGAATTTTCCTGCAGACTTTCTTGGGGATTTTCCCAGGGTCTCTGGTCTGCAGGATTTAAAATGATGAGTTTGGTGGTCCCTGTGGTCCAAAAAGTTGGCGACCCCTGGTCTAGAGTATGGGTGTCCAACTTTGGCAACTTTAAGAGCTATGGACTTCAAGCTGAAGTCCACCAGTTAATTCTACTTTGTTGTAAAACTACATTAACAGAATTTTGCACGTCTGAAAGTCGATTCTCCCACTGTCACCTTTGTAGCCTGTGAGAGAAACTTTTTGCCAGGGCTGCTGGCAATCCTAATGAAGGAATATTTTGAGTTCACATCAGAGGGTCTGTTGTGTTTGGGAAGCTGGGTCACAACATCATCCAAACCCTGATCCTGGTGCCTTTTCCTTGAAAAAAGAGTGTTTCAAACTTCGTTCTTTCCCTTCAACCTCCCCATTGAGTTGCAAATACCAGCCGGGGGGCTACAAGAGACATAGCCTGGATGCAGCTTGGTCAATCTGAAAACACACCTAATGGGTTTGTTCTTCTTCTCTTGAATCAGGTGAATACGACACCAGAACCTTTGAGCACACTGAGCAGTCCCGTCAAATCCTGAGGGTGTTCCAGCATCCTAGATACAATGACACTTTCAAATATGAAAACGACCTTGCTCTCCTAGAGCTAAGCCCACCATTCGTCCTGAACAAATACGTCACCCCCATTTGCATTGGGAACAGTATGCTCACAAAGTACCTGCTAAAGCAAGGAAGAGGCAGCGTGAGTGGTTGGTGGAAACTTGACTATTTACAGAAGTTCTCAAACACCCTTCAGCGTGCCGACATTGAATATGTCAGCCAGGTCAACTGTCAGCAGAAGAACGAGACCCAATCTTCTCCCAATACCTTTTGTGCAGGTCATCCTACCTTTGTCAAAAAAGTCTATCAAGGCAACAGTGGAACTCCAGTAGCTACAGAAAGGAACAACACATGGTTTCTAACGGGCATTTCAACTTGTGCAGCTGAGTGTACCGGGGACAAACCATACAATATCTTCACCTCGATCACAAATTATATTGAGTGGATACATAGTGTGACAAGAGGGGAGCAGTGAGGAAGAGGCATAATGTGGTCTATCAGTTCCTTTGTTATCTCCTGACCATGTGAGGGAGGAGACATATATGATTCCTAATTCCTTTGCCCCTTTCGTTCAATTACACTACATACACTTACACAAAAATGGATCATGCTTCATTCCGGGGGCATTATTTTCACTGAAATCAGATCCAATTTGCACAGAAATTAGCTGGGAACTTAATAAAGGGAGAAGTGGCAGAGCCCAATGGGTAAAGCCCTTGGCTTGGAGAATCCCATCATTCTGAGTTTAGTCAGAAAAACGATTATGAAGTATAATGAAAACAATAAATAAGTGGCAACATGAAAAAGATCACGGAAATATGTGTTCTTATCTGTTTTGATAGGGTGAAATTGTGGAGTCCTTGGTTCTCTCTGAGCTAGGTGATTTGGTTCTAGATGTTGCATTACCCAGCTAGGGAACATCAACTAGAGGAGAAGGGAGGAGGGGGAGGAGGGGGGGGGGAGAACTGCGGGGTCCTTGGTGCTCTCTGAGCTTGGTTGTTTTCTTGCAAATATTTCATTACCCAAACTAAGTAACGTTATCAGTGCTCAAATGGAATAGGGTTTGCGAGGAGGAGGAAGAGGAGGAGGAGGATGGTGGGGTTCTTGGTACTCTCTGAGCTTGTCTGCTTTCTTGGAAATGTTTCATTACCCAACTAGTAACATCATCAGTGCTAGTGAAACCATATTAAAATACAGATTTAATGTATGTTTGCAAGAACAATGACAGCACAGATCCTTTGGATTTAGTAATTTATTTAAAAAGTTGCAGCTTTGATTCATGGATGGTCTGGGTTCACCCAAATAATGCCCTGACAGAAAACCTTAGCAAGGTTAAAGCAAACCAGTTTGGTCTCGTGGTTAAAGTCCCAGGTTAAAACCCACGGGATGGTGAGTTCTAGTCCTGCCTTAGGTGTGAAAGCCGGCTGGACGAATCACCGGGAGACTGAGAGTTCTCGTCCCACCTTAAGCTGAATCAACCTTGAGCTGGTCAGAATCAAACTGCCGACAGCTGGCAGTCAGCAGAAGTGCCTGCTGTACTGCTTTCTTCACCACTGTGTCACCACGGCTCTTTATGTGGTTTTTAAGGATCGAAACATCAAAATGGAAGCCTTTGTTGGCAACAGATCTGAGGAAGGATCTTGAATGGCCACAGCGCCTGGAATTCTAATGTGCGTTTTGACACAACCGGGTGGATATTTAGCCAAACCCTTCACAGGGTTTGCCAGAGGTGGGAGGCTGCCGTTTGAAGACCAGCTGCAGAAGCTCATTCAGAAATCTTCCACAGAAAGATAAAAGCCCGCGAGAACAAATATTGACTTGCCCTTTGGAGCTATCGATCCTGTGGCTTCGTATCCCCCGAGCATCAGGACAGAGTTGTGAAGTTGAAAGAAATGGCAAACAGCGTCTTTGTCTCTGCCCTGGGTTTGCTGGGTTGTGTCTTCCTCTCCGAGTGTGCAGGTCGGTCCATTTTACATCTCTTTAACAAACCTCTGGATTTTGTTTTGGGCTTGGGTGAAGAAACAACCTCTGGATTTTGTTTTGGGCTTGGGTGAAGAGAAACACCTTGAGAAGGAATCAACAGCTCAAAGCCTGTGAGTGAGTGACAGACGAAGCTGTGTTTACAGGTCGTCCTTGACTTACAACCATAATTTGGAATTTCCTGGAATTTCCATGGCTAAGCAAAACATTTGTTAAGTGAGTCCTCCCAGCTTTTATGTCCTTTTTTTGCTGTGGCTTTTAAATGAATCACTAAGCTACCTCCATTAACTAAGAGGATTAGAGGCCTGGAGGTTAAAACATACGAAGAATGGTTGCAGCAACCGGGCATGGCTAGTCTAGAGAAGAGAAGGACCAGGGGAGACATGAGAGCATCTTTGAGGGGCTGCACCAGAGAGGAGGAAGGGGTCAAGCTATTTTCCAAAGCACTGGAAGGCCAGACAAGAAATAATGGATGGAAACTGATCAAGGAGAGATTCAACCTAGAAGTAAGGAGGAATTTGAGAATAATCACTGATGGAGCAGAAGTTGCCTTCAGAAGTTGTGGGAGTTTCATCACTGGAAACTTTCAAGAAGAGACTACTGTCATTTGTCAGAAATGGTGTAGGGTCTCCTGCTTGGGTGGGGTGGGGGTTGGACTAGATGACCTACAAGATCCCTTCCAACTCTGTTAATATGTAATTTTGCACTTTATCTCCTGCTTGGGTAGGGGTGGGGGTGGGGGAGGTTGACGAGAAGTGTGATCATTAGCTTTCGTTTTTGCATAAAAATACAAAAGAAAAGTCGGTGGTTGGATCAGTCTGGGACCAATAAGCTAGATTTCTCTTATCGAAAAGTGTTTTAGTTTTTCTGAAGCTAGATGGCTCTTCACTCTGTGCGGTAGAAAATTGGCTGAGATTCATTTGTTTTTAAAGCACAACACAAAGGAGAAAACACTTACTCTAAGGACCTCTTAAGAGCTAACCAGGGCCAGTAACAGTGAAAGGCAATAAATATAATTATCTCAGCACTGAAGTATGAACTCCAGTGGCTATTTAACACAGGTTGGGATATTTGCAGGATGATCATTTCAAGAAATGTTTGCTTCTGCATCAATTGACTCTTTGATTCCTCTCACTGACATTTCACATCTACTCTTCAGATGACAGGATCTAATCAACTTGTTTGAATGTTGTTCCGTGGGTTTAAGAACTTCTTAATTTTAAGATGCTGTCATCGCAAGATAACAAAAAGATTACTACAAGCAGGAGCCAATCAAATCTCCCATAAGGGCTGCTTTTTTTTCAAGAAGCAACTGGACTTCCTGGTTTTTCTTCGAAGAAGTTTCACTTCTCATCCTGGAAGCTTCTTCAGCTTATCTCAGAAGCTTCTTCTGCTTCTCTCAGAGCTGAAGAAGCTTCTTGGATGAAAAGCAAAACATCTTTGAAGAAAAACCAGGAAGTCCAGTTGCCTCTTGAAAAAGCCCCTATGGAACAATCATGACTTGGATGACCAAGAATCTCCACAGACATTCAGAGCTGAAAAAACATCTTGGATGAGTTGCGAAGTGTCCTCAAAGAACAATGAGATAGTCTAGTTGCCTCTTGAAAAAAGCACCTATGGGATGACCATGACCTGGATGACTTAGATTCTCCATACCAAATATTGGGGTTTGTAGGGACTGCTGATTACATTTAGAAAATTCAGCCTTTGCCTGTTTGGATCTACTTCAGTGGGGATCACTAGTGGTCCATGAGAAAATTTTGGTGGTCCACAGAGAAATGTCACACCCCTCCCCCCCCCCCCAAGCAATTAATCCAGGCTGTGTGGGAACACATGGCTGCAGTGCCCACATGGCCCATGGGAACACAAGGCTTGCGTCACTTGCATTGTGAACAACACAAGGTAATGAGGGGAGGGGGGAAAGGGCGGGGGGGGGGGAAACTTGCCCCACTCTCCCCACATGCTTTCTTTCTCTCCTCCAAAGAGTCTTTCTTTCTCTCCTCCAAACTCCTCCAGAAATGAGTCACAGATTTCTGGCGGAGTTTGGGGGAGAGAAAGAAAGACTTCTGCTGCTTTCCTTGCATGAAGCCAAAAGTCTCTCTCTCCTCCTGAGAACGGAGCTGGAGATGGTATCCTGTGATCCCAAACAAAGAACGATTGATGGGTAGGACAATGAGGTGGGAAATTTTCCTGCAGATTTTTGGGGGGCATTTTCCCAGAGTCTCTGGTCCATAATTAAAATTATGTGTTTGGTGGTCCCTGAAATCCAAATATTGGCCACGCCTGGTCTACTTTATCTTGGACAAAGAAATCACAGGTTACCACTGGAAGCCTAATTATTAATCTTATTTTGGGGGATGGATAATTGGCTACCGGTCAAACCTACGGTGGAAGCAACTGAGTCTTGAACACAAACCTGCTGATCGTCACCCCAGGATCCTGACCACGTGAGCTACCGCGATCCGGTGGAATGGATACGGTGCCAATGTACGGGCTGTATCCAGACAAGTGGCAAGTGGTGTTTTCCCAGGCTAGAGAGACAGAGGCTCATGATCCTTTAACTTGGAAAGTTGGGTGATAGCAGCACAGAGTGTAGATGCTGGATCATAAAACGACATCAAACTTTGTTCTGCAATGCAGAGAGGCGGCTCAGCATTTATGATTAACACATCGTTCTTGTCAGCAACCCAGAGTTTAATTGAGCTAAGTTGTGTGTCTGCAGCTATGTGCCAAAAGCAGCCTGTCCCTGAATCACAGATTAATGGTTTGGAAAGTTGAGATTTACTGCTCTGGTATTACACCTAAACATTTGGATGCTGGATTACAGGTGCTCTTCTCTCTCTGGGGACGTTGAGAATATGTCTGCCACGTATAACTCAGCACTGGTGACAGGAAGGGCAACCGGCCAGTAAACACTCGGCTCCATTCAGTGGCCCAGTCTCCACCCCACAAGGGATTATGAGCTTATTAAAGGAGATGATGATGATTGTTATTATTACAGGTGTTCCTCGATTTACAACTGGTGGCTTAACAATGGTTCAAAGTTATGACAGACCTCTCCAAACCTAATTATGACCCCTTTTCCCCCCAAAATTACGATGGCTAAACCTCCTGCAGTCAGATTTTGGTTGCTTGGCAACCCACTCATCTTGAGGGCCATTTGTAGCATCCCACAGTCTATTATAGGACCACAATTTATGATGTTTTTGGCACTTGATTCCCCATTTCCTAGCTTTTCCTAATAAGAACAATTAACCAATTGCCTCCAGAAATCGTGGGTGCTCCATCACTTGAGGTTTTTAAGAGAAGATTGGACAGTCACTTGTCTGAGATTGTATAGGTTCACCTGCTTGAGCAGAGGGTTGGACTAGAAGACCTCCAAGGTCCCTTCCAGCTATTCTGTTCTGTTCTGTTCTGTTCTGTTCTGTTCTGTTCTGTTCTATTCTATTCTATTCTATTCTATTCTATTCTATTCTATTCTCCTTCCTTCTCTATTCTGTTCTATTCTTTCTCATTCTATTCTGTTTTGTTTTGTTTTGTTTTGTTCTACTCTATACTCTACTCTATTCTACCCGACTCTATTCTTCATTCCAATATTTGTTTTGTTCTATTCTACTCTACTCTTCATTTCAATATTTGTTTTCTTCTCTTCTCTTCTCTTCTCTTCTCTTCTCTTCTCTTCTCTTCTCTTCTCTTCTCTTCTCTTCTCTTCTCTTCTCTTCTCTTCTCTCCTCTCCTCTCCTCTCCTCTCCTCTCCTCTCCTCTCCTCTTCTCATTCCATTCCATTCTATTCTATTCCCTTCCATTCTACCCTATCCTACCCTGCCCTATTCTTTTTAGCAAAAAATATCCATTGGGGATAATTGATTGGCTGTAAAAAAACACCTAACAACCGGTGCAACAATGTCAGGTTTGGTCATGTGATGCCTTGACTTATGACCACAACTATAATCCCAGACTCAATGACAGTCATTAATCGAGGATTAACTATACAGCCTCGTCCCAATCTTGGAATTGCTTAAGGTTCATCCAAACAGTATCTCTCTGACTCCCGCTTGCTTTTTTCCTCCTTGGCATCCTGAAGTTTTTATAAATCAGGAAAAAGCAAGCACCGTTATGCACCGATACAAAAGATTCAACAGTGGGCGACTTGAGGAAGTGCTTCAAGGAAACCTGGAACGAGAATGTTTGGAAGAAGTATGTAACTTTGAAGAAGCAAGAGAAATTTTTGAAAATGATGAAAAAACGGTGAGCCACCTGGTGGGAAATCTGGAGTTTTGATGGGGGTTGGGCTTGAATTGGCTTTCAGGTCAGCTGATTCATGGCTTCCACAGAAATACCCCTCTTGTTAAATCCATAGAGGGTTGGTAATATTTATTTAGAAGTTAGAATGTGCTTCAAGCTCAGAGAAATATCATTGAATGGCCTGGAATGTTACTTGTGCAAGAGACAAGAGTCTGCTAATTAGCACTGGATTTTTGCAGAATTAGCACTGGATTTTGCAAGCTGAGGTTCTTTAGACAAATATTATTGTCCTCAAATAGATTTTGTTTTTTTAATTATTCTGTCAACCTTCTAATTTTGGTGGACATGAGAAGTGGCCATTCAGTCTAATGCCAAAATTATTGACAAACTTTCTCCAGTAGCCTTTGGGATTCTACATTCTATTAGTTCTCAGTTCTTATTTATATAGATTTTATATTTTGCATCAGGACAAAGTTATGTTCCTTCCCTCCCCTCCCCTTCCCTTTCCCCTTTCCATTCTATTCCTTTCCTCTCCTCTCCTCCTTCCCTTCCCCTTTTCCATTCTATTCCTTTCCTCCTTTCCTTTCTTTTCCTTTCCTTTCCTTCTCTCCTTTCCTCTTTCCCTTCCTTTCCTTTCCTCCTTTCCCTTCCTTTCCTTTCCTCCTTTCCCTTCCCTTCGTCCTTCCCTTTCCTTTTCCTCCTTCCCTTTCTTTTCCTTCCTTTCTTTCTTTTTCTCTCTCTTTCTTCTTTTTCTTTCCAGTGCATCCCTATCTTTTGTAACCCCTATTCTTGGTTTAAAACCCTCTCTTTGTCTCTCAAATGAAGTCAGAAATTACCTCTTTCTAAAGTGTACCATCAATGATTTGATTGATTTGCAATATTTGTAAATCACCCCTATCCAAAGAACAATCCTGGACAATTACAGCAAGGAACAATACAAATTACGCACTCACAAAGAACTTTGTGAAATTGTACAGATTTTTTTTTAACAAAAGTAGTCATTGTCATTATCTATTAAAATAAACCATATGTTTAAAAGTCTTTCTGTTTGAATTCCACCTTTCTGGTTTCTTTGCAGATGAGATTTTGGACAGTCTATCTTGGTAAGTGATTTAATTTTCTCCCTTCTTGTTTTAATGGTATACTGGAGCTCCTAAGTTCAAAATAAAAAATATTTCCGTTCCAGTCAGAAGAGATCAGACAGTCTTATGGATTAATGGACAAGAACCATGAAAAACAATGTATAAAACAAGAATGGAGTCAGCCACTCTGCGTTCATTATCCATTCTCTCTTCCAAAGATGGAGATCAATGTGAACCCAACCCCTGCAAGAATGGAGGCCGTTGTGAAGATGGTACAAATGATTACACCTGTTGGTGTCCAGGTGGTTTTGATGGAAAGAGCTGTGAACTTGGTATGTTGAGGCATTAATCTTATCCTTTTAGTATGACTCAGTGGCGGCTTTCCCCTTCTCCTTTTTCTTTTCAGCAATGGCAAAACTATATTGGGCCCTACAATTAGTACTTAGGTGTCTGTAAAGATTCTCATTCATTGAGGTCAAGGTTGTCCCAAAGGTGCTTTTGCAGGAGGCAACTGGGCTGTTTTTTTTTTTCTTTTGAAGACATTTTGCTTCTCATTCAAGAAGCTTCTTCGGCTCTGACTGGATGGTGGGGAAGAGAAGGACTGATATTTCTTGCAGACAGCTGGTCATTTGCATCCTTTTCGATCAAGGGTCTTCAAACTTGACAGCTTTAAGACTTATGGACTTCAACTCCCAGAATTCCTCCTCCAATCATGTTAGCTCAGGAATTCTGGGAGTCAAAGTCCACAAGTCTTAAACTTGCCAAGTTTGATCTATTCTATTCTATCATTCATCTATCTATCTATCTATCTATCTATCTATCTATCTATCTATCTATC
>BLBF01000058.1:2286224-2299639 GCA_015471245.1 Laticauda colubrina
TTCTTCTTCTTCTTCTTCTTCTTCTTCTTCTTCTTCTTCTTCTTCTTTTTTTTTTTTTTTTCCTTCTCCTCCTCCTCCTTCCTCTTTCTCCCCCTTCCTCCTCCAGGTGAACACAATGTCTATATTGTGGACAACACTGAACAGTACCGCAATGTGGTGAGAGCAATCCCTCACCCTACATACAACACCACTAACAAGTACTACAACGACATCGCCCTCCTTGAGTTGGACACCCCTCTGGAGTTCAACTACTATGTCACCCCCATTTGCATTGGTGACAAAGAGTTCACCAACAGCCTCCTTAAGTTCGGAATAGGCACCGTGAGTGGATGGGGGAAACTGGCTTACCAAGGCCGGCAGGCTAGCATCCTTCAGGTCCTGCAAATCCGGTTCATTGACCGACCAACCTGTTTGAGGAGTAGCAGTTATCCCATCTTGGCAAATATGTTCTGTGCGGGTCACCCCGATGGCGCCAAGGATACTTGCCAGGGGGACAGTGGGGGTCCATATACCACGGACATTGAACACGTGTGGTTTCTGACAGGGATCACCAGTTGGGGGGAGCAATGTGCCAAGAAGGATAAGTATGGAGTCTACACCCGCGTTTCCAGATATGTTAAGTGGATAAGAGAGACCACCAAACCTACATAAACGAATGTATCCAAAATCCAAATAACGTGCCTCTTCCTTTCTCAAGAACCATACAATTATGGAGCAGGGTATCCACACACAACTATATGTCAACTCATAAAATATTTTTATGGTCCTTTAGAATTGCCAACAGAAAGGGAGGGGGGAGCAGTGCGGCAGCTTGTAAACCAAAAGTGCATGCCATACGTAGATTTTCAAAGATGGTAACAAGGTGACCAAAGTTTCTGCCATGCAAAATTCTAACTGGAGAGCATGAGTGAGGACTCTGGGCTATGAATGTGTCCCATTGGAGAATATGAATTACAATACACCCAGGGGGTGGGGGGGAAATACCGGGGTCAAGGGTGACAATGAATGATGTGCCTCAGAATCAGCTACGCCCAGGCAATGCCAGACCTTTTAATTCCCAATAAATCCTTTTGAAGTTTTGGAAGTTTGGCTCAAGACTCATGATTTAATTGGGGTTAAGTACCAGAATCCTGACACTGTAATTGCTTCCCAGAGATAGATTGCGGGAATTAAAATCATAGAACAATTGTATAAAAGAATTGGAAAGGATCTTGGAGATCTATTAGTCTGTCCCTTTGCTCAGTGCTAGAATCCTGTCTACCAGAAAGAGAAAAAAAAATTGTAAGGGAAATACTAGTTGTAAGAGCAAAGAAAATTCATGGCATAACAGCCCAATGGATTAATTTTGGTTATCCAGGGCTTCCCACCGCAATGAATTTATCCTCATTTTAAAAATGGAGTACCGTGATTTCATTGGTGTTTCAAACACAAAGAGAAGGGGATAAAAATGGCTTGTTTGGGAATTCTTGCAAGGAATTCCAGCACCAACAGTGTGATCTTCAGCAACTGGGAAAGAGTGTAGAAATGGAGATTAAGAGAAGAAAAGTACGGCAACATTTCCAGAAGGTGAAGTACCCAATGTGTACTTAATTTGGATCACTAACTTTGAAGAAGTTCTGTCTCTCTTTCTCTCTATCTATACTTTGAAGTTACGTTGGACTATAATTCCCAATGTCTATTCCACCCAACGTGCCCACTAGCCAGTTGATTGCCATCTTCTTCTTCAGTGTCAGAGCAGATTGAGAAGTAATGGTGACTGGACCACTCTTCAAGAAGCAAGGCTGGGTGGATTTTCCTAAGTTCCCTACCTTTAAAAAAAAAAAAAAAGAGTTTCACAAGGTGGCTAACAGAGCTAAATACAGTATTGAAAAGCACGTGGCAAAATTAACAGGCATATGCATTTACAACACCAAATTAACTCACAGTGCAAGTGCTTTGTGATGAACCACAATAAAACCAGCAAATGAATTGCAACATGAAAAGAAAGACGCATCTTTCTTCTGAATCCAGGAAGCAGACACAAAACTCTAGGCACCAAACAAAAAGTCTTCAGGTATATTTCTTTATTTAACAAGGTTCATAATTCTTTTTTTTAAATATAGAGTCAGCTCATTCTTACAATGGCATTTACAGAATCCATTAAATAATTGGGAAAGGGAAGGCATATATTCCACAGCTCAGGGTCACGTTGCCATTTTAACACCAGCCTATTTTTAAGAGGCCCTTGAAGGTTTGTGCAAAGTTTTTAGAGTTTAGAAGTGCAATCCTATCCGCAGTAAATCTCTGAGCGCATCCTAAAACATTAGATTCAGACTTGCTATGTAGGTAAACCGAAGCATGTACAGTTTAGAACCTGGTAGACAAAAGTTAAAAAGACCAAACTGTGCTGTACACATGAGGATGAACACTTTTAAAAATGACCTTTGTTTGGGTTCTCCAGGCCATCCCACTTTAATGAATGTATCCTCATTTTAAAAGTGTAGGACCATGATTTCAATGGTGTTTCACGTGCAAGGGGAAGAGTGTAAAAATGGCTTGCTGTAGCAGCAACAGTGTGATCTCCAGCGGACTAGGAACGTACGTATAAATGGAGATTAAGAGAAGTACAGCAACATTTTCAGAGGTCCAGGTGAATCTGGACTTTTTAAACAAAATTATCTACCCCGTCCCAAAACTGGATGTGACACGTCAAAGAAAACAGATCAGTGATAACTTACATTGACCGTAAATTATTATTTTTTTCACCTTCACGCACACCGTTCACTGCCCTGAGTGGTTATGAGTAGCCTGTCACAATAGTTACCCTGTGATTAGAAATGCTTTGGGAGGTTAAATTTGTAACCATTTGTCTGTAGACAACAAATTACCTGAGCCTACAAAGAAAAATGTAAAAATCCTGAAGGTGCACCCAAAAATAAATGATGGAAAGTCCCTTTTAAAAAGCCTTCAGTTCTTGCCTAAGTACAAGTGGGCTCTTAAAGAGCCAAAGCTTATAGTCTTACCACCAACAAGGACATTCGTAATACATATAGTGCAAATGGGATCCTGGATTTAGTTATGGCACGTATGTTCCCCCCAACCCCTTAAAAATCCCCGTGCAAACTTTGCTAGACCCTTGGCCACAGAATCCACAGTGAAATGTCTACAATCTGGAACTGCCAAATGACCAAGTCTTGAGACACAACCCATGGATGCCAAGTTCTTTAGACTCTCGATAGCAAAAACGGAAGGGCATTTTACTGACCTCCAAGTTCCTGCAAAACCTACTGAAGTTGGCTTCCTTGTGACCCCACAAGATCTTAGTCAAGACTAGCCAATCCCAGCAAAGGGTGGTTGGAAAAAAACCCAGAAGCTCATCTTTTAACCTGCCCCAAAACCACGGAACCATCAAATAAATGCCTTCTCAAAGGAATGCTGTAGAGAGGAAGATGAGGTCTCATCCTTGGGTCAAGAACAATGGAGGTTCCCCAGAATTTAAGGGAAGGAAGGAAAATGAAAAAGAAGAGGAAAGAATGGCTGCCAGTCATGGTCCCACTTGGTGAGGATGTGATGTTTTGATGATAGAAAAAGTAAAGCTTCTTTCAAGTTGAGGTCAACTTGTGATGCTTACAGGGACACGTCCATAGAGTTTCCTCAACCACATTGCCATCATCTTCTTCTGGAAGGTTTTCCAACTTCCCCTCTAGCCTAGCCCCTTGATGTTCTCCCATCCAAGGATTAACCAGGCTCGATCCTGCTTAGCTTCTGAGCCCAGACCAGAACAGCCAAGGGCTGTCCCTTAATTAGGATGATAGATGACCGAATAAGTTCTAATTGGTCACTCTGTCCCTTGTTACCATTCCAGGGTCTCCAATGGAGAATTCACAAAGGGCTGGGCCTTAATTCATTAAATTCAGGGGGAGCTTAACTTCCTCAGCCTATCCTGGGCAGCGTCTAAAAAGCAACGGAGAGCAACATTAAACGTCATTAAAAGGCACGGATCCTAGAACGCATGGCTTCTCCTGAAATTCCTAGCTAAGGGATGAATGAATCGTAAACACAAGTGTGGTTGTTTAAAGCTACCTGTCTCATAAGCAGACAACAAGACAGGACCTAAATTAAGGCTATTTGCACACAAGCTCCTAACAGAAAATCTTTAAAGTGCATAGGAAGTGCAACTGAACGCTTGGCAAGGCTACAGATCAGTTTTTGGAACAATGACACCCTCCCTTTCCACTCCCCCTCCCCCAATTCCCCATCCCACCCCACTACCTGTGCAGCAAGCCTGCAAAAAGTTGAAACTCAGATCTCTCCTTCATCCCAACTCCAGTGTAAATGAAAAAAAGCTTGATTTCTACTGGTGCAGGCTTTCATGGTCAGTGTCAATCAAACTGTGATTAGCTTCTGGGCTAATCAGCCATGGTCTAATGATGTGGTATCCTGACATTTTGCCAGCGACCATGGCTGGCAATTTCAGAGACAAAGCAATGTGATCTCTAAGACATTTTTTAGCAGCTCATGGGCCAGCAAGCATTAAATGACTTGAGCTCTCATAGTTGTAAGGAGTTAATCTCTAATTGGACTTTGTCAGTTCTGAAAAGTCAAGTTTCTGATTAATTGTCTTGGAAGAAATTCAGTCCTCCAGGTTATGGTTGTTCCAAAGGTGCTTTTTCAAGAGACAACTGGATTTCCTGGTGTTTTTTTTTCTTGAAGATGTTTGCTTCTCACCCAAGAATCTTCTCCAGTTCTGGATGAGAAGCGAAACGTCTTCAAAAACATAAACAAAAAAAACCCCCAAAAACAAAAACCCAGAAAGTCCAGTTGCCTTTGGAAAAAGCACCTTTGGGACATTTCTAATGGGCAGTCTTTGAATGATACTAAGGAAGTTACCAGAAGACCAGATTAGACCATGGCTTATTAACCTTCTTGCCCTGAACCCTGATGGGAAAAGTCATGCCATCAACCATTCTCAAAGGAAGTTTCCTCCCACTGATGCTTCCTTAGAGGTCTTCCATTTGAGGTGCTCCATATCAAGAATGGGCAAGGTGAACCCCAAGTCTTGCACAATCTAGTTCCCATCAGTAGTTTAATCAAACATTTTTGGTGGGGAAACAGAAGATGGTCTGGAAAGATTTGGCAAAACCAGGTGCTTTTTAGGACACTCTAGCTCAGCGTTGGCCACTTTAAGATGTGTAAACATCAAAAATCCCCTAGTTAGGAGAATTATAAAAAGAATATCTTATTGGTGAGATTTGTTGTTTATTTTCCAGAAGCAAAGGGGAATTTTTTTTTCCATATCAATGAAGAAGGAAAATAAACAAAGAATATAACAATCTTACAATACCTAACATGGAAGCAAATAAATGGTTTTGTGCACCATTGAGAGTTGTAAATGATTGGGACACTGTGAAAAACTGAATACATGAAAAAAATGCTCTTAAAGATGTAGAAATGATATTTTGAGCAATGAATGATGGATGTCACTGGAGTTATCCCACAGAGTAATAGTCTCTTTCTGTAACATCCAAGATTTGGTTTCTATCAGCCATGATTCTTATGACTAAATTTATTTTTCTCTTGTCAAACCTGATACCTCCTTTAGGGATCTTTATGGCCATGACAACAATGGAGATGATAAAATACAATATACTCCCCTCTTTTTTTGTTTAAAAAATGCAGGTTCAGCTTCTTGGCACAGGATCTTAGCAAACCATCTTCATTCCCAATCTGAACAAGCAAGCATGCTTCTAATCCTCATAACTTACAGACCAAAACATAATTCATGCATCTAGATTTGGCAAAAGGGAGCAATTCTCATAGGCACATCTGCTATACCCAACGGCAAATCATAGATATGGCTTGCTTGGGCTGGACATTATGTCCTCTCATTCAAGTAGGTTTCTTTTTCAAGTCTTGATCAGTTCAGCTGTTGTCCTCCAGATAAAGTCATAAGAAAAGGAGGAGGAAGAAAGAGGAGGAAGATGAGAGAGTGGAGAGTACGTTAGTGTTTAACACTATTGTTAAGTGCTAATTTCTTGAAGTATATTAAGAGGGAGATGAAGGAGAAGGAGAAGGAAGGAAGGGAGATGAGAAGAATTGATGAGAGACAAGAAGGAGAAGGATGAAAGGGAGATGAGAAGAATGGATGGGAGATAAGAAGAAGAAGGATGGGAGATGATAGAAGGGAGAAGGATGAAAGGGAGATGAGAAGGAAAGAAGGGAAATGAGAAGGATGAAAGGGAGATGAGAAGGAGAAAAATTGAAGGGAGACAAGAAAGAATGTGAAGAAGAATGGATGAAAGGGAGGTGAGGAGGAGAATTGAAGGGAGACAAAAAGGAGAAGAATGGAAGGGAGAGAAGGAGGAGGAAGAGGAAGAGAAGAGCAAAGAGGAGAAAAGTGAAGAAAGAGTGCCTAATACTATTGCTAAATATAACTTCCTGAAACATATTAGTTTATCAATCTCTCCACATCCTCTGCTATATTTGAGCAAAAGTCAGGTTTCTTCTAAGCAAGCAAGCAAAGCAGTGCCCAGGCCTCCAAACTCCTGCGCATGCTAATGCCAAAACAGTTCAGGTGAGCAAGTCACTTGTCCTCACAGGAATACCTGTGACTCCGGTGCTCTGAAACCTACAGTCCCCAAGGATTATCTGCAGGCTGTTGGTGGGCACCCAGCCTTCTTTACTTCGGTTGAGGTTTTTGACCAACCTTTCAGATAAAGGAAGGAAGGAGATGGTGAAGATGAAACAAGCCAGAAAAAGCTCTTTGTAAAGCTGTAGAACACTCTCACCCTTCTTCTTGCCTCCTTTTTGTAGACCAGAATTTCGACTTCTAGAGCACCTACCACTGACCCTTTCCATCTTCATGCAAGAGCTGAATGACATCCCCATTCTTCACCAGAAGTTCATCTGAGTCTCTCTTCTTGCAATCTGCTAAGGCTTTATATTTTCCTAGAGACTAAAGCACAAACAATGAATACGTGATTTACACCAGAAATATAACCCTCCACCTTAATATGTACCGTTTTAACTTCAAAATTGGCTCTTTGGAGTGATCCAAAACCAGTCCAACCATGGTACAGAAGGCCCCATCATCACTGTGACCTTCAGAACAATGTTTTTCCAAGTTGGATCATTCCATGTTAACATCCAATGTTAAACATCCCATGTTTTACCTAGCTCTGGTTTAGGATAACCTTCCTCAACCTGTTGCTTTGAAGTTACGTTGGCCTACAATTCCCAATGTGTATTCCACCCAACGTGCCCACTAACCAGTTGATTGCCATCTTCTTCTTCAGTGTCATAACAGGTTGAGAAGTAATGGTGACTGGACCACTCTTCAAGACCTTCACAGATTTCTAGTGAATGGGACATGCCTGTCCAAGCTGCATGAGAAGAGAAGAAATAATCCTTGTTTTAAGATGTCAAGCTACTGAAAGGGTCACCTCTTTCCATGACTTTACTCCTAGGATCAACTTTAGGATCTCCAGTTTTAAATATTATCAGCCAAAAGAAATATGGTTGGAGGAGGGATGTTTTTGTGGTGCTACCTCAATTTTAGAATTTCTTTCCAGAAAAGGGAAACAAGTTCCACCTCTGAATCGTTAATAGATGGCCCATTTCTTCCTTCCATTTGGTTTGCAACCTATTGTACTTTTCTCCAGTTTTCCTTATTGTTTGCCTCTACATGTGATGAAAGGATTAGGAAAACACAGGTTCCAATTTAGATCCATGGGAAGACAGAAAGGTCATTGGAAAGATTCTTAGATGTTTATTATCTGTTTTCTCTGCTCACTGAAGCTTGCTTTTATAGAATGCTATTAAAGTGTTCTCCTTTGTCTTTGACAATCTCTGCAACCAGAAGTTGTAGCAGACACCTCGTGACTGAACACAATGCCCTAGAAAAAAGAGTCTCCAAACTTGGCAACTTGAAGACTTCTAGGCTTCAACTTCCCAGAATTCCCCTGGCAGCATGGCTGTCTGAGGAATTCTGGGAAGTTGAAGTCCACAAGTATTAAAGTTGTTATGTTTGAAGACTTCTGCCCTAGACATCTCATTTCTCCTTGAGCTTCACAAGTCCTCCAAAAAATGCTACACCCCATCCCAAAATGTGCATTGTACCTCCTGTTGTTGACATCCTCCTCAAACCAAAATACCACCAAATTCCCGAAGATGATCAGTCAAAAAAAAAAAGAAGGGAAAAAAAGAAGAATCTACAGAGATACATACGTTTGCTAGGTTTGCTCTGAGAAGAGGAAGCTAAGTTCTCCACTGCTATGGGGCTGGTACGTTCAGAATCATTCTCCTCTGAGCATAGAGAAGCTCTGGGCTTTTTCCTGGAAGCACACAAAGTCCATTCAGGAGTGATGTGGTGGCCTAGAGGTGGAACTCTCACCTCATGTTCAGGAGGTTGTGAGTTCGATTCTATGTAGAGGCTGATATTTCTCTCTCTGGGCACAATGAGAATACATCTACTGAACAAAACTCCACACTGGTGACAGGAAGGGCATCTGGCCAGTAAACACTCAGATCCATTCAGTTGCCCCAACTCCACCCCACAAGCGATTATGGGGTCCTTAAACAATGAACAACACAAAGTCCATTCAGGAGATCAGAAGGAACAAGGTTAAAACCTTGGTTTGGCATCTTTTACAGAGCAGACTTAATTAATGCTTCCTGGGTCAAAATGGACCACAAAACAATTAGTTCTGGGTTGCAGGTTTTTCTCAGATTTTGAGATCCAGGATTCCATTTGAAAAATGGAATAATTTTTTTAAAAAATTGAGAGGCAAAATGTGCCCATTATGAAATTTTCCAGGCAAAAAGGCATATACATTGAAATTTCTTTTTGGAAGGGCAGTGCAGGAAGGGGAAAGAATTCTTTAATCCCAAATATTCACTGAATGGAAGTGTATTTCCTTCTGAGCAATTTGGAGCATTTGCATAAGGACTTCATTATGCAAATGGAACAAACGATGCCATTTGCATCATTTATGGAAGGAAGTCGCCCTGCTAGTCTGTCATTTAGATAATTGTGTCCTTAGGCCAATAATAGTAATTAGCATGGAATATTGGTTTGTTCCATGCTGTGTCCATTAAACTGAAGCCTGATAAAAGTTTCATTGCACTGGAATTGTTGGTATATGTAAATAATGACTTTACAGGTTGGGAATTTTTTTTTTTCCAAAAGTCAGAATGATGTAGAAATTCAATGGTAGTGATTTATGAAAAAACATATAAATTATCTGAAGATTGCTCGGGTGTTTTTTTTTTCATGACTTACCCATCACTCAATGGAGGAGAAAGTTGAATTGTATCAGTACACAGTGGTGACACTTGCTTCTCATCTGTGAACACGATAAAAATATTGTGTTAGTTCCATATCTTTTGTTTACCAAATGTTCTCATGGTTAGAAACGGGGAAATTTGTCAGTATCCAGATCTGGGAAGACAATTCAGGATTAGATCTTTTGGTTTGGTCCAGAAAATAAAATAACTTTACAAAAGGCCCCCATCATTAAGGATATCTTCTTCGTGGATTTAATTTTTAGCTTTCCAAAAATGGACACCCATTTCCCAGTTCAGACTCTAGAGCCAAAATCATCCAGTTTTTGTACATGTCTCGAGGACTTTCTAAGCAAGGATACCTTACCTTTGATAAGCTGTTGCTGCTTGAACAAAATCTTTCGGATTTCATTTAGCCAGGTCATCTTCAGGTCAAAGGTTTGTGCCTAACAGAAGATGGTAAGATTTTAAAATCAAAATTCCTCTTTAGAATATGGTAGAAACATTCAAAGAACCTGAATTTATTTTCCTCTCAGGAGTGGTGTGTATCAATAGAAGAGAATATTTATGGCTCAGGGTTGAATGGAGGGGTCCTTGGTGCTCTCTGAACTTGACTGTTTTCTTGAAGATGTTACCAGGCAGGTAACATCATCAGTGTTGGATGTGTGCATCACTCAGCCAAGTCAAAATCAAACCAAGGAAATGGTCACGATTATGTAAATTGTGACAAAAACTCATGAAACTTTATAGAACTTAATTAGCAAAGTTTCATATCGTGCCAGCTTTATTTGAGGGCTCTTCATCCTATGGAGGGCCAAGAACGTGCTGGTTCCCCTCCAATAGGTGAAATTTGGGTTTCGGTTTCAGAAAGTTCTGTTTCTTGTCCCTCAATGTGAACATTCCAGATGTTCCAGGAAGGCTACCTGCACAACGTAGACTTCTTCTCGGCCGCTGTACCAGATCTCAAACTTGCGAAGGTCTCCCTTCACATTTTCTGTGATTCCAACAGCATTCATCTAAAAGAAAGAAGAAATTCACATGCAGAACTTGAATGAACAACTTTAGCTGGTCATCACCATCCTGTGTGACTTTCAAAATGACTACTAACTGTCCCATGCAAGTCTTCCTTACAGTAACTACTACTTCTTCTCCTTCTCCTTCTCCTTCTCCTTCTCCTTCTTTTTCTTCTTCTTTTTTTCCCCTTCCCCTTCCCCTCCTCTTCTTCCCCTTTCTTCTTTCTAAGCAAGGCAAAACTGGGAAGATTGAAAAATTGCCTCGCTGGCCTAGTTATCCAGATTGCAGGCTGCCAATGAGGCTGAGTCATTGGCCAAGGGCAGAAGAGACTGATGAGTCGTGTCATGCAAACATGGCCCTCCAGCCTGCATTTCAGAGCTGCTTCATTGCACCCCAACCCTCGAATGTTGATTACACAATGTTGATACACAAGGCTCCCTGTAAATACCAATGGCAATGTTCAGAGCTTCTCTCATGCTTGCAAATGACATCTTGTACTGCCTGAATGCACAAAACAACATGGGCAGGAGGCATTAAACAAATGGGACCATCTGGGAGACCGTCTATTGTCTCTTTCTCCTCTGCTTTGGACATTGCTTTCAGCCACTGTGATAGACAATCTCAGGACAGCCTTGGCCAATCGCAACGTTGTCTCTGCAAATGAGCTTTCCGGGCATGGCTGGATAAACAAATCAGATCCTCAGCTGGATGAGCAACTGACAGAGCTATGGACTCTGTGTCCAGATGCAAAAAACAGCCAGGCGGGATAAAAATGCCAATTCTGTCCCCTTTCCAAGAAAGAACTTTCAGGTTTTCATTGACAGATCAAGCAGGAAAAACAGGGACCGTGTGATTCATTCAATAATGGCATCAAGTTATTGTCAAGATCATAAAATCCCATGGGAGTCACTTAACAACATGCTCCCTAGCAATAGAAAATCTGGTCCCAATTCTGTAAGTTCAAGGACTACCTGTAGGATATACACTTAGCAAGCCAGCCCTGAGAAAAGTAGGCAAGATTCTAGTCCTCAGGATTGCAGAAAGAGGACAGGGGAAGGCAGAGAACATTCTGCATGGGAGAAGCACTTTCATCTGGTTCACAACAGTTCTCCAGAAGGGTTTATGAGAATGCATTGCAGCCAACTCACCACTGTCAACTTGCCATGGCCAACTGACCATGGGACAATGCACTGCAGGACAACAGTTACACTAACATCAAAGAAATGGAATAGACTCCTTAAAGGATGCAACAAGGAGGACAGAATGAAATGTGTATGACAACAGAAATACATTTTTAATTTATTTTAAATAATGACATTGAATTGTTAAATTGTCCTGCAGTGCATTGTCCCATGGTGAGTTGGCTTTGGCGAATTTCCCCATTCCACTCCTGAGGGATATCTTCCGTGTCCAGTTTGTTGTAGAATGGAGTTCTCCATTGTTATGGAACACAGTGTGATTTATATGAGCCCTGGTAGTGCAGTGCTTAGAGTGTGGTCCTGCAGGAGACTTCTGCTGACTGCCGGCTGCCTGCAATTTGGCAGTTTGAATCTCACCAGGCTCAAGGTTGACTCAGTTTTCCATCCTTCTGAGGTTGGTCAAATGAGGACCTAAATTGTTGGGGGCAAGAGGCTGATTCTGTAAACTGCTTAGAGAGGCTGTAAAGCGCTGTGAAGTGGTATATAAGTGCAATTGCTCTTGCTACATGTCTTTTTTAAATCTAAAATCTCCACTCCGGAGTTGATGTTGCCTATCCTACCACTGAAAATACAACCAAGATGCCAGTGGCCACCCATATCCGAGCTTTCAGCGTTTCCTTACTTTCAAAAAGTGCTTGAAGCTGTAAGACGACCTCTTGTCATAGCTGTCACAGTGCTCTTCTCTTTTCTTGCAGAAGACCAAGGCTTTCTCATAGAGGAACAGGTGCCTTTGCATGGGCTTGAAGCGAGCCAGGTCCTTCATCTTCGTTGGGCCCTTCTGGTGGCCCACCCACACGCTGAAGGACCCCTGCATCAAGACTTTGCCAAGCTCACCAAGGTCTCCCTGGAAGAAAGGAGAAAGGTTTACACCCGGTCTTTGCTTTACAAGGCTGGGCTTTCCTCTGAGATTCCTCATTTGCAGGAAACAGACCCCGAGCACAAGGTATTAAGAAAATGAAGGAACTGTTGCAAATATCTGTGGAGATTCTCAGTCATCCAGGTCATGGTTGTCCCAAATGTGCTTTTTTTCCAAGAGACAATTGGACTTTGTTTTTTTTCTTTGAAGACATTTTGCTTCCCATCCAGGAAGCTTCTTCAGCTCTGACTGGATGGCAGGGAATGGAAGGATTGATACTCCTTGTAGACAGTTGTCATTTGTGTTTTTTAGCACATTGTTGAGGCCACTTGGAGGTTTATTTGTGTCCTCAGAGTTGCCTGAGTAGTGCAAATGAGTTCCTTCTTGGAACTGCTGAAAGGACTATGTTGCAGACTGGAGATAGATGATGTTGTGTTCCTCCCCCTCTGTTGAGAAAGGCTTGTTCGATTTGGACTTAGATGGCCTATTTCACACAGAAAAACCATCAAGTGGCCTCAATGACTCTTAAAAGGATGCAAATGACCAAGCTGTCTGCAAGGAGTATAAATCCTTCCATTCTCCACCATCCAGTCAGAGCTGAAGAAGCTTCTGGGATGAGAAGTGAAATGTCTTCAAAGAAAAAAAAAACAGAAAGTCCCATCACCTCTTGAAAAAACATCTTTGGAACAGACTGCATAAGTTGCAGACTGCATAAAGCAATTCAATTCTTCTTGTATCACAAGTTTCTGTTGTTTCTTTCATTGTTTATTTGGCACTTTTGATGTTTATCTTTTCTGCTCTCTCTCTCTGTGTTCTCTTTATTCTGTATTAATTCAGGTTAGTTGTTATGTTCTCTTTAAAACTTTTAAATATGTATTTATATATTTCTGGGTGCTCCGTCATTGGAGGCTTTCAAGAAGACATTGGACAGCCATTTGTCCAGATGGTGTCTCCTGCTTGAGTAGGGAGTTGGACTAGAAGACCTCTAAGGACCCTTTCAACTCTATGATTCTATGTTTTGTGTTCTATGCTTTATAATCTCTCTCTCCTTCTGTATGTGTGTGTGTGGAGAGAGAGAGAGAGAC
>BLBF01000058.1:2313905-2327606 GCA_015471245.1 Laticauda colubrina
AAGAAGAAGAAGAAGAAGAAGAAGAAGAAGAAGAAGAAGAAGAAGAATAATTATTAAAGTAGGCAGGAACAGGCAAATCTGAAGATGATTATTCATGGTTGATTGGAAGAATATTGGTTACTCTACACAATCTTAGTCCAGAAGGCCTTTTTAACTCGACCTGAGAGTAAGAAGTACGGAATCTGGATTCAGTCTATAGGTTTTCCAACTTAAAATGTGGCAATATGAAGTGATGGGAGACCTAACTTTCATCTGAACCTTGGAAAGTAGCAGCTGGTTTGTACCAATGGACAATATTGGCCTAGTGGTTCTCAATCTTGGCAACCTTAAGACATGTGGCTTTCAACTCTTTAGTTGGCTAAGGAAATGTCTGGAAGAAAACGAGGAAGCTCAGAGAGCATCAAGGACCTCACAGCTCAATTCTATTCCTTGAAGCCAAAGTCCACAAGAACTTACTGCTATTTTTTGGAGAGCCATCTTGACAGACATCCAGGTATCTAACCTTCTGTCCAGGATGAGGATAAATTTGCTTTCCGGTCTGCGTTGGCTAGAGGATAAGAAAAAATAAAATTAAAAAAAAAAAAAAAACATTGAGAGCACAAAATTAACATTGCAGGGATCAAATCAACACTGAATTGCAAAACCAGACTTTTTTTTTTTTTTTTAAACTGCTTTTGGGAGGCAAACATTTTCATCGCAATGGGATTCTAAAGCAGGGATGCCCAATCTTGGCAATTTTCAGGGGTCTGAACTTCAACTCCCAGAATTCTCACCCATTGTTATGCTAGCTGGGGAATTCTGGGCAATGAGGTCCATGCTGAGGGTTGAGAAACACTTCTCTAAGGTAAGAGGTATACCTTGGGATCCATGCCAGGTAGGTTAGAAGTTTCGTTATGACCTCCTCAGGCACTTGGCTGAAAGTGGGATTATCTGGAAATGTGACAATCCACTCCTTGCCTTTTCCTCTCCCACCTAGACAGGAAAAATGAAAAAGGGACTCAAAACCACTCACTAAACCATATTCTATCCTTTCCTCCCTCCCTCCCTTCTTCTTTCCTTCATTCCTTGCTTCTTTCCTCCCTCCCACCCTTCTCTCTCTTTCTTTCTCTTTCTCCTACCTTCCCTCCTTCTTTCCTTCCTTCCTTCCTTTTTTCCTCCCTCCCTCCCTCCAATGAGGAATGGAAATCTCTCCTTCCCAGCTGATTCCTCTCCTGGCACCAGCCAAAAGTCACCACCTATTTTTGTGTACATTAAATCTCAACATCTGGAGAACAAGACAGAAAAAAATGCCTGTTTTTCTCCTGCTCCTCTTCCTCCTCCCCCTCCCCCCTCCTCCTCCACTATTACTCCTCCTCCTCCTCCTTCTCCAACTCCTACTCTCCCTCTTTTCTATGCAACGGAAGTCAGCTCTGGCTCATATATGTTTGAGACTCATAAGAAAGGAGTCAATAGAGGGCTTGACCTTCAATCTTCAGTCTCTGGAGAACAAGGCCAATAAGACCAAGTCACCTGATGGACCTCCTTCCCACTTCCCAAAATGCATTTCTCTGCTTCTCAAGCTGCACTGACTCTAGGAAGACAAAGTCTATGTGTTCTGACAGTCAGTCCACCCCTCTCAAAAGAGACTTTCTAATGGGCACTCAGAAGAAAAAAACCCCGATTCCACTCACCAGAAAGAAATGCAATTCCTTTTCTCAGGTCCTCTCCAAGCTCCTTGGCCTGTGATGGGGCAGCTGATTCTAGGAAACACAACAATGCAAAGGGTGTGAATGAACTGGCTGGGCAACTCAACCAGTGATGGGATTCAGCCGGTTCACACCACTTCGAGAGAACCAGTTGTTAATTTTCTGAGCAGTTTGCTGAACTAGTTGTTGGAAGAAATCATTCAGGCAGAAACTGGTTGTTAAATTATTTCAATCCCACCACTGCAGCTCACCCTCATGGTTTCTGAGTCCTTGGGTCTCCCTTTTGGCAATTTTGAGATCCTTTTTGGCAATAGCTTGTCCCTGATTTTCTAATCTGCTGGAAATCAGTTTAGCCTCCTTCTCCTTTTTCCTCCTCCATCCTGTCTCCTTATGTATGGTGAGACATCTTCCAAGTCCCTCTTGATCATCTTGGGATCCTTAGTGAAGGGTTGTGAGTCTGGAGAGGGGGGGGGGACCCCTAGTAGGTCTGACCTTGGAAACTTCCTGCCATTTGGAGGAAGGGAGAGGCAAAAACTAATAATTTAAGTCCTAAAACCACAAACCACATTTAAGAAAAGTAACTTTTGCCCACTTGTGAGATGACCTTCAGCTCCATCAAATGTTATGGACAGATCTTGGCTTCCTAGAGATTGTCCATCTCTACTCTTACTTCTTCCAATCTCTCCTCCTTCCCTTCCCTTCCCTTCCCTTCCCTTCACTTCTCTATCCTTTTTCCTTCATTTTACTGCATTCCTATTTTACCCCGTTTCTATTTTATTCAAAGTTTTTTTTTCTTGTAATTTATTCAAGTTTCTGTTCGTCCAGTTCTTAGGATTGCATTTTTCAAGGTCTGTTCTATTGTCTACCTTATATCTGGCCACCAGTGCTGAGCTTTTCATATATTTTTGGGGTGGTTCACTATAACAAATAAATCTGGACTTAAATTTGAATTCAGTTCATTGTCTGCTCAGTGCTCAACATGAATCTTCAGATTTCTGGGTTTCCTTAGCTTTCCTCAGCCCCCAAAACATTTCTCCATTCACTCCATCCACCTCAGTTTTCTCTTCCTCCCAAAATATGTTCCCAAAGTAACCAAACATTTCATGATGTCACCTCAATTCAGCCAATCAGCACCAGAAACCTGATGATGGCCAACACCAATCCAATAATTTGCAACAATTCTCACCAGAAATTTACATTTTATGTATGTATTTACATATGTAGATATGTAACTTTTCAATTAAAGCGCTCATGAGCTGTCTTCATTGGCTCGTGAGGCTGAACATAATTATAATACTGGGCAAAAATGATTTCCAGGGTGCCACACACAGCCATCATTTTCAAATACAAAAGCTCTTTTTATAGACACATGGAACAACTTCCCATATCCAGGATCTCCAAACTAAGTGGAAAATAAATAAAAAAGACAAGCTTTTCCCCACAGGGATGGTAGAAGACAATACAGCTTGAAATATTGTAAACAAAAGCAATATTATATCCTTAAAAAAAAAAAACGGAAAATAGGGAACAAGCTATGGTCTATACACCAAGAAACTTTCCAAGTCAAGATTTCATTCAAGAGTTGATCAATGATTCTTCTGTTTTCATGGACTGCTTCTCCAAAGACATGGTTGAATCATGACAGTTTGTTAATGATCTTCTGGAATTTGTCCCCATCAATGTTTCTCCATTGAACTGTTTGTAGAAGTGGCTGGGACATTTGCACGAACACCCATGGTGTATATAGGCACTGTTCCCACCATGAATTCAGCCACCAATTCAGAAGTTCTGTCTTTAAAATCAGGGAGCCCCTGACACATCTGGAAAAGGGGTTGATATCAACAAATATCATCACACTTCCAGTCCAACCCTTACATATCAACAGCACAAGCCCACAAACATATTGCAAATATCCTTGGAGAAGCCCAAAAATAAGTCTTATGGACTCCACCAGATATAACAGAACTACAATTCGCAGCAGGACTTCCTGTTCCAAGCTACTTGGCTATTTGCTCTTTTTTATATATCCAGTAGTTCAGAAGATATGGAAAAGAAATGCCAGCTTACACAACTGATGATTTGCTTCCTCAACAAAAAGCTCCACACATTGCAGTATTTGCATAACCCAACACAAAATCTAGTTGGCCAGTTTAGCTTTGAGTTCCTAATGAACTGTGAGGCAAGACACCTACAGAACTTTACATGGGGCCTATGCACGAAGACTTTGAGTTTGTTTCCACTTGTATAATTTCCAACAATCCCAAGGCTGGTTCACCACCTGAAACCTTGCACCCCTTCACATGGGACATGTTGAGCTATAAGATTCAATAGCTGTCAGCTGCTGTAAGTCTGATGTAATGTAAGGCTGATGCAATGTAACTCTGATGCAATAATGATGAATCAGCATAGCATGGGTATTGCCCTTTTAAGATGAAGAATGGGTTCACAGAAGTCTTTATCCCTGTAAGAGGTGCTTATATAAGGCTGACATGATAGAGGGCGTGTTCTCTCTCCTTGTGTCCGGTATCCACTGCAGAGTTCTCCGTGTAGAGTTTAGAAGATAGATTGCTTGCCAGGTATTTGCTTACCATGTATATTTCTGTATACATCTTGTATATAAACCACTGTTAAATGTCTAAGTTTTTGTGTTGTGTGTTTTGTCTCATAATGGTAGTCACTGCAAACGCTCTGATAGGACAAAGTATAGAAACCCAAAAGCTACCAAAGCAACACAAACAAAGGCTACCTCATTCAGAGAAGGGCAATGAAGATGATTAGGGATAAGATAAGATAAGATAAAGTACGGTTGCAGGAATGGGGTATGTCTGGTTGAATGAAAAGAAGGACCAGGGGTGACATGATAGCAGTGCTCCAATATTTGAGGAGCTTCCACAAAGAAGAGGGGGTCAACTTATTCTCCAACCACTTCAAGGCAGAACAAGAAACAACAGATGGAAACTAATAATGGAGAAAAGCAATATCCTGACAGAATAATTAATCAGTGGAACAGCTTCTTTCCAGAAATTATGGGTGCTCCAACACTGGAAATTTTAAAGAAAAGATTGGACAACCCTTTGTCTGAAGTGGTGTAGGGTTTCCTGCTTGACCAGGGGGTTGGACTAGAAGACCTTCAAGGTCTCTTCCAACTCTGTTATTCTATTATCCCACTGCGAACAATATGGAGACACAACTGTCTTGAAACAGGAGTTTCCTTCTCTGGGAAGATTGCAGATGTTGAAAGACTGCAAACTTTTGATCACAACATTGTCTCTTTGTTTAGTGGGCTCAATGTTCTGCTTAAAACCAGGACCACACCACTAATCATAGAAATGGCTAGCATATATCTACATCTATAAAAGCGAAGCACCACTCACGCATCATCACAAAATCTCCAGAACTGTAAAGCCTACAAACTTGAAATTGGGCACGTAGGTTCCTCTTGGCTTCTAGGTGCTCACTAAGAAAGGATTTTTTGAAATGATTGTCAAAGTATTAACATTTTGTATATTATTATTATTAACATGCTCTGATGTTAAGGAGTTCTATTCCATCTCCCCACCTGAAAAGAAATCTCTTCCAATCCCCCTTCCCACCTGGTCCAAATGCAAAACACAAGCAGGAGTTTCAGTTTCACAGCAGCAAGCAGCTTTAGTACAGAACAGTTGAGCTAAGCCACGCCCAGGCTCCCTGCTGTCCCCTTCTTGCTCATACGGCAAATACTGCTTCAGTTTCCAGACAGCCCTCAACACTCTCACACACTGACAGGATGCTAGCCAGGGGAATACCAATGGATGCTGGTAGGCAGAGGTACAATTTTTTCTCCTTATTTTCCTCCCCCAAAACTAAGCCCGATCACATAGTTTTGTAGCAAAGCATGGGTATAGAGCTAGATATATAGATATAAAAGTCAGAAGTAGAGCTTTCATGTTATTACCCTACTCTACTGCACCAAAAAAGTCGGAAGTTTGATGCTTTTTTTTTTGTTTCCCCTCTAACTTACCCGTTTCTTTTCCTCCTATATTTCATATTTTCATTTTTCTTCATATGCTTGTATTTTATGCTTTGATAAATTCATAGAACGTCAAACTGAAATAAAACCAAGGCTACACCATTATCCAGAGAGCCCAAGGGAATTTAGTAGATGCTGGTATGTAAGAGAAGTCAACAATGCATATCCATTAAGTTTGCAATCCTAGAGACAGCTGCCTTTCCTGAAAAATGTACAGAACTGCACAATGATTCATTAATCTTCAAGGTTTCTCCTTTCAAAAAAAAAAAAAAAACAGCAGCAAATTAATCTTAAGGAAAATCCATCCCTAGGATTCTGAAATTAGCAGCCTTGGGCTGCCAAATAAGATTTGTAATTAATTTCCCCCCTCCTGGCCCTCCCTTCCTCTAATCCTCTAATGGGTTTCCAAATGAAGGAGGAAGAGTTTTAATTACTTCAAATCAAACTGGATTTTCATCCCTTGCAAAAAAAAAAAGAATATCTTCTTTTTGAGGTGAAAACAGCACTGTCCATCCCTCCCTGTGGTGGAAGAAGAAATTGCTGGATGGTTGCCACATGGATGGGAGAAAAAATACAGATACAGATTAACAGAGTTGGAAGAGACCTTGTAGATCATCTAGTCCAACCCCCTGCCCCAAGCAGACCGTATATTATTTCTGCAGGTTCCTCGGGCATTTGCAATCTAGAATTAAAGTTGATAAAAGATCTGGAGATGAATTTATTTGCTTCTGCTGGGTGAGATGCTGCTATTTTCCAGCTACCACCTGTTGTAAATTTGAATTTTCTGTCCCCCATCACCTCCTGCCAAGGAATAAATTCTCCATTCTGAGCCAAAAAAAAACAAAAACAAAACCCAAAGCCTGTTTTCATTTTGGATTTTTTCCTTATATTTGTACACCTAAATATTATTTTTTTGTGCTTCTGCAGATCATGGGGATTTCCCTTCAAAACTGAGGATTTACCCTTCTAAGATTTAGTTTGGTTTCTTCTAGAGGATGTGTGTAAGGTTTCTAAAAATTGGGATCAAGGGGATCAAACGCTAATGAGCCTGGAAGAATAAATAAGTCCAACCTTTCAACACACCCTTGTGGATTAAAGATTAAAACCCAATTTAAAAAGTAAACCTGCAATAAATCATCCACCACTATCAACCATCTAGGGTGTTTCTTGCTTCACGGGAGAAAAAAACCCTTTGAACACTTTGTTGCCTGTGTAGACAGTCCCTGTACATGGAAGTTCTCCACATTTGGCCAAACCAGGCTGCAGATCCAGAAACCCAATTACCAGCACACCAGAATTCAGAAAGTGCGTGAAAAAGACCAAAGGGAGGGAGAAAAAAAAATACAGAGAGGAAATCAGATTTTCCTACCTGCAAACACTTTCATAAAATACGAGCTCGATACCCATGCTTTGCTCTGAAATTATGTGGTGGGCTTAATTTTGGGGGAGGAAAATGAGGAGGAAAAATTGTGCCTCTGCCTACCAGCATCCATCAGTATTCATCTGGCTCGTGTCCTGTCAGTGTGTGAGAGAGTGTTCGAAACTGTTCGCCAACCCCTCCATCTCCCTGCCCCACTGCTGTCGGATGACCCTTGCCAGTTTCTCTGCCAGCTTCTCTCCTCCATTTTTCCTACCTGGGGAAGCTTCTGCAGCCTCTCAAAGGGAAGAAAGCACCCCTTGGACCCCTGGGTGAGAGCAATGAAGGCCCCAGAGTGTGGGACACTTCCTCCAAGTCAGGGGTCAACCCCAAAATTCCTTTCTCTTCTCTCTCTTTCCCTCTCCTCTCTCTTTTCTCTTTCTCCTTCACTCTCTCCCCCTCCCTCCTTCTCTCTTTCTTTCTCTCTTTTTTCTCCTTTCTCTCTCTCCTCTCCCTCCTCCCTCCTTCTCTCTCTGTCTCCCTCCTCTCTCTCTCTCTCCCATTCTCTCCTTCCCTCTCTTTCGTCCTCTTCTCTCTCTCTCTCCCTCCTTCCTCTGTCTTTTCCCTCCTTCTCTCTCTCCCTCCCTCCCTCCCCTGCTCTCTATTTCTCCCTCCCCTCTCTCTTTCTCTCTCTCCTCTCTCCTTCTCTTTCTCTCTGTCCTTTCTCCTTCACTCTCCCTCCTCTATCCTATCTCTCCCTCCCTCCTTCTCTCTTTTTCTCCCTCCTCTCTCTCTCCCTCCCTTTCTTTCTTTTTCTTTCTTTCTCTCTCTTTTTCTCCTTTCTCTCTCCCCCTCCCCCCTTTCCTCTCTTTCACTGTCTCTTTCCCTCCCTCCCCTGTCCTTTCCCTCCTTCTCTCTCTCTATTTCTATCTCCCCTCTCTCCTTCTATCTCCACCCCCCCTCGTTTATTGGGGATGGGGCAGTACCCCAAAACCTCTTTAGACAAGGGATGCCGAGCAAAAGAAATAAAGAGGAGGGGAGGGGAGGGCAAAGCGAGGTGGGGTAACCCCCCTCTGCCCAGCAACCCCCCTCCTTCCCACCTGCCCCCCCCCCCCTCCTTCTTTCTGCAACGCAGCCACTCTGGAGCGCATCAGAACCCAGGAGAGATGCGCCCCGCCACATCTCCCGGCCCGGCGGCTTACCGGCTCCGGCCAGCACCTCGGCGCGGGCGGCGCTTCGCAGCAGCTGGTAGTATAGAGCCATCTCGGCCTCGGAGATGCGGCCGGGCAGAGCCATTGGCCCGGTGAGTCTGGCAGGCGGCTGCAGCGGCGCGCCCGGCCGGGCTGGGCTTAGCTGGGTTGGGTTACTCCGCCTCCGCCGGTCCCTCCTTCCCCGCCGGACCGGGGGCGGCTGGCTCCGCAGGGCAGCCGGGGGTGGTGGTGGTCCTGCCCCGGTTTCCCCTCCTGTTGCAGCGCCGGGGCGCCCAGCTGGATGGAGAGCGATTCAGACGCGAGGATGGAGACGCCGAGTTGGCACCGCGGTCCCCAACTTTCCAGCGGGGGAGCCAAAGGCGGCGGGGAGACTCCCTCCAAAAGGGGCTCGTCCTGACCCCCCCCCCCTGCTTCCCGCGTGTCCCGCATCACGTCGGAACCGCCCGCCCCGCTTTAAGGGGACGAGGGTGGCCTTGGAAGGTGGGTTGCATCCCCTGCGGGGGTCCCGGCGGCTCCAACATTGCGCGCGGCCGGCGATTTGCAACCAAGGAACCAGGAAATTTCCTTACAAGGAGCCGGACCGGTTGGACTGGACTGGTTAGCCCTTCTCCAACTGGATGCTCTCCAGAAAGGGCTGGTCCTGCAGGCTGTCACCGTTCGAAGCTGGGCTGGCCGTTGGGGATTCTGGGAAGTGTAGTCCCAGCACATCTGGGAGTTTGCTGGAATCCCTTGGGTAATCCCTTTTGGGGAAGAGCTGCAAGGCTAAATAGCACAGGTGCCTCGAAAGCCAGTTCCTTAGCCTCGGCCCCTTTAAGAGGAGTGGACTTCAACTCCCAGCATTCCTCGGGCCCTCTAAGAAGGGTGGACTTCACCTCCCAGAATTCCCTGGCCCTTTTAAGAGGGTTGAATATCACCTGCTTAAAAGCCAGTAAACTTTAAGATAGATTTGCAAACTTGCTTGCTTATTCCATTACATTGTTTTGTTGTGTTATCCTTAATTTGATGTGATGTTGACTGCCCATAAAAGAGGCAGGGAAATATTCTTGACTTCACATGTATGACTTCACACCCCTGACTTCACACTTACTGTGAAAACAGTGGCTTGTATACAATGTTCCCCAAAACATCCCAACACCCCTCCCCACCTCAAACCGAGGCCATGTGGGAGTGACAGAGGCTGTTAAACTCATTATCAGAACATACCAAAGTTTATTGATCATTTCAAAAGAAAACTCAAAAAAATTGTAATGAAAAAAGAGCTGATTGCATTCATAAAATTGAACATTCCACAAGTATTGTATAAAGCAACATGAATATATAAAATCACAGTTGAAGTGATGAACGTATTCCCCGGTTGTTGTTTTTTTTTTTTTGCAAGCTGAAAAATGCACCTTAAAATCCTTATATAATGTCTTACATCCCAGTTCTGACTGTTCCCCATATTTACACATCCTCTTTTTTTATATACATACATACACACACATATATGTATACTTATATAATTCTTCCTTCTGCTTTCCAGTTTGCAAAGATCCATTGCTGGTTTTGTCAGCTGAGTACTATCAAACTGAGAACTAATCTCTGGAGCCTACCTGGGCACTGATACACAACTGAATTTAGGGTTATTTTAGCTCACCAGGATATACAATCTTCAATTAACTAACCAACAGGCATCGAAGAGCAGATTTCACACCCAAAGCAAATTTCATTATTTAACCTAGGGCAGAAGTCAGTGCAACTCAAACTGGAGGTGACAGAATTGTCCCTGATTGTGCCAAGTCAGAATGAACAACTTCGCTCATGCCACCACCCAATATTAACCATGGTTTGTTTTTCTGGATGAATGACAAGCTTTGATTGAAATCAGCTATCCTATCTATTTTTTTAAAAAAGGGGAATAATACTTATTTTTGCTGTTATGTTTCTTTAGTGGTGAACAGCAAAATTCTAGATGGACCAGAATAAAGCAAAAATGTCAGTGTTTTTCACCAAAGAGATGGACAGGTTTTCATCCGAAGGTCGTGGTTTTAAAAATGATATAATTGCATTTTTTTGGTCATGCAGCAAAACCAGGAAAAAGGCTCCTCTATTTGTAACCTAGCTCTTTTTGGATAGGAAGACAATGGAAACTGAATGAGCTTTTCTCCTGGTTTCATTGAACGAAAAGCTAATTCTCAAACTCCCAAGTATTACTGTTTGTGTTATTTAAAAATAAAATACCCGTCCCTCCTGTTCCCCAATTAAAAATGGATGCAGGAGTGGTTTTCGATTATCAGGGAATCATGTAAACATCAAAAAAGACCAACCACATTTTTTCCCCTTTAAGTTGGAAAAAAATGTGGTTAGAGCTGACATCCTGCAAATTTTTTCCTTTCCTTTTTTTTATTTTAAAGAGCTGTTTGGACTCAGGTTCTGGTCTCCAATGTTCCTTTGCCAAAAAATAAAATAAAATAAGACAACAGGTTGTTCTTATCTTGATAACCTTTTGCAAGGTTGCAAAAAATGCAGCTTATTGGTCAGCACTCTGAAAATACGATTGCTCTCAGGTGATAGTGTGTGTGTGTTTTGTTTCTAAAGGGAGGTGGCAACAGAAGGATAGTTCATTTTGCCTCCGTCTCAACAATAAGTACATGTGTTAAAGGTGCTCATAGTAACTTGTTCTTCAGGACTACACAGACCTTTCTCTATCCGTGCCGTACTACCAATGCACTTCAAGTATCTTCTCAGCCTTGCTTTGCTGGGCAAGAACTGCATCTACACATCCAAGCTTCGACTCCTTTGAAACCCAACTTAGATCTTCCTCCATCATGGCTCTCGTGGCCACAAACACTTTTGAGGAAATTTCATGTGCCATCATTGGTGTCAGAAGGAGGGGTTGTTGTGGTTCTTTCATGCTGCAAAGAAGTCTGCCAATCTGCCCGTAGATACATGCTTTGCTGCTCTGTTCATGCAAATAAGGGAATTTTTGTTTTTGTTTTAGGTGCGCCAAAAGATTTTATAGGACACCTTCAGAGGATGTGTAGTGGTGGCTTGTTAGATGTGGCATGCCTTGGAGATAAAGTTGACCAGATGGGTCTTGAATTAAGCAGCCCAAACTGGGATGCAGGGAACAGGTGAATGTTTTAATCCAAAGATTGAGAAGGATGAATGAATGGAGATTAACGGGTATGAAAAGATGAATACAGGGAGGTCATGAATACTTGGGGCTGTTTGAGTCTAACTCAACTCCTTTGGTCATCCATATTGTCTCACCTGGGTGACCAGATAGTCACCTGCTCCTTTCTTTCCAAGCAAAGTCTTAGAAAAACGGGATGCCTCTGGGAACTTGACCTCTGTTGATGTTTTAGTTTTCACACCAAACACTGAAGTTGAAGATCCCAGATGGTTTTGCAAAGCAATGTGCTAACACATCCAGAATGTATTGCTTAAAGTATTAGTTCTTCCCTTTTGTACACAAGACATTTTTTTTTTTTAGGATTGGTGGTAATCAACCAGTATAGCCCAATGGAGATGTATTACCTTATCTCCTATCAGAACCTCCCACAAGTTTTAGAAGGGAACAGAATTTCCACGGCAAAAGATGATAAGCCCACTGGCCAAGCCTTGCACTTCTACACCCAAAGTTCTTCCAACTGTTCCACAAAACCAGGATAGTCCAGTGAGGGGAAAAAAAGATGGTTGAAGCTCAGGCACTTTGACTCTTCTGAAATTAAATGGATCTTGATTAGGAAAGCTTCAAGCCAGAGGGGAAAAAAAGGATTGCATTTAAAAAAAAAAAGAAAGAGAGAGAGAGAACTTTTGGTGCATCTCATCAGCTTTCTGATTTTTCCCCATTGTGAGTGTGGTTTTTTTGTATTAAAAAAGTGGCTTTTATTACATCCCCTTGGTATCTTGTGGAGAAAGTTGAGTTTGCAGTCAACACATCCATCCCCATTTCCTTCAATGAACTGCTGAAGTTTAGGAAGAGGAAGAAAAAAAAGAAAACAACTCCATTTGTTGGTAGAAAGAATGGAAAAATGCTATGGGGTGCAAGGAAGCAGGCGAGGCAAGAGACAACAGTCCAATTTTACACTTGCAAAATGAGAATGAAAATCTGTGATCTTTTACTGGTTCAGAAGGAAAAACCCAAAGCTGGAAAATTGTCTTTTTTATTCCCCTTGTCCGACAACCAGTTGCAAAACAGAAGCTGCGTCCTTCGTTTCCAAGGTCCCAAATCTCTCTCAATTTTTCACAATCAAAATAGCCAGTTGGGGTTCTCGGGGCTGGCATTATGATGAGGATGGGGTGGGAGAGAAAGAGAAATCACCCACAAGCCTTCCAGGATTTTGCACCATTTTTTTTAAAAAAGCAAAAAAACAAAAAACAAATCCATGCGCCTTTTTCTTTTCTTTTTTCTTTAAATGGCATCTTCCTTTTGGGTAGGGCGGACAACTCATTGCATCAAAAAAGCAGAATTATAATTGTTGCATTTGAAATATCCTGAGATGGCATTCAGCCAGGTGAGTGAGGGTCTCTCTGGGTTTCACTTCTGCAGAATGGCTGTTCTCTAGCCGCTTGTATGACACCAGCATTGGTAACTCTGAAAGGTTGGGCTGTTTAAAACAGACACACAAACACACACAGACACAAACACAGGAGAGAGGGAAAGAGAGCCATTTAGCCACAGTGCTTGCTGTTGCTGCTGTCACCACGGTTTGCAAAGATGCACAAAATGATCAGGTATGCGGGTTGCAGCCAACACATATATTAGATTTCTAAGATTTCTGGAGGAAAAGAACATGGTAATTTGCAAAGAAAAGGGGAAAAAAAGAATGCCAAAAATGTAGAAGTGTGGATGAATCTTTGGGTTTTTATCAAACAAACGCTGAGATTTCTTTTTTAACTTCTGGGCAAGGCAGTTCAGAGGTTTGCTGAACTAAACAGCTACAGTATGAGCTTTTCTAAGTTATACTACAAAAATAGAAGCATTGTCTTGCTCTACAGGTAGATAGTGGAATTTTTTTACAGAGGGATATATAAAATTGGAAATCAGAGAAAAACTAGGCTTAGTATGAAAGCATTTCTATTTCTAGGAATTGCATTATTTGTGCTAAAGATAGATGCATTAATGAACTAAATAATCAAGTTTGCCAGAAAATAAAATACAGCACCATCTCCTGGGGTCATAGAAAGAGAAGCTGATAAAGGAAGGTGACAAAAATAGAGACTGTCCTATTTAAAGGATGACAAATGAAGGAGTTGGAAACAGGGATTGGAAAAACAGAGCAAAGTTGTAGAAATTTCTCAAGCAGCAAAACTTTTTGACGTGTCTAATGCCAAGATCTAAAAGAGTTTCAACTGAAGCAGCTAAAGTTAGCTGGAGAGAAAGGAAGGAAGGAAGGAAGGAAGGAAGGAAGGAAGGAAGGAAGGAAGGAAGGAAGGAAGGAAGGAAGGAAGGAA
>BLBF01000058.1:2327616-2339087 GCA_015471245.1 Laticauda colubrina
GAAGGAAGGAAGGAAGGAAGGAAGGAAGGAAGGAAGGAAGGAAGGAAAATGGAGACTTCTCAGATACAGATAGCCATGATCCAGAGATCTTAGATTAAGTGGTGCTCAGAAGCATAGTTTTTCTGAAGAGGCAAAACTTTTCTGTATTATGAAATTCAACGTATACAGTGAAATAAGAAAGTTAGGCAGCATATTTCATGCCACACTCAAATAAATAACTTCATGGATTTCATCATGTTCCTTTCCTCTGCCAAAGTTTTATTTATTTAACTTTAATCCAGGGGAGGAACAGGAGTTGCACAATTTAGAAAACTTATTCTTTTATTCTTCTCCTCTTGGATAGATCATGTAACCCAAATGCATAAGATGCCTCGTTCATATCTACTAAGAAAAAATTTGCAATCGAGTTGCAATGTCATGGCTTTGGCATTCTTTTCTCTTAATTACGTGAAAGTAGTTAATTCAGAACAAACTCTAGATTAAGGCAATGTATGTGAAATGAAAAATGGATATAAAGCCTTTTTCATTTCGCTTCTGTATAATCTACCAATTTATATTTAGCTCCTTTTAAGGTAGACCGGTAAGTGTACTCCAAGAGGATTCAGAGAAATTGATCATGTCTTAGGAGGACAATTCTAAAAATCTAAAATCAATTCATGATAGCTACTGTTGAAATGCTCATTTTTAGCTTGCCTGACATAATCATTCCCATAAACCCTTGCAGGGTGGAGTCTGGGCAACTGACTGGAACTAGTGGTGTTGACTGGCCCTTCTTGTCACCAATACAGAGTTTTTTTTTCCAGCAGATATATTCCCACTGTACCCAGAGAGAGAAATATCTGCCTCTACCTAGGATTGAACTCACAGCCTCCTAATTGTGAGGCAAGAGCTACACCTCTAGACCACCACAACACTCTTTAACTTGACTGACATGTTGACTTTAAGTTGGACACAAATCCAATCCCTGCATTGTTTTGTTAAAACAAATGGGTGCCTTTGACTTTGGAGGAGTCGATTCCTCACTATTTCTTCCTCCCTCAAATTTATACCTTTTCTGAATTTGGAGGGGACAACATATCAGATGGACCTACCTTCTTCTGATAGGATGAAAAAAGAAATGGGTTCTGAAGTTTAGCTCCCAAGACAGTACCAGCAGTACCATAGATGCCAAAACTCCAATAGCTATTATTTGCTTCTGCCCTAAAGTAATATTTTGGTCCAAAACAATTACTAATGGAATCTTTCACATCCATCCTCAAAGAGTGCAGGTATCTGCCCCAAGATCACCACAATTTAACAAAGAGCAGCTCCAGGCATGGTAGGACCAAGAAAATCAAACTGTTCTTTCCAAACACAAGGTTGGATGTCAGTTTGAACCTCTTCCTTCAAAATAACAGACAGAATATCAGAGTTGGAAGGGACCTTGGAGGTCTTCTAGTCCAATCCCCTGCTTAGCCAGGAAACCCTACACCACTTCAGACAAATGGTTGTCCAATCTCTTCTTAAAAACCTCCAATGTTGCAGCACCTGCAACTTCAAATTGTTCCACTGATTAATTGTTCTCACAGTTGTGAGATTCCTCCTTAATTCGAGGTTGCTTCTCTCCTTGTTTAGTTTCCATACGTTGCTTTTTGTCCTACCTTTATATGCTTTATACAATAGGTGGACCTTCTCTTCTTTGTGGCAGCCCCTCAAATATTGGAACACTGCTATCATGTCACCCCTACTCCTCCTCTTCATTAGACTAGGCATACCCAATTCCTGCAACCATTCTTCCTATGTTTTAGCCTTCAGTCCCCTAACCATCTTTGTTGTCCCTTGATTACCTTGATTTAATTACCTTGATTACTTTTGATTACTTTTGATTAGAGATGGCAAAATGTTGGAAATGCCATGTGAGCATGGTCAACTAGAGGAGGGTTAAAGAAAGGGAAGGTTGAGGAACTGGCACAGAAGGTAAACATTTAAAAAAAGGAGGGACCTACAGCACAAAGTGGACAATCATGTCCCTTAAACTTCTCAGCCGTCAGCAGAACACGTCCATCTATCCATCCTTAAGCCAATAAACCCCTTTTATGTGCAACCCAGGGGTTGCAAAAACTTAACATAAGTTTGGATGCTCTCTGTTGGGTCCATCCAAGTCTGTATGAAAATGAGCCCTTCCTGTTTTAATTTTTATTATAAAATTAGGACAGGTGATGTGTTCTGCTGGGCTAAGACAGTATGATGAAAGTTGAGGTTAAAGAATCACATCAAGAATCGTCTCTAGGATTCAACTGATTCCCAGGAATCACTGGGTTATTTCCATGCCTTCCAGAGTATCGTTTGGGAGAAGGGGAATACCTGTTACGATACATTAGATGTTTCTGAGAACGTTCTTAAAAGGAGAGGCCTGACCGAAGACAGTGCTGAATCCCTTGCAATTTTTCTGTGGGGTCTTTTCTGCAAACAGCAAGGCAAAAATAAAGGATATGAGCGGTGAATTCCTGTTTTAAGTAGGGAGGTTTAGCATTGAAAAACACATTTGGTTCCTCAGTGGGAAACTAAAAGGAACTAAAAATGCATGGTTAGGGAAAAGAGAAACCCACAACGGATGTTTGAAAGAGATCGACCTTTTGCTTGGAACCAGAGACATATTTGAAGAACCCGAACCACCATGAGATCCTTGGTAGCCACTTTGCTTTTTGTTCAGATGGTAAGAACTTCTTAATTCAACAAAGAGCCAGGAAAGTGTTTCTTAACTTTAAGCAACTTTAAGATGGGTGGACTTCAACTCCCAGAATTCTCCAACCAGCCAGCTGAGGAATTCTGGGAGCTTGAAGTCCACCCATCTTAAAGTTGCTTAAAGTTGAGAAACATGGGACCAGGAAACTAAGAGTTTAGATATCTTGAGTTCCTATCATTGCAGAAATGATGAGCTTGCCCCAATACTCCAATCTTCCTTTCTTTTGGATGGAGCCCAATCCAACAGGTTGGATGGCAGCTTAACAAGAACTGACTAGTTCTGATCACAGCAAAGCATGACAAATACCATCATGCTTGGCCAGTTTATGAAGGATCTGGATTGCCTGGAGCTTGACCTAAAAAAGGAACCATCCATTCACAATCAACAGAAGAGAATTTTCTCCATAATAGATTTGGCTTTCTTGCGCAACATTTCTACCTCTATGTTTGGTTGCCAAACTCTATCTAAAGCGAAGTCTCCCTACCATCAGTAGCTTAGTTTTAATTTTCTCTTGCTTGGCAAATTATTGCCTAGGGTTAGAGTGATCATTTTTTCATTTATACTTTTAGGCATTTCTCTGATTTGTGTCGATTGTGGGAACGTTTGATGGTGCATTTCTCCAGAACAGGACATACAACTGATTCAAGTTAACTCAAGAAGTTTATTCTGGAACTTGCAAAACTTCCTAGTTGGATCATGCTGATCATCTGTAGCCCATCGCTACTAAAAATCACCAGCAATCTTCTAATCACAGCTTTGGGACAATACCTTTGGGGTCCTGCAAACCTACCTTTGCTTCACGGGCTACTGGACTACAAACAAACCATTACATTCAGACGGTGTTCAGCACCACTTGTGAATGCACGCAAAACCTCACTTTTATTGGAAGATTCTTGATGTAGCTTCTCACAATTTCACATGTCTGGAAGTGGTAAGGAAGATGTCTCCAGCTGTTGAAGATGCAGGTGCAGGAATCCAGTCTTGGCAAACTACTCCATCCAGGTGAAAAGCTACTGTCCATGCCTTGCTGGGCTAACTTTCAACTTTCATCATTTTCATCAATTTGGCACACCATCTCTACTTCTTACCACAAAAGGTAGTCTTGGTGGCTCTATCAACTGATCACCAGCAAAACCATCCAGAACACCTATAATTTTGGGAAATCAGGGGAGAGGGGGGCTGCTTCCTGCACAAGCTGGAACTGCAATATCATGATTTTTCAGCTACCCTCCAAAACAGCAACCAGATCGGCGGCGACATGAGCAGGGAAGGAAAGATGACAGAGATTTCTTTTTTAAAAAAGGAATGGCAATTAAGCAGGACTTTGAAATATGTGAAGTGTTCCTACTTTAAAAAAAAAGAAGAAGAAAAAGTGGAAAAAAAGAAAAGCAGAATGCATGTGAGGCAGATAAGCACATTATCAAAAGGTCAGATGCCCGGAAAGAAAGCAAAGGAGCGACTGCGGAGAATGGCAGCTTATTAAAAAGAAGAAAATCACCTTATTCATTCAGAGAAACTGTGATTACTGGAGGTTTGAGAGAGGACGAAGATAGTAGATGTTCCGGAGGAAGGAAGACGCCGGGTTACCTGGTTCGCAATGAAACAAAAGGAAAGTGGGAAATTGGAAACAGAGAGAGAAAGAGAAAGAGAGAAAATCAGGCAGTTGGAAAAAGCAGGGCAAAAAAATAATATATTACAAATTAGTTCTTTTTTTAAAAAACGCCGGTGCGTTTTTTTTTTTTAATAGTGGAAAAGTACTGATAATAAAAGTCGAGAATGGAGGGAACCTGTTAGAAAGAAGCCGCCACGTTAGGGAAGGGGGCCAGGTAGCTTTTGATAGGAAGCCTGTCCATAATTATGGTATCACAATGCTGATTTCTAAAAGGGAAAAATAATGGTTCTTTTTTCTGCAATGTGTTCCTTCTATTGCCATAGTCAAACTTGAGAAATTAATTCTCTGAAAAACCAGAGTTTGGAGCAGTCGGTCAAAAGGAAAACCAGACATTTGAGGCAGCTTCTCCAGAGGCATCTATCTCATGCCTAGGAAAGCATGCTCTTGGACAGAGAGGATCTATTAAAGGTTTGGGAGATCTGTCCTGCTGTATTTGGTCAGGGAGCCTATGGAAAGTCTCCATCATCCAGGACATGGTTGTCCCAAGGGCATTTTTTTCAAAAGTGGACTTTCTTGGGTTTGTTTCTTCTTCTTTGAAAACATTTTGCTTCTTCAGTTCTAACTTCAAAACAAACTAAAGAAGCTTCTTGGATGACAAGCGAAAAGTTTCCAAACAAAGAAAACCAAGAAAGTCCAGTTGCCTTTTGGAAAAGAAAAAAAAAAGCAACTTTGGGACATCAGAAACATCTGAAAGGACTACTAGGCTGGTGGCCACTGTCAATTTCGGGCTGTAGTAGATCCACTAAGGTAGGATCAGGCAAGGAGCCCTTCTTTTCATCTACACCTCCTATCAGAAGGGCATCCCAACTCAACCAGAGATGCTTCTCCAAAGGATGGGAACAGTGGTGGGTTTCCAAATTTCTTCCTGCTTTGCGCACTCACACAGAGCACAAAGAGTGTAAATGCTGGTGAGCTGAGCTGTTTTTTGGCTCAGCTGAGGCGTGGCAATCTGCTCTGCCATGCGAATCAGCTAAGCTAAAAAACAAGGGAATATAGGAGAGGTAATGGTGGAGGTAAGTGGGCGGGGCCAGCCAGAGGTGGTATTTGCCGTTTCTCTGAACTACTCAAAATTTCCATTATCGGTTCTCCAGAACTGGTCAGAACCTGCTGAATCCCACCTCTGGTCCTAGGAATATCTGGAGACTCCAAACCAAGGAGAGGAGATTTGGGGCTATTAAATTGAGAAAGGCATGGATCAGCCCTAGAGACCACTTACTTTGATAAACAGATGATCTCTGTCAGATGCTTCACACTTTACCTCACAGGTCTCCATGGTGCACAGGTCCCACCAACCCAGGTGTAGCTACTGCTACGCCTTTCAACACAAGGAGAGGTAATGGCGGGGGTGGGTGGGTGGGGCCAACCAGAGGTGGTATTTGCTGGTTCTTTGAATTACTCAGAATTTTTGCTACCAGTTCCCTAGAACCAGTCCGAACCGGCTGAATAACACCCCTGGAAGGGAAGCATCTCTCGTTGCTCCAGTGAAAAGTTTTGCAAGATGGTGCTGCAGCCTCATCTACCCCTCTCTTCTTCTGTTGCCTGTTTTCAGATTTGAAAATGTAAGGAAATTAGCATTGTCTCTGTGAAGAGAAGATAGAGTCATACCGTATAGAGTCCTTCCATAACCTTAATTCTTTTTCAAAAGCAAAAGATATACATATAATTGTTTGTGTTTCCACTTTGCTCTCCCCTCTTCCTGTTTTATGGTTTTTACTGCTTTTGCCTTTGGTTAGAGAAGTTACGGGTGTATGGTATGCTCTAGCAAAAACTACTCTTCCAATATATTCTGTGTGTAAAGTTTACTGGAAAAACTACATTACAAGACAACACAAAGCACAGGTTTCTGTTTTTCAACTCCTTGTAATAAATCCAACCCACCCCTTCCCAAAAAAGACCCCTCTAACACGTCAAATGGACAAAATTCCTCAGGACAGGCCCAACTGCAAGACCTTACAAGACAAAATAATAATAATTAATAGTAATAATAATTCTTGCATTCGTGCCAGTGTGGACCGAAACCACAGCACCAATACGAAACAAGCATTGTAACAGGACTGATATAAAAACGTTGATCTTAGTTTAGTGAAATACCAGTTAAGATTTCAGTCCCAAAGCTTTTTGTTCTACTAACCACACCTTACATGGACTCCTCCTTTCTCCCTTCTCAGGTGTGACCCCAGTTGGTCATCCTACCTACGTTCCCTCAAACTAAAGTCAGGGGTCCACCTCCTTTTCCTCCAACTCTAGATAAGGAGAAGGAAATCAATGAATGCCCCAGCCATAACTATGCTCCTAAATTTCAGAGGGATGCTTTCAGCTACTGTTCTCGTGGGTTCCTTGTCTCCAGGACCTCAAATCTGAAAGAAATAAAACCTGCTTGAAAAGGCAGCTTGATTCCCACAAATCACGAACACTGGCAAGGGACTCTTTCATTGCGATTCAAGCTTCAATGCACGTTGCAAAGTAGGATATGGTGAGAAAGAGAGAGAAACTCAGCCTCCAGGGATACCAGCTTTAAAAATCCATTGGGGGAATGGCTCCTCTGCAGAGGAGAGAGGGAAAGCATTCAGACTTCAACTGGTTGAGGGCCTCGTAAGACTAAATTCTTCTTTCTTTAAAACGATGCACGACAGAGAAATATCTACCCTGGACTTGGTTTCCAGCTGAATTTCTCTAGAAGGCAGGGTGTGAAATGGGAGGTTTGGCAAAGTGTTGTTCTGGAAAAATAAAACTTCTCCATTTCAGATTCCCATCGTGACATGGTTGATGGCTAACCTATCAAGGCAGAAAGGTGGGGAGATTATTATTTTTTTCCAGTGGGGTCCTCCACAGACTCCTAAACACTAGCTACCCTTCTGTTGCTTGCCTACTGTAGCAGAATTGAACCAGATGGGAATTGTTTAAACATTCAGGAGAAAGTAAAAAATAAAAATATTTTTTTTTCCAGAAAACACAACAACCGCAGGGAACACGGTTTCGCTTGAGGCCCAGCTTAGAAGAGTGGGATCCATTCTTCAACTTCACAGGCTTTCTGCTCCTCTCTTACCTCGCTGCTTTTCCTTTTTAAGTGTCTAAATACGAGGCCGATGACCTCAGGGAGGAGGGAGATGAAAATCAGGCAGAAAATCACCAGCCAGGAAGAGGCGAAGGAGAGCAGCTGGGCAAAAACATGATGCATCCTTTGTTTCTTCAAGAAAGGCCTGGGAGGAGAGGAAGAGGTGAGACACAGAGAGAGAGAGAAGCAGAGGAAGAGATAGAGAGGGAAAAAGGGATGGAGGGAGAGAGGGAGAGAGGAGGGAAGGAGAAAGAGAGGGAAGGAGAGAGAGATGGAGAAAGGGAGAAAGAGAGAGAGAGATGAAGAGAGGGAGGAAGGGAGAGAGGGGAGAGGGGAGAGGGAGAAAGAGGGAGGGAGGGGAGAGAAGGGGAGAGAGAGAGAGAGATGAAGAGAGGAGGGAGAGAGAGAGAGAGAAAGGGAGGGAGAGAAAGAGGGGGAACAGGCAGAAAGAGAAGCGGGAGGGAAGGAGAGAAAGAGAAAGGGAGAGAGAAGGGAGGAACAGAGAGAGGGAGGGAGAGAGGCAGAGAGAGACAGAGACATGTGCATCAATTCTGCATCTGAGCCAAACAGGTTTGTATCAGTTGTGGTGATTACGACAATTACAAGTCCATCATGCGAGGATCAAGATTCCAGGCCCATCTGCCCTATCCTGAATTAACTCATCCCCTTCTGCAAAGGTATGTGGGGAAGACCTTGGGAGACTGGGCCGAGAGACTCGGCCCAAGGGAACGGTCAGAGGAGACACAGCATAGCCTGCAGCTGGAGAGCTGGTAGGGCAAGAAGAGACCCTCCCTAGTTTCTCAGGCTGTAAAAGAGACGGCAGGAGAACTGAATGTTTCGGTCCATGTCACTTTACGTGAAAGCAGAATTGGCTCAGCCGCTTGGGATGATTCCTGTTGGGTTCGCAGAATAGCCTGCAGCTATAGAGTGGGTAGGGGGGAAAGCTCAGGAGAGACCCTCCCTAGTTTCTCAGGCTGTAAATAAGGCAGTGGGAACCAGAGGTGGTATTCAGCAGATACCGGAAGCGGAAATTTTGAGTAGTTCAGAGTAACCTGCAAATCTCGCCTCTGACTGGCCCCATCTATCCTCTGCCTCCCATTGAGTCCCAGCTCACCCGCTGGGTCTTCTTTGGTTGCCCTGCACAGGAGAACGGAGCTGGAAAGTAGGTTAGTGAGGTCCGGAGGGAATGAGGATTTTGCATTATCCTTCCCTTGCCATGCCTATCACGCCTAACAAGCCAAGCTGGTCAGAACTGGTCAGAACCGGTGGACTCCCACCCCTGCAATCCCACCTCTGACTGGCCCCACCAACCCCACCTCTTCTCTGCCTCCCATCGAGTCCCAGCTGATCGGCTGGGTCTCCTTTGGTTGCCCTGCACAGGAGAACGGAGCTGGAAAGCAGGTTAGTGGGGTGGGGAAGGAATGGAGATTTTGTAGTATCCTTCCCTTGCCACACCCACCAAGCCACGCCCACAGAACTGGTAGTAAAAAAATTTGAACCCCACCACTGTTGGGAACATACATTAAGGTAGAATTTGCTCGTCTGGTTGGGATGTTTTTCTCCCCATAAAGACAACACGTTCCCATAGCCCTCTAAGACGGTCACCTCTGAAGCCAGAGATTGGGGGGGGGGTTTCAATTTGGGGGGATCATTTTGGAGGAGGAAAGAAGAACAGTCACCTCCACCATTTCCTTCTAAACCCCACTGATAGCTTATGCATATTGAAGTTGGGGCGCCCATCCGTTTCAAGCTGACTTTGGCCTAAAGGTTAGGGCTCTGCAGACGGATGGGGCCACTTTGGGCTGGGGAAACCGTGACGGCATGCTTACCAAATGAAGCCTCCCCAGAAGAAGGAGAAAAAGACATAGAAAATCAGGGAACCCCAGATGACAAAATGGTTCATCCATGTCCAGAACCGAGTGTCTAATGCCAGCTAGGAAAAAAAAGACAGTAATGAGAAATTCAACATTAGAACAGAATAACAGAGTTGGAAGGGACCTTGGAGGTCTTCTAGTCCAACCCCCTGCTTAGGCAGGATACCCTACACCACTTCAGACAAATGGTTGTCCAATCTCTTCTTTAAAACTTCCAGTGTTGGAGCATTTACAACTTCTGGAGGCAAGTTGTTCCATTGGTTAATTGTTCTCACTGTGAGGAAATTCCTCCTAAGTTCTAAGTTGCTTCTCTCCTTGATTAGTTTCCACGGGTTGCATCTTGACTTACCTTCAGGTGCTTTGGGGAATAGCTTGACTCCCTCTTGTTTGGGGCAGTCCCTCATTCCGACTTAAATTCATATTGCATTGTTTTTTTTTGATCCTAATCAAAACCACCAACACTCCTAGTCTGGACCCATCAAGAGTTGACCATTCCTGTCATCTAGTCCAGTGGTCACCAACCAGTGGGCTGGGACCACTGTTGGTCCACGAGAAAATTTTGGTGGTCCACAGAGAAATGTCACCCCCAAAGTAATTAATCCAGGTTGCGTGGGAACACAAGGCTGCACCGCCCAAATGGCCTGCAGGAATACAAGGCTTGCGTCACTTGCATTGTGAACATGAGGTAGTGAGGGGAGGGGGGAAGGGCGGGGGGAACTTGCCCCACTCGCCCCACATGCCTCGCCTGGCCACTGAGCTGCTTCTTTCCACTTCTTTTTCTGCTTTTGGCTGCATGCAAGGAAAGCAGCAAAAGTCTTTCTTTCTCTCTCCCAAACTCTGCCAGAAATGAGTCTTTGGGACCCTGCAAGGCCTCCTACTCCAAGAGGCTGCAAAGACTCACTTCTGGTGGAGTCTGTGGGAGAGAAAGAAAAACTTCTGCGGCTTCTGCTGCTTTCCTTGCATGCACTCAAAAGTCTCTCTCTCTCTCTCCACCCCCCTGAGAACAGAGCTGGAGATGGTATCCTGTGATCCAAAATAAAGAACGATCGATCGGTAGGAAAATGGGGTGGAGGATTTTTCTACAGACTTTTTTGGGGATTTTCCTGGGGTCTCTGGTCCACGGGATTTAAAATGATGAGTTGGGTGGTCCCTGAGGTCCAAAAGGTTGGCAATCCCTGATCTAGTTGGCCTTAAGCATGGGCATCACTGAGATCAGGGCAAGAATGTAATCTCACCAAGATCTATGATATCAGATCCAGCCCGTCAACAACAACTCTCACCTTTAGTGTGACTGTGAAGACCAAGACAGTGAAAATCATTGTTCCAAACGTCCAGAGTCCTGCCATCTGAAAAACATATCGACAAAACTTGCAATTAAGAAAATACTGCTAGATACTGCCTTGATGACAATGGTAACTGTTAAAAGAAATACAGGTTAAAATAAACATATTTTAAAATAAGATGTAGCCCCAAGAATCATTGGCTGGGTGGCTTATTCCTCTAAAGAAGCATCGAAGAGACGGAGGTCACATTATGGCCTTTGTTGCCAAATACAAACACACACACCAAGCACACCCCAATCTCTATTGCAAAGAATTCAGTCTTTTGGGCCTCACCTTTCCATTGTCTTCTATAGAGGCATTTTGAAAAAGGAAGTAAGCACCAAAAAAAAAGACGCAACCATCGAAAAGGCCCAAGAAGGTCCAGTAGACAAACGGCTTCAACTGGAGCATAGCGTTGTCAGAAACATTCCTACCAAGAAAAACACAAAATTCAGACCTCAAATGCTGCCAGGAGATGAGAAATGCAAGATGGGACTTCAAAAGGAGAAATGAAGCAGGTCAGGAAGACCTTGAGAAAGGATGTCAAGACCAAGGAACTCTCTCCCTACCTGCAAGATTGACAGGAGGAAGAGGAGATGACTGTGGGGGTCCTTGAGAACCTGTGAGCTTAATTGTTCTCTTGCAGATGTTTTATTACTCAAACTTGGTAACATCATCAGTGCTAGAAGGGAGGAGGAGGAGGAGGAGGAAGGAGGAAGGAGGAAGCAGAAGAAGCAGAAGAGGGAGGGAGGAGGAGGAGGAGGAGGAGGAGGAGGAGAAGAAGAAGAAGAAGAAGAAGAAGAAGAAGAAGAAGAAGAAGAAG
>BLBF01000058.1:2339097-2358498 GCA_015471245.1 Laticauda colubrina
GAAGAAGAAGAAGAAGAAGAAGAAGAAGAAGAAGAAGAAGAAGAAGATCCTCTTCTCATACTCACAAATACAACTTTGGGAAAGTCATCAACACATCAATAGGGACATGCTGTTCCAGGAGACTGTAGGCCACTATTGGCAGAGAGGTGAAGCAGATGTTGAACATAGTCAGGTAAGCCGCATCATAGAGAGGCTGGAGTGAAAAAAAGAGAATGACTTGAGCAATCATTTTCTGTTGTTGATTTAAGGCAAGGCTCTTCAAACTTGGCAAGTTTAAGACTTATGGACTTCAACTCCCAGAATTCCTGAGCTAATATGACTGGAGGAGGAATTCTGGGAGCTGAGGTCTACAAGTCATAAAGCTATCAAGTTTGGAGACCCCTGATTTATGGCTCACCCAGATCCAAGATGGTCAAATAAGCATTGGAATATAATTATTTGACCATCCTGTATTTCATATCTATCTATCTATCTATCTATCTATCTATCTATCTATCTATCTATCTATCTATCTATCTATCTATCTATCTCTATAACTATAACTAACTATATATATATATATATATAATAAATTATATGAATATAACTATATCTATAACTATATTTATAACTATAACTATATATATGTATATGTATATGTATATATATATAATTATTGATCTCTTTCTCACACACACACACACACACACATACACACACACAGATATATAATCTGATTTATTGAATAAAATGTATTTATTGAATAAAATTAAATAAATAAATTTACTGAATAAATAAATAAGCCCCATTCATGGTTTCCTGAAATGATCAGGGCAAAAGGTGTGAGGAAAATACAAAGTTGTCTCCAATACATAAGACTCTTTTCTTAGCATAGACACGCAACAATTCATCAACCCAATGGACCAGGCAATCACTCTATGATTATTATGATTATGATTATTTTGGGCAAAATGCCTCAAAACATTTTTGAGGAACGAGTCAAAGCAGCCAAAGCAGAGTGGGTTTTGCATTGTTCCCTCCCACTTGCAACACTTCAAGACCTGGAAAGATGAAAGCGATGCCCTTCGAAGCACCAAAATGCCACTGATTGAGTCCAGCTGGACCAAACATGCTGGGAGAGGACCCCGCGGAACCGTCCGTTTTGCTCATTATTTCCCCCCAGCGAGATTTTTCTGCAACAATGGCTCATTGGCAAGCCCTAGCTAATGAGGTGCCTCCAGTGGTCCTCACCTAAGGAGGACAATCAGGCTGGCAGGAGAAGGAGAAGGACTCCTTCAGGGTGAATGGAGCTGAAAACTTGGAAGCCTTGGAGGGCAGCTGCAGGCCACTTCCTCCTACTCCGAGATGATGGGGACAGCTGCTCGCTCATTCAGGAAACAATCATTGAAACCTGGAGTTGCTTGGACTTATACACACACACACACACACACACACACACAAACAGCTTCCCCTGTTCATCCATTCACACCTGCCCCTTGCAGGAGTTTTAGTACAATGCAGGAGTGGTTTGGGTTACAAGGGGATTCTTTTGTTACTGTGGTGTCTTTTTTTTCCCCAAAAGGAGGAAGGGAGAGAGGGACGAAGGGCAGAGAGAGGGGGGGGGGTTGCCAGTAGCCGCATTTTTACAGGACAAAGAGGGAGGCTGAAGGACCACTTCTCTAGGGTTGGCAAGAGGAACCATTTAAAACAACCCCCCCCCAAAAAAAAAAAAGAAAAAAAAGAAGACAAAATGAAAGGCATGGTTTATACACGACTGGTGGGAACTGCTTCTCCCAGTTGTCCAAACCGGGAAGGGATACAGACTGGCTCTCCTTTGTAAAAGTACTACCAACCATCCAATCCCCTAACGTGCAAGGAAAACAAGAATTTTGTCACCCAAAATTACAGGTAGTCCTTGACTTATGGCCACCAGTGATCCTGGAATTTTGGTTGTGAAGTTGTTGCAACTGTGGAATCCCCACAGGACTGGACTCGATCTTATAAGCATTTTAGGACGGGCGTTATATGAATCTTGTGAAGAAAAGGGCCAGGGAAGACAGGATAGCAGTGTTGAGGGGCTGCCCCAGAGAGGAAGGGGGTCAAGCTATTTTACAAGGCACCTGAAGGCCGGACAAGGAGCAATGGATGGAAACTGAACTGGGAAATAAGGAGGAAATTTCTGACAGGGAGAACTATCAACCAATGGAACAGAAGTTTCCTTCGGAAGTTGTGGGAGTTTCATCACTGGAGGCTTTCAAGAAGAGACTGGGCTGTCATCTGTCAGAAATGGTGTAGGGTCTCCTGCTTGCGTGGGGGGCTGGATTAGATGATGTACAAGGTCCCTTCCAACTCTGTTAATCTGTTTATCAATTGATGGATCACATGATTAAGCGATCCATCTGGTTGTTAAGTCCAAATCCAACTGACGCAATGGGCATCTTTGGTGCGGGAAAATGGCAAAACGTGTTGCAAAACCTGATCACATCACCACGAGATGCTGCAACTGGTCATAAATGTGAGGTGGTTGCCCAGCACCTAAAATGCGATTGTGTGACTGGAGGGATAGTACAGCAGTTGTAACTTCTGCGATGGGACATCAGTAACTTTTCTGATGGTTTCTTCAAACAATCATTAGGCAACCTGTTTTGAGCCAGAGGTGGGATCCAGCAGGTTCTGACCACTTCTGGAGAACTGGTAGCAGAAATGTTGAGCAGTTCAGAGAACCAGCAAATCCCACCTGACTGGCCCCACCAACCCCATCTATTCTCTGCCTCCCATGGAGTCCCAGCTGATTGGCTGGGTCTTTTTTGGTTGCCCTGCACAGGAGAACGGAGCTGGAAAGCAGGTCAGTGGGGGTGGGGAAGGAAGGGAGATTTTGCAGTATCCTTCCCCTGCCACGCCCATCAAGCCATGGCCACAGAACCAGTAGTAAAAAAAATTGAATCCCACCACTGTTTTGATCACAACATCAACAACAACAACACCCCAACCGATGGCAACCTACCTGCTGTGAAAAGCCACAGAAAAACTGATATAAAAACTGTGGGAAAATGAAGCAAAGGTTCTAAAAAAACATGGCGGGGAGGGAAGAGAGAAAGGGGAAAAACATATTAGTAAGAAAACCAGATGATGTAAATATTGTTTCTGCTGCATTTTACAACTGAGAGTCAGAAAATATCTATTCTATCCCAGCCTTCTGCTTTCTATTTTCGGATGTGAATTCCCATCAAATGGGATAGTGCTTAAGTTGTTTATCGTTTTTCAATTCTCTTAGTTTGTTATTCTTTCTTAGTAGGTCATCTTTTGCATGAGACTTTTCTTTCTAATATCTTTATGTACTTTTTGTAGAGTACAGTAGAATAGAGTAGAATGCAACAGAATAATGAATGAATAGAGTAGAGTAGTAGTAGAATAAAATAGAATAGGAATAGAATAGAATAATAGGAATAGGAATAGGAATAGGAATAGGAATGGAATGGAATAGAATAGAATAGAATAGAAAATAAAAAATAGAAAATAACAGGACATAAAATAGAACAGGAGAAGAGAGAAGAACAGACTAGAAATAGTCCTCGAGTTATGACTGCAATGGAGTCTGCTAAGCAAGCAGTTTTAAATCGAGGATTACCTGTAGAATGGAGTAATTCAACACCAAACATGATGTTCAAAAAGGGCAGGTCCTTCACTCCACCCTTTTGTCCATCATCTCTCCCGTTTTGCTCCCCACCCCAAGGATATTGCTGGCTCTTCCCCCTCCTCCCAAGAGCATTTTGCTTCCCTGCTAACCTTCTGCTAAGCATCCTGCAAGGCCTGGCAGTGGCAGAGGTCTCTCACCCCCTCTCTGCCTTCCCCTTGACCTCCACGAAACCAATTCGCCATTCCCTTTACCTTATAGAAGAAATACTGTACAAGATGAGATATTCGGACATAATACAAATGCCCGTGAGCCAAGAGCAGCCTTTTCAAGTGTTTGAACTTGGGGACGGCATAGTCGCTGTTCCGGGCGGCTTGGCGTCCTTCTTTTCCCTTGATACCTGGCCAAGGAGAAGAATGGAGCACATCAATCTTGTGTCAGGATTCCGGCAGTTACCTCCATTTAAATTATGAGTCTCAAGCCAAACTTCCAAAACTTCAAAAGGATTTATTGGGAGTTAACATGTCCGGCACTGCCTGGGCGCAGCCAACTCTGAGGCACATCATTCATTGTCACCCTTGACCCTGGTTTTCCCCCACCCTCTGGGTGTTATCGTAATTCATATTCTCCAATGGGACACACCCATAGCCAAGAATCATCAATCATGTTCTCCAATTAGATATTTGCATTGCAGAAACTTCAGCCACCTAGTTACTATCTTTGAAAACTATTTATGGAATGCATTTTTGGTTTCCAAGCTGCCAAACTGCTCCCCCCTCCCTTTCTGTTGGCAGCTCTAAAAAGACCATAGAAATATTTTATGAGTTGACACCTTGTATATCAGAGGCCTCAACATCCTGGTCATCCAGAGTTTATATAAGCTCTCTCAGCCTGGCTCTTATATGTTGTGGAGCTCATGTGCACTGTTTCCTTTGACATGGGAGCCTCCAGACGTGGCAACTTTAAGACTTGTGGCCTTCGACTCCCTGGATTCCTCAACCAGTTTGTTGGCTGAGGAATTCTGGGAGTTGAAGGCCACAAGTCTTAAAGTTGCCAAGGTTGGAGACCCCCAATCTAGTCCAGGGTTTCTCAACGTAGGAGACTTTAAGACTTGTGGACTAACTCCCAGTATTCCCCAGCCAGTCATAAATGATAGAGTTGGAAAGGACCAGAAGGATCACCCAGTCCAAGGTTTCTCAACCTAGGAGACTTTAAGATTTGTGGACTTCAACTCCCAGAATTCCTCAGCCAGCATGTTGCCATGTTTGGAGGTTCCTGCCTTTGACCAACACAATCCCAGAGGGAGGACCTCACTATGAATCAAAGCATCCCTTACCGATGCCCACGTGAGCTTCCAAAATCATGCTGACATCATTGGCTCCATCTCCAACAGCCAGTGTGATGGGACTGCCTTTGGAATTTTTCACCATGCGGACGATCTATGGGGAAGAGATGGATGGTGGATCAGGATAGGAGATATTCCTCACCCAACTTTGAGCTAAATTTCCGAGGACTACACCACTCAACAGCAAACTCAACAGCAGACCAGATATTTATGGTCATTGGCTTCCCAAAAGAGATGCCTTCCAGAGATGGTATTCAGCAGATTTTGACCAGTTCTGGAGAACCGATAGTGGAAATTTTGGGTAATTTGGAGAACTGGCAAATACCACCTCTGACTGGCTCCGTCAACCCCATCTATTTTCTGCCTCCCATTGAGTCCCAGCTGATCAACTAGGTCTTCTTTGGTTGCCATGCACAGGAGAATGGAGCTGGAAAACAGGTTAGTGGGGTGGGGAGGGAATGGGGATATTGCAGTATCTTCCCTGCCACACCCACCAAGCCACACCACGCCCACCAAGCCATGCTCACAAAACCAGTAGTAAAATTTTTTGAATCCCACCACTGGTGCCTTCCAACAGTCACACGGAAGAAAGGATGTCGTGTCAGGTTCTGCTGGGACAGGAAGTGACTTGGCTCACTTACAGAGGACAGCAACACACCTGAGCCTTTTGCAACGGGGCCATCCGGCAGCACAAAATGGCGGTGCATTTCAGGCAGATCTGAAGGAAGATGCTCTTGTAGTGGGAGAAGTTGGAATCTTGCGAAGGGTTCATGATCAGGGAAAGGGTAGCCCCTTCAATGACAAGTCCGTAGTCTGAACTGGATACCCAGCTTCTGAAATAGAGAAAGGTGACTTGTTGGCTGGAGACCTTGATATGACCCCAGCTGTAGTCGGAAGAGCCAAGGAGGAAAAATCTATATATATAAAAGTGAAATAGATATTGAGTTTTTATGTTTACAAAAGAAAAATGTACAAATAAAATCTATACATATAAAAGCAAAATACCACTTATGCATCATCACAAAATCTCCAGAACCGTAAAGCCTACAAACCTGAAATTTGGCACCTATGTTCCTCTTGGCTTCTAGGTGCTCACTAAGAAAGGATTTTTCAAAAGGACCATCAGAGCATTAATATTTCCTATATTGTTATTATTAACACGCTCTGATGTTAAAGAGTTCTACTCCCCCTTCCCACCTGAAAAGAAATCTCTTCCAAATGCAAAACACAAACAGAGGCGTTTCAGTTTCAGAGCATTAAGTAGCTTTAGTATGGAACAGCTGAGTTAAGCCACGCCCAGGCTCCTTGCTGTTTCCTTCTTGCTCCCACACCAAATACTGCTTTAGTTTCCAAACAGCCCTCAACTCTCTCACATGCTGGTAGACAGAGGCATATTTCACACACCCCTTTCCTCTCAAAAAACTAAGCCCAACCACATAGTTTCTGAGCAGAGTACGGGTATCGAGCTAGTTGATGATATGTGGAGTAGAATATCAAGCAGTAGCAACCTTTCTTGCTGTTTTAATTTCTTTAAGAGTCAGATGTGTGGGAAAATGTGTTTTATTTTATTTTATAAATATTTTTCAATTTTTACTATGTAAAGAAAATGTATTTATGTGCTACTTCAGTGAGTTTACCCTTTTTTAGCTGAGAAGGAAGGGAAGAGATGGAAAACAGCAATTCTGGATTCTCTTCAAGAAAGACATCCAGGCAGAAAAACAAGAACTCAAGATATCAAGCAATGTAGTTTAATGGGACCAACTGACCTCAGTTGATCCCAACTAAGATCAGCCCTTACAATAAAAGGGAATAATGTCAGTTCCAAATACCTCAGGTCACAAAAGACCAACTTCATGGATGTCTCCTTTCTGGCTACCTTCAGAGGTCTCCAAATCTGGCAACTTTTAAGATTGGTGGACTTCAACTCCCAGAATTCCTCAGCCATGGATGCTGGCTGGGGAATTCTGGGGGGTGGAATTCCACAAGCCTTAAAGTTGTCAAGATTGGAGGGCCCCACCCTAGATCACTGTAAAGTGCCACAGTGGTAACTATCCCATCTTCCCAACCCTTCAGACCGGTATTTCTCAACCTCAGGAATTTTAAGAGGTGTGTGTGAATGGTCCAAATAGCGAACTCAAAAAAAAGTAGACACTTCCCAAAACTATAACTTTATTGGATACATCATCTCGGAACTGCAGAAGCAAAACCAGCTCTGGTTTTCTCATGTAAACACTCACTTAAACAATGGATCATCCTTTTGCTATGGGAACAATCCATGTATCCATCTAACACCTGCAGTAGTGACCTTGGCTCTCACAGTTTGTAGACAAAATCTTAGCATTCCATTTCCCCCTTCCATCCTAATGGCAAGTTGAAGAGCGATAGAAGCTCAGAAGAAGTTAAGCAATTCAATCTTGACAGCGTGGACTTCATTTGCCAGATTCCCCCAGACTGCACTTGTGGCTGAGGAATTCTGGGAGTTGAAGTCCACACCTCTTAAAGATACCAAGGTTAAGAAACAGTGCTTCAGTTACTGCTTAGTGTCCACTCACTTCTTCCCTGGGGGCGCGTCGGTCACCAACTTTTTGTGGTACTCCATCAGCAGTTCATGAAGCCGCTCCATTTTTCTGTCACCTTCCTCCACCATTTTTGCTGTCAACAGCAGTAGCTCTGTGTTGGTGTGGAAGAGGCGACTTGCATAGCAGGTGGCTTGGGCTGTCTCCAGCTTGTCCCCTGTCAATACCCAGATCTTCATGCCTGCTGCGTGGAGGGCTTCAATGGTTTCAGCTGCAAAATCCTGGAGTCTGCAGGAAAATCGGTGAAAATGACTCAACCAACCAGTGGGATCTTCCTCAAAGCTTCCTCTCTATTTTTCCCCTTTTTCCCTCCCCTAAAAATGACAAATCACTGGGCTTCCTTTTAGGAAAGGGGCCCTTCAGAACACATATGTAGCAAGGAAGCACTTGAGCTACTGATTGCAACCCACCGAGGACAACAAAGACAAGAAGAACGTGTAGAAGAATTCTAATCTGAACCAATGCACAATTAAAAGTGGGTCTTCTCCATCCTCTTCTCCAGTTCACAATTTAGAGGGATTTTTTTTTCAGCAATGGGATCCTACTTGTCCCACTACTGGTTCGGCGATTGTGTTCGCACCTAATGCACATGTGCAGCTTTCCACACACCAGCTGAGACCTGCAGCGCCAATCAGCTGAGAGAATAAAGAGAAAACCACAGGGATGGGTACAAGGGTCGATCTTGTGCTTTTCTCTTCTTTCTCCTCTCATCTGATCTTCCAGCATTTTTTCCTCTTCTCAGCAGATTGTAGGAGGCTTTTTTTTTTACTACTGGTTCAGTCGAACCGGTCCGAACCGCTAGCATACCACCACTGGATTTCCCATACACAAACACAATTTTTCAGCTTTATTTGCCATTTTCCCTCACCTGATATTCTGATCTAGAAGTCCCATCTTCTATAGCTAGCTTAGGTACTCAACCTATCAAACATTTCTATCATAGCATTCTTGGCTGGTATGAATAGTTGTAGCTATTACAGTGTGGGATACATTACACCATTCAAATGGTAAACACATCCTTAATTTTGCAGTATCCTTTTGGGTACCAAATTTAGTTTAAAAAGCTTTTTAAAAGATATCACGTTGCTTATTCCCCTTCCTTCCCAAAAGCCTTCTGATCCTTGAGAAAAAAAAGAAGAGAAGGGGTGTTTAATTGGGTTGTCCCCACATTTTCTGAACACAGAAAGTTTGAGGAACAATGGTCTACAAGGCATGCCATTATTCATGGGGCTAATAAACTGGCAAATTAAAAGTTTCCCACTTGAACAGAATAATCTGGGCACACCATACCACCATCTGATTAAAACTGATTAAAATATGTTGAGACTTCAACTGCCTTGGAAGGCGCGATGGGTTATCTGAACTAGCCAGTGGAGCTTACTTGTCTTCTACAGCAGTGGAGCCAATCAGACACATGTCCTTCTCAATATCATCAAAGACCTTGGCCATCCTGGCTTCTCGGTTGTGTAGAGCCACAGTGGCTTCTTTAATCTGGGCTTCTAGAACCTTGTAGAGTGCGGGTGATATTTCCTTGTAGGCCACACAGAGTGTCCGATATCCATCCTGAGAGACAGCAAGCAGAAGATGTGATCCCTGAAGCTAAGTCATTCCAGGAGACTGACACCCAAAACCGTTCTGGAATAAAGCCCATATATGGCAGCTTTTCAAAGCTGGCTGGGACTGCTACTTGCTAAGATGACATGAAGATGCAGAGAATACCCTGAGTTCATCTTATTCATGGCCAGAGCTAATCTGACAAGACTTTTGCCTCTTAATTCTAAAATATGCCCTTTTGAAAGAAGAAGGAAGGAAAGAAGGAAGGGAGGGAGGGAGGGAGGGAGGGTGGAGGAGGAGAATGAGAAGGAAAATGGAAAACAGAAGGAGGAGGAGGAGAAGAAGGAAGAGGAGGAAAAGGAAGAGGAGGAGGAGAAGGGCTCCACCAATGTCTTTTCTTGGGGTTTAGGTTGAAGATGATGGAATCCTGAACATCTACAACCCCAGCTGGTCTGAAGAACTTACCACTGCATTCTGTTCCACATGGACTTTTGTCCTTTGTGCTTCAGCCTCAGGGACCCTTGGGAAAACTGAAGAATCCGCTCCTTTGCAAAATAGGTATATTTTTCCTAAAAGACAGGGAAACAGAACAATTTGATGTTAGTTAAAGTGCAAGGGATACGTCCACAGCCCTTCATGTTCCTCTGAGGAAAACAGGGCAGAGGAGCCCAGAGAAATCCACAAGTCTTAAAGTTGCCAGGTCTGGAGACCCCTGAATTAGAGCATTGGATCTGTTGATGTCAAGGTTGGAGATAATCTAATGGGGTCAGCATTGTAGACTTGATTAAATAGACAGTTATGGCTGACGGGGTCATTAAAAAAAACTCCTTATGCCCCCTTGCTTACATCCAAAATTAAAATTCAGAATAGGGCTGGAAGGCAGGAAACCCTTTACCATTTCAGTGATGGAACACCTAAAATGTTTGAAGGCAAGTCATTCATCTGATTAATTATTCTCACCTTCAGGAAGTTTCTCCTTAATTAATTCAGGATTGATTCTCTCCTTGATTAGTTTCCATCCACTGCTACTTATTCTATCTTCTGGGGTGTTGGAAAATAGGTCGACCCCCTCTTCTTTGTGGTAGCCCCTCAAATACTGAAATACTACTATCATATCATCCCCTAAAGCTTCTCTTCTCCAGACTACCCATACTCAAATCCTGCAGCCAATCTTCAAATGTTTGTCCATATCAGAGGTCCCCAAACTTGGCAACTTTAAAACTTGTGGACTTCCAATATTCTGGGAGTTGAAGTCCACAAGTCTTAAAGTTGCCAAGTTTGGAGACGTCTGATCCATATGAATATTTCTCCCAGGGAAGATGACATGGCTAATTCACACTTTTCCTCCTATATCAGAGGATATCCCAGGTTTCTACTCACCATCTGGCATCTTCACGAGAACGCTCATCCGGCGACGGACACAGTCAAAATCAAGGACGTTCAGAAGTTCGTATCTTTTTTTTTTTTTTTAAAGGGAAGAGAAAGAACATTTAGTGGTGAGGAACTGATGAAAATTCTAACCCCCGTCAAGCTCAAACAAGAAAAAGGCCAAGCATGAAGAAATCAGGACCATGTGTTGTTCCAATGAAGCCGATTTATGATTTAGGCTAAATCATAAATTATAATAAACAGGCATAACTGGAATAATTTAAAATGTGTATGTCAGGTTTCCAAGTGATGAAATCCATTTAAAAAGAAAAGAGCAAAGTACAAGCAAGACTACCTGCAGAACAGAATTGCAGAAACATTCCAGAGAAATGGTATTAAAAAGCAATATTTGTATGTATGTCTTTTTTTTCCACAGACACTATTTGACCTGGCTTTTTCTTTTTCTTTTTTTAAAAAAAGGTGTCCCAAATATTGTGAACTCCTCTGGAACACCACAATGAATGAAAAGACTAAAAGCTTCCTTCAAATCTAGGTTTCATCTGAGAACCCTGATGTTTTGATGAGGATGATGATAATAATGATCATGAGTAGAATGTACTTCCAACTCTGTTTATTCCGTGATCTGTTACCATCATCATTTTTGGATGACCATTATCACCATCATCTCATCTACCAAGGTTGGACACCTATGGTACAGGATCTCCTCCTTGGAACAGCGGGTTGGAGTAGAAAGCCTCCTTCCAACTCTGTTTATTCTTTTCTGTGTCATCATTTTTGAATAATGATGATCACAATCATATTTACCAAGTTGGGGGCTCAGGAGCCAAATCTCAAGAGGGATTGTGACGGGCCACTTTGCTTCCAAACCCTGCCTAAAGTTTGAGTTATGTATCATGAAAGGTTTCATCGAGAAAACATGGATGGACTCACGGGTGGACCTGACTGGTCCATCCTTCAACGCCCCTTTCTTGCAGAAGCAGAAATGAAGGTGAGAAGTTTGGCATGAATGCGGTTAAATAAATCAGAGTGGGGGGAAAAAAACCAAAATTAAACCAGCTGGTTCAATTCTGAATCCTTTCTGAAGCTTAACTCATGCTCCCGGGACTAAACCCACTTCCTTGGAGGAGCCTAACCTGCGAACAGACCTACCTCTCAATTTGGTTTTTAGAATTCTTTACCGCCATGATGTTATTTTCTTGTCCTAGAAAAGTGAAACCATACCTGTCAATGAACAAAAAGGACAGAATGGCGTTGAAAAAAAAAAAAAAAACCAATGCACACACAGTCACACATGCTCACGTCTGTGCATCACGCAGGCACACACTTCAGATACCAAAACAAGAAAACAAAACAAAACAAACAAGCAAACAAACAAACCAGCAGATTTTAAATAAAACAAAGTAAAATAAAGATTGCAGAGGAGGGAGGTTAACCAGAGGGGTGATTTGGAATAGGGTTGTTCATAGGCTATGGACGGGAGGAGCCGGGAAATATCGCCCTGGGGCACAGAGTTCAAAATCTTTACCAAGCTTTCAGCTCTTTTTCCTTTAGCCAGGATTGGTTCTGGTTTTTATGCCCTATTTTCTCTAGTCCTCAACTTATTTAGGGACTGTTCAAACTTACAGTGCTGAAAAGAGGGACTTCCAAAACCAGTCCCCGTGTCAACTCATGAAATATTGCTATGGTCTTTTTAGGGTTGCCAACAGAAAGAGATAGGAGAGCAGTGCAAGAGCTTGCAAAACCGAAACTGCATTCCACAAATGCTTTCAAAGACAGTAACCAGGAGACTGAAGTTTCTGCTGTGCAAAATTCTAACTGGAGATCATGATTGATGACTCTGGGCTATGGATATGTCCTATTGGAGAATAGGAATTATGATACACCCAGGGGGTGGGGGGGAAACCAGGGTCAAGGGTGACAAGTGAATTATGTATCTCAGAGTCGGCTGCACTCAGGCAGTGCCGGGCATGTTAACTCCCAATAAATCCTTTTGAAGTTTTGGAAGTTTGGCTTGAGACTCATGGTTTAAATGGGGGTAACTGCTGGAATCCTGACACCCTGCGCTTAAAACCATCACAATGTCCCCATGGTCACATGACTCCCAGTTTGGGGGCTTGGCAACTGGCAGGTACTTATGACAGTTTTATGTTTTAGAGTCCACCTGATCACCGTTTCTGACTTTCAAGCTGGCTTCCCGCAAGCAAAAGTTGAAGAGGGAAGCCAGATTCTCTTAACAATGGCGTGATTCGTTTAACAACCGAAACAGAAAAGGTTGTAAATTTGGGTGCAACTCACTTAACAACCCACTCACTGAGCGACTGAAGTTCTAGTCTTAATTGTGCTCCTAACTCGAGGCTACTTGTTGTCAGGATTCTGGCAGTTACCCCAATTAAATCATGAGTCTCAAGCCAAGCTTCAAAAACTACAAAGGATTTATTGGGAGTTAACATGTTGGCATGACCTGGGTGTAGCCAACTCTGAGACACGTAATTCACTCTCACCCTTGACCCTGTTTTTCCCTCCACCCCTCCGGGTGTATCATAATTCATATTCTCCAATGGGACACGTCCATAGCCAAGATTCATCAATTATGTTCCCCAATTAGATTTTTTGCACGGCAGAAACTTCAGTTGCTTAGTTACAATCTCTGAAGAAAATATGAATGGAATGCACTTTTGATTCCAAACTGCTGCACCTGGTATTTCAAACTCATCCCCCCCCTTCTTTCTGCTGGCAACCATAAAACAGGCATGGAAAATGTTTATGAATTGACACTTTTGTATTTAATTTCAGAAGTCAAAAAAGGAGACTCTGCCCTCGTACATCAGAAACCACTTCAAAGTGAGGCACACGATTTTAACCTTTCATGCCCGAAAGCACAATCAGTGCGAGTGCCAGACCATACACTTACACTTCTGTTGGGAAACCTATCACCCTGCCAGGTGTTAATGGGAGTTCAGAATTTGCTCGGCGTGAGTTTTCCACCAACACAAAGGTTTATACAGGAAGTTTCTTGAATCAAACCCCAATCCATTTTTGTTGCAGTCCATTCAATTTTGTTCCTGGCACAAAACCACCTGGATTCATTTAAACAATCACCTTCGCATAACTGCTGTGGCATTCTTGGAAATGACTGCCACAAAAAAAGTATGAAAAATCGGGGATGGTTCCGTGACACTCACTTAATGACCACTATCATGGGCTCAATTATGGTTGTAAGACAAGAACTATATATGTATAGGCTGGGGGCATGGGAACCTATGTCCCCAGTGAGTCAATCGTGCAAGATATCAAAATTCTCAGCACCCGAAGATGGAATTGGCCGTTCATCAACTGCCTGCATGACACTGAAGTGAACCTGGGAGGGGGAAAAAGTCATACAGTAGGGGGAAATGGCCTTACTTCTGAGCCCCCTGTAGCAAAGCCACTTCATCTGGAGAAGCTGCAACGTAGATTTGTGTCGTTTTGGGCTGCAACGTCACAGTATCGATTTCGTCCTTTTGCTGGACTTGAACCGTATGACAGAGACACAATGCTCGAAGGAACAGTTCTTCTTGTTTCTAGAAAGGAGGTAAACCAAGAGAAGGACCTACATTAAACTGGGAGAACATTCAGGTCCTACAGTCCAAGATGGCTACTGAACAAGGGGTCTGCTTCCAACTGTCCAAGTGTCCCATTTTTTCTGCCCCATCTTTTCTGTCCCATCTTTTCAACTGTCCAACTGTCCCATCCCACCCTTGATCTACCGAGCTGGGCAGTTGGGCATCAACATTCTTAGCCCTGCCATATGTTGTAAAATATTAAATTAGCTTAACTTAAAATTAACTGGATAGAGTGTCCATTCTCCTTACCCAGGTTAATGGTTAATGCAAGCAGGTATAAATCCAAGGGTGTCAGGGCCTATCCAACAAGCAGTGGTGGGATTCAAAAAATTTTATGACTGATTCTGTGGGCATGGTTTGATGAGCATGGCAGGGGAAGAATATACCGCAAAATTCCATTCCTTGTCCACCCCTCTAACCTGCTTTCCAGCTCCATTCTCCTGTGCAGGGCAACAAAAGAAGACCTAGCCAATCAGTTGGGACTCAGGAAGCAGAGAATAGATGGGGGAGGGGCCAGTCAGAGATGGTATTGGCCATTTCTCCAAACTACTCCAAATTTCCGCTACTGATGAGAACTGGTCAGAACCGGCTGAATACAAGGGCTACTGATGTTCAATTTCACAAGAAGCACTCTGCTTCCTTATTGACTAGAGGTTCTCTTGAACAAGGACTTAAATCCTTTGTAGAGATCTGGAGATCTAGAGGCCAAGCAGAGGCAGCTATGAATCCCACAAAAAGGGGCAATCTAAAAATCAAAAGAAGCCCAGAAGTCTTCTGTTCTCCAACCTCCAATCCTGAAAATGTGGAAGGGGAACATTGTACCTTGTCTGCTTTTCCTGTAGACCTCTTTGCATCCACTTGTGAAAAGGTATCACAGTATCGGTAGCCGTCAATGCTGCACTCAATGAATTCCATGGTGTTTTCCGTTAGAGTCCCTGTTTTATCCGAAAACACATATTCAACCTAGAAGGAAAAATAGAAGATCATTTGCTTTTTTTCTTTTTTTAAGAGGGGCACAATTTTAGAACAGATTAGACAGGCACAATTTTGTGCCAGAGCATCTGTGGGTTTTTTCCCCCTTCTCAAAACTGATCTTTAAAATAAAAAAAAGTCAGCAGTAACACTTGTGCACAAAAGGGAAGTAATTTAAAAGATAAATTAAGCAGTGCCATTTTCAGTTCCCTTTCCATCTTCCCTTCCTTCTTTTTAAATTTTTAAATGTGTATATTGTGTTTCAAGATATGACAAGTCCCAGTGGGAGAAACACAAATCTTGTTTTTAAATTGGAATTGAAACTGGAGACTAAAACCAAAGACTTGCAACTCACAAGCGTCTTTTCTCCAGAGAAAGGTCTCCTTGTTCAACTCCAAATATAGCTTCTTTTTGGAGAAGCAGCTGTGGTAGAAGAGTTCAACCAGATGGACACATACCCCCTGCAAGAGTAGCATTCACCCTATATCTGATTTGAGAACCGTGATTCGTTTTGGTTGGTAACAAGAAGTCTTCAGAATAATAGGACTTGGAAGGCATCTTGGAGTTCTTCTAGTCCAATCCCAATGTGTGTCCATTACTGTTTGGTAACAACAGATACCATCTGCATTTTCTGCAGAAGACCAGAGGCAAGAAGGGTGGAAGCAGGGGTGGGATTCAAAAATCCCAGCAACCAGTTCTCTGCCTGGTTTCTGGGTGGGCATGGCCTACCGGAACCTCTGGTTTGACCCATTTTTTGCCTTCCCCAGGGTCCAGAGGCTTTCCTTGGGCCACTGGGAGGGCAAAAATGGCCTGCCCTGGGCTCTGGAAGCTGGAAACAGGCCCCTTTCCAGGCCTCTGAAACTTCCAGTTCAGCCCAATTTTCCTCCATGCTGATCCTGCACTTACCTGCATCCAAAACAGGCCACATGGAGACTCCTGGGAGGGGCGGGACAGGGTTGCCGGTGCCAGCCAGTCAGTTCAACTAGTGATTCAGCAAACCAGATGTAAATTTAACATCCAGTTCACCCAAACCAGTCCGAACTGGTAGAATCCCACCCTGAGTAGAAGACCAGCTAATATTTGCCTCTATCGGATGGTAGGAAGTACAGGGAGATGTGACTCACCTGCCCAAGTTCTTCATTGAGGTCAGAGGTGTTCACCAACGCGCCTTCTTGGATATTTTCATCATACATGTCTTTGTCCCAGGTAATGAAGAAGGAGCCTAGAAATTTCTGCATCTCGACAGTCACATACATGGAAACCGGGATAATGAAGTTGAAGAGGACCATGAAGGACAGGAAATCAGTGAACATCTTTAGCAGCTGAAAAGGACACAGAGACACACTGAGTAAGAGGCATCAAGCCACCCATAAATGGAACAAATCTGAATGTAGACAACCGTCAACCAACACAAGTCAACTGATCTACCTTGAAGGCTTCTCTCTCTCTTTGGGTTTTGGGGTTGTACCAGGGTTCGTCATGATATGGGACACTCTGCCAGATGTATTTCAAAGTAGTGCATATGATAGCTTTGCTCACCAGCAGGCATAAGTAGAACAACAGGAATATATTGATTGACCTGGAAAGTCAAACGTTCCAAGAGTTAGGGCGACACTGTGCATTTCACAAACAGTACGCACAAGGGGATGCGAGAACTTGCTCCTGACAATGTCAAAGCACTGCCTTGACAGACATAAGATTGAAACCAGGGATGGGCAGTGGATTTCCTCAACGGGCCACATGAGAACCTGGGACTGCTGTGGAGGGCTGAACCAACATGGAGGTGAAGGTGCATGGACATGCATACACATACATACATCAGTTTGGGTGGGTGGAGGAAAGAACAGTTGCCTTCAAAACAAAAGTAATCCGTGTGGTTGATAAGGACATCCAAAGGGCCAGATATGGCCCAGAGACTGTAAAATATTCAGCTCTGATCCAAAGGTGCCTTTTTCAAGAGTCAACTGGACTTTTTTTTTTCTTTGAAGACATTTCACTTCTCGTTCAAGAAGCTTCAAAGAAAAACCAGAATGTCCTGTTGCCTCTTGGAAAAGGCACCTTTGGGACAACCATGATCCGGATGACTGAGAATCTCCAGAGACACCCAGGGTCCAATCTAAACAAACAGTTTGCTGAAATTGAATAGCAATATCACTCAGACTTATATACTGATTCACAGTGTTTTACAGCCCTCTCTAAGTGCTTTACAGAGTCAGCCTCTTGACCGCAACAATGTAGGTCCTCATTTTACCCACCTTGGAAAGATGGAAGGCTGAGTCAACCTTGAGCCCCATCAAGATTGAATTCCAGACTGTGGAAAGAGTTTGCCTGCAATACTGCACTCTAACCAATACTGCACCATCTGGGCCCCAGGCCATTTCACCAAGCACAGTGATGGCAAACCTTTTCAGCACCGAGTGGCCAAACTGGAGTGCATGGGCCAGAGTGCAGGAAACCAAAGACCAGCTGGCCAGTGCACATGCATGCACTGGCCAGTTGGTCTTTGCCTGTGCCAGAGAGCCAGAAACCCTGCCTGGTGCACACGAAGACCAGTTGGCGTGAAGACCAGCTGGCCGGCATGTGTGTGTGTGCCGGAAACCAGAACAGTAGCTGGTGAACAGTGTATATGCCCAAGAGAGGGGTCTGTGTGCCACCTCTGGTACGCATGCCATAGGTTTGCCATCATGGACCTAGAATATTAGCTCAAAGGTGCAAAGAAGGGGAGAGGCTAAATCCCAAAATATGATCCATCAGCAAACCAACTGATTAATGAGATCTCATTAATCAGTTGGTTATCTGAATTAATCAGTTGGCTATCTGAAAAGGCTTTCCCAGCTCAGAACTTTCACCATTAAGCTGAATCTTTGCTTCTGAAGATCAGGGGTAGGGAATCTGTGATTGACCCTGGATTGAAAGCAGTGGTGGGATTGAAACTTTTTTACTACTAGTTCTGTGGGTGTGGCTTTGTGGACGTGGCAGGGGAGGAAGGATACTGCAAAATGCCATTCCCTCCCCACCCCACAAACTGCTTTCAAGCTCAGTTCTCCTGTGCAGGGCAACAGAAGAAGACTCAGCCAATCAGCTATGAGTGTGGCTTGATGGAGGTGGCATTCTGTAGGCACAGCTTGGCTTGGCTTGACGTGGCTTGGTGGGCGTAGCAGGGGAAGGATCCTGCAAACTGCCCATTCCCTCCCCACCCCACTAACCGGCTTTCCAGCTCCCTTCTTCTGGGCAGGGCAACCAAAGGAGACCCAGCCAATCAGCTGGGACTCAATGGGAGGCAGAGAAGAGATGGGGTTGGCGGGGCCGGTCAGAGGTGGGATTGGCCGGTTCTCTGAAATTTCCGCTATCGGAAATTTCAACCTGTCCAAACCTGCTGAATATCACCTCTGGTTGAAAGGATCCAATTTCAGGAATTACAGGACCCCTGGCCTAAGTCTCTCGGCCCTCTGTAAATATTAATCCCCTCCTGAAGATCTGAGGAGGGCATAGGAGAGACGACAATGTTTTGTACACAACCCAGACTCAAATAAACATCTTTTTTGTTTTGTTTTAAACAAATGTTTATAAAGACGAAGAATGGGGGCAGATACATTCAGCTTACTTTTCAACTGCAGAGCGTTTCTGAGTCTTCCCTTGGTAGTTCAATGCCATCTTGGTTTCCATCCCAGTATATACAGCGACTCCTGCAAAACAAGAGAGAGAAGTTCCTGAACCATTAAAGATCTAGAAAGGAAAAGAAAAGAAAGAGAGAGAGAGAGAAAGAGGCAGCAACGTGGTTAGGCACAATGATCTATCTTCAACATGCCTACTCCAAAAGAAATCCCACACATGCCCAGGATTGCGACTCTCAAGGAAACCAATGGATGGGGGGGGGAAAAAAAAAAAGCGGGAAAATGCTCACCGTAAATCTTTGGGGTGGTTTTCAATTTTGCTCCTTTCAGCAATAGGTTCTCGGGACCCAATGGTCTAAAAACGAAAATGGAGGATCAGATCATTGGTAAGAAGAGAAGCAACTGATGAATCACTGGATTCATTTAACAGAGATGATTAAACTGTTTTGATTACAGGAGGGAAAAAAAAAACCACAATTGCATTTGTTTTTAGTTGGAAACCGTTTCTGGACTTTGTGCTTGAGGTGTAAAAAAAATGAAAATTTACTGATTAGATAACATTTGTAGTTATAGAAAGAGCCAGTTTATATTACTTTGCAAAAGTCAAAAGTTGAGGTTTGATGCTATTATTCTGCTGCACCAAAGGGAGTCAAAAGTCAGTGCCTTTTCTTTCTTTCTTTCTTTCTTTCTTTCTTTCTTTCTTTCTTTCTTTCTTTCTTTCTTTCTTTCTTTCTTT
>BLBF01000058.1:2358508-2373807 GCA_015471245.1 Laticauda colubrina
CTCTCTCTCTCTCTCTCTCTCTCTCTCTCTCTCTCTCTCTCTCTCTCCCCTTTGCCCTACACTTTCCCCTTCTTTTCTCCTTCTTTTACTTTCCCACCATTTTCTTTTCTATTTTGGGGAATTTTATATTATGAACTAATAAAGGGTGGGAAGCAAAAGGAAAATTCCGACGGCCAACCATTGGTGGAAGAAAAAAAAAATCCACAACTATTTAGAACATGACAAAGCTACAAAGTCCATTATAACAACTCAGTATAAGGGGAATGTGTAAAATTAATAGGTGGGGGAGAGAAAACAGAGGCAGGGATTACAGGACTACTTCAAAAATTTGGATGACTGCTAAGATCATGGCATCCAAAAGTGATAGACAGCTGATATCTAAGGGATCTTCTTGATTTCACAGCTGATATCTAAGGGATCATCTGGATTTCTCCACCCTCAATGTGATAACCCTTGATATTAAAAAGAAGCTGTGCCAGCCCTTTGAAATAGAGCAGATTGGAAAACATATCTTATCAGAAATATTAGAACTTTAGGGATAAGATATGTTTTCCAATCTGCTCTATTTCAAAGGGCTGGCACAGCTTCTTTTTAATATCAAGGGTTATCACATTGAGGGTGGAGAAATCCAGATGATCCCTTAGATATCAGCTAAAATAAAATAACACACAATTGGAAGCCCAACAATGTTGCACTTATACCAAAGAGAATCAAGGTGAAGCCACTTTGAGTTCCTTCCTTACCCTCCCATTTTTCCAGATTAGGTTCGTGTTTCCCCATCCTTGCCACACATACTATACCTTCTTCCAGGTCTTTTCCATACTCCACTACAGATAATTATTTTACAAGATGTTAAATCCCAATCCATCAAGCGAAGGAACCCACCTGGCTAATGGCTCTGGTTCATCACTGTAGATGTTAATTCTGCCCACAAACCTGTTGGGACATGCATAGAGAAGGATGTTGATGTAGTACTGTCAACATCTCATTTTCATACGGGAGTTACAGCAGTTAAAATTTAAAGGAAGGAAGTGAGGAGTGGAGAAGCAGGCTTGGTAAAGAAATAAAGACTATCAATCCGTTGGGCTTTCCACAAAAAGAGAAGGCCTCCACATCAAAATTCACCTGTACAAATCTGGCTGGGGTTGTTCACATTCTACAGTGGCAACCAAACTGTTCATGGCTTCAATTGTATTCATCTTGGCTGTATCTTGCACAGCGTAGTGAGTCTAGAAAAGCGAAGACACACAAAACTGAAGAACCACCAGCAGCCAACCAACTCCTGCTAATTTTAAATCCATAATTTGAATCATCGTTGGGTGGTATTCATTTGTATTTTGTCAGCTGCTTCGGTTTTTTAAGATTACAGTTGTATGACCATTTTACCGGATTTCTTTTTTTATAAAAATGTGCAAATAAAAATTAACTTAAACTAATAATCAGGCAAAAAGACAAAGAGTAAAAAGAGAGATAGAAAAGGAGGTGCAGAAAGATATAAAGTAAAAGGAAAACTTGATTATTCTCTTCCTCTTTCTATTTCTGTGTCTCTTTTTCCTTTGTCTTTCTTCCTGCTTTCTAGTCTAAGAGCTCTTTAGAGTAAAAGAAGAGACGATTTTTAATGATCCACCCAAGAAATGCAGGTGTTAATTTTATGCAGCAATGAGTGAACAAACTTTATGATGGGAATCAAACCATTCCATGATTAATGCCAAACTTCTTGGCTGTTCATTAGACGCTCAGTTCCACTCTGATTTTTAGGCATTTAAAAGGAACACAGGAACTACAAAAAAAGGTAGGAGAAAGCAAGGCCCATCTTCTAGTATCTCTTTTATTTCCATGAATGTTTCTGAGTTCACCCTGTTTCTTACATATCTCTAGTGAGCAGCTATAGACCTCACCGCTCTGTTTGGAATGATGCCCAGAAGAGAAAACTAAGGACATTGAGGTGGATTAGAGGGTTGGATGGTTTGTGAGAATGGCCTTGGGGGATGGGGAGGAAAGAGCCACAAAGTAGGCCATGATCAAATAAGAGGCAGCTGAGCCCATAGAAGTAATGGAGCATGGTAAACATCTTACAAGGGTGTGTCTTAGTTTCTTGAGTTGTGAAGACAGAGGAAAGCTTCAGATTTGCAAGATTCTGTTACTGCAACCTTACAATAAAGTGGAATTAGTTCATCTGGGCATGTTTCCTGTCTGGACTATCTCACAAGGCTGATATCAGGTGTATTGGGAGCAACCTCCCCTTTTGCTTCTAGGATGACTATTTGGCAACCAGCTCTGCCCTCACCACAGCAGCCATTTTAGACAAGCTTATCCATGTCAACCATTTTGCAAAACTCTCCGTATCCATAAATTGATAAATGTTCTACTAGGCACCATCTCTCCCCTCATAGCTTGGCTAAACCTCATAGGGACAATCCTCCAAGATAAACCAGATACTTATACTATCCTTCATTTTGACTCTATATCTGGGGGGCCAACTCATTTCAGGACTGAATTATTGCCTTGCTAACTGATCATGGGAGACATCTCAAATTTCTTTTAAAAAAGGACTCAAGAACTTGAAGCTGAGATGGTCAGGATTGTCCAGATTGTTTCAGAATATGTTGGAAAAGGAGCTTTCATACCTTGCAGGTAATCAGGAAACGTCTTTAAGAAGGTAACACAGAATTTAAAAGTTCCTCTTTTGTGTGTGTTTGTGTGTGTATGTAGGAGTTCCTATTTCCAGAAACTGCTCAGGAGTTATAAATCAGTTCTGTCAGCAAGATCTCTAGCGGCAATCCATCTTCATAAACTGAATTCTCACCAATGTATCCCATGCTCATTATTTTGACATCTTCCTCCTTTTCAGTTGAATGAGACATATTTGTCTTGCCAGAAAAATTGGGAAATGATAAAAAAGTGGGGAATGATAAATCACATATGATGAAGGGAATATCTTTTACAAGCGAGGGTTGAGCCCAAAGATCCTACCCAGCTACAATTACACCTGTGATGGAAATACTTTTTTCTAAAAAACAAAACTTTTTTTAAAGCATTTTATACCCAATCTTTTCTGCATATTTGGATCTGTTTTGTTTTCTAAGATACCTGCAGGAAGCAAATTCATTGGAAATCAGCATAAGAGAAGCTCATTCAGGTGTTTATTCTGGATAGAACAATCAACTGTGTGTAGAAAGGATGGATGTAGCAGTTAAGAAACCAGGTCTAGAAACCAGGAGACTCTTGAGTTCTAGAAGGGCTAGCCACATCCAGATCTCTTGCCAAGAAAACTGCAAGGGCAGGTTCACTTGTCCGCTTACCTTGTGATTTGATTCTCCATCTAGACTGGCAGTCGTGACGTAGCAGGTCCCTTCCTTGTTACTTGAGGCCAGTAAAACTAGATCACAAGGAAAGGTGTCATCTGCTAGCACTTCTACTATGTCGCCAACCTTCAAAGCCAAAACAGGGAGTTGTCATTTTTGTAACAACAGTCTGTTCATCAGTCTCTCTGTCAGTCAGTCTCTCTGCTTCTCTGCCTCTGTGCCTGTCTGTCTGTCTTTCTCTCTATCAATCTACCAATCTATCTATCTATCAATCTATCCAGCATCTATCCATCATCTATCCATCCATCCATCAATTTATCAATCTATCCATCATCTCTCTCTCTCCATTATCTATCTATCTATCTATCTATCTATCTATCTATCTATCTATCTATCTATCTATCTATCTATCTATCTATCCCTCATCTGTCCATCCATCCATCCATCCAAACAGTCTGTCTGCCTAACTTGGCAACTTGAAGGTGTGTAGGCTTCAACTCCCAGAACTGCTGGCAAGGAATCTCTGGGAACCAAAGCCCACACATCTTAAAAGAGTATTATTCTTCAGAACCAAGGAGAAACTTAGCCTCTTCCTGTTACCTTAACTGTTTCACACTCCTTCTTCACACTGTCTCCGTTTTCAATCACAAAGACTGCGCTTTTGTTGACTTCCTTGTCCGCTCTGTGCCGCAGCCAGTCCTCATATCCCTGAAGAAGCAAGCAGGTGGAATATACAGACCGGAAGACCAGAAAAATTCAATCTCAGAATGGAAGGGACAGAAGAAATGGGCTCCACATGTTTTAAAAACAGCCTTCCAGAGCATATCCCTTTCTCTCTAGCTACAGGAGCTCCCATTGTAGCAAGATAAACTTGGAATATCAAGAAAGTGGGTTCGGAAGGAGTGGATAGAAACAATCCTCTGTTTGCTGGGGATAAGAAGCAAGACTTACCTGTTTAATAGCTGTAATAGTAATCACAAAGAAGAGAGGAAGGCCACTGGTCACTGGGCTGGTTGGTGTGTCCACTATCACCTAAGCAAAGATGCAGAAAAGCTACAGGATGGACCATTTTAATGGCAACAGTTATTCCTGGATTATCCTCAGGGGTGGGCTTCAAAAATTTTAGCAACACGTTCTCAGCCCGGTTGCTGGGTGGGCGTGGCCATGATGGGCATGGCCTTGTCAGCCTCCTGCACCATGGTTGGGCAAGTGACATTTTTGCCCTCCCTGGGCTCCAGAGGCTTTCCTCTAGCTTCCAGGAGGACAAAAGGTACCAGAGGCTCTATGGAAGTTGGAAATGGGCCATTTTCCAGACTTCTCGGACTTCCAGGAGGCCCATTTTTCAGGCTCCCCAAACCTCTGTGGATACCCTGCACTTACCTGCATCCAAAACAGGCCACCTGGGGACTCCCAGGAGGAAGGGTGGGCAGGGCGGGGCCAGCCAGGAGTGGGATGTGGGGATTCTCCAAACTGCACAGAATCTTAGCTCGGGGCTCTCCCAATCACCCGTGAAGCCCCAGCAGCCCAACCCTGATTATCCTTCTAAATTGGGTGCCAATTGATGGAAGCATTTCTCCAACAAGGGAAGAGGTGATCCAAAGTCAAAAGAGCTTTCCCAAGCATGTTATAATGGATGGGTCGCCAACCTTTTGGACCTCAGGGACCACCAACTCATAATTTAAATTCTGCGGACCACTAATACAAATTTTGACTGACAGTGGCTTGCTGACATTGGTGGGAAAGTCGGTCCCATATTCTAGGGCTGCAGTAGTCACAGGACTGGGCCTTTGGTCATCCCGGAGCAGCTGCTCCTCCACCTGGGTGTACCAGCCTGCCATGGACTGAAGGAGCTGCTCCAGGTGACCAAAGGGCCAGTCCTGGGACTCCTGCAGCTCTGGAATATGGGATCAACTTTCCCACCAACGTCAGCAAGCCAGTCCAGGTTGGATTTCCCTCCCCTGCTGTTGGTCTTACCTTCCAGTTCCAACTCGTGTAGCTCTAGTCAAGGTAAGGTTTGCGCTTGGCTGAAGGGTGGGGGCCAGCAGGTGGGTGGGACATGTGGGCGGTGCAGCCTTGTGTCCCTGCCCAGCCTCAATTAATTGCTTTGGGGAGGACATTCCTCTGTGGACCACCAGTGGTCCCTGGATTATCGGTTGACAACCACTGTTATATAATGTGTTTTTATTTGCTTGTTGGAAGGCCATCAGGAATTTGTGATGGTCTTCCAGAGTGATTTTGCTGAAGAATGTGCCAGTTGAAGGCATCTTGGGAAGCATCCATCCCAGATCATTTAAGAGTCAAAAGATCCCTTTTTGGCCCCAAATTTTCATGTGGGAACACCATTTCTTAATGATTTGCCCTAAAAGCACCTGGCCTGCCCCAACACAATTATGCCAGAGGGTTGATCAAAATCAAATCATTGACAGAAACATTATGCAAATAGCCACGCGTCTCTTCTGGCATGGTTCTCTACCACATGTTAATTAATTCTAGAGTAAGCTACCTGTCATGGAAAACATGAGAAATCCACACCCAGAACTTGATTTATCTCAAGCTATATAAGATTCCTTCACTTGTTTCAAAGCCTTCCAGGCATTGGGGAAGACGCCAGGTGATACCATGGCAACCTATAAGGAAATAGCTGAAACTCTATTTCTTTGGGGTGCAGCGAGAAGAGATTGGACTGCCATTTGGTGTCAGGTCGCCTGCTTGGGCAAGTGTTTCGACTAGATCAGAGGTCTTCAACCTTGGCAATTTTAAGACTGTGGACTTCAACTCCCAGAATTCCTCAGCCAGCTTGAATTCTGGGAGTTGAAGTCCACAAATCTTAAAGTTGCTATGGTTGGAGACCTCTGGACTAGAAGACCTACAAGGTCTCTTCCAACTCTGTTAACAGAATCTAAACCCAAAACTGAGAACAAAAAATAAAGGTCACTGTTGTTGGTTTTTTTTAAATAATAATAAGAAGAAAAGCAACCCAAACCACATCTGTTGGTGCTCTCCTTCTTTTAAAGTAGTATTACCTGGACAAGGAAAATGACAAGAAAGTAGAAATTGGCAATTCTTCGGAACTGTTCAAATAGATTCTTGGGAAGAAAATTCCAGACTGTATACTGCAAGGCAGAAACAAGATGGGATACATCTTAATACCACAAAAGGGCAGATTTTATAGAACTCTTCTGGAATTGCTGAGCTCCAGATGTGTGGGTTCTTTTTAAACAAAATTTTTAAAAAGCATTCTTGATTTCTTTGAGAATGTATCCATCAACCCTACGAATTATGTTAATTTAGTCTATTACCAGCCCACCAGGGAAAAAATACCATTCTCAAAATGACTTTGAAAAAGGAAAAAGTAGGAATGCAAACCTTAATGATTGTATATGTTCTATATTTCATATGAATTTAACATGCTGCAAAATTTTTGGCCCAAAAAGAAATCAGGAAGTGTGATGGGGTGAACTATTTGATTTGTTTATAGATTTTTAACCTCAGCTTCCTAAAAAAGACAATTCTAAGGAAGTGCCACATTAAAATGGAAAAGTAACTCAATAAAATACCTCATGGTATAAAGCTTGGAAGAAAATTAACTAACCCAATGTTTATTAAACACACAAATGGACATAAATACAAATGCACATATATACAAATACACATACATAAATAGAGTTGACCTTTCCTGAAATAAAATTAAAAGTCAGCACTTACACTGAAAACTAGCCAAAAAATATTGAAAAAAGCAGGTTTCTACTAACTGTAGAAGACAAGATTGTCCAAGCTGGTCCTTTTCTAAATTGGAAAACTTTGCAGACTTTTGGGAAGTCTGGATACTGTCTCAGCTCTACAGCTGGGTTCAGCCAAAATTTAATCTGGCTATTTGGAAGCCAACCTATTGTTTGAATGCAGCTGACTTGGTCACAACCATTCAAATAAGTAGAAAGGGGAGATATTTATTAATTGTATGAATTATTCTTTAACTTGTGCTAACTAAACCACATTTTAGCGGATTATGCGACCTCAGATTTTGTACTGTTTGGAATTAAAATCAGAAAACAATAGGGTTAGGTTCACTAATCGAGTTGAGACTCTAAACCAGGGGTGTCCAATCTTGGCAACCTTAAGACCTGTGGATTTCAGCTCCCAGAATTCCTCAGCCAGCCATGTTGATGAATAGTTGGCTAAGGCTGCATTGAGTTGAAGTCTACAAGTTTTAAAAGTTGCCAAAGTTGGACAACCTTGCTCTAAACTCTTTGATACTGGAATTGCAAAACCAACAAGTGTGAAGATCTGAGGACCATCTGCATATGTTAAGTCAGACCACAGCTTCCATCATTCCCAACCAGCATGGGCTATAACCTGGGAACTCCTGGAAGGCAACCTGTTGTGGAAGGACCTTCTAATCTTGATATAAGGAGGCACTGCATGGATCACCCTCGAGCTGGCCATGGCGCAGAAGGATCCAATCAATCAAGTTCCATCAATCCAATACCTTGGAGGAGACAATTTGATTGGAGCAGAACTTTTGGGGCACATAAGCTTCAATATGAGGAACCAAGTGCTGGCCAACCACTATAGTCCGAGTCCCAAATCGCTTTTCTTCCCCAGCAAACTAAAAAACAAGAAAAAAAAACCAATGAAGTTGGCAATGATCCATATGTTTGTGTGTGTTAATGTTCTTGGAATTGGATCTTCCACAAATGCAGATTTATGCGTGAAGGTTCCTTACAATTAATAAAAGCAGTGATTTCTGGCAATGCCCTAATTAAATCATGACCCTCGAGCCAAGCTTCAAAAGAATCCAAAATAGTTATGAGGAGCAACATGTCAGTATTATCCTACTTGAAGCCATGTCTAACATACGTGATTTATGGTCACCTGTAACCCTGTTTCCCCCCTCCCCTTTGGGTGTGTTATACATCAGATTCTCCAACAAAGCATGTTCACGGGCTGGGTGTCATCAATCACACTCTCCAATGAAGGATTTTTAAGGGCAGAAGTTCCGGTAGCCTAGGCTACAATCTTTATAAGATAAGCATGGAATGTGCTTCTGGTTTTCCCCACCCTCTCCTTATGGCAACTCAGAAACAGGCATGCTTTACGAGTTGACAGGCAGCTTTCTCCAATTGGTGCTGTCATATTGTGCAGAGAGTACAAATCCCACATTTGTCAGCTAAGATGTGTAGGCCAAGAATGGACAACCACGTCAATGCACTGACAGAACACCACATTGGAAGCATCTGGTTTAAGCAGCAGCTGGTGAGCATGCCTTTCACATTGATTTCTGGGAAAATGTCCAACCGTTCTTACATCTGAGGAAAAGCAGTCTCTCCAATCTTGAGATATCCGGCAGAAGCTCCTCTCCCTCCCAAACAGCACTAATTCTGAATTATTTTTATTCTTTTAAAGCAGTGTCTAGAATTTCTAGGCATGATTTTGGTCTTTCTTATTATGCAGTTTTCCTGTTGCAACATTTGTGTGATAGGTAGTAATTATAGGTTTTCCTTAGCAGCAGAAAATTGTGCCAAAAATTGGCGGTGTTTCTCTCCCGTTTTAAATTCTAACTGAGCCATCCCACCCATTTTTTTTTCTTTTTTCTGTTTTAAAAAAGAAATGGGTATCCTGCCTTTCCATCCAACTGGAATCCACAGGGCAGCAAAGAACAACATCAAACAAAGAATTAGCACAGTAAATGTTTTGAAAATACAAAACACAAAAAGAAAAACATTCCCACACAGAGCTTCCAAACTGCAGAGGTAACAAAATGAAAGAGGTCAGTAGAATTCCCCAATCTCTGAAAATTGAATTATGTATGCATTTTGCTGATTTGGAAAACATTCAGTGGGAAAAGATGGCCCTGTTCATTTCTTGTCCCACCTGTTTAGATGCTAGATGGAAATTCAAAAGAACAATCTGAAAGCAAAGGCCACATCGTTGTTAAGAAAACAACATAAACATGGGAACCAACAAGTGTTGTTCAACAGGATGACATAACTGGTTTAGTTATGACTTCCAGCATGAACAGGAATGCTGGTCAGAAGTGAAAGGACAACAGTTCATTTGATAAACCACCGATTTCTGAAGAACTTGGATTTAAAGATCCAGAGAATGTCCATTTTAATTATCATAATACCACCCCACAGCAGATCCGAAAGAACAAATGGACAATTCTGGACTTTTCTAGATCAAATGGAAATCCACCCAGAAGCCTGCCTGAATCCCAACAAGGCTGCCCCGAAGACCCAACTCTACCACCAACATAACAGACTGCAATCTCATGACAATATCTGCTGTACATCAGAAGCATCTTCACCAAAACCATCTTCCCTGGCATTATACGCAAGCACTTTCTCCCCCAGAAGCTTTCTAACCATTCTGGAGGTATCTCTAGTTAAGTTCTGCAGAGGTTCCTCAGTGCCAAACCCATTTTGAATGGGAGATGTTCCACTAAAAAAATAAAAACAATTTTCCTCTGCAGCATGCCCTAACACATAGCCATCAAGGCATGTTGTAGAGAATGCATGTGGGTTTGAAGCTGTACAGCTCACAAATTGCCCCAGAATCAAGTTTGGTTTCAGAGTTTCAAACTTTCCTAGTTGCAGAAAAGTTTCCACATCGTAGGTTTTGGTTTTAAAGTGCCAGGAAAGGAGGGAGGGAGGGGGAGGGAGGGGGGAGAGAGAGAGAGAGAGAGAGAGAGAGAGAGAGAGAGAAACCTACTGTTGCTGATTCATAATCCATCTTTATCCAGTCCGTAATGGAAAACGGAAAAGGACTCAGATAAAAAGGCAGAAACTTTGCAGTAAAGTTTTTTCTCTCCCTTCTCTCCTATGACCTAGATCGTCTCTCTGGTTTCAGATTGGCTAAAGCTCCAGAATATTTTTGTGACTTGAGCATACACTCTCAAATGCTTCTCTGGAAAAAGCTGTTTGGAACCATTAAAAAAAAAGTCAAAGAATATGCCCTTCCTCTTTTGGCTTTGGTGAGGGAAGGATTCGTGGAAGTGATAAAATTATCGTGGGGTTGCCGGGAAGATGGAAGGAAAGCCATTGCGCCAACAACTCTCCAGGGCATCTTGAAGTGGAAGATGTATGTCAACACAAAACCCTGGACATTTGGTGTGAGGTGCGGTCAGATTTCCTCATGGTTCTGTCAGTGGACATTCTTGTTCCTTCCAACCCGTCTTTTTTAAAAAACTGTGTGAATATTAAAATCTTTGAAGAACCTTCCAAGATATTTCCATGTGGGATGGAAACACACAAACACACACACACTCACACAGATTTCCAGGTTGTCAATTTTCATCTCTAGAATAGAAACTGCATTTTAGTGTGCCCATCTATCCTTTTCTTTCACTGTTCACTTTTCTTTCTTTCTTTTTCTTTCTTTTTCTTTCTTTTTCTTTCTCTTTCTTTCTTTCTTTCTTTCTTTCTTTTTCTTTCTTTTTCTTTCTATTTCTTTCTATTTCTTTCTTTCTTTCTTTTTCTTTCCTTCCTTCCTTCCCTCCCTCCTCACTCCCTATCATCTATCTCTCCATCCATCCACCAGGATGTTGGGTGCCCAAACACCATAAAATCGAGGGCAACAAACTTTTTGAACTCCAAACTTGGATTTACACACACTGCTACCCTTGGCTTGCTTTAATCACAGTTTGCTCAAAGCTAAGCTTCAAATCAATGGGTTGCACCTGATGCTGGTAGAATCTGGGCTACTTACTAAGCCAAACCATAGTCTGCTTGGTATATGTGTAACTTGCTAACTGTATCTAACACAATCTAAGCCATGGTTTAAGGCTTAGTGTGAGGTCTGAATTCAGGCATTTGTGACTGCCAGTAAACCCAGAGAAGCAAACATTGGTTTACTAAAACACATCAACTCCATCTCTGACTTATTATATTCCAAAGTCTCTATCAGAATTACAGTTAAGATTATGAAGGTGAGCACTGACTAAAATGACACAAATATAAAATGAGATCAGATATTTCCCTTCTCCATTTAATAAGTAGCCCCCAAATTTCAGGCTCCAGTTCCCATAAGCCACAACAGCCTGACCAGAGCAGACAAAACCACAGTCTGAAACACCCAAGGGAACTACGTAGCCCATCTTACGTTAGGACTACCAAGTCCCCCCCATGGCCAGTGCATCAACCCATCCCCTTGTACTGATTCACAAGCCATTTAATTCATCTATCCCACCCTAATTATTGTCATCCACCTTTCAACTCTTCCAAAGATGGCAAGGCAGCTTACATACAATACAGAACAGAAACAATGCTTGTTAAAAACAATCTCAATGAGCTTGATCTCAGCGCCCACCACTTCTGGTGGTTTAGGTTCCATGGAAGGTTCTAGAACAGCAATGGGGAAATATTTGCTCTGGGGCACTCAGAGCCCACAAAGCTGGTCCAGCAGCAGCCAAGGTGGAGAGATGCTATTCCTGGGGAGGCGTTCCCATGACAACCAGCCAGCCCAGGACTGGCAGTTGGCTGTGGAATTCCAACATTCAGCATGAGAAAAAATAATAATAATCTGGAAATGACTGTAGGAAACTGTATTTTTTTAAAAAAATAAAAAGATACAGGGACACATTTGTGCTGAGTTCTGTTTAATTCAAATTTGTAACACATACAAATCAGCTTGGTATGGATATTGAGCCAATGAAGCTTTTAATAAGCTTCCTTCTCAGAGGGAGATTGCTAAAGAGCAAGTTGCAAAAAAATATATCCTGACAAAGAAAAATAATTTCCAACCCAGCATGGCTATTTTAAAGATCAGCAGATTCAGAATTCAGTTTTTCCTTTCTTTTCTTTTGAAAACAGTGGCTTTTTAAATTGGGACAAAGTTGTCCTTTGGTTCTTACTACTTTTAATATTTTCAGGCTGAAAGGTTTTTCAATACTTAATCCAAATTTACTGAAGCAAGTTAATTGGAACAGACTTCATAGGAATAGTTGTTTTTGGTGCTCTCTGAGCTTGGACATCTCGTTACCCAGCTAGGTGACAACATCAATTAGAGGTGAGGTTTGCTTATTGTTTATATATAGTAACTTGCCCTGCCAGTTTTGGCAGGAGTGAAGATTAGTGTATGGTTTACCGCTTGCTTGTTTGTCTGGAGTTTTTTTTATCCCTGCTAATCTGGGTGTTGGATGTTGAGCCATCTCAATCATTTGTAATGGAGAAATATGAATTTTCAAAACACCTCTGCCTTTTACTCCATACTGTAGTGTGTGATTGTAAACAAAAGTCCAAAATTAAAAACAAGGCAAACTGAAATCATTCCCATAGATCTGTAACTAAGTTACTTGAGGGGGTAGAAGGGGAAAAAGTTATTTAGAAATAAGTTATTTAGGGAAAAAAAGGACATTTTTGTTTGAAAAACATCCCTTTGGAAGAAGCTAATCTCTTCTAATTAAAATAGACAATGAAATGAACACATGACTTTCTCCTATGCATGTTTACACACCCAGCATATTTATTTTAACTCTTGAAAATATTATCTGAAGAAAAAAAAAAACATCCTTTTTTGCATTAAATTAATTCTTAAAAATAAAAATTGGTGGGGAAACCACACAGAAAACGTATTTTTCATACTAAGAGTACACTTTGAACCTCAAGGAAAGTCTAATTTACTGACAGCACGCTTGCATAATATAAAGATCTATTGTTACAGGCAGAACTCAGGACTCAAGATGACTCTTAATAAGAACAAAAAAGTAACTTATTCCAAGTGGTTCATTCCCAAATAATTATTAAACCCATCCAACATATTGAAAAGGAAACCAATTTAACAGAATGAATAGAAAGAAGAGGAAATTGAATTTAAAAGATTGCCTAACCAATGCCGACATTTCAATTAGTCTCTCATTAAAAGGAGGAAAAAAAACCCATATTTTTAAAGCAAGTAACTCATTTGCAATTCTTTTAAAAAGAATTTGCTCGGGGGGGGGGGGGGGAATGCTTTAAAAAGCAGACATTCTGGTTTAGGTGCTACTTGCATTTGTTTGTCTGGAAATTTCCTTTGAGTGTAAACAATGAGAGATAGATTTTTAAAAATTATTTATGTCAACAAATTTATTTAGCCACTCAACTTGCACATAGGCGAGTCTGGACGGCTTATAAAAATTTAAATCTTGACCTATTCCAGACCCCGCTGAAGTGAAATGCAGAACGAGACTGAAGAAAATCACCCAAACAAACTTACCAACTTTGGCCAAGTTCTCAATACCACGTCTGGGGTTAAAGAAAATTCCATTTTTCACAAGACAACCAAATACTTTTCACAGGGGAAGAGAAGAAACAAGAGTGCAAAGATCTAAAATGGATTTATTGTCCCCATCAAGAGCCAAAAGGCAAATAGGCTTTCCAAAAAGCAGATTATTCTATGCTGGAAGGCATTCAATTTAAACAAACATCCCTTCTAGAAGGAGGAGCTATGAATTCAAGTAAACCTCGTTGTGTTTTAAAGCTGCAATCCTATTTTTTGCTAGTAAGTAAATCCAACAGAGCAGCACAATCAGGGAGCCTAATAAATGAATAAAAAGTCACACTACAAACAACTTTAAAGGCGCCTCTTTGGGGATAATTTCTCCCCAAAAGTTTGCATTTCAACCATCAGTTGTATGCAAGATGTTAAACACATAAATGTGTTGCTAAATATATCCAGGCTGCCATTAGCTATTTTCTGCGCAAGAGTAAATAAACCACATTAAAAGAATTTGTTGGGAACAAATCAATGTAAGTCAATTATTTAACATGTTTTAGTTACAGAGAATCAAAATTTCACATTTCAAATTGCATCTGCAATTTGCAAACTCATTTATCATGGGCCAATAGAATAGAATAGAGTTGGAAGGGACCTTGGAGGTCTTCTAGTCCAACCGCCTGCTTAGGCAGGAAACCCTGTAGCACAATAACTAAGCACAGCCCACCCAAGGAATGAAAGCATTGATCTGTGCCGTAAAATACTAACCTCAATTCTAAAACGTTAATATAAGGAGCTCCTAGACAAGAGTTTCCTTAAAATAAAATTTTAAAGATGAAATTTGAGATGAAAATTTAACGTCTTCTTATGCTTAAGTCCACTTAGATCTTCTCAAGGTGAAGTCAACGCATCTTAAAATTCATAAGGTTGAAAAATATTGTGCTGCATTTAAAGTACACTGAAAATTATTCGACTGAAACTCTGTAGACAAAAGCTTCTATTTGCACAATCAAGTCACTTTAAAAGTTAAAACAGACTCCAAGAACCATGCAAACAGAACTTTGTCTCTGCCAAGTGAAGCAATGTATTTGAGAGCAGCTCTGCGTGAGTCACACACCAACAATCACACAGTGCAATTCTACATTCTGGTCATGTTTCTACATGCATGTTTCCCGTCTTAAAACTCCAATTCTTTGAAAGCCATTTTCCACCAGTGTCGAGTTCATCTCCTTTAAGCAACGCTTAATATGTGTCCCAAAATTTCTCTCCAGGTCTTGGAAGATCAAGACCTTAGGAAGCGGCCTTAGCAGAAAATCTCACAGCAGGCATGTCTTGGCCATGTTCTCAAAGAACATAAATGTTCCAGGGTTGAGAGAGATGGATAGAGATTCCCTGTATCTGGAGGCACTGACATACTTTCCGAAGCTGAACACGATCAGATTTGCCCCGTATTTAGATAAGAGACAGCTGGAGAAGAGAAGAGCTCTGGGGAAGAGGGAGAATTGGAAAATATATATATATTTTTTAAGTTATCGCGGGTACTTACATGTGTGCTGTTCAGCTTCCTTTGGGTATTATCCCACGTCATTGTAGTTCTGTTAAAGTTGTAGCAACGTTTCAGCAGAATCTCATCTGCCATCCTCAGGCTTCTGTATGGATATGGGTCTTACAGCTCCTGGTTTTTAAATTTGAGGCTGGTTCATTCTGATTGGCTGGGAGCCTGGACCTGTTTCATTGGACTTGGAGTTTGATTGATTGGTGTTCCTGGTTTCTTCTGTCTGTTTTGTGGCTTTGATTGGCTGG
>BLBF01000058.1:2380027-2398714 GCA_015471245.1 Laticauda colubrina
AATAGAATAGAATAGAATAGAATAGAATAGAATAGAATAGAATAGAATAGAACAGAATAGAATAGAACAGAACAGAACAGAACAGAATTCTTTATTGGCCAAGTGTGATAGGACACAAGGAATTTGTCTTGGTGCAAATGCCTTCAGTATACATAAAAGAAAAGATACATTTGCTAAGAGTCAAGAATCATCAGGTACAACACTTAATGATAGTCATAAGGTACAATAAGCAATCAAATCGTATAAGGAAACAGTCAACATAAATTGTTAGGACACAAGCGAAAATGTTACAGTCATACAGTCACAAGTGGGAGGGGATGGGTGATAAGGAGTGATGAGAAGATTAATAGCGATGCAGACTTTGTAAATAGTTGGACAGTATTGAGGGAATTATTTGTTTAGCAGAGGGATGGCGTTCAGGAAAAACTGTCCTTGTGTCTAGTTGTTCTGGTGTGCAGGGCTCTATAGCGTCGTTTTGAGGGTAGGAGTTGAAACAGTTTATGTCCAGGATGTGAGGAGGATATAAATATTTTATAATAATTTGGAACTCGTTATTTCTCCATCCTCTTCTTATTCACATAATATTTCTGTGCTGAGTAATGAGCAAAAGTATTTTTTATGCAACAGGCTACAAGATAACAGCATGATGAGAAAGGAAACAGGATGGATGATTCTTGGGTGGTACATTTAGTACAAGTTCAGAATAGTTAAATGTTGGGGGGGGGGAGAGAGAGAGGGAGAGAGAGACTAAAATTTTCAATAACTATGTTTTTTGAAATCACTCACCAATTCCAAGTGTTGTCAGTTATGTTATCTTTCCAGGAACACCCAAGACAGAAAGGGTTAGACAAAGGCATCCTTGATAAAAGTCTATAAATAACAAAGTGGTTGCAGGAATTCACCCCATAAATACTGGATGACCTGGAAATTGCAAGAGAATAACAAAAGCAGCCAACCTGAAGCCTTAAGTCTATCATAGTTCCCCTGCAATGGAGAATTTTAGTTCATCACAAATGGAAGTTGGTTGACTTTTAAAATAACTTTAGATTTAAACTGAAGAGAGATCTAACTTTAGAGATCTAACTTGAGATCTAAACTAAAGAGAGGCATCTCAGGATGTTATTGAGTTTTTAAGTTCCTGATCTAGACTCGAGTCTGATTGGGAGCTTTTGAGTAGGATTCAGGCCCCTCTGCAATTTTACTCTGTAAGGTGCTAGTCCTTAAGGTTTTTGGAAGCATGGTCAAATCTGCCTGGCTTCAATGACAACCCAACCACAAAAAAACACCATTTGAGGAATACCTGAAGTCCTGAAATGGGATTCACCATTTTTTACGACTGGTACTGTGGGCATGGCTAGATGGGCATGGCTAGGTGGGCAAGAGGCATGTAATTAGGTGAGCATGGCTTTTTTTTTTTGCAGCACCATCCACACCTCATTTTTTGGAGGTTTCCTAGCTTCAGGGGAGCCTCCAGGGGAATTATTTTTGCCCCCACAAGGCTCCCCTGGGGCTCAGGAAGAAAAAAAATGGAGCACAGGAGGGGCACGCAGCACCCATCCATGCTCCATTTTGGGGCCTTCCTGGCCTAAGGGGAGCCTTGGGGGGGTGTTTTTTCTGATTGTTGGGAGGTTAAAAAAATTACCTTAAGGAGTGAGTGGACAAGCAAGCATCATGTGAACAGGGTGAGGGGGCATCAGGCAGGTGGGACAAGTAAGTGACCGGGCAACCGGGTTGGGGGTGTGGCCAGCCAAAAGTTACTACTGGTTGAGCGACCCATACCAAATCCTTGTTACTGGTTCACGTGAACTGGTGCGAACCGGCTGAATACCACCACTACTATGAGGCAGGTCAAGATAATTATGCACGATTTCTCAACTGGCAGATGAGCCCAACAACAGAGAATCATGAAGCCAGGCTGGCCATTTTGCTAAAATTATGCTGTGTTGTTCTGAATTATTTTGTGTGTGTGTATTTCACAATCAACCAAAGTTGATTGTCTTGGTTTAACATTGGACTCTTGTTTTATCTCATTTTTGTTCTCCTCAAGGACTATTTTTGCATATTTTCTACGCTGTTCAGCCCTGGAAGGAAGAAATGTGATAAAAATATAACCCTGTTTTTGTTTTTCCTGGCTGCAAAAATGATGTTCAAAGCAATGAAACAACTATGTGCATCACACCAGATGACAATTCTGAAATCCAGGGAGAAACAAGAGGTGGAAAATATTTGTTCTTTTACCCTATCTCGACTTCTCCAATCCGCTGTCCTTGCAAAGCTAACTTTAGCCTTTCCCAAGTTTCTTTTTATCTGCCCAGGGCTAACCAGGAGCTGCAAACCGGGTTTTGCAAATGCAGTTTCAGGAAACATCCATCTGCTGCGTCTTAAAGCAGCAGAAGGGCCTCTAATGGAACTTGGCAGGGAGGAATGGAAAAGGCCCATCAAACTAAAAAAAAAAAAAAAAAAGGGGGGGGGGGGAGAAATTGAGTAAGAAGAGGAGAAAGATTTCAGCCATCCATTTTCAATGGGAAAAATTGCCACTTCCAAAATATTGCTTTGTTTCGAGTTTGAACAGCAGCCAAGTTGCAATCCGCTCATAGGCATCTTGAATGTGTCTCAGTGAAAGTGTTTTGCAACGCCCAAATTTTCCTCCTTGTTGTGACCCAGGAAAAGATATGAGGGGGTCTGTAGATATTTTCACAGCCCTCTTTCTGACTCCTGCAGTAAACAGATCCTGGATTGAAGGCAGGTTGGTAGTAATTGTTCTTTCTGCAGTCCTAATTATCCTCTGAAATCTGTGTCTATCTTGTTTGGTTGCAGTGCCAAAACAGACAATCTACACAAATACACACACACACATACACACTCACCCCCCCCCCCAAAAAAAGAATATCCCCTGCTGCTTTCTTCCTCCAATTCTCGGCCTCTTCCATCACCCATTTTTGGGGATGGGGGTTTCCCTTCCAATTTCTACTGCTCGGTGCTTTCCGCAAAATTAAAATCCCTGACATAAACTGTTTCAACTCCTACCCACAAAATGATGTTATAGAGCACTGCATACCAGAACAACTATAACACAAGGACAGGTTTTTCCTGAATGCCATCACTCTGCTAAACAACTAATTCTCACAACACTGTCTAACTACTTAGTAAGGCTGTATTACTATTATTCTTCTCATCCTTCCTATTACCTATCTTTTCCAACTTGTAATAATAACCATGTTGCTTATATCTTTGCAATTTATATTGTTTATTTGTTCCCTATGATTTGATTGCTTATTGGTAACCTATGACTATCACTATGTATTTCTATCTTATGATTCTTGATGAATGTATTTTCTTTTTTTCTTATGTACACTGAGAGCCTATACACCAAAGACAAATTCATTGTGTGTCCAATCATACTTGGCCAATAAAGAATTCTATTCTATTCTATACAGAGGAGGTAAAAGACGACCCTGCTTTGGTAAGGGAAGGCCAGGCCAAATAAATACAAAACACACACCCAATGGAAAAAGAGAAGAAGAGCCCAGCACACAGACTGGAAACATCCCCTGGCTAGCTAAGTGTTTAATCAAATCTATCTTTATTGGGGTCATTAGCAAGCACAAAGCAAACAGAACAGAAAGTGTAAAGATGAAACTAAAAGGATTAAATTAAGTGACAGAAGTGACAACAACTTCAGAGTAAGGCTGGAAGGCCTAAAATAAGCCACAGCCGGTAAATATAAAACAGAAATGACAGCTGAAAGGAACATTTAAAGGGGAAAAGAGATCACTTAAAATGTGAGCAGTTTAGGAAAGAAGCAACCAATCAACCAGAATCAGTCAGGAAGGCTAGTTTCAAAATTAATTAGACAATTTCTAACCTTGCACTTTTGAGTGAATCACCCCTACTTGTTAAGTGAGACCAAACAGGGTACAACTGACTGAATTCACACATGACTTTTTCTGCTAGGTGGAGAGAAGTCTGGCTTTCTATTGACCACCCATAATAAGAAAGAGGTAGAGTATGCCAGCATCTGGAGGATCGTAGCTTTCCTACCAATGGACATGACGTTCTCTGGAAGAATAAAATGGGAAACAATCCATAGCTTCCCCCCAATTTTTATTTTATCTCAAGAAAATTTGGAAAGCCAAATGGAATATTTCATGCTTTGAACGTGGCCAGATGGTCACTAACCCATCTAAACAAGGGACACAGATGGGAAGGCAAAAAAGACCAAGGGAACCTCCCATCTCAACAATAATCTCAGAAATTTTCTGGAGCCAACAACTGGCATGGAGGAAACTCACAACCTATAGGAGCAGACTTTCGGATTATCCGAAGCCACCAAAGAATCTTCTGTCGTGAGTTCACCCAGGATTGAGAAAAACTTTGGATGGCCTCCAATTCCCAGGTTAGGATCACTTCAATATGAGCCAGCTGTGTGCTGCAGCTGCCCCAAAAGCCAACACAGTCCGAGACTGTATAAACAGAGGGATAGAATCAAGATCACATGAAGTGTTAATACCACTTTATAAGGCCACACTTGGAACATTTACATCCAATTTTGGGCGCCACGATGTAAAAAAGATGTTGAGACTCTAGAAAGAGTGCAGAGAAAAGCAACAAAGAGGATCAGGGGACTGGAGGCCAAAACATATAAAGAACGGATGCTGGAAGTGGGGATGTCTAGTTTGATGAAAAGAAGGACTAGGGGGTGACATGATGGCAGTCTTCCAATATTTGAGGGGCTGCCCCAGAGAAGAAGCAGTCAAGCTATTCTCTAAAGCACCTGAAGGCAGGACAAGGAGCAATGGTTGGAAACTAATAAAGGAGAGAAGCAACTTAGAATGAAGGAGAAATTTCCTCAAAGAAAGAACAATCAATCAGTGGAACTCCTTGCCTCCAGAATCTGTGACTGCTCCAACACTGGAGGTTTTTAAGAAGAGATTGTACAGCCATTTGTCTGAAGTGGTGTAGGGTTTTCTTGCCTAAGAAGGGGGTTGGAGTAGATGACTTACAAGGTCCCTTCCAACTCTGTGATTCTACTCTATTTGCCCTAATTGATTGGATCCTGGTTTGATGAAGAAGCCAGATGTGCAAAACACTAACCTCACATGAAATGTTACTCCTCAATCTCCTCTCTCTCTCTCTCTCTCTCTCTCTCTCTCTCTCTCTCTCTCTCTCTGTGTGTGTGTGTGTACTAAAGCCACAAAAACGGGGTTCGATTTGAAATAAAACTTGTTTCTGTGATTCCTGTATTCCATAAAAGTTCTCATTTAGCCTTGGCAGCTAAAGAGTTATCACCGCTGGGAGAAATCCAGCTTTTTCATAACTTTTTGGAAGTACCAAGCCACAGAATCCCAGCCAGAACACACAAGATTTAAATAGAGGAAAGGGGTTAAAAATATACAATACTGATCATTCTTGGGAATGAAAAATCCATCTTCCTGTCAACCAATTAACTCCCCAAGGATGGGACAGATTTAATGGTCTCACGTGGAAGGAAAAATTAAGGACAAATCAGGGCATGCCATTAAATACACTATATTTTTCATGGTTTCATACACATCTGGCTTGGAAATATGTATTTCTCCCTCCATTACCAAAGAGGCTATTTGAAAATTGCAAAAAAAAGTCAATTATGATGAAATATTCTAATATGGTATCAAACATTATAACACTAGCCATATAGATTTTTTTTAAAAAAAGGGAAAACCAGTACAATGGGTTATCCTTCAAATCTCAACTTGAAAGCAAATATTTTGCCGCCTTAGACATAAACTCCATTAAAAAAACAAAATAAAACACAATCTTGGCAGCATGTACACAATACCTACCTGGCTCCACAATAAAGGCAAACCTATTTTCAGGAACAGGTACCCTTCCCGAATCTGTAAGTCACACATCATTCTGTCACATATAATTTTTTGCATATGATGCTTTTGTGTTTCCCCACACGGGATGGCATCTCTTTAAATGTTAACCCTTAACTCAACACTGCTCATTTAAATAAAAGAATCAAAAGATCAAAGAAACAGAATTGTTGGCAAACTGTGTCAGGTGCATTTGCTTGTATTTAAAGGGCAAGATAAATTTATACAGGCCAATCCCACAGAATGGGTAGCACCTTACATCCATAGCCCCACCCTAACTGGAGGCGTTGAAAGAATTAAATACTAGGTCTAATTTTCTGCAGGCATTCTGTTTCCTTTTTTCCAGAAGCAATGAATGAATGAAATCCAGAACCAAATTCTTTTGCATTTCCTAATGTGCCCGACGGCAACCTTATTTAGCTTCAGGTTAAAATGTTGAGTTGTGTTTCCCAAAATAAAAATAAAAAAATAGCAGGCACGCTATAAACAAACCCAAAGTTGCAACACAATGAAAGTAGCAAGTCTGAAGACTGTTGCAAAATGTAATACTGCTAAAGAGTGGATTCAGTTGTCCTTCCTTCTCCTTAGTTCAGGGAAGTCCGGTCTTCAGAATTTTTCTGGAGACCTGAAGATGTCACAAACTGAACTCAGGTGTGATGACCCGAAGGGGCGTGGCACAAAGGGAACAATCAGATAATCAGTAGGAGTCCTTTTATTAGCTTCAATTTGCCCCCAATGTCTTGGTTACCTTTTGGGCTGGAAAAAAACTTTCCCAGGAACAACCTTTGGCTGCAGAGTTTCAAGTCCAAAACATGGTCAACAGAAACTAACTAAAAGTCCAACTAAGGTGGCGTAATTAGTCCGGAAGAGCAAGAGTAGGAATTCCAGGCATGAAAGCATGACAATAACTCAACACAGTTGGGAAGAAGCCAGGAACGCAGATAACCAAAGTCAACACAAGGTAAACTCACATTTGTTCCCAGCAGACACTGCACTCAGCATGCATCTCTTTTAAACTCTCTTTGCAGCTGTGGCTGATGAAGGGAATCAAGGCCCTTCCCTCCCCCGTAAGCTATGCAACCCACATTGCTCCCTTCTACGTTCCTCCCTGCATGCCCTAGGATGAAGAGGAGGTGGGCCTGGGTCTTCCTCTGAACTACCTCTCCCTTATTCTACCTCTCCCCTGCTCTGCCCTGCTGGACTTTGCCCTTCCCAAGTTTTCTTCACAGCCAACGGAGCCACACTCCCACTCACTGTCAGCTGCTTGGCCTCCTACTCCAAATCAGATTCTGACAGGGGCATGACACCAGGATCTTTGGCTCACAAAACTGGAATTGGGACAAGTTATCTCTCTCTCTTCTTTCTTTCTTTCTTTCTTTCTTTCTTTCTTTCTTTCTTTCTTTCTTTCCTTTCTTTCCTTCTTCTAACAACAGTGGCAAAAAAGGCTGTAAAAAGGGGCAAAGCAGATTTAACACATCTCACTTAGCAACATAAATTTGTTGGCTCTATTGCAGTCGTAGGTGGAGGATTAAGTGTACTACATGGGCAGCAATGCACAAACCCCAGCTGGGTGACTTTGGCCTGATTCCTCTCTCTCTTCCTCCCTCCCTCTCTCTCCCTCTCTTTCTCTCTCCATCTCTCTCTTTCCATCTCTCTCTCTTCATCTCTCCATCTCTCTGCCCCCCACCTCTCTCTCTCTCTCAGCCCACCTCACAGGATTGCTGTTATAGGGAAAATAGTAGGAGGAAGATGTGTTGGATACATCTATGGAGATTCTCAGTCATCCAGGGCATGGCTGTCTCAAAGGTGCTTTTTTTTCTTCTTCTAGAGACGACTGGACTTTCTGGGTTTTTTTTTTTTTCCTCTGAAGATGTTTTGCTTCTCACCCCAGAAGCTTCTTTGGCTCTGAGAGAAGCTGAAGAAGCTTTTGAGAGAAACTGAGGAAGCTTCTGGGATGAGAAGCGAAGCGTCTTTAAAGAAAAACCAAGAAAGTCCAGTTACCTCTTGAAGAAAAAAAGAAAAAGCACCTTTGGGACGTGTGTTGGATATGTTTGCTACCTTGAGTGATTTGCAAACAAATCGTAAAGATAGGTTAAAAGTCAATTAAAAAAAAAAATGCATTGTCTGTGTAGGCAGCTGATCAAAACTTCCCCCAAGGACAGATTGTGAGAAGCAAGTGCTGGAATGACAAGAAGTTTTACTCTCTAGAGAACAGAGGCTTACTATCCTTTTTTCTCCCCTGGTTGACAAGGCCTTCAATTTAAAAAAAAAAAGAAAAAGCAGAGTTTTGCATGCAGATTTCTACACCTCTACACTCCCCAACAAGCCCGTGTGTGTTTATGGTTCTCAAGTGTGATCAGTTTCTTGTTTTTAAGGCACCATCCCCTGCTGGGCCAAAGAGCCCCAAAGCAAAAGCAAAATACACCTTTTTGCATTTCGGCAGCAAAGGAAGGAAAGAAGAAAAGGGACAGGGGGCAGAATATGAGGGATTGGCACATACACAAATATCCTCTTTAAATGTAAGGCAGCCTAGTAGAGAGAGAAAGCAAATCTCCCTGCAGCCAAAGAGCTAGCTCATCAGGTTTTTTTCCAGGGAGGCCTGTTGCTAATGGACTAGCTCTCGGTTTGCAAGAAGGTGCAGTTTTTTCTCTCTCCAGCAAGCTGCCACGAGATACCCTTTGCTACCTTTCGACTTTGCAACTGAAATGCAAACACCTCCCGTTGTCACCGATTCTCACACCGTTGGGAACAGCTCAAGTCTTGCAGGCAGGGAGCAGGGAAAATCTTCCCCCTTCTCCAGTTTGACAGCTCATTTTAACCCCTCCGCCCCCAATGGCACGGAGAGGGCAGCTTTGGAAAGCCAGCAAAGCCGCCCCCCCCCCCTCTCTCCATACACATAAGGGGAGGGATAAAAAACCCACGTTCTCTCCCATCTGCTCCCTGGAAGCCATGGAGAACAAAAGGACCGGCGGGGCGGGAGAGGGAGCGAAGAGACCAAAATGATCCGGGGGTGGGTGAATGGGAAGAGGGCCAAGGAAGGAAAGGCACTCCCCAGCCAAGGGTTAAACCCTCACCCGCACGGCTGCGGGAGAGGGTCTGGGAAGGAAGCTGCCTCTTCCAACAGATCGGGAAGAATCCCGTCAGGAAGGAAAGCGCAGCCCCGCCGCCGATCAGGGAAGCCTGGGTGGGTGGGTGGGTGGGGGCGCAGGCAGGCCTCCCAAGGCTGGGGAGAGGGAGAGGAGACGACGACCCCCTCCCGGGAGAGACCCTTCCTCTTGCCCGGCCTCGGCGGAACTTACAAAGCGGTTCAGTTGGCGGCGCAGCATGGTGGAAGTGCCGCAGCGGCGGGAAGAGCCGAGGGGCGCGCAGGGCTGCGCTGCGGGCCTGGCGGGCGAGGCGTGCCCAGCCTGGGCGAAGAGACCCGGGACGGCTCGGGCCGGGCCGGGCCCCCACCCCAAGCCTCCGCTCGGCCCCGGGCCGGGGTCACCGGCGGCGTGGCGGCGCGCTGTCTCTTTTCCGCATCGTGCAGCCTTATTCTTCTTCTTCGCCTCCTCCTCTTCCTCGCCTTGCCGAGCCGCAGCCTCCTTGCAGGAGCACCGAGCCGAACCGAGCCGAGTCCAAGAACTCACGCTGGCCGGAGGCGACTGAGGGCCAGCATCGCTGGAGAGGCGGCGGAGGGGGCGCCGAGAAAGGCGCGCTTGCTTTCCGTGCAAACAGGAGGAGGAGGAGGAAGAGGAGGAGAAAGACGGCGTTTCGGAGGCCGGAACGCCGCCCTGCAGGCTGGCCGAGGCTCAGGCGAACTCTGCTGGTGGAGGCGCGGCTCCCCAACCCGGTTCGTCCCCTTTTGGCCGGGCACCTCCTTCCCAAGCACGCGTGGCGCGCCGCCCAAAAGCTCCACAGCCTGCCCGCCGCTTCTTGGGGCGGACCCTCGCCTCTACTCGCCCCGTCCTGGCTCGTCCCGAGCCGGGAGGCAATTTGGGAGGTGTGGCGCGGGGACTGCTGTCCCGGGACGAGCGGTTTGGGACTCTCCCTCTGCGCCTTTTCCTGGATCGCCCCCGTGCGTAAAACTGGAGAGCTGCGCCTTCGGGCAGGGATTCTGGCCGCACGCTTCGACGCTTCGACTCTCCCGCTCGGGAGCTCTTGCTCCTCGCCGCGGTGCTGCTCCGAGGCAGCCGAGCCGAAATTGATTCGGTCCGAAATTGACAAGAAAAGGAAAGATTCAGAAGGTGTCCCAAAGGTTTTTTTTTCCCCAAGAGGCGACTGGACAGGAACTGGAAGAGACTGGAAGGAACTGGAAGAGACTGGACAGGAACTGGAAGAGAAGGACCAGGGGAGACAGGATACCACCTTCCAATATTTGAGGGGTTGCCACAGGGAGAAGGAGGTCTATCAACAGATAGCAGCAAAATACTTGCAGTTTAGGGATGGTCCTGGGTGAGAATTAATCCCTTGATGTGCCAATGGATTGGGTGGCTGAATTATTTATTGGAGGTCTATTTTTAAGTGAGAACTTAATTTCAATGAGAAGCGGTTGCAGGAACTGGGCCTGGCTAGTCTGGTGAAGAGAAGGACCAGGAGAGACATGAGAGCATTTTCCAATATTTGAGGGGCTGCCAGAGAGAGGCTGTCCATTTGCACTACATAGGTGACTCTGAAGACACAGATAAATCTCCAAGTGCTTTGATGACCCTCCAAAAGGATCATTTAAGGTGCCTCTTCCTCTTTCCAATGAGCAGATTTCCCTACCAATCCAGAAGAGCCATAAATCCACACTTGTTAACTTGCCCAGCCCAACTGTGCAAACAAACGCTTGTGAATTATGTATTTACCCTGTCTTCCAAGAGACCCAAAGCTTTAACTTTCTTGGACTGGTTCCTCAAGTTTTGATCTAAATTTGAAACCAAGCCTTTTGCCTAAAATGCTGCAAAATTTCCAGGAAAAGGAGTCCACTAGAAACGGAACTCAAGACCCCAGCATGGAAAGAGCAATAATGCCATCAAGCTTTCTCTAGGCAATTATTTTTATGAGGGATGGTACCTGAATGTTGCAGCAAAGAAGAAATACATTTAATTATTCATATATTAACAGCAGCTAGGATTGTATTGGCTCAGCATTGGAAAAGTGATAAAATACCAGCAGAGGGGAAAGTGATTGAGAAAATATTGGAATGTGCGGAGATAAATAGATTAACACTGGCAATTAAAGAAAAAAGAAGAAACTGAGTATAACATGGTACGGGATCTATTTTATCAATGGTTGGGAAAGAAAACAAGTTAAAATGAATATATAGAGAAATAAGTTAAGATTGTTATAAAACTAATAGTGATAAGAGATAATGGCTTATAAAGAAAATGGGATTATATGATTAATTATATAAGACAAGTACTAATTACAATTGTTAGCACAAGATATACATATCCAGTCGACACACTGTATGAATGAAAAATGAAATTACTGTAAATATAAAAATATTTTTTATAAAAAAGAAAAGAAATAAAAAATAACATAACATAACATAAAAAATGCATGTGTATTAGAAAGGCAGTTTTGAAAATGCTAAAAAAAAGCTTTCCTTAGGCAGCTGGTCCCACTTCCAAACCCCTTTTATTTTATTTCTTACGTTGCATTTAGCACTTTAATTATACCTACCCCCACTTCCCACCATCCCTTATCTGGGTAAAACTCAAGTCTCTTTTGAGTTGAACTCAGGGCTGGAGCAAATCATATCCAGATCTTTGTTCTTTGTTCTCTCAGCAACTGTAGGGTAATGGTTTGCTGTGGCTTCCTTCCGTTTTCCCAAGCTAGCCTATATTATGGGATTTCCTTGTGGTCTCTTTTCCAGAGATTAGTCAGCCCTGTGTGGGCTTCACTTCCAAGCTCAGACAACAGCAGCTAAGATCTGTTTCCTTGCTGAAACCTTCAAATGGGGAGAAATATAGACCATATGTTAATTAGCTTTCTCATTAATTAAAACAAGAAAGCTGGCAGAATCTCTCTCTCTGTGTTTCTCTCTCTCTCTCTCTTTCTCTTTCTGTCTCTGTCTCTCTGTGTCTCTCTTTTTCTGTTTGTCTCTGTCTCTCCATCTGTCAGTCTCTCTCTTCCTGTCTGTCTCTCTCTTTCTCTCTCTCTCTCTCTCTGCTGTGTGTCTGTCTGTGTGTGACTGGGAGAAAGGGGGATAGTGGCCAATGATCCCAAATCCAAAATCTGGGGCTGGGAATCCATAGCTCCAGTGATTATTTCATCAAGGCAGAATCTCCTTACAAAACTGGGAGTGTTGATTCTACAATGAAGACCCCCTCCCCAAGGATTAAAAGCCATTCCTTTTTTTCCCTCCTAAAAGGAACAAAAAAGGGGAATAAGCTGATAAGGAGGCCAGCCTAAGTGGAAGAGAGAAAGTGGAAGGGAATCTTTCTCATTATCTAAGATTGAGAGGAGAATTCTCTTTGGAGAATTCACAGGTGTGGACAAAAGGCCTCCCCACACACCCCTCTTTTTCTTAAACACAACCCACCATTAAAACCCTGTTTGGAATGCGGCCAGGGTCAAAAGTTTAATTGGGATTTAAATGGGAGGACACAAACATCATCTGGTCTTTGGGGGAAGAAAGGTGTTCAAATGCTAATCTCTGTGTGAATTGCAAAATTGATGGTGGTAGTGGGGCTTCCTAGGACTTTTTGCAAAGATTTCCAAAGGGTTTTAGCAAGTTTTTATTGGAACCAGATGGGATGGGCCCCTTCTTCTGGATTCTTGTTTTGCTCAGATGTACCTTGGCCTTGTCGTCCTTTGACCTGCATTGTAGGGTTGTAGCTCCCAAGGACCAGAATGTTCTGTCCTACTAGGCTTCCTCAAGAAGCACGAAGCCAGCTCTGAGTCCCAGCAAAATCTCTTTTATTAAATGAATGTGGATTTATTGCAATCACATTCAGCCAACAACCTGGCAAACAGTCTTGCAAAGGTATAATCTTTAGCTCAGACCTTATCTATCTTAGAAAGCTGCCCAGTAAATATTTCCACACACAGTGCTGACAGGAAAGGGCTGGGCAAGGAGTCTCTTGGTTACACAGACAAATCTTCATGAGGCTGGAACGAATGAACGAACAAATTGCTTCCTGCAAAAGCCCCCTCCCCTTTTGTTCCTCCTTTAATCCTTATGGGAGGAGGCATTCATCAACCCCTTGTGGCCTTACTCCCATGTTGACCCTGAGTTCTTAACTGTTCCTTCCTTTTCGCAGCTCTGTGCATGCATAGGCTGGGAACTGGTTCCAGAAGCTCCCCGTCTCACTGCTGTCTGAGCCCGAAGGCAGAGGATAACTGCCAGCCTGCCCTGGCCCCATCTCCGCCTCTGATGCAGAGCCCTCGTCTGAGCCTTCTTCAGCCTCCAGGACTGGCCCAGGTTCCTCCTCAACCTCCTTGCTGTCCATCTCTGCTGCCAGCTCCATCAACTGCCAGTGGAACTCAAAGGACTCAGAGAACTAGGAGGAATGATGGTGTGAAGAAGCAGGAATAGGTGCCACCTCAAGAAAGTCAACCTATTAGAAGATGTCCTGTTTGGGATCTTCTCCAGCCACAGGAGGTCCTGGTTTCCAGTCTCCTCCATTGGGCAGAGATTATGCTGTCAGAATGTTGTCAAGAATGCTGGGCGTGTCATGGATTCCCAAGACAAAGTCGCTATGAAGTCAGCATGGGGAGAAGCCAAGACTGAGGAAACCATGACCAGCTATTCCAATACTTTCCTACTTTTCTCCATCTTTTTAAGACCACACCTGTGTCAAGGTAGGGGACCTCAGAAGGGGAAAGCAGGCAGAGAGAGTCTTCTGTATGGCAACTCCAATTTTAACTACTGGACCACTTCAGGTCTTCAGATGTTCTAGATTTCTGCTCTTCTGATCTAGGCTTCCCAAAAGCACAAAGCCAACTCCTCGTTCTGATAAAACCCCTTTTATATAGTTTACAGTGAATTCCTCTCCAGCAAAGTCCTGGCCAACAGTCACAATTACAGACCTTTATCAGGCTTGGAGAGCTGCCAAGCTGATATCTTCCAAATGCCATATTGTAGCAGACAATACTTGGCAAGAAGTCAGGAACAGATCTTTGCCCTAATGAATTGAACGAATTGTCTTCTGCAAACACTACTCCATTTTGCTCCTTTTTATTCCCTATGGGAGGGGTCATTCACTGTCCACCTGTGGCTTCACTCCCGAGTCGACCCTGGTTCCTTAGCTGTTCCCTTCTCCTGGCAGTTCTGTGCATGAGCACACCGGGAACAGACTCCAGCTGTTCTTCTGCCCCACTGATGTCCAACCCTGAAGGCAGCTGATAATTGTCAGATGGCCCTGGTCTCATCTCTGCCTCCGACACAGAGCACTCACCAGAGCCTTCCCCAGACCCCAGGACTGGCCATGTTCCTCCCCAACCTCCTCAGTGTCTGAGTCTGCTGCTAGTTCCACTGGCAGCTGGTAGGTCACAACATCTGCTTCCAGGAAGCCATTTGGCCTCTAATGTCTATGAAGATGGGGTTTCCACAGGATATGGTCAAAGAAAGTCAAGATGGGGGCCCCAATGGTGCAAGGGAAGCTTTATGGGTGTGGCACATATGCACAGCAGATAACCTTGTATTAAATGAGGTCGTGGAATTAGGATGTATGTAAGCCTACACATCTTTCTTGACCTGATATGAGATGAAGTGTCATGGCTTCCTTCTCCAAAAGCAGGGGTCTCCAACCTTAGAAACTTTAAAACTTGTGGACTTCGACTCCCAGAATTCCTCAACCAGTTTTTCTGGCTGAAGAATTCTGGGAGTTGAAGTCCAAAAGTCTTAAAGTTGCCAAGGTTGGAGACCCCTGTCCTAAATGGTTTGGAAACCTGGGTCTTCATTAAGGTTATAGAAGTTCTTACTATGAGAGAGCTCTGCTAACACCAAGAAGGGGGCTACAATCAGAAATCTGGGCCAGTGAAGCTCCCTGTAATGCTAGTATAAATTTTATATAAATTCAGACAAAACTGAACCCAGCTGAATAAATGCTTTGCAATCCAAAGAGTCAATACCCAACTTTTCCTAATACAGCAAGAGAAGATTCCTGCTTATTGACATTTCTGGGGTGGATGGACCAAAGGCATTGCTGGGAAGGATGCAACTTCCTGTAGTCTTCCTCAAAAGATACATATAGTGACAAGAACTTAGCAGATGGCAACATCAGCTGGGCTTGGAAGCTAAGTAGGCTGGGACTAAGTTAATTCCTGGATTGGAGACCAGGAGCAAATTGAAGGCTAAGGCCTTTAACAAGAAATGAAGAAGAAATCTCTTCCATAATGTGGTTGAGAAAATTGCCCAGATGTGTGCCATGATGCCTCATGAGGTCAGCAGGAATGAACTTCACTGGAGTATATCTTCATTTCTATAGCCAAATGAGAATGGTCCACTAAAAGACTAGAAATCTCAGAATCACTCTGATGGTTCTATCTCTGAAACTGGTCATTAGGTGAATACCTTGGTTGAAGTTGTAGGAAGGGGTTCCATCTCTCCACACCTTCTCAGACTTTCAGGTCTGTAGGAACTACTGTCTTAACAATGTCCCTGCATTCAGAGCTCAGGAGTGAAGTCTTCTTCTCCACCCCTTCCAGTCAGTGGTCTTGATTCCCCATTCCAAAGCCAAGTCTTTGGAAATGCTTTGAATGGTTATTGTGTCCATTTATATTTTTAGATGTTTGTTATGATGTGTCTTTGATTTCCAGCTCAGATGGACGAAAAAGTTAGTCCAATGAATTAACTAATTCATTAATTAAGTGGCACTTTCAACCAACTTTCTCTTGTTAGATGACTCCATGGAAAAGCAAAGAGTCAAGTTAGATCTTCTCATTGGCATTATGTGTCTCTTCATGGTCCTCTTGATCTTTCTGGTCGTTGGGTGCCTCTTGCTCCACTTTAGACTCTTTAGTAAAGACATGTGAGTATGAACATCCAACAACGGGTGTGTGAGAAAGGGTGAGAACTCAGCATCTGTGGCTTATGGAATGAATCATGGCTTACATCATGGGTCAGTTTTGTTGGATAGTGTTTATAGCATGAAGGAGATGAGCAGTAATCTGATTTAGTATGAAGAAACTTATTGGGTTCCTTCATTTTGAGCCACAAGGACTGGAAGTTTACTTGACCTCACTTGGCCAGCAGAGCATCTGATCTTCATAAAACATTCCCAGATGCCATTTCTGTTAAAAATAGGACACACAATCTGATTGTGTTCTGGATCAAAATTCTCCAGATGTTTTGGTACATACATCTGGCCTGGGCTCCTAGGTGCTCCAAGTCTCATTACAGTTCTGGAAGAGATTAAGTTGGAGAAGGTTGTTTATTGGCCCCTGGAATGGGAGTGATGGGTTCATTCATCAGCGAGCACAGAGTGATGCCAGGTCTACCTGCAAACCAATGGATTCACCCATCTCCATCACCAAGCTGGGAATGCAGTCCAGTTTCAGAATGGGACAACTTACCACAGCCAACCCACCATAGCCAACTCACCAGACCCAGCTTTCCACAGCCAACTCGCTGTGAGACAAGAGTTACACTAATGTCAAAGAAATGGTGGAATACAATCATGAAAAAAGGATGCAAAAGGAGGGGCAGAATGAGATGGGAATGGCAAAAATTAAAATAAAATAATTGGCTATGGTTCGTTGGCCATGGCCATAAACCCAATCAGATGGGTTTATGACAATTGGCCATGGTGCACTGACCATGGCAAATTGTCATAAACCCATCTGATTTTGCCCTTAGATGTGCCATGAGTTGGACTCTTGTGATGGATTTCAAAGACCAGTCATTGTGCAGAATGCCAAGATGTCTGACTACCACATAGTGTTTATTACTTTTATACTATTTTTACAAGCAAGGAAGAGTAACATAGATACAGCATTTGAATTGGAGAACAGATACAGCATTGGTAAAATTCCCAACCAATCCGTAAGAATAGTGGTGATGTTCATAAAGTGAGATCACATATAAGTCCAGGACTTTCCAACCCAAGATAGGGAGTGAGATCATGCAAAGAGGCCCCTGTATTAGATACAGCAGTGTGCTGCTTGCACCATCTACAGGATCTCCTCTGTTAGTAGACTCTTGTGCTCTGCAAAACATATCTGATGTTAAACAGATCCAAATAGTGATGGTTTACAGGTAGTTCTTAACTTACAACCACAATTGGAGCCAGAACCATCATTTCTAAACAGGACAGTGCAACTGTCACAAATACTTGCCCAAATTCTGATCATGTATGGTGAGGATGCTGTGATGGTCATAAACATGAAAACCGACACTGTCATTTTTTTCAGTGCTCTTGTAACTCGGACAGTCACTAAATGAGAGTTATGTCAAGGACTAACCATGTTTAATATACCAGAGCAGTGAACCAAACCTTGACTTAACATAATAAATTATCTATTCTTATGGGATGGAGGTAGCTTTGATGCTGCCTGCTTTGGGGCTATTGATGGGAATGTAGCAGGGGAGGCTGTCCATGGGACAGGTGGGTCTAGGTGGAAACATCTTCTCCTCTTGAAGTTCTGCAGAAAATCATGTCTTATGGTGCTGTTCTTCCTCCTCTTGTCTGCTTGAAGGCCCTTGCAGGAGGACCTGAAATCTTACACCATCCAGAGCCACTGTGTGGAGACAAAGATTGTCCTTGCTCCTTCTCAGACCAACCAGTTGACTTCTTCTGGATGGACGGCCCCAGAGAAACCAACAGGGACGGAGTGTAAAACCCGGAGCTCCACACCGCCGGAGCTCATACCCAACCATAAAAATGCCATCAGCTACGTGTATCAGAGCCATTCCTCTGAAAGTCTCCACTTGGATGAAACTGGAAGCATTTACTCACTGGAGTTTTTCCCGGATTTGTACAGCTCCAACTGGAGTGATTCAAAGGAGTCTCTCATGAGTAGGAACTCCCATGAGGAAGATGGTGAGAGAAGTACCGAGTCAGGAAGCATGATACTTTGCACTGTCCACCCCATGTGACGAACGAGACCAGCCACTCCAGGAAGACTGGTAAACTGGACTGGTTTCCATGGCTTCCGTAGACGCTATGCATTGGACTTGGGGAGGGGAGTCAGCACCTGCCGTTACGCCAAGTTGAAAGGGTCCCTGATCTATGGCTGGCCTCCATCTCTACTAACGCTTTGGAGAAGTGTATGGGAAGCCAGCCTTCTTGTCACTTTGTTTTTTTTCTGGAAAGAAAGCAAGCAAGCTTTGGAAGCCTCCTAAGATGTTGCTCCAAGTAGAAAAGAAGAAGGACTGGTCATTGCAAGTAGAAACCCAAGGCTAATTTCTAATATGGGCAAGGAGGTGACTTATTTGAGGAATTAAAAGGAATAAAGATAAGTGCAATTGGGGGGGGGAACCCTCTAATTCATGACATGGAAACTAATGATGGCAATTGATTTTATTTATTTATTTATTTTAACTGAAATCCAAATGGTCTGAACAGCTGGACTGTCAGTGAACAAGGAATGGTAACCAAGGAAGGAAGGATAGGCCGAGGGTCCAGGAACAAGAAAATAAAAAGAACAGAATGATCAGCAAAGAGCCTTATCAACTGGATATTTTAATTGCCTTTTCTCACTCACCATCCGGTTTGAAGAGCCTGCAGTCAAAAGGATACAGGAAACAGTCTCCATGGTCCTCTTTGCTGACAATAAAAGGCTATATTAACCTCCTGCCTGGAGAGTTGCATTTGTTTTACATAATAATATTAATATTAATAATAATATTAAAATAATAATATTAAATAATAATAATAATAATAATAATAATAATAATAATAATAATAATAATAAT
>BLBF01000058.1:2438954-2451423 GCA_015471245.1 Laticauda colubrina
AAGAAAGAAAGAAAGAAAGAAAGAAAGAAAGAAAGAAAGAAAGAAAGAAAGAAAGAAAGAAAGAAAGAATTAATTCTTTTATTAGCCAAGTGTGATTGGACACCCAAGGGGTTTGTCTTGGTGCAAATGCTCTCAGTGTGTATAAAAGAAAAGATACATTCACCAAGAGTCAAGAATCATCAGGTACAACCCTTAATAATCGTCATAGGGTACAATAAGCAATCAAATAAAAGGAAGGTGTCGACAAGTTCATTCCAACCAGTTCTCCGTCAGACTTGAGAAAACAAGATGCAATTTTGATAATTCTTTTCCAGAAGAGAAAGAATTTCGGTCAAGTTGTGTTGAGTGGCGTGCAACATTTAATCATCCAGATACCAAGGAGATTGTGTGAAAGTCCCATCCTTGGTTTTTCCTGCAATGACATCTCTTACATTTAAATCCCCAAGAAAGAGAACTGGAAGAGTTGGGTTTTTTTCCCCAACAGGAATTCTACAGCCACAAGTATTCCTGTCTTCTTTTCTTGGAGAAATTCAGAGAAACACCCCTTCCCACAATCCACTGTCCCTCTTTATAAAATCAATGGAACATGTCCAAGGGACAGAATAATAGAATGACAGAGTTGGAAGGGTCCTTGGAGGTCTTCTAGTCGAACCCCATGCTTAGGCAGGAAACCCGACACCACTTCAGACCAATGATTGTCCAATCTCTTTTTAAAAACTTCTAGTGTTGGACCATTTACAACTTCTGGAGGCAAGGAGTTCCACTGGTTAATTGTTCTAATTGTCAGAAAATTTCTCCTTAGTTCTAGGTTGCTTATCTCCTTGTTCAGTTTCCATAGGTTGCTTCTTGTCCTGCTTTCAGGGGCTTTGGAGAATAGCTTGACTGCCTCTTCTTTGGGGCAGCCCCTGAGATACTAGAACACTGCTATCATGTCACCCAAGTCCCTTTTTTTTATATTAAACTAGATAAATTTCTCCTTAACTCTGGGTTGCTTCTCTCCTTGATGAGTTTCCATCCATTGCTTCTTGTCCGGCCCTCAGGGGCTTTGGAGAATAGAATAGAATAACAGAGTTGGAAGGGACCTTGGAGGTCTTTTAGTCCAACCCCCTGCTAGATTGGCCCTCTCTTCCTACTACTTACTGACTACTGTTAGTGGACACTTCATTCTGCTAACGATCATCTGTTGTTGCACACCTTCCTGGCGTGAAAAATCTAGAATCTTGTCTGGTTCGGGGTGGTAGGGAAATCTCCTAAACGAACTAACCCTGGCTGTACTGAGGCTACACTTCCACATCTGTCCAGCAACTTGGATAATGAACAATCAGCAGGAAACATCTGGCTGGCCCGCTCTCTAGCCAAAAGTAGTTACTTTTCCCAAGGAATGTCCTTCCCACTTAAGCCAGAGAGAATAATGCACAGCGGAGACCCCAGACTGTGAGTGGCAATTTCTGAAAGGGACGGTCCCATACTGGTTTAAATGGGAACATCCAGGTGGCTCCTTGTAATCATCAGAAAGATACTATTCAACTTCTCCCTCTCCAGGGGCTTTGAAAAGAGCATATGCTAAGCAGCTCAGGAAACAAAAGAAGATGCTTGGCGCCTCAGAGAAGCCTCCGCATGACATGGCACTCATGGCTTTTTGCAGCATTTACAATTTATTCTTGTCTTGAAGAACATCAGGAATAATGAAAGAGGGATCAGGCTCTGCACTTGCCTTATAGAATAGAATAACAGAGTTGGAAGGGACCTTGGAGGTCTTCTAGTCCAACCCCCTGCTTAGGCAGGAAACCCTACACCCATTTCGGACAATCTCTTCTTTAAAACTTCCAGTGTTGGAGCATTTACAACATCTGAAGGCAACTTCTGTTCCACTGGTTAATTGCTCTAACTGTCAGGAAATTTCTCCTTACTTCTAAGTTGCTTTTCCCCTTGATGAGTTTCCACCCATTGCTTCTTGTCCTGCCTTCAGGGGCTTTGGAGAATAGCTTGATTGCCTCTTCTCTGGGGCAGCCCTTGAGATACTGGGACACTGCTATCATGTCACCCCTAGTCCTTCTTTTCACCAAACTAGACATACTCAGTTCCAGCAACCATTCTTTCTATGTTTTAGCCTAAAGTCTCCTAATCATCTTTCTTGCTCTTACCTGAACTCTTTCTAGAGTCTCAACATCTTTTTTACATGATGGTGACCAAAACTGGATGCAGTATCCAAAGTGTGGCTTTACCAAGGCCTTATAAAGTTGTATTAATGCAACTTCATGTGATCTTGATTCTATCCCTCTGTTTAGGCAGCCCAGAACTATGTTGGCTTTTTGGGCAGCTGGCATACACTGCTGGCTCATATTTAAATCATTGTCTAATAGGACTCCAAGATCCCTCTCACAGTTACTAAGACTGAGTAAGGTATCACCTGTACTGTATCTGTGCCTTTTGTTTTTCTTGCCTAAATGTAGAACCTTACTTTTATTGCCTGCTTTGTAGACTGGCACCTGGAGGTTGTAACTAAAGAGCGGGAGTTGAACCACAAAGTAACTTGCTATATTTTTTGGCTCAACCTATAATGTGAATCCATCAGGGATTGTTTATGGTCCCGGGTGTAGCGTAAACCTTATAGTAGATTGTAAATGTGAACCGTGGAGAAACTGAGAAACTGCTAGTTCAACCAAGTCATAGTTAAGTTGACCAAGCCAATATATTCATCAGAAGCCTTTCTCTCCAAAGAAGGAAGGAGAGAAAAATTAGTTGCCAAAGCTGTTTTGGGAGGATTTCTCTCAAACTCCTTCTTAAGCCAAGAACCAACTCTATTTTTCCTCCAGTTACGTTTCTCCTACACTTTTACGTCAAGTCGGTTAATTCTAAATCTTGCCACTGGGGAAGTCGAGAATGATTTCGTTAGCCAACCCGTGAAGTTATAATATAATTCTTTGAGTTTAGGATGTTGGCTGGATCCAACCAATGATGATTTATCCAAGGTTTCTTCAACAAACCATGGCTTAGAGAATGCTGAATGAACCCAGTCAAAATCTTGGGTCCTCTCAAGGATTTGCAAAATGCAGTGTTACCCCGCTTCAGTTTTTTTCTCCGTGCAGACTAAAATATACTGGGTCTGGATTTACACACTGCATCAAGGCCTCGTGTGGTTTGTTGTGGCTCACAGCTATGTGTGAACACAACCAATTGTGCCTTACTCAGGGCTTTCAGCAAATGATGGCTTAGTGTGTGAAACGCAAATCCAGATTGAGCATTTATTCCAAGCTGTCCTGGTTGAATTAGCCCTGCAAGGTGCTGCCTTCTAAATTTATGGTAAGGTAGATACACCTGTAAATGTGGCCATGAGCCACTGTGGATTCTCACATCACCCCTGTCACTTAATACACCAGTGTTCCCTCTCATTGACAAAGCCCAGACTTGAAGGAATAAGTTTAATTCACCACTGAATCCATTCATATTTGCAAGGCTTGAGTGGGGAATATGGAAGAATGTTTATTAATTCTGGAATACAGATTCTGTCAATCTCTCAGGTCCCTGGTTGTCCCAAGAGGTGCATTTCGAAAAGCAAATGGACTTCCTTGTTTCTTTTCCTCCTTGAGAATGTTCTGCATCTCATCCAAGAAGCTTTTTAAGTTGTAACTGAAGTGTGTGTGTGTGTGTGTGTGTACAAAAGTTTCTATTTTGTGCAGTCATCTGATAGGGAAGGGGTTATTTAGATTGTGTAGGTTCTGGACTAGCACTCTCTTGTGTCTCAAACTTAAACACATTGTGCTTTACACATGGGAAACCCCACTGATTTCTACTGAAATAAACCCATAAGACTGGCACTGATGATGTTACCTAATTGGGTCATGAAATGTCTGCAAGAAAACAACCAAGCTCAGAGAGTCCCAGGGAACCCACAGTCCTTTTCATCCACTTCTTCCCCCTCCTCCTCTTCTTTTCCTCCTCTTCCACTCTGCAAACTCTACTCCCTTCTAGCACTGATGATGTCACCTAGTTGGGTCATGAAAGGTCTGCAAGAAAACAACCAAGCTCGGAGAGCACCAGGAACTCCACAGTCATTTTCCTCCTCTTCCTCCTCTTTTGCTCATTCTCCACTCTGCAAACTCTACTCTCTTCTAGCATTGATGTTACCAGTTGAGTCATGAAACATCTGCAAGAAAACAACCAAGTTTAGAAAAGCACCAAGGACACTTCATTTCAACCCTGAGCTACAAGTATCCTCCTTTACTGATAAGCCCCTATGTGGGTTTAAAAAGCAATAAATGATAATGAGCCCTGTATTTGAGGTGGATGGCCAGATAAACTGCATCCATCCATTTGTCAACCAATTAAATAATCCAAGGCAGATCCCAATTGCATTAAGAATCAATCGATGCATCCATCCTAGATGGGTTTTCTGGTGTTTTTATTTTTAAAGGAGCTTATAATATTTGTGAAAAAAGCCAAATATTGCTCTCTCTGTGTGTGTGTGTGTGTAGGAGAGAACTACCTAAAGGAAAGAATTGACATTGGAAGGACTAGCTCAAAGGTTTAATGAGTCCTTTGGAGGCATTTTAAAGCCAATGTGGTGGTGAGAGTTGTAAACATGATCACAATCACAGTTTCTCCCTATCTGTGGAATCACTAGATCAATTTCGGTCAAGCTGAACCTAGAGAATCAAGCTGAACCTAGAGAATATTTTTTTTTCTTTTGCTCTTAAAAGAAATCATTATCATCATTTCTTCACCCACCCACTCATCCACCCTAGACAGACACGCTTAGTTTATCTATGTTCTACTAATGGCCCTCTTAAACTAATCAAGAGGTCACAAGTTTTATCAGGATCATCAGATAAATCCTAGGTGGGAAACATGTGAGTTGAGACAACCCAAATATGCAATCTCACCCAAATAACCCCATCCTAAATAATATGTAGGCAATCTCACCCAAATAATCCAAGGATCAGTTTTGATACTGGTTAGCCCCGTGGGGTCTAAATTAATCAAATCAAGGATTAACCCATCCAGTGAGTCTCGATCCAGACACACACATAAAGTTATTCCATCCAGGTAAGTTTTCAGTTATTGGAAGAACTTTAAAAATTTATATTCTGAAAACCTGAAAACTGAGCTGGATCAATTCCCTATGTGAATGTTTTAATAAAACTCTTCCCCATTGTCCCTGGGAGCCAGGAGGAAAAATACCCTAGTTTGCTTTGAGTAGCTCCAGGGGCTGCTTTTGCTCTCCCATGAAGTTTTTCTTGCTGAAGATGATGGAATAAAGCTTTAATCCCCAAAATGTAAATTTCTGATTATGATGAAAACGAAACTGAATCACACCCAAAACCATCACTCCTTCTGAATTAAAAGAAAATATAACAGTGCTTTTCTCCCCATTTATGTGGACTATATGTTAATAGCCCAATATGCTAAGCCATGATTTGCTTTAACCATGCTTATTCAAATTGGCTGGATAAGTGTCATGCTGTAATCCAAGTTTTTGCAACCAACAAAATATTTTCCCCTTTTTTGTAGATGAGCACTAAAAATCAAAAGGAAAGATCCTTTCTCGTTATTCTGAACATCAATAATTTCATTTGATATATGTACCATGACAATAAAGGCTATTGTTATCATTATCTTTCCCCAAGCCCTCCTGATACTTTGTGGACTACCATGGCCATCTTCTTCAGACAACACATCCTACACACTGGCAGGACTGGATGGGAGATGTAGTCCAGCATTTCTGCACAGGAAAAATAATACTTTTTTTTTTTTAAAAAAATCCTCTTAAGTCTTTCTCAATCTTGATCACTGGAAGACTTCAACTCCCAGAATTCTCCAGCCAGCCTGGGAATTAAAAAGTGTACGCATCTTCCAGTGGCCAAGATTGAGAATCACTGCTTTAGAGAAAGCACAAAAAAGAGAATTTAACAAGAGAGGGATTAATCCTAGGCTGGGAAAAAGATGAAGGACAATTGGAAAGTTTCTTGAGATAAGATTCCAAAATATCCTCCTCTTCCTCCTCATTCTCAAATGTACAATCATCTTTTCTAATGTGAACTGGACTCCTGGGGTACTACATCCATGTTTTCTTAACAACAGCGCAAATGGTTTGCCACTGTTTCCCAAGGTATTTTTCCAACTTCCCAGTTTAGTTAACTATGTTCAGACCTCTTGGTGGTCTCCCATCCAAACATTAAATCTTGCTTAGCCTCTCAGGGACCAGCCAAGGTTAGTTAGCTGGACAGACACCTGCACATGGATTCTTTCTATTCTTTGCCCCAAACCATTGCTTGCTTATCTGCAGTTTGCTGCATAAACCACAATTGATTTAAATTCTCATGACCTCCCTGAGTTATAAACTGAGATTTATGAACCAGTCATTGAGCTTACACCGCACACCAGATGTCCAAAGAGAGAATCTCTTGTCTCATGGAGAAAGGTGCAGAACCCAACCTTGAGATCTCTGCTCCCCTCATTTTCCTTAAACAGAGAGAGAGAGAAAAAATCCAGAAAAAAGAAAAGGAATAAACAGAGGGAAAAAAAGACACCTCAAACTTGGGGATGAAATGTTTGAAAGATTTTACTTCAGTGCCAAGTTTGAGAACATCAAACATGTAATATAAGCGGCCTTCCCCCTGGACATAAAAAGAGAAAGAGAGAAAGAAAGAAAGAAAAAAGAAGGAAGGTAGGAAGATAGAGAAAAAAAGAGAAAAGAAGAGAGAAAGAAAGAAGAAAAATAAAAATAAAAAAGCCATTTATGGTAGGCAGAATAAGAATTTTCCTTCCCACCTCACCCAACCTCAAAAGAGAAAAATCTATATCTTATTTTGATCCCAATTTTTCAAGTATTGTGATTCAGTCTTTCTCCATCAATTTTTCTGCGGAAAACGCTACAAAATTACAGGCCGGGAAGGGAAGAAGAGATTTTTCATTGCCAAATGCTTGGAATATAAAAAGAAAGATATCCCTTAAAAAGGTTTTAATTTGTAAAGTAGAGCCATCAACAACTTTACACCTTTTATAGACGCGATTTAGAAGAAGGGAAAAAAGGAAGTTTTGGGGATGTTTTTCTTTCCCCACTGTTTCATTTTAAATACACAGCGATTAAAAGTTTTCCACCCGGAACTAATTATCTCAAAATCGAATTTAATTTTGCCTACTTTTGAAACCAGCTTTCCTTTTCAAACGCGCCTTTGGTGGCTTAGAATAAGATTATTATTTTCCTGGAGGACAAACGGTATAAATTAAATCAAATAAATCTCGGAGGCGCTGTTCACCCAGCCGCTTCAAAAAGCAACAAGTGCGTACGTGTGTAAAACACAAAACAAAAGAGAAAGTCGCCGAAGTATGGGTGGGATAGTGGGAAAAAAAAAAAACCTTGTGTTTGTCTCTTTTAAGTTAACCAAAGTTATCTTAAGTTAGGAGGTGAAATCATTGGGGTGGGGTGGCGGGGGCTAGTTAAGCCAAATCCCCCTCACCTCGGAGACTTCGTTCCCAATTAAAAAACTTTCGCCTCCAGCTTTTAAACAGCAGAAACTAATCAAAAGCGTGAGAAAACTCTCTCCAACTTTCTTTCAAAATTACACCCGGCTAAAGATAAAGAAGGAGCGGTCTGACATCCCAACCAACCAACCCCCAAACGCCCCCCATCCTGAATAACTCTCGGACTGATTTTGCATTCTGCCTCGGCCAGAATCCTAAAGAGGGTTTTGTGGTTTGGTACTAGAAAGGAAGGAAGGAAGGAAGGAAGGAAGGAAGGAAGGAAGGAAGGAAGGAAGGAAGGAAGGAAGGAAGGAAGGAAGGTTTATTCCGAAATTCCATGAACTCGCTTCCAAAAGTAGAGTTGGGGGCAGGGGCCTTCCTTCTGCCCAACAGAAATAAAAAAGATAGATTGTTAAACCAAAATGTTTTTTAAATTTATTTTAAGAAACAGGGTTTGATTTAAGGACGGGGAATAAAAACGATGACTTTTTTTTTTTGTTAAAGGATTCTTCTTGGTCTGCAGAATTCCTCCTGCACGGAATTCTCCCGAGTTAGCCAGAAAACTGATTGCTACAAAATCTCGGCACATCCTTGAAAGGAGGAAAAAAAAAATACAGGAGATGTTGGAGCGAGGAGAAGAAAGAAAGAATCACTTGGGACCCTAATTCCTGGATGGAAACAGGAGGAAATAGACAGGCAAGGGCCTCTGGATCGCGCCTGCCCTCAATGGGTCTTCGCGCGCTCGCCGGCGCTGCTCACCGCATCCGATCCTGGAATGCGCGCACGGCTGAAGCGCCTCGTCCTCTCCTCACCTGCCCCTGCTTACCTCCACCTCCGTGGATTTCCAAACACGCGCGGGGGGGGGGGGGGAACTGATCGGGAGTTGCGACGAGCGACCCTTCGGCTCGTCAGTTGCGGAGAGGGGCGCAGACTTTCAAAGAGCAAAACTTGGCCCGAGCAGTCGGAATTTCGAAGGGGTTATTCCCACGGAAGGAGTTGGCAGTCTTTGATCCGAGTTGGCCCCGCGGGTCTGAGGGAGAGGCGATCCAGCCGAAGACGTCCCTCTACACAAATCATTTAAGAGTGGCGAAACCCTTCCCAAAAAAAATATCGCCCAACACGGGCGGTGTGTATGTGTGTGTGTGTGTACCTTTCTTGGCTCCAAGCCTCTTTTAAGCTTGTTTCGCAGGTCTGTCTTGTTCAAGAGTATACAGGAAAAAGGATCGACGGATTCGGATTAAAAAACAAAAACTGAGGCACAACGGCGTCAAAGAAAGATCAACGTCCACCCCCCAACCCCTTTCCACGCTTCTGCACGGCCCGTTGTAAAAATTTATTGGCCTCTTTTCAAATTCTCTCTCGGAAGGGAATCCTGGAGGTGGAGAAAAACTAGCCGAAAAAACTTTGCCAGGGTGGGAGCGAAATAAAAAAGGGCCGGGAAGGATTTATTTCGCTCGCCCACCAAACCGAGCGCGGGAGGGAACAAGGGGGGGGGGGGGGAAATACAGAAAAAAAAAAATCGCAAAGCGTCAGCGGGCAACTCAGAATGCACCTTACCTTACCTGAGCAAAAAAAAAGAACATTTTTCTTCTTGTCGGAGAAATAAAATATCCTCTACATCACCACCCCCAAAACTATGGACGTGCGTATTCCATATCTGAAATACATCGATTTTTCTCCACCAAAGTCTTGCAAATTCGGATTTTCGCCCCGCCAGATCGCGCCACCCAGAGGCGGCCGTCCGACCTCCCAAACCTTTTCTCCGGGGTCGCCTTTACTCCGAAGTAAGCCAACTGGACCAAGGCCCCTTGTCCTCCAAACAGCAAAGAAGGCCCCTTTTCCCTTTCCCCACAGAAATAGCGAGCTTTCAGCTTCAACCTTAAAACCAACCGAAAACCCCTGCTTGGCCCGGGTCTCACCCGGGTTAGGAAAACGAGAGAAGCCGTACAGATTACTTTTTTTATTATAGATATTTTTTTTTAAAAAAAATTAAGAATCCAGACGGGATTATTTGGAGAGGTTGGAGGGAAGAGGAGGAGTGAGAGAGACGGGGAGGGAACGAACGACTCCACCCCCGAGGAAATAAAAACATGTAAACATTTCACGAGGAAGGTTAACCCACCTCCCCTCTTTATAGAAGTCTCGCTTGGTTTTCTTTCTTTCTTTTCCTTTTTCAAGAGTCTTGGAAACCAGGGTCCCATAAACTAGAGAAAGACTGGCTGCGTAATTGCGCTCTCCGCCAAACCATCCTTTTCCTCCCTTCCCCGAGAAAAAACCTCCCGTGGAGTGCTGGAAAAAGAGGAGGGGGGGACAGGAAGGAGAGGGAGAGAGGAGGAGAGGGGAAAGACAGAGAAATTTCACAGCGCCTTTTGTAAAAAGTCTCTTTTCAAAACAAAAAAATAAATTGTGCTTTCGGATAGCCAGGCAAGAAATCCATGTTTGTTTTTTTCTTTCTTTTCTTTACGCGTTCGTTAAAAACAAACCGAGAGGGGGAGAGGACAAGTTCCTTCGCCCGACGTGGCTCTCCGCAGGCGGGGTGGGGGAGAAAAAAAAAAAAAAAAGCAAAAAGGTGGCAGGTGGCTTCCTTCGCAGGAGGGAAGCCGGACCTGGCGAGAGCCGCGTCCGGGAGCTTCGACGGGGCGCCCGGCGGGGGCAAAGACAGGCGGATGGCGCTTTTCCGGTCCAGCTCGGGAGGTGGAGGGGGTGTGTGTGGGGGTCTTTTAGATATGAGTCAGTGGGACGGTGCCGTTGACGGCCGCCCCGGTGGCGTTGTGATAGTGCTGGTGGACGCCGTGGAGACGTCCACTCTGCAGGCTCGACGGGTCGGCGGCGTCTCCGCCGGGCGGCAGGTACATGCTGATCATGTCGCGGAGATCCCCCAGGCAGGCCCGCTGCGAGTGCGAGGCGAGGGCCGGCGGCTGCGGTGGCGGCGAGCTGGGCTCGGCTTTGACCACCGAGGTCATAGTCCCCAGGCTCATGGCGTGGCTGGACGGCTGCTGGCCGTAAGCGGCGGCGGCCGCGGCCATGCTGTAAGTCGAGGCGGCGGCCGTCATGTAAGGCTGAGCGCCGGACATGATGGGGCTGTACTGGAGGCCGCTCACGTCGTAACGGTGGAGGGACTGGAGCTGCGCGTTGCCCATGGCCGGGTGCTGCCCGTAGGCCAACTGGTCGGGCATCAGCGAGGCGGCCGCGTAGGCGCCGTTGGGCCAGCCGTTGACGTGCGCGTACGAGTCTAGGCGCTGCCCGACGCCTACCGGGCTACTCACCCCGCCGCCTCCTCCTCCGCCGCCTCCTCCTCCGCCGCCCCCGGGACCCCCGTTGGGGGCCAACAAGTTGCCCGGCAGCGCGTACTTGTCCTTCTTCAGCAGCGTCTTGGTCTTACGGCGGGGTCGGTACTTGTAATCCGGATATTCCTTCATGTGGACGGCGCGCAAGCGTTTGGCCTCGTCGATGAAGGGTCTTTTCTCTGCGTCGCTCAGCAGTTTCCAGTCGGCGCCCAGGCGCTTGGAGATCTCCGAGTTGTGCATCTTGGGGTTCTCTTGGGCCATCTTGCGACGCTGACCCCGCGACCACACCATGAAGGCGTTCATGGGACGTTTGACCCGGTCCTGGTCCGGGACGGACGCGTTGGTCCCGCCGCCTCCTGCGCCTCCTCCTCCTCCTGCGCCTCCTCCTCCTTTGCCGACGCTCCCGGGACCCCCGTTGCCAGCGGCGCCTCCGCCGGGGTTGCCCTGGGGCGGCTTGAGTTCATTTTCCAGCAGGCTATACATCCCCGGGGCGGACAGGACGTGCGCCAGCGTGGAGGCCGGGGAGGAAAGCCGAATCCACGAGAGAGAGAGGGGGGAGGAAAAATAAATCTGACGACGACCCGCTTCCCTCTCTTTGCTTTCTCGGCAACCAAAGAAGCGGGCGGGCAGGCAGGCCGGCCGGCTGCGGCGACTCTCGCTGGCTCTTCCGACGGTGCCCAAACTCTGTCCAGCCACCTAGCTTCGCCAGCCGCCCCCTCCCCGAAACAGCCCAGCAACGGCCTTCTCGCCGTGCCGTTTGATTGACGGCCTATAAATGAAGAGGTGGCGACCAATCAAAGCGCAGCCCCCCCCCCCCCCCGCAGAACGAGGCTCCCCCTCCCACCCCAGGCCAAACCTGCAAACTTTTGAGGAAAGACGCCTGGCGCCTCCGTCGCGCTCTCCCTGCAGCCCCCCCGTCCCCAAAACCGCAGTGGCAGAGAGGGGGCAGCACCGAGCCCCGGGTGGGATTGGTAGATTGGGGTGGGGTGGCTGGGGGGAAAGGTCTGCCCACAGTTTGCAGAAGGAGTCCCGCGTATCCGTGAAGCGAGACCTATCCTCGGTCCCGAGTTCTTTCGAAGTCGCCTCGGGCGCTCGGAAAGGCGGCCCAAACTCGAATGGAAGAATCAAATAAAAATAACACTCGTTTGTGTGAATGGTTTTCTTTTGGGAGGGGGGGCGAAGAGCAGAGGGGAACATTGACTGCCCTACTTCCTAGAAAGGTTTTCCAAGCCTGATGGGCTCGTTTTCCCCCGATGAATTTCGATTCCGACCATTTTTCTTGGGGGGGAGGGGCGAAAACTCGGAGTGTGGGGTGAAAAAAAAAAATTTTCAATCTGCACACCTCAGATACTCACGGGAAGGGACTGTGACTTCTCTCCTCGCCGGTTTTAAAAATTACACCAACTTTTCCCCCCGCCCCCAGACACCCCCCTAAAGGGGTAGCCAAACGCGACTTTCCAAACCCATTTCCAGCTTCTAGACTTTTTTTGGGGGGAGGGGGCGAGGATATAAGAAAGAAAACGACCCCTTTATTTCACCCAAGAACTTTAACCGGGATATTACAATTTTCACTAGTTTCCCCTATTTGCGAAAACGGCCTTTCCACAGACGAAGAAGTCGGTGAAATTCGTTCAAGTGCCACTTTTGCTGCCGGGGGTGGGAGTAGGGGTGGGCCAGCGCTCTGGAAAGGGGTGCTGGGTGGAGTTGGAGGGGGGGGG
>BLBF01000058.1:2456423-2467640 GCA_015471245.1 Laticauda colubrina
GGAAGAACAGAGGCAGATATAACAATTTATATAAATAAAAAGGAAAACCTGCAGAATGGAAGGCTCTGCGAGGATGAATTAGTTATTACTACATTTTCAGAGAAAGGGATGGGGGGGGGGGCAGTGGGCATTTTTGATCAGGGAAGAAATTAGCTCACAAGGACACACAATAGAAGCTTAGCCTGTAAGGGAAGTGAGAATTGGGGGGGTGGGATGGGGGCTTGGCTCTTGACAACACCTCTTTCTGTAAACTCTCTCTCTCTCTCTCCCTCCCTCCCTCCCTCCCTCCCCCCCCTCTCTCTCTGTGTGTGTGTGTGTGTGTGTGGAGTGCCTTGCTCTTTCAGTTAGGGCCATTCATTTAGCAGAAGACCTGGCGTGATGGGGAAACACAACCTCCTTCTCAGCAAACCGTCTCCCCCAGCCAAAATTAACTGTTGCATCCTTAAGAGAATATCCAGAGAGATCTGAGCCATTCTGACTTAGGGGCTGGTTTTTTTTGTTTTTTTTTGTGAGCAGGATCCTTCTGTTCCTGACTATTAATTAATCACCCTGAGAGGAGAGGGCGATGTTCGAAAAACGAAGAATGCATCTTGGCTTTCCCTACCACACAGGAACAAACTGGGTTCATGCATTGAACAAAGCCAGGGTTTGTTTTGAGCAAGTGGGTTTTTTTAAAAAAAAAATTCTTAAAAGAAGCCAGGTTTTATTAAAAGAATCCACTTTTCTCCCTGTTCTGCATGAGGCGCCTTTGCTGACTAAGTCATAGCCAGATAATGATGTGATGACTTGAGAGCAGGGGGAGAAAACTCACCCCATAGAGAAGGTGGGTATAATAAGGGTTTCCCAGGGCGGGGGGGGAGGGGAGAGGGAGAGAGAGAGAGAATCATTCTAGAATAGCCAGCATGAATGATGTTATTACCTAGTTGGGTAATGAGATGTCTGCAAGAAAGTAACCAAACTCAGAGAATATCAAGGATTCACAGACCTTTTTTTCCTCTCCATAAACTCCACTTCCTTCTAGCACTGATGTTGATACCCAGCTGGGTAATAAAATGTCTGCCAGGGAACAACTCCAACGAACCAACCAACAAAATCAAAGTGAGCTGTGAAGTTCCTGAGTCCAGAGTCTTTTGTGTGAGTTGTGGATCACAGTCTGTCCGTCCTATTCCTTTGTGTAAAATTGTTTATCCGACTGAACATAGCTTTCCTCTACAGAGATCAAGGGCTGACATCTTAACTAGGCATAGAAAGGAAAGGCCAGAAGGAACAATGTGGTGACAACACAAGTGCAAAACCAGAACTGATTTCCTAGCCCTAGGAAGAAGACACCAGCAAGAAGGTACCACTTTGGGGGGGTGGGAGTGAAAGCTTGCCAAGACAACTCCATGGCCCTGTGCTTCTAGCTGTCTTGGGACTCTTGAAGGTCCACAAGACCTTCAATGCCAATACCTTCAAAAACCTTGATAGAAGGTGGCTTTGTTTTAAGTACAGTTTACATCCCCAATCCTAGCTCATTTTAGCAAACAGATGATCTTAATAAGTGAGAGCAATATCCTTCCAGAATGATTCCAGAGCTCCAGTGGTAGCTGAACCCCATAATATAGTTGATTTTTAACTAGATTTACAGTCAAAAAAGTTCCAGGGAGGTCAGAAATCTTTTTACTCTGGATACTTAATCTTGCATAATGCTAATGGCACACACAACATTTGCCTGGGGAATCACTACGCTGATGGGTGCATGCATACACAATTTTAAAAGTGCGAATTTAAATGAGCCATTAGCCTCCTTTTGTTTATGCATGCCATTTTTTTTAAAATTATTTGCATTCCCCTTTTAAAAGACAGAGAAGAGTCCCAGATTTTTCCCCTTTTCTTTCTCTTATTTGAGTAATTGATCATTTTAAAAAAATAATTAATGCTGGGATTCCTAAAGGTTAGGAATTCAGGTAAAGTATTCCTTTTTTTGCGCATTTGCCTTCCATATAGAACTCCAGGAAACTTTTTTTTTTTTAAAAAAACAACAACTTCTAGCAATTTGATTGAATAACATTTTGGAAATAACACCAAATTGAGAAATTGGTGTTTTTATTGAGGATCTGGAGAAAAAAGTAATAACTGTGAAATAGATTGTTGAGAAATTAAGATGCAGATGAGGACAGGTAAACAAATCCCAGTTCCTAAATAGCAATTGGCTTTTAAAAAAAAAATGCAGTTGCCAAGTTCATTGTCCAGATTTGTTTAAATAAGAAAAAAAAAAAAGCAGTCATTGAGTGAAGTTTATAATTTTGTCCTATCCATTCATAAAACACACTGGAGCAGATATGTGATGAGTAAGTTGGCCAAGTTAATTAAGGAAAGTGGAATATGTTGTTGTCTCTGGAAGGGGTTACCAACTGGCAAGATGGGAAGCTAATAAATTTGACAAAGAAATAAATAAATGAAAAATAAATCAATAAACAGGTTAAACAAGATGGTGCAAGGCTACCAGGAACACTAGATAAAGTTGCCAAGAAATATTTCAAACACAAAGATTCTCCAAACACCAGCCAAGATAGTCCAAATGTCCACAAGGCTTGAGTACAAAAACTTCTTTGCTTCCTGCAAAGAACTCCGGTTTCTCAGCTGGCTTTTATCTCTTGAGGGAGGGGCAGCCTTACTCCCGAGTCGCCCATGCTGCTGCAGCTGCTCTTTCCTTCGAGCAGCCCTGGGTGCATGTGCACTGGGCACAGGCTCCTCGGTGGCCTCTTCATCACTGCTGCCAGCCTCCACCACCTCCGAGGGCAGCACTCCGCTCCCCGAGGGTCCTGGCCCCATCCCTGCATCCCGCGCAGGCCCCTCATCTGAGCCCTCGCTCTCGGAGACCTCAGCCGTCGGTACCTGTTGCCGGCAAACCACAACAGGGTGGGTGGGCTGAGAACCATGGCTTCGTGTCTTGTGGGAACTCTGAACCCAGCACACCTGTTGTGCGGGAAGGTAAAGTTATTTTGGCTTCTTCCTTTTGAGACTGAAAAACAAGCCAGCTTTCGGTTGGCCAAATCAGATCCTCGGTTTTTGAGCCCCCGGTTGGAATAATGGTGGGAAAGTTGTGAAATCTTCCTGGAAAGCCTGCTCGGATGTGACTCCTTAACTCTCCACCCCTCCGTCCTGGGGGCAGGCATTCAACCGCTGGGAAGTTGACACAGTGACATGTCTTGACAAGACAGTTTGTTTGCTTTTCTTGCCCCCCCAAAGCCAGCAGTTCTCCCCGTCTCCGCTGCTCCTTGTCCTGGCTGTTTGATTAAGCACTGTGAGAATTGTCACTCTTGATAAACTTCTGGCCGGCAGTTGCGCTCTTTCATCCCTTCGTTCTCACTGCGTCGCTCTTCCTTTCCAAATCGGGGTGGGGTGGGTGGGTGGGGGGGGGCTGCTTCCCTTGATAGCTTTTATTACCAGCATTGACACGTCTGATGAAGAAAACAGCATCTACATCTCTCTCCCTCTTTCCCTCTCTGCCACTTCTCTCCTTCTCTCTTTTCCTTTCCCTGTCTACATCCTTCCTTCTCAATCTCTCTCTCTTTCTCCCTCCCACCCCCTCCCTCTTTCTCTTCTTTCCCTCACTCCTCTTCCTCCTTTCCCTCTCTCTCTTCTCCCTCTCTCTCCTTCTTTCCCTCTTTCCCTCTCTCCTCTTTCCCCCTCTCCCTTCTTCCTTCCCCCTCCCTCTTTCCCCCTCCCTCTCCCTTTTCCCCCCTCCCTCTCTCCCTCCCTTTTCCTTTCTTTCCCTTTCTCCTCTCCCCCTCTCTCCTCTTCCTCTCTCTCGCTCTTCCTCTCTCTCTCCTCTTTCCCCCCTCTCTCTCCCTCTTTCCCCCCTCCCTATCTCCTTTCTCCCCTTTCCCTCTCTCCTCTTTCCCTCTCTCTCCTTTCCCTCCCTCCCTCCCTCTCCCTCTTTCCCCCATCTCCCTCTTCTCCCTCCCTCCTTCTCTCTCTCTCTTTGCCCCCTCTTCCTCTTTCCCACTCTCTGCCCCCTCCTCACCCCATACTCTGTTGCTCTCTCGTCTGTACAGTATCTCTCAAAGTTCTCATTTTATTAACATGCAGGATACAACTTGGTGCTCCTCCCCATTCTCCATCTTGGAAAATGTGTGGGACTTACAACGCCCTAATCATCCTCCTCCCTGAGACCTACAAGGCCATGATGAGCCTTGTGGTCCAATACAGGTGGCCCTCTGCAGTTCATGTAGTGACCACTCAAAGTTACCAGGGCACTCAAGAAATGTAAAAATGGAGAAGGCTGAATTCAGTGGTTGGCTGGAAAGGGGGTATAGAGTCCTCCTTTGACTCAAGAGCCCCTTTATTCCAAAGGATACCCAGCCCACATCCAGTTTAAGGGAACTGCACCCTTAAAGGAGAGGTCAAAAGTCATTCAAGTTACCTCATTTCTTCTGAAGGCAATCCAAATTCCTTATTTTCATTTTGCCCAGAAAAGTCAAGGGCCCTATTAAATGGGAGGCTTTGTGATTTATCTTACCACCATTTAACTGATCTTTATCAATGGGGAAGTTGATTGTCCCCTGGGGGTTTCCTGAGATCGCCCAACTTCAGAAGGTCCTATCTGAACTTCAATTTGTTGACTAGCCAATGTTCCCTTAAGTTCCTGTCACCTGACCAGCCTATCTCAGATCTCAGATTAACAGAGGTGGAAGGGACCTAGTAGGTCATCTAGTCCAACCCCATGCCCCAGCAGGAGACCCTACACCATTTCTGACAGAGGCAGTCCAATCTCTTCTTGAAAGCCTCCAGTGATGAAGCTCCCACAACTTCTGAAAGCAGCTTCTGTTCCATCAGTCGATGGCTCTCACGGTCAAGAAATTTCTCCTTATTTCCAGGTTGAATCTCCTCTTGTTCAGCTTCCATCCATTGTTCCTTATCTGGCCTTCAGGTGCCTTGTAAAATAGCTCGACCCCTTCCCTCCTCTCTGTGGCAGCCCCTCCAATACTGGAAGACTTGCTCTCCTGTCTCCCCTGGTCCTTCTCTTCCCTGGACTAGCCAGGCCCAGTTCCTGCAACCATTCATCCTATGTTTGAGCCTCCAGTCCCCTCATCATCCTGGTTGCTCTTCTCTGCACTTTTTCTAGAGTCTCAACATCTTTTTTATAATGTGGTGACCCAAACTGGATGCAGGACTCTCGGTGTGGCCTTACTAAGGCCTTATAGAGTAGTGGTATAACTGTGTGACTCAACCTTCTGGTCAGTGTCAAAGGCACAAGCCAAAGGTGGAAAAAGGGATGAGACAGAAGATAGAGAGAGAAAGAAGGTGGAGAGAAGGTTCTTGGTAAACAGTCTTTCAGTTTGAAGGGGTGCCTCGAAGAAGACGGGTCAACTTATTTTCCAGAGCACCAGAAAGCAAGACCAGAAAGAATGGATGGAAAGTACTCAAGGAGAGAAGCAAACTGGATCTAAGGCAAAATTTCCTGACTGTGAGAACAATTAACCAGAGAAGAGAGAAATTTCCACCAATTCCAGATTTCCCTTCAAATCAGTGCTGGGGACCTTTCAGCAGCTTCAGCTAATAGCTTCTCAAACACCTGCCAAAAATAGGCATAAGGTGTCCCCCCCCCCAGATCAAAAGTGACAGCCTTCTCATTAAGCCAGCATTTAGCAGGCTAACTAGGGGATCCATCAACAGGGACCTTTTTGTAATCATTTTAATCTTGTCCAACTGGACAACAGGCCAAGGAGCCTGGAAGCTGGGAAGGGAGGTGGGCGAGTCTCATTCTGGTTTGATGCTTCAAATCGCAGCTTCAAAACTAGCTGGGTCAATTCGATGTGGTTGAAAGATGCTTCTGGGCAGGCATGGAAGCCCTTTTTGGTATCTAGAAGGGGGACAGCATGGCTTTGGGTAGATCCTTCTCTTCCAAACTTCAACTGAAGCTTTCTTGAACCTAAGAGATCTTCTGAAACTCTAGTTTCCAGAAAGCGGGTGTTGGAAGAAATATCCTTCTGGGTTCAGTTCCAAGTGGGGAAAAAGACACTGGAAACATGGAGGCTGTTTGGAAAGATGGTTTAATGGTGGACAGGACCACATGGCTTGGAGCTCCAAAGTGAAAGGGAGGATCACATGCTTCAAGATGTTGGGTGAAGGAAAAAGAAGGGGTAATTGTGATGTTGAGAGACCATGGGGTTCATGGCAAGAGGCCCTTCTCTGGCCTCTTGGTTTCAGAAGTCATTAATTTGTTTAGGAAAGAAACAAAAGCTTTTGTTTTGTTCTCCAAAGGACCAAGGAATATTATGAATAGGATGGACTAGCTCCCTCCCTCCTCGTCCTTAAAGACTGAATCCCTTGCCATGATTAATCAAAGATTGCTCGCAATCACCTTTTGTCGCTCTTCTGCACGCAGGCGCAGACCCCTGATTCTGAGGGAATACTCTCTTTTTTTTAATTATTGATAATTAGGAGCAAAGGAGAATACAGTTGTCCTACCCTTGCTAATTAAATGGGTTGACTTATGAGACTTTGAGGAAGATGGGGTGGGCGGGAGGGAGAAACAAACATTTGCAGATTAAATTTCTCTCTGGGTCCTGGCTTCTATTGAGCTCAAACCTTTTAGCAAAAAAAAAAATATGACAAATCTGGATTGTCAATGGTGGCTTGATAAGGGAGATAAAGGTCGTACGTCTTAATGTCACAAAAGGTCTTATTAAAGGAGCCTTAATTGCATGAGGGGTCTATGAAAACATTAATTAAATACTGTCGAGGATAATTAAGTCCAGTTACTGATGGTTTAATTAAAGTTGGTTTCCTGGTTTTAAAAGGGGAAGAAAGGGAAAAAAAACCCCACAACCTAAAAGGTCCAGAATTTTTCTCCAGGCAGAAAGACGGATAATCCTTCTGGACAGGAAAGGTTGAGCATGCAAAGGGAAGAGGGAAAATATTATGATTTTTTTTTTACATTGTCTGATTAAAAAAACAGCAACTGAGCAATTGTAGCTCCTGGCCAAATATCTGAGGTAGCTTTGAGGGCTGCTACAAAAGCAGATAACTGTGGAATCCTGGAAATGGGGCTCTATGTAGCACTGATGATGATACCTGGTTGGGTAATGAAAGATCTGCAAGAAAACAACCAAGCTCAGAGAGCATCAAAGACCACAGAGTTCTCCTCCTTCTCCTCCTCCTCCTCCCTCCTAGCACTGATGATGATGATACATAGTTTGGAAATGAAAGGTCTGCAAGAAAACATTCAAGCTCAGAGAAAACCAAAGACCACAGAGCTCTCCTCCTCCTCTCAAATGTTTAATATTTTCTTGATAGATGCAATAATGCAATGATTTGCTTCACAACTTTGGCTAAAATGGCCATTGTGACTTCCTTAGCATCCGTCTTGTTTGGCACTGTCCCAACTGCCACGCCCACCAAGCAACCAGCCAAAGAACCCCTTGATAAATTTTTTGAAGCCCACCCCTGCCGACCACCACATTAGCGGAACGATATGTAGAATGTAGAATTCTTTATTGGCCAAGTGTGATTGGACACCCAATGAATTTGTCTTGGTGCAAATGCTCTCAGGGTACATAAAAGAAAAGAGACATTCATCAAGGGTCAAAAATCATAAGGTACAACACTAAATAATAGTCATAGGATACAAGCAATCAAATCATAAGAGGAAACAGTCAATATAAATCGTAAGGATACAAATGACAAAGTTACAGTCATAGAGTCACAAGTGGGAGGTGGTGGGTGATAAGGAGTGATGAGAAGGTTAATAGTAATAGTAGTGCAGACTTTGTAAATAGCTGGACAGTGTCGAGGGAATTGTTTGTTTAGCAGAGGGATGGCATTCGGGGAAAAACTGTCCTTGTGTCTAGTTGTTCTGATGTGCACTACTCTATTGTGTTGTTTTGAGGGTAGGAGTTGAAACACTTTATATTGACTTGCATTCTGCAACATAAAATATACTTACTTACCTACTTATATACTTACTTACTTACTTACTGATGGTGGTGCAGTCTTTTCCAACCTTTTCTCCCTCTTCCCTCCCCAGAAGACCCGAGGAACAATGAATCACACAGCTGAAAAGCCATAATGAACAATTGAAAACTTGTCCTGTTATCATTTTGTGGCATTCAGACAAGAATCCAGACCCAGCACAAAAGGAAGGAAGAAAGAAATGATGCGGCATTCCAGAATCACATCATTGAAGGGGAGATTGCTTCATACATTTCATGACAAAAAGCTCATGAAAGCTATTGTTGATATTCTGCGTATTATAAATATCTGATCAGGACAAGCAGCGAGGGCAGAAAAGAAAACCAGAGGGGAAGAGGAAGAATCTGGGTTCTCAGATCAACTGTTAACATCACTGCTAAAAATAATGGGCCTGTTCCAAGAAATGAAAACAAACCAACCCTTGTTTGCGTGTTGCTGTTTTCCAAGCAAATAGAAGTCGTTGGACGCAGAGTAATTCTCCAGGTGAAAAACAGGACATAATATACAGCCTTGGGTTGAGTCCTCAGTTCCACCAATAATCCCCGACTCAAAAGAGAGGATAGTTGGTGAACCTGGTTGGAGACATCTAAAACTCTTTGGCCATTGTGTATTGCAAAGTGGGATGGATAAAGTATATTTTATGGATGTCCATGAAGATTCTCAGTCCTCCAGGTCATGGGTGTCCCAAAGGTGCTTATTTTCCAAGAGGCAACTGGACTTTCTGGTCTTTCTTTGAAGAGGTTTCACTCCTCATCCATGAAGCTTCCGTTCTGATGGTGGAGAATGGAGGGATTTATTCTCCTTGCAGACACAGCTTATCATTTGCATCCTTTTAGAGGGTCTTTGTGGCCACTTGGAGGTTTATCTGTGTCTTCAGTGTCACCTTAGTAATACTAATGGTTCCTGTAGTCTGCAATTTTTTTCCCCCTCTGGAAATATATTCCTACCCCCACACCATTCCAAGGGTGTCCATCCCAAATTGTATAACTAAACGTCTGTAGAGATTCTCCATCCTCCAGGTCATGATTGTTCCAAAGGTGCTTTTTTTTTCCGGAGGCAACTGGACTTTCTGTTTTTTCTTTGAAGATGTTTCGCTTCTCATCCACGAAGAATTTTATGGATGAACACATTGGATGAAAATATATGGATGAAAAATAAGAATATCTTTTATGGATGTTCTTCTACCATTATAGATCCCAGCACAGAGAATTGTGGCTGTTCCTGTTGTCCAAGCAGGAGATAATTGGACACAGATTATTCCTCCAGGGGAAAATAGGTCATAAAAATCTATCCTTGAGTTGAGTCCTTAGATCCACCAATAATTCTCACCTTAAAAACGGGGATAGTTGGTGGATTGATTGGACGCATCTAAAACTCCTTGGTCATTGTACATTGCAAAGAGGGATGAATAAACTATGTTTTATGGATGTTCCTCAACTATTATTGATCCTAGCACAGAGAATTATGACATTCAAAGACTTTTTAAAGTATCCTAGATATGAAATTTGTTTTGGTAGCCAGCAGAGATCTGAAATGTAAGGTTTTCTCTGTGAAGGATAACAAATTCACAGGATAAAACACAAAGACGAAATTCCCAAAAGGTTGTGTACTTAAATTTCATCAACACATTAAAAACTGCTGAATTCTGAATCTGTTTAAACTCAGGGAGAAAATTTCTCCAACTCAACTTGGGAGGGAAGAAAAATCTCTGGGATATAAGAATTGGCACAGTTTCTTTGTTATCATTTTTTTGAAGCTCACAGGTATTTAGAAACCCCTGATCTGTACTTTCTCAAGCAAATAGATTAACTAAAGCCTTGGATTTTGAACAATTCTATTATTGAAGAGATAGAAATTAGAATTTTATTTGGATCTTTAAATTTTCATTTCTTGTGCAGATTCAAGGCAAGCTAGAAGATATTTGGATGTCTCCTTGAGCTTTAGAATGTGACGCTTTGCATGTCTTTAGGATATTTTATACCTGAAAAAAATACTGCATTGATTTTGTTGCACTCAGTTCCAATGTATTTATCAAATGGAGGAAATATAAATATATATATTAGGCTGTTGGTTTGAGCTTGGCAATTTGGTTGCAAATGTTTCATTATCATTAGAGGACACATTGTCAGTGCATTTTGAACTGTCTTCATCTATCAGAACACAAGTCTTTAAATACCTTTTTATGAAATGCATATATATGCAGAAAACACAAACACACACACACACACACACACACACACACACACACATCCAGACTTTTTCAAAGTTTACAAAATAATGGATAGGCTCTGGAGTTTCCTTCCACAGCTGAGAGAAAAAAAATCAGAGAAAAGGAAAATGAACAGAAATAACCATAGATAGAGACACTCAAGTCACTTTATTAATTCTTCCAGGGCATCTTATAAAATTTCTTGGGGCAACTTAATACTCTCTCCATACTTGATAGACTCCAGGGAGGGTGATATCTGCAAGCCACATCCAATCTTCATTGGAATACAGTGTGGGGAGGTGTGGGATAAACATGAGACAGAGTTAAGATATTCCTTTTGTCTTGGGAAATAATAAAAAAAGAGAGTCTCAAGGTTTTTTTAATCCAATAGGGCTCTCCAAAGGCTTGCTATCATTTAGCCAATTAAGCCTAAAATCTCCTGGAAGGAGGTGGGGGTGAGGAAGACATGCTGGTGTTGTGTAAAACCAAGGGTTCCCCTGTTGCCTTTGTGTGAGACGCTTCTTGGCAAATGCACAAACCTGACTTTGCCAAGGGAGGATTGTGAATGCTGAATGCAAACACAATTGAGTGGTAACGTTACACCATTCCTCTCTCTTCGCTCAGAACCTCTGAATTTGTGGGAAAGAGATATTCAATCCTGCAGCATTTGTGCGTAATGACCAAAAAATGACAGATCTCTACTTTGCAGATATGACTACGCACACACCTTGTCTGTAATTTCCCTTTCGAAAAGGCTGCCAGTCTGCCCACATCGCCGGAGAAGGTCCAGGGACATTAGCTGGTTTCAATGGCTGTTTTAAGTTATTTTTAAAGTCTTAAGTTACCTAATTGCTTGCTCTTTGCAAAGTCAGGATATGAATGCCATTCCCATTATCTCCAATGTCCTGCTAGAAACCTGGTTACAATTTAGCACGTGGCTGAAATCCATTTTCGTTCTGTCCTGCAGAAAGTAGCTCAGGAGAAAAGTCTGCTTACCTAGAAGAACTTCCTCCTCCTCCTCCTCCTCCTCCTCCTCCTCCTCCTCCTCC
>BLBF01000058.1:2497352-2514081 GCA_015471245.1 Laticauda colubrina
TTATAGCTTGTTGTTAATAAAGTCTATTTTTGATTCACACACTTGCTTCATTTCTTTTTTTTAATAAAGTCTTGGTGGAAACTTTTAGAAATGGTTTAAGCCTTTGCATGCTTGTGGGATGGGTTAAGATAGCAGTGGGATGGGTTGAGATAGCAGTGGGATGGGCAGGGATACCTTTGGGATGGGTAATAGCTGTGGGATAGATAAACCTCCAGTGCAAGCATAGTGGGACTGTATGGTCCACCCTCCCAGCTGCCACATGTGTGGCCCTTTTTTATCAATAACAATTTGTTCATTGATCCACACATTTCAACATAAACACAACTCTTTATTCAATGCCCTGTTCATTGTAGGGCCACTCAATATACATGGCGCAATCTCATCAGTGTGATGAGACAGGCTGAAGGAAGCATCCATTAAGCATCTACCATCCTGTCTTGCCACTCCACTGCTCCAGCTGGGGAGTTGCACCAGTGTTTCAGGAGGTTGCGCTGCTTCTTCACCTCATGTGAGGCTCTGTTGGGGCCTTGCACATCCTCAGTGTCTATCAGGTTTTGCCCTTGCCTCCATTCACCAGGCTCCATGTCCCCATTGCCTTGTTGGAGGTCCACGAGCCTGTTCTGCAAGACTGGGTAGCGGGTGCGCATGAGATTGTGCAGGATGCAGCAAACTTCCACGATCCTCCTCACGGTCTCTGGGCGATGCAGCATGGTGGTGGAACCTGTTGGCCAGGATGCCAAAGGCATTCTCCACCACCCGCCTTGCCCTGGACAGCCTGTAGTTGAAGATCCTCTCTTCATGGATGAGGTATTTGGAGGTGTAGGGCTTCATGAGGTAGGTTGTGAGGGAGAAGGCGTCATCCCCCACGATGAAGTAGGGCACATATTGCGTGTCGTTGGGCAGGGGTTCTGGATCTGGGAAGCCCAAGATGAGGTTGCGTTCCAGCCCCTCCTTGAGGTCACTGGCATTGTATACCTGGGCATCTGAACATGAGCCGCTGCCTGAAGCATCGATGTACATGAACTTGTAGTCAGCATCGATCATGGCGAAGAGGATGATGCTGAAGAAGCCCTTGTAGTTGTGATAAGAGGACCCTGAGTTGGCTGGCACTTTGCAGGCCACGTGCTTGCCATCTATGGCTCCAACGGTGTGTGGGAATTTCCACTTCTGATACCACTGCTCTGCAACTTTCTTCCATCCTTCTTCAGTGGAGGGGCACTGGAGGAGCTCCTCCTTGTATTCTTCGATGATGGCCTGTACCACTTCTCTGACCACAATGCTGATGGTGTTGTGTGGCACCCTCCAGCCGTACTGCATGCTCCTGTAGGTGGTCCCTGAGGCCAGGTGGCGCAGAGTCAGTGCCACCTTGAGCCCAGGTTCCAGGCTGGGCCGGAAGTTGGTGTTTGCCTTGGTCAACCTGGGTGTCAGCCACTGCACAAGTTCGTCAAACATGGCTGGAGGCATCCTCATGAAGTTCTGGAATGCCTGAGTGTCTTCGCTCCTGAGCTCCACCATCAGCTTGTTGTACAGTCCGTCCTCTGCTCTTCTCCTGATCCATCTCCAGACCCAGACGCTTCTTGGCCACCCCTTTTTCTTCCTGTAGTAGAGTTCACAGAGCCTGTAGTTGGCTTCGCACTGTTGCAGAACGATGGTGGCTGCCAAAAGGACTTTGTTACGATCCACGGTGGATGTGACTGGATGCTGTGGAAGAGGAAGATGAAGGCTGCAGAGGTCTGCAGCATGGCTGCTGGTCTGAAAGTGAGATCCAGGTGAGTTCCTCCCCCTTTTTATAGGCAGTATAGGTTTTCCCCTAGGTGTCCTTTTGCATCCTCTAGGCATCCTCTAGACATCCTTAATATCAGAGATAGGTCCCCTCTGCGAACGTTTTTTCCGTTTTAAATGCTTTGTTTCCATGCTTCATCCTCTAGGCATCCGTTCTGCATCCGTTCTGCGTCCGTTCCACTTCCTCCCTGCGTACGAGCGGCTGTGAGTTGTGCGGATGCGTAACGGATGCCTAGCGGATATAGCGGATGCGTAACGGATGCAGAACGGATGCCTAGCGGATGCCTAGTGGATGCAGAACGGATGAATTGGATACATTTTCCGCTCAAAAGTTTTGAGCAGCTCAAAATTTTCTGAGCGGATGAAACGTCTATAAACGGATGCTGGACGGATAGAGAGGAAGCAAAACGTATGCAGTGAGTGCAGAACGGATACATCGTGTTAACCAATGGATGGCAAGCTTTTTTGTCCGTTTTACATCCTCTTTGCATCCGTTGGTGCAGTGTGACAGGGGCTTAAGGTTCCAGGAGGAAGACTAGGACAATGTCTGTTTTCATGCTTTCAGGAAGGAAATCTCATTAGAATAGATCAAGAATTCCCCAGGAAGGAGCTGAGTTTTTCTTTTCAAGCAAATCTATTTTAGAGATGCTTTGTTTTGAATTAGTCTCTAAGCAAATCCTTGGATTCAAAGGTCTATATCACTCCTTCCGAGTCTACCATCTTTCATTTTAAGACTTTCCTTCTGGTTGGCCTGAATTTTCCAACATTTATAAGCTCATTGGAGGATTCTTGGTTTTAGTTCACGGCCACACAGAGAAATCCCCATGCATTTTTTCATACCTATTTCACCAAAGACAATTTTAAAAGAAATTGGTATGAAATGGGGTGAAATTCTTATGGGTGGCTTGTAGTAGCTCAGCATTTATGAGGTAACAAGGTAGCTCAGTAGTGGGGTGCCCTAATGGTGAAGATGCTCACCTCCCACTCAGAAGGTGGAGAGTTCAATCCTAGATAGCAGCAGGTGTTTCTTTCCTATGGTAGAAAGAAAAAATATCTGCTGTGAACCCTGTGTGGCATCAGGAAAGGCATCCGGCTAGTAAATGCTCAGCTCCATTCAGTCACCCCAACTCTACCCCTAATTAAGGCATTAGGTAAAGGTAAAGGTTCCCCTCGCACATATATGCTAGTTGTTTCTGGCTCTAGGGGGTGATGCTCATCTTAGTTACACAGCCAAAGAGTCAGCGCTGTCTGAAGACATCTCCATGGTTGTGTGGCCAGCATGACTAAATGCCGAAGGTGCACAGAACATGAATCCATTCCCACCAAAGTGATCCTTATTTTTCTACTTGCATCTTTTACATGCTTTCAAACTGCTAGGTTGGCAGAAGCTGGGACAAGGAACAGGAGCTTACATGGCACTAGGGATTTGAACTGCCGAACTGCTGACCTTTCTAATCGACAAGCTCAGCGTCTTAGCCATTGAGCCACCATGTCCCTCTAATTAAGGATTACAGGATGATAAAAAGGGAGATAAAAAAAAAGGGAGATGATAAAAAGATAGGCTCAGTAGTAGACTCAATAGTATTTCTCAATAGTAGGCTCAATAGTAAGTGCAAACACCTTATCTTTCCTTGCATAATTCTTTCTCCAGTGGTCATCAACCCATCGCCCTTCTGTTCAATCTCTGAAGAAAACTTCAGGAGAGGATAATTTCAGGAGTGATGCTACTGTCCCTTTTCCAATTTCTTTCTTCCGAGAAAATCTGAGTGATCGCCCTTCCATTTTCTCACCCTGAAAATTAGATACAGGCCTCGGAAAAGGCACTTTCACTTATGTCTAATAACATAATTACAGTACCCCATCTGCTCAGTCCTTCATTAATTGCCTTCCCTTTAGCCCCATGTAAATCTCCCCCATTTTCTTTCTAGACGAGGGACCTCGTCACTGCGATGCTGAATTCCCCTTTTATCTCTTCTTGCACAAAGCCAACCCTGAGCATCTCCCTATTCCAGAGAAGTGGGGAGAAGGCTTAGTTTTTTTCTCTTCTCTTCTTCGCCTGACCTGACCATCTCCTGGGCTTTCAAAGCTGTGATTTGAGAGTGACAGTTTGGCAGGTTGGTTCCATCTCCCCCTAGACTGCAGATGGCTACCCCACCTGTAGGAAATTTGTTGAAACAAGCTCTCTGTTAATTGTGACCATAGCATCCGTGATTAATTACCACACCATTGGGGAACCACGGCGACATTAATGATGTCTGGATGGGAACAGCTGCCTGGCAGTCCTCCCTCAGATGTCTACGGATATCTTATCTCCAAGCAATATGGCCAGGTTCTAATTACTCTGAAATGCATGCCAGTGGTTTTTGTCCTGTTTGGAATGGGTTGGGGAATGGGTGGGATATATGATTTTGCCTTCTCCCTGTTTTCCTGCCACTCAGAGCAAGTATTTTTTCTATTTGCTCTTATGTTTCTGCCTCCTCTGATATTGCTTGATGTGGCCATATTGCAATGTGACTATGCAGTTCCTTCCCTTCCCTTTCTCCTGAACTCTGTCTTTCCTTTCCTTTCCTCTCCTCTCCTCCACTCCACTGCACTGCACTCCCTTCTCCATCTGCATCCATCTTTTTTCTTTCCTTCTTTCTTTTCCTTTTCTCTCCTCCTCCACTGCACTCCACTGCACTGCACTCCCTTCTCCATCTCCTTTCATCTTTTTCCTTCCCTTCCCTTCTGCTCAAAGCATTGTAGAACATGATGTTAGGCCTCCTTGATTCCAGAGCCAAACTCTATTGAGAACATATCATTCCTAAACACAATCTGTTCTTCCCATCTCTCTTTGTACTTAGATGTTTCAGCCATTCTCTCTACATCTCCCTTGTCCCCACTGAAATTTTCACACTTACATTATCCCGATCATAGTATTCATCACAGGCCCCTGAGGTAGCAATCTGCATAAGAGCAATGATGTTATCTTGCAAAGGAATAATTCTAAAACTAATAATAATAACGAGAACTGCCTTCTGCAAACTAGAGGCGTCATCTCCTCTCGACCAGCCTATTTATTAGCAGAATAAATTCCCAAATATTTGTTGATCCCAATTTAGAACCCATTGCTATGACAACCTCTTTCTGAAGACCACCAATCCAGCACAGCCAATGAGAAAGAAGCAATCTGTTCAATTTCGTGCAGAAAGTATATCCGTTTCTTTCAAATCGGGATGAACAAGAACTCATAAACCAAGACAGATCGTATTGTTTGAACGCAAACTGTGAAACCAGAAGGAACCACAACCTACGCGGCAGAAGTTGTGCGTGATGGTGGCCAGCAACTTATTTTGGGGATGGCGAAGAACAAGCCAAAAAACTGCTGGTTTAGAAACTTATCTGCAAATTTATTGCATGGCAAATGGATTGTGAACTTTTCTTGGTAATTGGCAAAATTTTTCTTATTTGACCGTTATTACTTAAAAACATCTTATGCAGCCAGGTGGAAAAAGAGTCACTTTGACATTGAAGAAGCATACAAATTTTCATTCCAAGGCACACATATATCCTTTTCTGGAGTTTTTATTGTGGATTTCTCTTCTTCACCTTTCTTTTTTCTTTTTTTGAACAGAGAGCAAACATTACCCTGTGGGTCTCCCCAGATTCTTCGGTTGCTTCAGCCATAAAACAACTTCAGGCCACAACAGCAGAAAAACAAAGTTATGGATGTACTGGGACTGACCAAATACAAACTGCCTAGAATTAAACCAATCTTGTTTGTTTGTTTTTAACGGATTGGGGGTGTCTCTTGTGGTGTCATTTTATGCAAAGATTATGTCTTCCTGTCCCCTTTGCTTCCTGGAGCAAAATATTCACTGACCAACCTTGCTCTTTGCTAGTTGTCCATCTAGCTTGCATCTCTGTCAGGTGAAGATTATTCATCATCTCTGAACATTGCTTGAGCACGAGATAGGCTTAGCCCTTGGCTATCCCAACTGTCTTTGTTATAAAAATTATTCTTTTTTTTTTTTTTTTTTTAAGAATAAAGAGTTTTGTAGCACCTTGAAAACTCCCCCACTTCAGTTTCCATAACCAAAGCCTCCTTCTCTGATTTATTGATGATGATGTTAAAAATGTTATCCATTGTTCTGACCAAGGCTTCTGAGACTGTAATTACGCAGACGCTTATTTTAAAAACAAGTCTTGTTTTATCGCAACACTGGGAATTATTTTCATTCCCAGCCAGTAATGAATTCTCAAACAGTCCCTCAAGATAAACACCCACCTTTCTTTTCTGTGAAGTGCTGCCAATAACAGAAGTCTCAAATAAGCTAGAACAAAAACCAGTTGAAGTACAAAGAGCTTCAAGAATGAATCTTCACTGAACAAATGACTTTGCTTCCTGCAAAGGCTTCATCATCTTTACCTGTCCTTTGTACCTTATGGGAAGGGCAATCACCTCCAAGCCTTACTCCCAAGTTTCCCCTTTTGTCTTCGCTGCTCTTGTTTTCTGGCAGCTCTGCTCACAGGCACACTGGGAACAAGCTCCCCTTGTTCCTCTGCCTTGCTGCTGCCAGACTCCAGAGGCTCCAGAGGCAGCAGCCCACTCCCAGATGGTCCTGGCCCCATCTCTGCATCGGACGCAGGACCCTCATCCAAGTCCTCCCCAGACTGATCCCTGTTCTTCCCCACTGTCAGATTCTGCACAAGCTGCCGGCGAACCACAACATCCATTCAGCTGTCTGATTCTTGACGATTCTGTTGATCTCTCCACATCTTCTGATCTTGCACTACTTCTTTGAATTGTTCTATGCTCTGGCTGATGTCACCTTGGATGGTGTCCAGCCACCATGTTCTTTGGAGGCCTGAAGGCTTCTAATAGACTAAATAGGAACTTGTTAGATGAGCTTGTCTTTTTTGTAGCTAGGACCTTCTTTCTCCAACTGATGAGACTGCTTGATCAAACAGATGGTGATGAAAGTTCTCTCCAGTGTAAATTATTTCCAAGGGGAAAAGAAAAGGATATTGGATGCTACCATCAGCTAACTCATCATCCAGGCTGCTTGGTCTGATTTGCAAGATTTATTTCTTGTCCTTCAGTTGGGCATCCTGGGTAGTTTACAAATACGTGTGAGTGTGTTTGTGTGTAAAGTCATCCAGGAAGTGTCACACTTAAATGGGGACCACCCTGCTGAGCTTTATTGTTCAATGAATGCACAGATTTCTCCGGTCCAATCAAATGTTGTAGATATTTCCAGATGACTGCCATTTCAGTGGGAAAAAAAACTCAAAAAAGAATTTAAGAAAGAAAAGAAATAGAGGAAGGGAGGAAGGAAGGAACAAAGAAGGAAGAAAGGAAGGAAGGAAAAAGGGAAGGAATGTCTCAAAGGCATTTGTCATTTGTTTTTCAAAAGACAAAGTCTAGCTGCCTTTTGAAAAAGCATTTTTGGGGCAACCATGACCTGGATGACTGAGAATCTCAATAGACAAGGAAAGTAAAAGAAAGGAAAGGAAAGGAAAAAAAGGAGATGAAAGGAAAAATGGTAAACCCACAGCTTCCGGTTTTCTTAACAGAACTCATAAATATAATTATATTTATATTTTATCCTTTCTCTCTCAGGTTACTAATAGAGTAACCTTAAGTCATGGCTCCTATTTTTTCATCATCTACCCTTTTGAATCACCAAATCCATAAATCTCAAGTTTATTTCTTTTTCTTTTTTTTTTCAGCACCAGGAACTTTTTTTTAATTTTCTAGAGCAAGAAATACAGAAGTTTCCAGTCTCCGATAAATGTAGCTACCCTCCTTTCTCTAATCAAACACATCCATTTTGCCATCTCTGCTTGTTCAGTCATTACCACCATCCGTTCCTCGGTCATGACTGTTTCAGAATCTTTCCACTTAGAGGCCCATAATCATCTCAAAGCAATGATCGTGCATAAAAGCCATGGTCCGTGACTCTTTGTGACATCTTTGTTACCTTTCTGGGTTTTTTTTTTTTTTTGCAGCTTGCTCACAATTATAGACATTGCAACACTCCTTATTCTTGGGTAATCCATAATGAGAAGATTAAAAAAAAGAAAAATTTTTTAACAACCGATGACTGTCATGGCTTTTGGGTTGGGGCACATTATTATCTTTTTTTTTTTTGAATCTGCAAGAGTCCAGAGTGTCATCAGCTCAGTGACTAATAGTGGTGGATATAGGAGGAAACAGGTAATTTATAATGCAGTAAGCCCTGATGTGAATCTTAAGTCATTTTTCCAAAGCAGCCACCATGGCATAGCCATTTGAAGCTGGATGCAATTCATGTATGATGGAATTTATCCTTCCTGACCAGGATTCTTTTATTGACACGGGGACTGATTCATCTCGCAAAGGACTTGTTTCAGACCTCTGAGACGGTTTTTGGATCTCCCTGGCTGCTCTTTTATTTGGAGACCTCCTGATAGTCCAGCAAAAGCTACTTTTGTTCAGGCTGTAAATATTCCACTGTTTGGTTCAGATGCAGAAAGCATTATAAATGGCAATGTCCTTTGTCACGGCAAGGCCATCTCTTATCTGCCTGAAAGCTCCATTTCTGAAAAGTTTAGGGAGAGCTGTCAATCATCTCACCTCCCTTCTTGAGATATTCCTTGGAGAAACCAGCAAATGTTCCGTATAATAGGAAGCTTTTTGTTAGGCCCAGAGAACTAAGAAAGGCACACGGAGTTACTTCTGAGCAGTTCCTTTATTGTTCTTCACCTATAGATAGAAATCTTGTCAAACTAAAGCAACTTAATTACTTCACTGTAGACATAGTCTGAAAATTGCTGTGGAGGAACCCTCGTAGCTCTCTTCCTCCTGAACAAGCTACCTAAACTTCACTGTCTCTTAGCCCTCTGGAATGCAGCCCCTCCCTCTCTCCTGGGAATCCAGGCTACACTCCACCACACTATTCAACTTCGTTGAACTTGGCTGGATTCATTGACCTTTATTCTTTACTAATTGGTCAGAAACTTCCAGTGTCACACAGAATTCTTACAGCTTGGGCCTAAAGGTTGTTAAAGATGATAATCACATCTTTTTAAAAAGAAGTAAGTACACATTATCGTAGTATTTGCACCTCTTTGGAGGAAGCTGTAGGAAAAGAGCAAGCAGGGCTGGTGGGAGCAGAGTTAAGTGCATCATCAGCTCAGAAACATTGCATTGATACAAACCGTTCAATCTCTCTTGAATTCTGTTGATCTTTATCAGGGTGCCAGTTTAGTACAGAAGTTCAGCTGACTAGATTCTTGTGTACAGGCATGAGCAATGAAACTTAATGTATGGTTCCTGATTCCTTGTGCCTGACAGAAACATCTCTTCTACTTTAAGAAGGACACCAATATGTGTGCATGTGTGCATGTTCAAATCTTGAGCCTTGATCTCGAGAAGAACTCTGTGCAACTCAGAAATTGGTGTACTTCCCTGTGAACATGAATTGCTTTTTGTTAAAAAAACAACAACAACAACCCTTATATACTAACTCCGAATTTCACCCTTCCAGCTGCCAGGTTTCCTACGGAGGGTTATATAAAATGTATGGATAATTAGTCAATAGGTGTCATGGTGGGTTATTAATGGCCCAAACAAAACAGTGAATTGCCTCTCCACTTCAGTAGTGCCCCCATTTCTTTTTAATGGATTATGTCGAACAGTTTCTGGAGGCAACGGCTTCTGTTCTCTTTTGCTTGCAAAGATTTCATTTCTAGATGATCCCATCCCAGAAAGACAATTGCTGGCCAGTAGCAAGGTCATGTAGAATCCCTGTCTTCCTTACTATTAAATCCTTGCTGAAATATATTGTCAGCAGCTGAGATTAATGTCTCTGTTTCTCCCACTTCTTACTGCCACAGACTCAAGGAACCGCTGCTGCTGCTGCTGAAATATTTTTGTGAAGAACTTCTTGTTTTCAAGGTCAGGTGGGGTCTTCACCTTCTTACAGATGGATGCTTGAATTTTTCAGCTGGCATCTTTCTTGCATTTTTCAGGAGGTCATGGATATCAAGCTTAGAAACCATAGATTCTGGGAGGATGGGTTTTTTTTTTATTTTTGTTTTGTGGGATGCACATGAGGTCACTGAGCAATCTATTTGATATTTCCTAGATAGGATAACATCTATAGAGCCAACTACCCTGCCTACCAACTAGGTAATTGAAGGTGGACATCTGCTTTTTTGCATAGATGGTCCTAGGTTCAGTCCAGAAAAAGACCCACTGAAAGGACTGAAAATTCATTCTAATAGAGGGATAACAATTTGAATATGCGGGAAGCTGGATAAATTCCTGAATAGAAGTTCCATGAAGCCAGGGGTGGGATAGAAATTTTTCAATAATCGGTTCTGTGGGCATGGCTTAGTTGGTGGGCATGGCTTGGTGGTCATATGACTGGGTGGATGTGACTTGGTGGTCATGCTATTGGCTGGGCATGGCCAACTCAACATCACTCACATCAAGGCATGCATCTCCTCAAATAGCCTCTCATGACTGTGGGGATGCTGCAACAGTCGTAAGTGTGAAAAATGGTCATAAGTCACTTTTTTCAGTGCCATTGTAACTTTGAATGGTCACTCCACACAAGCAAAGTACCAGCAAAGGAGGGGAAAGAAACTCCAGAGAAGTTCCAGAGACAGAAAGTCTAGTCCTGCCAAGAATGTAATCAGGGTTAATGGAGAGACAGTTTCTGTAAGCAACACCAGAATGTTTCCTTCCTGCCATCCTTACAGGATTAGCCCAGTAATTTCTTCTAACAACCGGTTCTCCGAACTGCTTAGAATGTTAACAACCGGTTCTAGTAAATAGGTGCGAACTGGTAGAATCCCACCCCTGCATGAAGCCAATTTCAAGGTCCCATAAGTATACCTACATCCATGATTTACATGGCATTTCCCCCCATTCAATCCTAAATTGATCGATCTATTGTTAGTTATGATTTTGAAGCAGGGATGGGATCTGACCAGTATAACTACTGGTTCTGTTACTCTGCGTCATGTATGTTGCTCTGTGAGTTATGCAAGTGCAATGTACGACCTGCTGAGCTGCCCGGACAGGTGAGCAGTGCTGCCTGCAAGTGTGCAGTGGTTGGAAAAGCCCTTTTTATGTCATGCCAAGCAGCTGCAGTTGAAAAAGCAGGAAATAAGGTCAGGTAAGAGCACAGGTGGGCGGGCGGGCGGGCCAAAACAGCAGCAGACATAGAACTGATTCTATGTATGCTCTCTGTCTCCTGCTCTTCAGAACTACCAGTTCTACAGAGGTGGACAGAACCGGTAGAATCTCACCCCTGGTTTAAAGCTTTCAGGTTTGCACTGCCTTGCACATTGTGGCAGTTTAGCTAGAAAGAACTTGTTCAGCATTGTAGGAGGCCTCAAAGGTAGAACATCTCCTTCTTTGTAAAAAGAAGTTCCAGAAAGAAATTTCAGTTGTAACAGAATAACACAGTTGGGAGTCACCTTGGAGGTCCAACCCCTTGCTTAAGCAGGATACCCTATACCATTACAAATGATTGTTCAATCTCTTCTTAAAACCTCCAGGGATAGAGCACCCACAACTTCTGAAGGCAAGCCATTCCACTGGTTAGTTGTCTTTCCTGTCAGGAAATTTCCTCTTAGTTCTAGGTTGCTTCTCTCCTTGATTGGTTTCCATTTGTTGCCTTCTGGTGCTTTGGAAAATAGGTTGTGGTAGCCCCTCAAATATTGGAACACTGCTATCATGTCACTCCTAGTCCTTCTTTTCTCTAGACTAGCCAAATCACTTTCCTGCAATTCCGTTCTTCATATGTTTTAGCCTCCAGCTCCTTAACTGTCTTTGTTGCTTTTTTTTAATGTACTCATCATCACTAGATAATAGCTGGAAAAGTTCTGATGAACAATTGGGAGGAAGGTAGACTGCAGTTCTGAGTTGCCGTGAGGTTGTTTCCTTCAGGGCCGCTGAATAAATGTTGATTAGCAGGACTAATAAATGGGGCCTTTCCACATATCTGTTGAAAGAGCGAAGATAATTAATGAACAGGAAGTCTAACTGTAAGTGTCTTGTCTATTTAGGATCTAATAGCTTCTTAGCTTCCTATGGCCCTTCCTCTGGCTGAAAGGGTAGAGGATTCGTTTCGGAGTCTGTAGGTATAATTTGCACAGTGTCAATTCATGTTCATCTCATGTGATTATCAACATCAAAATGTTCCTAAACTCTATTTGAAATAGAAGTTAAAGCAGAAAATGCTAGCTCCAAAGAGAGAAGATTATCCAGGCTTCTGTCTGGCTTTTAGGCAGATTTGGGAGTTTCATTTTTTTTTAAACTTCAGCTTCATTCTGCCTTCTATGAAATAGCCATTTGGGGAGTTATCTTCCCTACTTGAGCCATCATTTTGTGAGAATGCCCAGAGCATTTTGGCAAGACTCAAAATGTACTCTGACTTGTAGACCTCTGACCTACATTTATGAGAGAGGATGGTAAATTAATGCAATTGAGTTTCTCTACAGAAGGTGGGATATCACTCTAGTAAATAAATTGAATTTATTTGGTTTGCTTTCACATTAGATTATTTCTTATTCCTGCAACCTTCTATTCTGCTTTAAGAAATAGATTTTAGGAATATAGAAAACTAGTAAATCACACCAGAACTGTAGAGTCCAATCAATTCCTAAAAGACACAAACTAAATCAGGGGCCTCCAACTTTGGTAAATGAGACTCATAAATTCCCCGAATTCCCTAGTAAGCCTGACTGGTTGAAGAATTCTGGGAGTTGAAGTTCACAAGTCTTAAAGCTGCCAAAGTTTGGAGACCTCTGCACTAAATGAATCAGTGCAATATAGACAATCTTTAGAGCAGTGCTGTTCAGCCTTGGCCACTTGAAGATGTGTGGACTTCAGCTCCCAGTATTCTCCAGCCAGAGGTCTGGCTGGGAATGCTGGGAGTTGAAGTCCACACATCTTCAAGTTACATGGTTGGGAAACCCAGCTTTGGAGAACTTCTCAGATACTTCAGGATGCTCATGCTTTGCGTCAGAGCAATGGATGAAGCTACAAGAAAGTCATTTTGCAAGATCCTGTACTTCTTAGACTTTTGCAAATGAAAATGAGCATTGTCCAGGAATACGTCTAGAAAAAGGCCTCTTCCAATTTTTGTTCTTCTATTATGAAAAGGTTACCAACTCAAAATGGCAAAATTCTGGAGCAGCAGATTGGCATGCTGACTTTGCAAGGCTTGGAGGAGAAATCAAAATGCAAGGAGGAGTTGGTCACAGGGTTCCAGGTAGGAAATAAGCTTGTTCTGGGACTTCTTAGATTAATAGGTAGCATATCAAGCTAATGGGGTGCTTTCATCAAGATGACAGCTGCTCAATTGACTTCTCCTTCCCCCAGCAATGCAGCATTATTAATTAATCAGTAAGAATCCTGGGAATTGCAATAATTGGTTGCAGACTAGCAAGACCCTGTTCCGATTTCTGACCTGCCAGGCATTTTAATCCCCTTCTCTTCTCTGTTGGCTCAGGTGGCTACATATCACAGCCACATAATGTTTTTTGGGGTACCTTTCCTCAGGGCTTACTTCCCTCAGTTATATTTTCATACTCCTGCGAACTTCAGCATTTCCTCAAGTTTACCCTCTGGAATTGCATAGTTGTGTTTTAACCTAAATGAATAATCATAACTTTCCTGTGTGACACCTCATTTTGGAAGGAGGAGAAATAGAAGGAGAACTTGCTGAACTTAACCCTAAAGAGCCAAGGTCAAAAGCAGAAACCATTGAGATGTCTGCATTAGATGATGACCTAGATCAATGCCTCTCAACTTCAGCATCTTTAAGTTGGGTGGACTACAACTTCCAGGATTCTCATCAATGGCCATGTAGGCTGGGAAATTCTGAGACTTAAAGTCCACCCATTTTAAAGCATGTTGACTGGGGATTTCTAGGAGCTACCTTCAAGTTGCCAAGTTTTTGAGAAACACTTATCTAGAAGATACCAGACACCTTCCAAGTTTAAGAGTCCAAGGCCAGAGAATAAACACCAGTGTTCAGAAAAACATACCATGAGATGATAGTCTACTTGGAAGTTAAGAACACTTCCAGAGTAGTTCTGCATGATTTAAAATACTTGGGGTCAACTGCACTTAAGTAGAGTCTTGGACATCTTCTGCTTAAAAGCCTCTGCCAACCAGCTATCAAACAAGACAATAGCAATGTTGTTTGGTGTTGTCTTAGGTTGTCAAATCCTGATGCCCTTCTGGACAGCTGACACTAGACCAGTGTCTCACAACCATTGTGACTGCTGACCGAGCGGGGCCACTGCAGAGAACTCTGGGATTTGAAGTCCATATTTTGGAAAGTTGCTGAATTAGTTTGTGGCTTTCTATTCAATTATTTGAGCTCATTATTGCCAATATCTCTAGAACTCTGCACTCTTATATGTTTTGTTTTGTTTTTGGTTGTTGATTGGGTTCACATGTTTGACTTAGACATGAACAAGGAGAATGCATTAGGGTGTAGTAAAACATGAACATCAAAACAGATATGATAATTTTTGTACTGGTTCAAAGGGCGCTCTTAGTAATCTTTGAAGAAAGACTGCATTAGTATTACTATGTTTTCGTAGCTGAGGGTGATGAAAGCAGAGACTACAAGGCTGGCTTAAGATGACCTCCCCAATTCATGATTTAAGAGAAAACTTTCCTGGCCTACAGCTATTGCTCCCCTTGACTCTGTTTCACAAAAACCAGTCCCAGCAGAGAAAACAAGTTTTATGTGTTTGTTATCTATATACTGTATATAAAAGCAAAATACCACTCATGCATCATCACAAAATCTCCAGAACCGTAAAGCTTACAGACTTGAAATTTAGCACATATGTTCCTCTTGGCTTCTAGATGCTCACCAAGGAAGGATTGTTTGAAATGACCATCAGAGCGTTAGTATTTCATTTATTATTATTATTGTTATTATTATTATTATTATTATTATTATTATTGTTATTATTATTATTATTATTACTGCATTCTGATTCTAAGGAGTTCTATTCCTTCACCCCACCTGAAAAGAAATTTGTTCCAAATGCAAAATTCAAACAGAGGAGAGGAGTTTCAGTTTCAATTTTAGTTTCACAGCAGCAAGCAGCTTTAGTATAGAACGGTTGAGCTAAGCCAAGCCCAGGCTCCTTGCTGTTTCCTTCATGCTCACACAGCAAATGCTCTTTCAGTTTCCAAACAGCCCTCAACTCTCTCACACACTGACAGGATGCTAGCCAGATGAATGGATGCTGGTAGGCAGAGGCAGAATTTTTCCCCTTTATCTTCCTCCCCAAAACCTAAGCCCTACCACATAGTTTCATAGCGAAGCATGGGTATCGAGCTAATTCATTTATATAGTCACCCATTCTCCCGCTTTTGAAACTCTGCTGGTTTTTTTTTTTTTTGTTTGTTTGGAGATGTCAGGTGAACAATTGAGGAACTGCTCAAATGTTGTCACATTTTTGAGTTGCTTCCGTCTCTCAGGATTATTTTAGAGGCAATAAAGCAGCATGTATGGGAAGAAAATGTTTGCATATCAGTTTCTAATGCACTCAGGCACTTACATGTAACCTGCTATTTCTCACACTGTGCTTTCGGCAGATTGGATCTGATCCACAGATGTATATTGTCAGACAGTTCCTTTTTCTTTTACACAGTGTCATCTCAATCCAAAATCCAAATAAACTTCTGATTTTTCAAATCCACAGAGAACCGTGGATTCCTCGGTGTTCTCTGAGCTTGGCTGTTTTCTTGCAGACAGTTCATTACCCAACTAGGGAATATCATCAGATGAGGTTCCCTAGTTGGGTAATAAAACGTCTGAAAAGTAAACCACCAAGCTCAGAGAGTGCCAAGGATCCCACAGTTCAATCCTGAGCTGCAAATATTGTATGGCTGCAACAGAAAACCAGCAGAATTTTCAGGAACACATAATGGAAACCATGTTCCCACGTCAACTTTGGCAAAACAATAAGGGTGTCACAAAACCACTTGCTCTTATCATTTGTTTGATATGACAGGATTCATTTCATGAAGTTTCTGCCTTTCTATGGAGTGCTTTGGGTTTGATCTGTTGTACAAACATTCTCTACATCCCTGTATCCAGAGAAATTCCTTCATTGACTCCCTCTAAAAGGGGATTAAAAAGGCAACTAAGCTATTTTTCCCCTTAAGGAAGAAGAAGAAATTTTGCTTCTCATCCAAGAAGCTTCATCAGTTCTAGCAGGATGGTGAGGGCGATGGAAGGATTAGTCCTTCATATTTTCTGGCAGTCATCTCATCATTAGTACTCTTCCTGAGAGCTCTTGATGCCATTTGAGCAATGGTGGGATTCAAATAATTTAACAATTGTTTCTCTACCCTAATGATTTCTTCCCATAACCAAACTGCTCAGAAAATTAACAACCAGTTCTCCTGAACTGGTATGAACTGGTTAAATCCCACCACTGCATTTGGGAGTTTACTGTGCCTTCAAGGACAACTGCATCTGAATGCAAAACAGGAGTGGAATATTCTTGGAACTGCTGAAAGGACTGTCTCGTAGACAGGAGATAGTTATTGTCCAATGAATATGGCTACAGAATCACCAACTTTAATGCTTTCTTTGCAAAATAGCTGGAGGAGATTTTTCATAGCTTTTTTTTTTTTTTCAGACAAAAAGTTGCATTTCGGTGACATCTGCACTCCAAAAGTAGGTTGGGGCAAAAGTTTAATTGGATTTCTGTGGATTGTGCATCAAGCCCATAGCAATCACAGCTATATGGCTAGAGAGAGAAAGAATATCTATGAGTTATGCAAATATAGACCTGAAGTCTATGCAGGTCTGCTGAGATCGATGAATTGCAACTGCCAACATGTTTCCTTAATGGGTGTGCTGACTGGGGATTATGGGAATTGTGGGTCAGCAACATTTCTAGCAGTGCCATCTTGGGAGACTTAGGG
>BLBF01000058.1:2514481-2531700 GCA_015471245.1 Laticauda colubrina
TCTTCTTCTTCTTCTTCTTCTTCTTCTTCTTCTTCTTCTTCTTCTTCTTCTTCTTCTTCTTCTTCTTCTTCTTCTTCTTCTTCTTCTTCTTTTTATTTGCTTGTTTGAAAGAAGATGCAGGATGGTTACTCAACCCTATGTTTATATCAAAAGCAAGGTTCAAACTAAAAGAAACATTCCTACAAAACCATTACAATTGGATGGCTTGTTTGCATGGGATTTATTTTTAAAAAGGCATGTTATGCACACTTTCCTCAAATGTATATTTGAGATGTAGCATTTCCAGATATAACCCAGCTGAATGCTGTGCAGTTGGCCATATAAGAATTAACAGAGAAACACTGGCTGAAACAAAATGAAGAAGAAAAAAGAAAGAAAGAAAGAAAGAAAACAGAACCAAGCATACAGGATAATCATGTCTGGAGCTATGGTATATATTTATTCAAAAATGCCAGGCTAAACATGCTTTGGGGACTGATATTTCTAGGAAAAGGAAAGCTGGAGATTTTAAAGAAAGACACAGCCACAGGGGGTTACTGATGCTGTTCGCTTACTGTTTTGCCCATGACTTAATCTGTGACATTATTTTCCCCCTTGGGAATTGAATTGGATGTCAAGATGTCTAATGATAAATGGCTCTTTCATCTTGGAAGAATTTGTTTTAGTCAGTGAAAGGAGGGACTAAGCCCCAGAGATGTTATCTAACTTCTACTTCCCTACTCTGGTTTTATATGAATAGGGTCCAAGCAGATCAAGTCCCAAGTTGGGTGTGTTGAAGTAATCCAATCATCCTTTCTCTCTCTCTCTCTATCGAATCTATCGAATAAGGATTCTCAGCTGGGTTTAATAAAGGATCTTCTGCAGAGGTGGGATTCAGCCGGTTCTGACCAGTTCTGGAGAACCGGTAGCAGAAATTTTGAGTCGTTTGGAGAACCGGCAAATGCCACCTCTGACTGGCCCCACCAATCCCATCTCTTCTCTGCCTCCCATTGAGTCCCAGCTGATTGGCTGGGTCTCTTTTGGTTGCCCTACAGAGGAGAACAGAGCTGGAAAGCAGGTTAGTGGGGTGGGGAGGGAATGGGAATTTTGCAGTATCTTTCCCCTGCCATGCCTACCAAGCCACACCCACCAAACCACGCCCACAGGCCCAGTAGTAAAACAAATTTGAACCCCCCACTGAAGGAAAGAGACCAAAGAAGGGAAGGAAGAGAAGAACAAAAGAGGAAGAAAGAGAGAAAGGAAAGGGATGGAAGAGAGGAAGGAAGGGGGACGGAAGAAAGGAATGAGAGGGGAAGGAACAGAGGAACAAAGGGAAGGAAGCAGAGGTGGTATTCAGCCAGTTCTGACCAGTTCTGGAGAAACGGTAGCGGAAATTTTGAGTAGTTTGGAGAACCGGCAAATCCAACCTCTGACTGGCCCGGCCCCCATCTCTTCTCCGCCTCCCACTGAGTCCTGGCTGGGTCTTCTTTTGTTGCCCTGCACAGGAGAATGGAACTGGAAAGCAGGTTAGTGTGGTGGGGAGAGAATGGAGATTTTGCAGTATCCTTCCCATGCCATGCTCACCAAACCACGCCCACAGAACCAATAGTAAAATTTTTTGAATCCCACCACTGATCTTTCAGCTCTCGTCTGCACCAAATGATCAATCTTGGTCTAAGAGGTTGGGATGTCCACGGTCCACATGATACAGGTAGCCCTCAACTTATGACCACAATTGACCCCAGACTTTATGTGGCTAAGTGAGAAATTTGTCAGGCGAGTTGTCAACACGATTGTTAAGTGAATCCAGCTTTCCCAACAACTTTGCTTGTCGGAAGGTCGTAAGAGATAATCACACGACTTTGGGACACTGAAAACCAACATAATTACAAGCTTGTTCCTGAGCATCTGAATTTTGATTGCATGATTGTGGGGATGATATAATGGTTGTGAAAAATGGTCATAAGTCTTTTTTTTAAGTGCCGTTGTAATGTCAAAATGATCACCAAATGAACTTTTGTAGTTTGAGAACATCTGTACGTCAACTAAAAAAATGCTCCTTTGGTCTTTTTGGTTGCCAGTAGAAAGGGAGTGGGGGAAAGCAGTGCATTCCTTAAATGCCTCAGATAATCGCCTTGGCAGCCCAAAGCTGCCAGCGCAAAAGAAAATTACTGGAGAGCATGATTGATGACTTTTGGCTGTGGATGTGTCCCACTGGAGAATATACATCTCGGGGGTGGAGGAAGACCAGGGTCAAGGGGGAAATGAACGATGTATTTTAGAGTTGGATACACCCAGCTAGCACCAACATTCCTGATAAATCTTTTTTTATTTTTATACTTAGAGATGCAGCTAGAGACTTATGATTTGAATATGGGAAGATTTGTTGGAGCCCGGACACTGTACTTGTCTCCACAAGCTTCAACTTTTTGAAGGGCAAGAGTGAATTTGGATACCTCAGCAGTAGGAAATTATGGCTTTGATCAGTAAAAAGGCCAACAATTTTATAGGGAAGAAAGCAGGGGTGGGATTCAGACGGTATACACTGGTTTGGGCGAACCGGTAGTTCCGACAATCAGAGTTGATTGAAACAGATGGCACATCTCATCTGTTTTACTCATCTGGACTGCAGTAGAAGGTAAGTTTTGGAGCTGTTTTCAAATGCACCGTGTGTGCAGGTGTAAAACATACACTCACTGAACCAGTTGTTACACTGGTTAAATCCACCCATTGGCAAACAGTGATAGCTTGCCTGGCTGGCTAGAGAAGACTTAGAACTCAGAAGAACTCAGTCAGTATAATTGGATGTAATTCCTTCTTTCTCTTCTTCCTTTCTTGCCTCTCTTTAGATGCTAAACTTTATTCTGGAAATGCTTACCGTATTTTAACAAGAGAAGATTCTTACAAAATAGTCCTTTGCCAAAAAAAAAACAAAAAAAAAAAACCCACCATGAAAAGTAAGTGTGTAGGAAGATCTTTAGATAATGCTGTTTAAACCTGGGAAATTGTTTTCTCTTTTCTGTTAAAAAAAAAGGTGCCTTCAGAGGAAGAAAAACATTGCACAGTTGCACATTTCAGGATGCACTTAACAAAAGAAAGTTGGTTTGTTTTACCCTTTTTTTTTTCAGCACTCAGTGAAGTGCAAAAAAGGAGTAGGCATCAGACTGAGTTTTGCAAGGGAAAAAAAATATAAATCCCGTCATTCACTTAGATTTTTTTTAAACCTCCCCCCCCAAAAAAAGGAAGAAAAAAACCACAAAGCTACCTCCCCCTTAGAAATGCTCTCTAATTTCTGCTGAAATAATGCCATGATCTGGGTTTAGATTTGCATTTTGATTTGAGTACCCTTAAAGGGGAATGCAGATCTCCCAGTTTAAAAAAAACAAGCAACTCATCAGTTTGAACATTCTTTTCAGGAGGAAATAGCTTTTCGAGCCCAAAACTGTCTCTCTTGTGAGACAGTTGTGAAGTGAATTTTACCCCATTTTATGACCTTTCTTGCCACCATCGCTAAGTGAATCACTGCAGCATTAAACTAGTAACACCATTGTTAAGTGAATCACTGCAGAGTTAACCACATAACAGGGTTGTTAAGGTGAATCTGGAATCCCCATTGACTTTCCTTGTTAGAAGATCAGTAACATTTGTTTCTGCACACTTGAATGTTCAGCTGCTTGGATTTCAATGCACTCACCTTCACTGAATTGCTGGTTACCTGCTGTGACCAAACAGGTAGTTGAAATATAAAGTTTTCTTGAAAAGTTTCCTTTGGAACAACAATGGATCCTACCCTCCAACTTTGGTCAGCTAACATTAAAGTCTTCCCTTGTTTTCACCAGCCTACTTTTAATGGAGATAAATCTGATCTCCAACTTGGCAGGTAATTGCTGAATTTTCTATATTCTGCTTTCCCAAAAAGCAAGTAATTCATTTTCTGGACATCTGTGCTATTTTGTGCACATTCTGCTTTTCCAGAACACTTTGTTACTCCAAATTTCATATAATTCACTAACTCTCCTTCAATGAGTTCCACATTTCTTCTTCTTTTTTGTGCTTTTTTCTTTTGGGCACAGAGCCACCTTTATAAATTCTCTCTTTCTCTCTCCCCCCCCCCCCCTCTCTCTCTAAAAAAAAGGAGAACCAGAACTTTTCCTTCCAGGGTTACCTCCAGGTTAAACTATTCTATGACTCACCAAAGCTGTCTCTATTTAGCCCACCTCTGCCCAAGAATTGTGCATTTCTTCCCTCCTCCAACATTTTAACTATTGTATAAAAATAAAAATATAAAGATTTTCTCTGAAAGGTTTTATACATTTCAACAGATAGGAATTTTTTTTCTTGCAATATGAACAAGTCAAGCCAGTTTATTTGAAGAGATCATGGGATTCACTTTATCAGGTGCAAAAAACCAAGAGTGGTACCATTAATTTTCAGAGTAGTTTCTTTGTGGCTGCCAGATTTTTGCCAGACTAAAGCACACTCTGCATATTAACTAGATAAACACCATAAAGGTTTTATGAAGGATCTTTTCTGGTTCTCTTTGTGCAAACTGAAGACTCAAGGCTGATCTGCCTCTTAGCTCCCTGGCACAGAATGGCACAACTTGGCATGGCCAACTCTCCATGCTCAATTCTCCATGGCCAATTCCCCATGGTCATCTCTCCATGGCCAATTTTCCATGGCCAACTCACCATGGCCAACCCTTCATAGTGAACTCTCCATGGCCAACTCACCACGGGACAATTTAACAATTCAATTTAAATATTTTAAATCATATTTAAAAATATTTTAATTTTGGTCATTCGCCTTTCATTTTGCCCCTCCCTTTACATCCCTTCTTCAGTTATTCTGTTCCACCATTTCTTCAAAATTAACGTAACTCTTATGCAGCGGCGAGTTATCCTGCAGCAAGTTGGCCATGGCAGGTTGGCTTTGGTGGGTTGGCCACACTGAGTTGTCTTAACCCCTCCCCTTGGAAAGAGCCCCTCCCTACTGCATTCCAACTTGAGATTCCACTACACCTAGACAAGGATGAATTGAATTAGAAGCTGCTTAAACACATTATGAGGAATGGATTAATATGTATTCCTGCACTGAACTAAGGGTTGAATTTAAGACAGGAAATAGTCCTTTGCAACTCTAACACAAAAGATAAAACCAACCACAGGTTCTGTGAATATCAGAGCTAAGAGATCTGAGCAATATAAAATGAGCAGCCAGTTTTTATCCTGATTAAAATATGGAGGCAGGAATGAAGGTTTACCTTTGGAAGGAGGGTCATGAGAAAAACTTTATTCCTTCCTACAGATCTGCCTGCCCAAGTTGTGATAAATACTGCTGAAATTCTACTTATTGAGAAGGCGAGGATGCAGCTGCTGTTCTGTCAGTTGCTGGCTTTTAGGCTGGCTTGATAAATCTCTTTGGGGAGGATGGAAGGCTGATTATATTAAGAAGGCGCCCGGTTGGAGAAAATGTGTTGAAATCAGATGAAGATTAAGGGAGACCTTGAGCTAATCAGAGCTGTCAATTTGGAGAGATAACTTGGAAATGGTAAAGAATCCAAAATCAGAGCTTTTCTGCTCTTTGTTTTATAAGTTTGGTCTCTTAAAACCTTTCCCCTACTCTGGCTTAATTTCAGCAACTTCGACAAGATTCGCAATACAGATAATTCTCAACTTACAACAGATCATTTTAGTGGCCGTTCAAAATTACAACAGCACTGAAAAAGGTGATTTATGACCGCTTCTCACAGTTATGACCTTTGCAATCAAATTTCAGATGCTTGGCAACTGATTCACATTTATGATGGTTGCTGTGTCCCCAGATTACATGATCCCGTTCTACGACGTTCCAACCAGATTCATTTAACAACCAAGTTACTAACTTATCAACTGCACTGATTCACTTAACAACTGAAGAAAGAAAGACCATAAAATGGGAGCAAAACTCGCTTAGCAAATGTCTCACTCAACAGCAGACATTTTGGGCTCAGTTGAGGTCGTAAGTCAAGGATTATCTGTATTGCTCTGTTTTCCTTTCATAATTTCTGGTATTTGGATGGTGAAGTAGAAACCTCCATGTTCCTCAGCATAGGATGCTGGGAAATATCACATCACACAGGGAATTTTATTGCTTCAATTCTCTCTCTTTCTCTCTCCCTGTAAGCACATACACTTGGGTGTGTTTTTGTGTGAATTAACTGTTGTGATCTCCAAAAATGCATGGAGAGAATCTCATCAGAAGCTCAACTAGTTGTGGCAGGAATGGGGTGGGGTGGGGGGAGAATTGGGAAACTCTGTTTCTTTTGAGGCCCTCAACAAATGGGTGACTCCAAGTCAGTTTGTCAAACTGATCAAACCATGGTTGATGGTTCTGAGTCTGGAGGAAGAATGTTCTTCCCGATGGAACAGTTTGGGGATAAGCACAAAATCCAGCTTTGCTTACACAGTTTTCATCAGTTCCAAGAAGGCTCCACTCATTTGCACTAAGGATGCAACACACCTCTAAGTGGCCTCAATGACTCATTAATAGAATGCAAATGACCAGCTGTCTGCAAAGGAATATAAATCCTTCCATACCCCACCATCCACTCAGAGCTGAAGAAGCTTCTTGGATGAGAAGTGAAACATCTTCAAAAAAAAAAAAACCAAGAAAGTCCAGTTGCTTTTTTCAAAAGCATCCTTGGGACAACCATGACCTGAATGATGGAGAATCTCCATAGACACTTACAAAGCTAATTTAATGAAAAGAAGACTAAGGGGTGACATGATAGCAGTCTTCCAATATTTGAGGGGCTGCCACAAAGAAGAGGCAGTCAAGCTATTCTTCAAAGCACCTGAAGGCAGGACAAGAAGCAGTGGATGGAAACCAACCAAAGAGAGAAAGAATAGAATAGAATATAACTTTATTACGGTCTTAGACCAGCAATAAATCTCACTATTTACAATATATATAAAAAAATACTGACACATTATAATACATTAATAGTGGATAAAAACATCCCTTAAGTTAAGAAAATACATGTTCTCAAACAGTTAGGGGCACTCCTTAGTTTATATGACTGGAAAGCCAATAAGTATGTGTGTAAATATCATTTTCTGAAGATTATTCTATATCCAAAAATTGGCACAAATTGACAGCTATAATTCTGCAACCAATTTTTTTCAAGTAGACATTGCAGCAACACAGAATGTTGCCACTGCATGTGTAATAGCCAGGTTTGAGTCCTGGAGGGGAAAACCTACATAAAAATTGTCTGCCCTCCCTGGCAATCTCTCTAATCGAGGGGAGAATATAACATGACCTATAAACTCTGTATAACTCACAGCACAAGGAGAGGAACAACTTAGGACTAAAGAGAAATTTCCTGACAATGAGAAGAATCAACCAGTGGAATGGGTTACTTCCAGAAGTTGTGGTTGCTCTGAGGCTTTCAAGAAGAGACTGGACACGTTGGCTAACAAGTCCGTCCGGCTGGAAGATGAATAGTTGTTTGCCACATCTATTCATCTATAGGGTGGGGTTGTACCAGCAGCAGTGGCTCTTCCATCCCAAGGACCGGCCCATATATTTCCGTTGCTCTCCTCTCCTCTGCCTTTTCCATATCCGTGCATCAGGCACTGGGGCCAGCTATTCCTCCTCTTCCTCATCAGCCACCTCCAGACCTTGGGGCTGTTGACTCTCCATCTGAGAACTGATGGACAGCCCAGGCTCTACCTTTGTCTCTCTCTATCTGCCAGATCCATTCCTTCTTCCCCTCAGAGCTCTCAGGTTACCCTGATGCTGGCCCTGACTCCCATGTCTCCTCCTCCTCTGATTTAACTTCTGGAGGGGCCTGTGGCCGATGGGCCACATCATCTTCTCTGAATAAAACCAGGCATTTTCCAGCAACCATTCTATAGTCAGATCTAGGAATGATAGGTAGCTGTCAGGGAGCGGATGTGCAGATTGGGGTGGGTGCTTGTATGAGAGGAAATGAAAAGATGGAGAAGCCTAAACTTTCCAGACGATAGGAATTTAAGGCTGTGGTTCCATCTCACACACACAAACACAGAGACACACACACGATATTCCTGCAAGAAACTAAGAGGAACATTTTTCAGGAATCTCTCCCTTCCACCCACTAAAATAATTGCTCCCCCGGAGAAGGTTGATTGCTGCCTGTTGAATTCTTCCTAGTGTTCTACGTATGCCCTGTTCAATCCTCTTGTGCTGATATTCCAGCTTGTAAGTCTAATTGGGAGAAGAGATCAAGGCAGCTTCCAGCATTTCTCACTTTTGCCAAAGAAGCCCCCTTAAAACACTTGAAAAGTAGAGGTGGAGGAGGAAGAGAAGAAGAAAAAAAAATAGCTTTCAAAGGTGAGATTTGGTCTGGGATACACAACTCTTGGAGCAACTGTAGCAGAGGTGGTTCTGACCAGGTTCTGACCAGTTCTGGAGAACCGGTAGCTGAAATTTTGAGCAGTTCAGAGAACCACCAAATACCACCTCTGACTGGCCCCGCCAACCCCATCAATTCTCTGCCTCCCGAGTCCCAATTGATTGGCTGGGTCTTCTTTGGTTGCCCTGCACAGGAGAACAGATCTGGAAAGCAGGTTGGTGGGGTGGGGAGGGAATGGAGACTTCACAGCCACACCCACAGAACCTGTAGTAAAATGTTTTGAATCCCACTACTGAGAGAGAGGGACAGGGAGAGTGGGAGGGAGAGAGGGAAAGAGGGAGAGAGAGAAAGAGGGAGAAGGGGACAGAGGGGAAGAGGGAAAGAGGGGAAGAAGGAGAAGGGGAGAGAGGGAGAAAGAGGGAGAAAGAGGGAGAAGAGAGAGGGAAAGGGAGAGAAGGAGAGGGGGAAATAAGGGAGAGAAAGGGAGAGGGAAGGAGAGTGGGGGAAAGAGAGAGAAGGGCAGAGAGAGGGAGAGAGGAGATAGAGGGAAGAGGGAGAGGAGAAAGGAGAGGGAGGGAGAAAGAGAAGGACAATGAACACAGATAACAGCTGTTCTTTCTTTCTAATTTGTCTCCTGCCAAAGGCAGATTTACACCTTTTCTTCCATCTGGCAGCAAGATAATCTGAATATGAGTTGATCTATTCAGAAATACCATAGCTACCGAATTTTGAGACATTCATAACTCATCAATAGAATTGCCCATCCTTCTTCATTCAGCCATGCGGCTCCCTCTTTTCTCCTCTGTGCAATCGTGTGTTATTGCAAAAAGAAAATCAACCGCAAGTTTGTTTGTAATGGAATGTTGAGCCCGTATTTCCAGTTTGTTGGCAGCTCCCAAAAATTTTGTTTACCCTCTTTTCTCTCCACTGTTGTATATCAGCTTGATGGAAAGATGGAAAACAGATTAATCTAATGCTTTTACCTCTCAGCTGGGTTAATGCACACAAATTATTCTCATCTTCTTTCCTTTTGAAAGAATCCCATTATTTAATACCTAATCAAGCTGGATCAGTTTTCAAAGGAGAGTTTCAGAATTCTTTTAGGACTGGTAAAAAAGGCTTAATGAAATTGAATAGGATTCTCTCAAACTGAGCGAGAGAAGAAGGAGAATGCAGCAAGTCAGTTGAAAGCAACACCCAATGCAAATTTACTTGGGAGTAAATGGAAGGAGTTAAACGTAACAGGAACAAGAATATCAAGCTGACTTGGAAGCATGAACAATAAATTGAATTTCCAGAATGAGAAATGATATGTCAGAATGTCAGAACAGAGATACCACAAGCTGCAGCCAAAAGCAAGAAAAGTTTGTTTCTTATGCATAGCCACTTAAATTAGTGTAGGAAAATGAATACAATGGATAACTGAATGGGTCTATGACAACTCACCTCAGCCAACTCGCCATGGCCAACTTGTTGTGGCCAACTTGCCATGGGGTAAGTCACCATGGCCAACTTGCCATGGGGTAAGAGTTACACTAATATCAGAGAAACAATGGACTAGAATTGTTAAAGAAAGGATGTCAAAGGAAGGACAAAATGAAAGGTGAATGACAAAATTTAGAATATGTCTTAAACTATTGTAAATAATTAAATTGAATTGTTGAATTATCCCACAGCGAGTTGTCTTGTGGTGAGTTGGTCATGGTGATGTGGTGTATTAGCTGTGGTGAGTTAACCGGGGTGAATTGGCTGCAATGAGCTGTCCTGTTCTGCACTGAATGGGCAGGATGAGGAGAAGGGAAAGGGGAGGAAGAAGGAGAAAGATGTGGAGGAGAAGGAGGAGAAGGAGAAGAAAGAGGAGGAAGAGGGGAAGAAGAAGGAGATGGAGGAGGAGGAGGAGAAGGAGGAGGAGGAGCAAGAGAAAGAAGAAACTGGAAAAGATAATGAAAATGGAGATTGGATAATCCATAAAAATAGTGGCTCACTCTAAGAACCTATCTTCTGCTAACTTTTCTCTGTCTACCATTTTCTCTTTTGCTTGCAGGTTAAATCGAGGGAATCACATCCACAAATATAATGTGCATCAGAGATGCAGTATTTTGTGCATGCCTGTGCACTTCTCACTGCTGCCAAGCACAGTGCATCTTACCACATGCTGGCATGCCAGCCACCCCAGCTGTGCTAAACGAAGCAGGAGCTTTACAACGCGAGTAGCCCATTTCTTTTTATGTCTCTGTGGGTTGTTAGCCAGATAATTTTTCAATGTAAACTTGGGTGTCCCCCCTTTCCTCCTCCTCCCACCCCATCACTCTTGTCACGGTGGCCTCAGTGAAGGCACTTTGGCTTCATGAGTGAGTGCTCAAATGGTCTGTAGGAAAGGTTCATTTCCTTTGGTCAGTGCTCAGCAATGGACTCCCAGAGTGGCCCAAAGCAAGTCATTAGCTTTTGGTCTCTGTCTCGGAAAATGGGAGGGTCCTGGGGAAAAACGGCATAAGGATGAGAAATAGGTGAATGTCGAAGCTAAGCCCTGTTACTCAGAGCAGCAAATTCTACCAAGCAAAGAGTCTGGGGCGGTCAAAGTTGTCACAATCCCATCATTCTTGAAGACCTTTGAAGGGCAACAGCATACAAGTAGTGCTAGACTTACATCCGGTTGCTTAGTACAAGGCTTAGTACTAAGATAGAAAGCAAGGGACCATGAATTCAAGTCTCACCTTGGCTGTGAAAGCCACTTGGGTGACTTTTGGAAATCACCAGGAGACTGTGAGTTCTGCTTCTGCCTCAAGGACAAAAGCTGGCTGGGTGACTTTAGGATACTAGGAGATGGTGAGTTCTAGCCCCAACTTAGGCAGGAAAGGTGGCTGGGTGTCTTGGGCCAATCACCAGTAGAAGGTGAGTTCTAGCCCCACCTTAGGTAGCTGTCTTTTAAAACAAAAGGAAGGATTTGAAGGATCCCTCCAAATATATTTATGACCCAGTTCCAAACTTCCAATGATAACTGATTTCCAGCATTCCCCCCCTGCCAAAGAAATAAGAGGCTAAGTTAGTGTATTATGCTTTCAACAGCTTAACATATAAATCTTATTTTTGAAGAGATTCCAAAGGACTCATGCCCTCTGGCTTCACAGATATATTGCTGTGTTCTAAGAGACCCCCCTCAAAGATCCCAATGGGGGAAACAGCAATACCTCCCTACTGCAAAGTGGCTCACAACATAATAAACCATGAATCATCTTATAACTGCATCTTGACTTCTGATATGCATGCGAGGATGGCATTTGGAGATCTAATTTTAACTGGAAATTTAGGTCACGAATTAGCATATCGGATAATCGCCCCTCCATCACTTGATGTCAAAAGAACAAACAAACCCTACAACTGAATCAATCCAAACAGGTGAAGCCAAACTTCATCAAGATTAAGATTAAATAAAGATAAAGATAAAGATTAAAAATAAACACAAAAAGGCACAGGAGCTGGGTTATTACTTCCCCAGTCTTTTCAACGAAGAGGAAGTATAGAGTGGTGCCCAAAAACACTAGAACATGTCTGGGAACAAAATGGATTCGCAAATTAGGATTCTGCAGAAGCCATGGTGGAACCTCCCTCCCTCCCTCTTTCCCCAAATCTATTCATGTAATTTATTCCTCCAGAAAACCCCGTCGCCTCCAGTGATGAAAATGAGGACTAAAGACCAATCTGCATATTCATATGAATCCCATTGACTGTACCATGTGCGCTAGCTGGAAGGCAGAAGTGAATACGGAGAACTTCTGTCATATGAATCTGTCCACTCTGGAAACAAACAGAAGTGCTAGAGGCCACATTCACATGACGTTCTACCGTGCATGCCCAGGAACTCAATGCTTGTGTTTATTTAATCAGGTTATATTCAAACCAAGGGTAAAATGTTATATTTGAGTTTGGAGATGAGAGGTTTTGTGGGATTTTTCCCTCTTCCCACTCTCCTTGCCAAGGAGAATATTTTGAATTCAGGGCTGGCTGGACTACAGCTCTTGCTGCGGTCATTCCTTGACTGTCAAAAGTGTGTGTGTGTGTGTGAGTCTGATTTAAACATCCTTTTTTTTTTTAATTTGGAAAGACAAACAAAAGAGAGAGAGAAAGAGAAAGAGGGAGGGAGGGAGTTATATATATTAAATTATGTTTAAACGTCATTTTTTTATTTGAAAAGACCAACATGAGAGAGACAGACAGACAGACAGACAGACAGACACACACACACACATGATTTAAACATAATTTTTAATTAGAAAGACCAACAAGAGAGAGAGAGAGAGAGAGGGAGGGAGGGAGGGAAGAAAAAGAAGATAAGAGAAGAGAAGAGAAGAGAAGAGAAGAGAAGAGAAGAGAAGAGAAGAGAAAGAGAGACTGGTCTCATGGTAAGGCACCAGAATGGAAAGCAGGAGACTGTGAATTCTAGTCCTGCCATAGGCATGAAAGCCAATTTTGATTTCACATTTGATATAACAACCTGCTGTTATATTTTACTGTTTTAAGTCACTGTGTTACTAGAAAAATAAGCAGAACTTTAATTTTCATTTCATATCATTGTCTTTAATTCTGCCGCCCCCCCCCCCCCCGGTCCCACCCATTGGCAGAAGGTCAGTCTGTGGTCCATTACTTCACATCAGAGTTTTGAAACTTTAATTTTCCCAAGGTTTCCATTTCTGTTGTCGAAGGAATTGTGCATCTGTCTTTCAAACTCACTGATTTTTCTCACAGCCCAATAAGTTTCACAGGAAACTTAGCATACGGTGCTGGTCTGAAGTGCATAAAAACTCCAGTTTTCTTTCTCCAGTGGATATAAGCTAGAGTGGCATTGTTATTCTCTTGATCCCAGTGAGTGATAGTTTTGGGAAAAAGAAGTACCAGTAATTAAATTGCTGGCTCCAGCTTCCATTACTTTAAAAAACTCTCTGGCTAATTTACGGAGTTGTTCACACAAATCTATCTTATGCATAATTAGTTTGAAGTCAATAGCAAACAGAAAGGATGGCCGTTACAGGCCAAGTCTTTGGTACAGATGAGCCAGCTGGCAACTGGATGTTTCTCTCAAAATACCTGCTTATCCATCAGGTTTTTAAGGAACAGATTGGGTGCAATGTCTTTGCAAGAATTAGGAAGCTTTTCAGCTGGCCAGATATTTCACATCAATGCATAGAGTGCCTGGATATCCTTTCAGCTAGATGTTTATCCTATGTAGACGTTGAAGTCAGGTTTTTGAAAACATTTCAGTGGGTGATTCTGGTTTTTGTTTTTTTGCAAGTTTGGAATCATAATAATAACCAAAAATCCACAAAGTGGGGAATATTTTAAACTAGCTCGATACTCGTGCTTCTCTATGAAACTATGTGGTTGGGCTTAGTTTTTGGGGAGGAAAATAAGGGGAAAAAAAATCTGCCTCTGTCTACCAGCATCCATTGGTATTCATCTGGCTAGCATTCTGCCAGTGTGTGAGAGAGTCGAGGGCTGTAAGGAAATTGAAGCAGTATTTGCTCTGTGAGCAAGAAGGAGACAGCAAGGAGCCTGGGCGTGGCTTAGCTCAACTGTTCTGTGCTAAAGCTGCTTGGTGCTGTGAAACTGAAACTGCTTATATTTTGCATTTGGAAGAGATTTCTTTTCAGATGGGGAGGGGGAGTAGAACTCCTTAGCATCAGAGCATATTAATAATAATAATATAGGAAATATTAATGCTCTGATGGTCATTTCGAAAAATCCTTTCTTCGTGAGCCCCTAGAAGCCAAGAGGAACATATGGGTCAAATTTCAAGTTTGTCGGCTTTACGGTTCTGGAGATTTTGTGATGATGCATGAGTGGTATTTCTCTTTTATATAGAGAGATTGTTGTAGAGTCCTTGGTGCTTTCTGAGCATGGTGGTTTCCTTGCAGACATTTCACGATCCAACTAGATAACCTCATCAGGGCACCGACTTCCTTTGGTCATGAAAGCTCTGCAAGAAAATGGAATTTGGAGCCCGTGCAATTTACAGATTGCCCATTTCTCTTTTTTAAAATCAACTTCTGCCATTATGTCCCTTCCTAGACTTTGCAATATTCTAGGATTATCTAGGAAAGTTACCCAGGAGGGTGAACTGTGATTACCTTTTGTGTCCTTCTGACAAGCAAAGCCAACGGGGAAGCCAGATTCACTTAACAATCATGTTTTAACTTAACAATGGCAGTGGTTCATTGAATAATGATGGCAAGAAAGGTCGTAAAATGAGGCAAAATTCACTTAACAATGTTTAGCAACAAAAATTTTGGGCTCAATTGTGGTTGCAAGTTGAACATTACCTGCAATCACTGAGTTATTCGTGTCTGCTACTCCTCATTTCTCAGCGTTTAACAAACTACTGTCAACAAATTATAACTGGGTTGTTGTCTTTTTGAGTTAGATATCTGCTTCAGATGCCAATGGGTACTTCAAATGTTTATGATTGAAAAAAAATGATGCTTCCATTTGTTTCTGTTTCATCCATTAGCTTTTTTTAAATAGAAACACCATCTTTCTTTCTCTTTCTTTCTTCTTCTTTTTAACAAAGAAGACTAAAAAAGATTGCTAAACTTTCCCTTGTTTTTCTACTCCAGGCCAAAACTCCATTAGAAGTAAGATATTTTCCTGTGGTGATTTATGGCTGGGATGAGACAATTGAAGCAGATATTGATAATTTTTCAGCATTAAGATATTATATTTTTTGTGACCAATTACTTAAAGAATTGTCTGTTTAATGTGCTGCTTTTAAATATTATGCTGTATCACAGCTGAGGCTCCATTAAGCCTCAGTGATAACAACTGGTAGGATAAGCAACGGTAGAATATTCAAATGATTTATTTTATTAAAACCAGTTATTATATCAGAGTACTGAATTAAACAATAACAACACACACACACACACACACACACACACACACACACACACACAGTGGCTTTTGGGATTTTCCATATGTTTCTTCATTCCTTTCAAGTTTAAACAGTTGGCTATTATTGCTTTTAATAGCCAAAGGGATGGGAGATTTTGTATTACACCAAATGAAAATCAGGACAATAAGAAAAGCAGTTATAACGTGTTGCATATATGTGTGCAAAAGGTGTTTTGCCAAATAACTTTCCTCTCGAAAGAGATCAAGGGAAGAGAAAACAAACAGGAAGATGTCAAAAGTAAAATCAGTACTGTTTTGATTTAATTTGAATTTAAGTTTTGGAAAAGCCGGTTGAATGTTAGTAAATGTTTTGGTGAGAGCTGTTCCCTTTCTGGAACTGATGGACAGTTCTGATATGTTCAATTTTTTTTTATTTTAACTGTGTTAATTAAAAATGTGGATCAATAGTAGAACAGAGGATATTAGAATAGAATAACAGAGTTAGAAGGCACCTTGAAGGTCTTCTAGTCCAACCCTGCTTAGGCAGGAAACCCTATACCATTTCAGAGAAATCTCTTCTTAAAAACCTCCAGTGTTGGAGCATTTTACAACTTCTGGAGGCAAGTTGTTCCACTGATTAATTGTTCTCACTGTCAGGAAGTTTCTTCTTAATTCTGGGTTGTTTCTCTCCTTGATTAGTTTCCATCCATTGCTTCTTGTCCTGCCCTCAGGTGCTTTGGAGAACAGCTTGATTCCCTCTTCTTTGGGGCAGTCCCTCAAATAGTGGGCCACTGCTATCATGTCAATCCTAGTCCTTCTTTTCATCAAACTAGACATCCCTAATTCTAGCAACTGTTCTTCTTTTGTTTTAGTCTCCAGTCCCCTGATCCTCTTTGTTGCTCTTCTCTGCACTCTTTCTAGAGTCTTAACATCTATTTTGCATCGTGGCAACCAAAACTGGATGCAAATATTTTAAGTGTGGCCTTATTTTTGGTCTTCTTGAGAGAGTGGCCTATTACCACCAGGGAGGGAGAAATCTGACTTGTTCGTGGACAGAATTCCATCTATGTCACAAGACACAACACAACTACTTTCTGATGGGTCAAACAACAACACCTTGAGTTTCCTGCCATGCTGATTATGAATTGTAAGAGTTGAAGGCTAGCTGCATATTTATCTGACTGTTTCTAAAATCTATGTTTACTTTGCTGCTGAGTCCAAAAAGCTTCAGGAAGGAGTTACAAATAGGAGAGCATGCCAGCAGTCAGATCGACAATCCCAAAATAGAAAAAGAAACACACACACACAAAGAAAAGAGAATTAGGTAGGAAAAAAGGGAAAGAAAAATGAAAATAAGACCTGGAACCAAGTTGCAGTGCTTAAAATGATTGAGACGAAAAGTTTAGGTAGCAGGAAAAAGAAATCTACTTCCTTGAGTTCATTTATTTATTAAATTTATACACCCCCTCCCATCCACTGCCAAATAACCCCTGGGCAGCTTAGAACAACCACTTTAGAAACAACCATTTAAAAATATTAAATGTTTAAATGTTAAAAACATGAACATTAAAAGTTGATACTGCACAGAGTCTAGAATAGCTGAGATGTTGGTTTATCTTCACTCTTGTTCTGCAAATGGATCACAAGCCTAAATATTTTGGGAACAGTCTTAAAAATAGATGAGATTGAAATCATTGGATTTACCCATTTGGTTTCCTTCAATTTTTTTTCAATCTCACTGAAATCTTCACATTGTGCTGAATTATTTACACAGCATCCTCAACCTGTAGCCATCTTTGTCTGCCCTGCTGGGACTTGAATTGGATGTTAGGTCTCTGTCCATGGTGCCAAAATGTCAGGGACGATCTTGTAGGCGGATGAAACTTCTTGGATAAGAAGCAACACCTCTTCATCCCCTTCGTCAAATAAAAACAGTCCAGTTGCCTTTTGAATGAAAGAAAGAAAGAAAGAAAGAAAG
>BLBF01000058.1:2565096-2583160 GCA_015471245.1 Laticauda colubrina
TTCTATTCTATTCTATTCTATTCTATTCTATTCTATTCTATTCTATTCTATTCTATTCTATTCTATTATGAAGATGACAGTTGAAAGTCATTACACCACAGTGCTCTGACCCCAGATCAAATACTGATTTATTTCTTTGTTATTTCTAACCAGACTTTTCCAGTCATTTCTCCTCCTTTAGCCTTGAGAAGTAGGAAAGCTTAGCAAATCTTCTTAGCAGTTCAGAAGGATGCCAACATTCTCATCTTTGATTTACATGGGTGCCATCTATATGATCTAAGAGGTAATTTCTCTACAGAATGTAAGAAAGTTATTATCTCCTATAAAATTGTTTGATTGAGAGAAACCATCTTTGAAGAGAGAGAGAAAGAGAGTGAGAGAGAGCAAGAGTGAGAAAGAGCAAGAAAGCGAGAGAGAAGTGGAGGGTGATAGTGATAGACTATTTTTCTTTTCTTTCTTTCTTTTCTTTATTTCCTTCCTTCCTTCTTTCCTTTCTCCCACCCTCCCTTTCACCATCTGTCCCTCCCTCCTTCCCCCTCCCTCCCCTTTCATATTTTCCTTCCTGCCCTTTCTCCCTCTCTCCCCTCTTTCATACTTTCTTTCCTTCCTCCTCCCTCCTTCCCCTTCTCTCTCCCTCCATCTCCCTTCCTCCATCCTTTCACCCTCCCTCCCTCATCTCTTTCATATTTTGCTTCTTTCCTCCCTCCCTCCCTCAATTCCAAGAACATTAGAGAATTTCAACCCCTGACATTCCTGTTTCCCACAGCATCCCAGGTCATCAGATTTTCCTTCCCTTCCAATCATCCAGTCCGCCCCTGCCATTGCTTTATGCAATTGTTCTTTATTAATCATTTCATAGCTCAGCAGATTTGCAAATCATAATAGGACTCCATCAGAAAAACTGGAGCATTTGGAAAGAATTAAACATGCTGTTTTAGCCTTTGGATCAGAGTACAAGCATTTGGCACTGGACTGGGGTAGGAGGATGAGGGTAAAATCGTGCTGAGCCATTTAATTTACTCCTTTGGCACGTGTGCTCCAGTGACCCACTGGTCATATTAAAATAAAAGGCATTTACCTGAAATCATTTCAACTGCTTTGGATTTGTAAGATTGGTGGCGAATCCAAAGTATCATTTAAATTCTGCATTTCAAAAATGGAAGGTGGGTTGCCAGGGAAACCACCAGCTTAGAAAAGTGGGAGAAGAGTCTTACCCACAGTTGGAGTCTGATTAGCCAAGGGAGGCTGCACATTAGTAAATAAAGGGAGGTTGATTAAGTGTCTGTCTCCAGGGATGTTCTCCCCAGTGCTTTAAAATCAAAGTACAGATTCTGAAATATAAAATGTTGCTATTTATTGTGATCCATCCATCCATCCATCCATCCATCCATCCATCCATCCATCCATCCTTCCTTCCTTCCTTCCTTCTCCCTCTTTCTCTTTCATTTCTCTATTTTCTCATCTATCTATCATCTATCTATCTATCTATCTATCTATCTATCTATCTATCTATCTATCTATCTATCATCTATCTATCTCTAATCACTTCACCTTGGTGGAGCAGTGGTTAGAGTGCTGTATTGCAGGCCACTTCTGCTGACTGCCATCTGACTGCAATTTGGCAGTTCAGATCTCACCAGGCTCAAAGTTAACTCAGCTTTCCATCCTTCCAAGGTGGGTAAAATGAGGACCCAGATTGTTGGGGGGCAAGAGGCTGACTCTGTAAACCACTTAGAGAGGGCTATAAAGCACTATAAAATGGTATATAAGTCTAAGTGCTATTGTTATTGCTATCTGCCATCTATCTATCTCTTCTTTATCTTCTTTCTCTCTTTCGATTTTCTTCTGGTTTAGAAAGCCACATCACACTCAAATGTCCGAGCTGTTTTAAGGAGTCAAGGACATATGATTATCTTCACAAATACTACTACTGTTGAATTATCTTCACAAATGCTATTTCCAACAGCTACTTTCAGGTAATCATCCAAACCCACCTGAGTGATTTGATGAAAATCTTTTCTTTTTATCTGCCCTTCCTTGCTTCTCTTTTACAGTGTTATCCTCCTACTGAAGAATGAATGGGAATCCACTTCCTTTCTTGTTTCTTTGAGACTTATTTTAATGTCTGCATTTCCTCTTCCTCCTTCTCCTGAACCTCTGAGAGAGGCTGGGCTTGCAGAATGGGACTGGCCCAAAGTCATCAATCACCTTCTTGCCTGAAGTTGAACTTGAACCTGGGTCTCACTGAACCAAGTTCAACAGCTTAACTCTTATCCTTCAGCAGCCTCCTTCTAAGTTGTAATTTTGACACCATCTGCTTCCAAAGCACCATATTTGGTTTAGAAGAATCTCTGTTCACACATTTCCTAAGAATTTTGCTCTTTTGTCAAGAAGTAGACAGAGTTCTTGGAATTTAAAGAAATTCAGAAAACAAACACAGAATGGGAAAAAAAAATCCAAAAGACTACTTTGACTTGAAAGAAAATCTTAGGAGGGAACCTGGCAAATTGCCCAGAACATTTCACTGTCCCATACAAAGCAAAACTTTTTTGATTGAGCTCTTTATCTGTTTAATGGCTGCTTTAATTCTTTGTGTGTAGCTAATTGTCAGGCAGGTGGCTAAGGGACATCATAGTTACTTGCCAAACACACCAATTAGGATGTCCTGAAAGAAAGTGACAGGAGTTCTTCCTCCAGCTAGACCAAGACATGGGATGGGTGTGCCTGATGGCTTTCCAACAACATCCTTTTTGGTAGGTGACCTTCTAAGAGAGCTTCATCAAATATGGATTATTGAGCTGGTATTTAAAAAAAACTATGAAAAGATAAGACATTCTTGATGATTCACAAGTTGCATGAAGCTATGATAGATGGCTCTGCCACTCTCGGAGAAGAACAAGCAGAGATGGAGGTGGAGTCAAGAGAGGAATGAGCTTGGAGTCATAATATTCCACAAGTGATCTAACTCTTCTTCTGTTAACTCTTATCTAGGGCCAATTGGAGAGGGACATAGTGGCTCAGTGGCTAAGATGCTGAGCTTGTCATTCAGAAAGCTCGGCAGTTCAACAGTTCAAATCCCTAGTGCTGTGTCATAGAGTGAGCTCCTGTTACTTGTCCCAGCTTCTGCTAACCTAGCAGTTTGAAAGCATGTAAAAATGCAAGTAGGAAAATAGAGACAACTTTGGTGGGAAGGGAACAGCATTCTGTGCATCTTTGGCATTTAGTCATGCTGACCACATGACCATGGAGACATCTTCGGACAGTGCTGGCTCTTCAGCTTTGAAATAGAGATGAGCACCACCCCCTAGAGCTGGAAACAACTAGCATGTGCCAGGGGAACCTTTACCTTTTTAGGGCCAAGAACCTTTAGCTTTTTAGGGCCAATTGATGCTGACCATTAGTTGACTAGATTCTTGTGTATAGACATGAGCAATCAATCAGCCTGACTAGAACTTAGCTATAGTCCTGGTTCTTCATCCTTGCCTCCAGGAGCATAACATGATATCTATCAAATGTTCTCCTCCAATTTCCCACCTATAATGATATTCCAATGAAGAGTTGGTTGGGCTAAACAGGAATTCCCACCCCATTGCTTGGGAGTAAATTGATCTTCATTATTTTTTGCATCTTCATCCTTTTCCCCTCTTCCTTTTCCTCCTCCTCCTCCTCCTCCTCCTTCTCCTCTTCTTCCTCCTCCTCCTCCTCCCCCAGTCTGCCATTCTCCATCAGTTTCATCAGCAGGCAGAGGAAATATATTATATTATATTATCCCTGACAATCAACCCACCATTTCCCACTACTTGCCAATCCTTACTTTTAAGAACCTGACAGGAAAGACTTTGAAGAGACTGAGAATCAGATCTACTGCTGTGTAGAGAATCTATGTGTGAATAATGCATGGGTTTACATCATTACAAAAAGAAGAATTCTCCAGAAAAAAAAATAATAGCTTGCTAAGATGTGGGTAAAATGGAAAAGATTTCTTCTGCCTCCTTTTTATTTGGATCACCACTTCCAGGTGAGAAGCTATTTAAATCCCGGGGATACAACAATTGCAAACTCTCTTTTGCAAACTCTCTTTCTTCTTTCTTGCACTCTGAAAATGGAGGTGCTTTTTCTTTCTTTCTTTTTCCTTTCTCCTGTTGCAAGACTCAGCTTGAGCCTGCTGAGTTGAGATGATCCAGTGAAATTCAATTCCTTTTTGCCATGCATAAAGACCAATCAATACCTTTAAAAGGTACTCAGAATCCTGATGGTTCTAAATGGGATATGTTTTCCAAGCATCAAACCATTCCCCCCCCCCTTTCTGCAATATATTCATCCCATATATTTTTTTTAAAGAAACCTTTCTTCCACAAATATTCCAGTTCCCCAAACTTCAAGATGATGGACACCTCCATGTGCCTGAAGGCCCAACTACTCACATGGAATGAAAACAAAAATGAAGCTTTTGTCATATGGACAATGTTGTCATCTTTATTTTATTTTATTTTATTTTTGGACACCTTCTGTCTTCCTGGATGTCCCTGGTCATTTTGAAATGTGGACAAGTCAGAATATTTCTGCAAGCTGAGTATTTGTACCAGTGGTGGGATTCAATTATTTTACGATCAGTTCTGTGAGTGTGGCATGGCTTGATGGGCAGTGTCATGACTTGGTGGGCATGGAAGAGAAAGGATACCATAAAAATCTCCATTCCCTCCCAACTCCAAGGGAAGGATACTGCAAAATCTTCACTCCCTACCCACTCCTGGGGGAAGGTTACTGCAAAATTACATTCCCTCCCCACTCCACTAACCTGCTTTTCAGCTCTGTTCTCCTGTGCAGGGCAACCAAAGAAGACCCAGCCCATCATCTGAGACTTGGGAGGCAGAGAATAGAGGGGGTTGGCGGGGCACCTACCAGCAACCAAACTCCTTGTGTGTGTTTGTGTGCATGCACTTCTAAAGAGTTTCTGGCACAACCCACCATTCTTCTCTATTCAGTTGGAACCAATTTGAATGTTCCTACTTCACCTTTATTCCATCTGTGCTGGAAATCTGATGCCAAATCACAGCTCGATGTTTCCTGTCCCTCTGTCTAGTATCGGACAGAGAGTTCTTGGAAAATCTTTCTTTATCTATTTTATAAACCTGAAATGATTCTTCTCATGGTCCCAATGCAATTTTTGCTTTTTAAACATTCTCTTCTCTGATAATGGCCTAATTGTTTTGATCAGGGAGTTGGATTAGAAGACCTCCAAGATCCCTTTCAACCCTGTTTTTCTATGTTCTATATACATTTCATTTTATTATTTTATTTTCTATGATGGTAGTCCTCATTTGGGACTGGAAATTTTATCATTAAGTGAAGCAGTTGCTAAGGAAAACTGATTGGACTTACAATCTTCTTTCAGCTTTTCTTTGCTTTTCAGACCTGCAAAGGTCATAAATGCAAGAAATGGTTCTTTTTTCATGACTGTCTTAACTGTGAATGAATGAATGAATGAATCTAAGGTGGATTTTTTAAATGTTTAATGTTGGACGTTTGGGTCTTTTCCTCCTTTTTTCTTTTTCTTTTATACCTTTTGTTATTGTTATTATTGTTGGGTGTGACAATTTATTTTTCATAAGAAGGGAAAATGGATTCTTTTCCTTAGAAGAGAATTGAAACTGAAATCAAAACACCTATAAAATAAAAGTTGATTCTTAGGTGGATGAATTTAACTTTCTGGCAGAAGATTTGGTTCAATCCACTTGATGTTTTTTTTAAATGTCAAATTCATCAGGCAGATATCTCAGCCATATTTGAATAACCTAGTTATCTGTGTTGCTAAATGCTTATAATAATCAGAGACTTCTCCAGTGTGATATTATCTTACCTGCTTCTCTGAAAGGAGGAGATATTGAGGGACAGAGAGAAAATCTGACCTGCCTATTGTCATGGCTGTATTTTTGTTCCATTCTCTTGAGTCCCTAGCTTCATTTAAAGCATTTCAGGTTGCCAGCTGGTAACATAATTACTAGTTATGAGTTACCCACCAGGTATTAACCTGCGGGACAAAAGAGAATCAGTTAACAGATGGGTAGTCATTTTTGTAATTACAGACTTATTTAGGTAGCAATATCAAATCTTGTTTTGAACTCGCTTGCTCCCTTTTTGGGACTGCTGCTTCCTGGATTTCAGCCGTGCATCAGAATAATAGCGATAATAATGACAAACCATAATAATAACAAGAGTTGCTACAAATAGATTATGCAGACAGATTACAAACAGCGGCATGATAAAGAAGCAACAATGGGGCATTGGATGACCTGCAAGAAATAACATTTGCCTGCAAGCGAGAACTGGGTGGGACCACAAAATAGAAAACAAAGAAGCTGAAGTGCCCTGGGATTTGAAAAGTCAAACAGATGAGCACCTGCCACAACCAGACTTATTGATAAGGAAGGCAAAAATATCTGAATGGTGGACATAGCAACACCTGGAGGAAGGAGAAGAGAAGATAAAGAACTAGAGAGAACCATAATTTTAGAAAGACCTGCAAATAGAAGTAGAACAACGGTGGCAAAAGAAAGTAAAGGTGGTACCAATAATGATAGGTGCCTCGGGGGCAAACTTGTAACATCTGGAGCACCACTTTGAACACCATTGGCATGGACATCACCACCAGCCAATTGCAAAAGGCAACTTTACTTGGAACAATTGACATCTTGCCTCCATACCAAGAACACTATCAAGCATCCACATCTGCCCATCCCAGGTCCCAAAAATCTAAACATCTAGCCAATCCTGCAGCAATCTTCTTCTTCTTCTTCTTCTTCTTCTTCTTCTTCTTCTTCTTCTTCTTCTTCTTCTTCTTCTTCTTCTTCTTCTTCTTCTTCTTCTTCTTCTTCCTCTTCCTCTTCCTCCTCCCCCTCCTCCTCCTCCTCCTCCTTAGCTAGTTGGTTGGTCTGATCTTCCAACTGAGGAAGCAACATCTGACCTAAGAAGATTATTTGAGGACATTCAATCTGATGGAGCAGCAAGCAGACTTTGTCCTGGAGGCTGTGTTTTTTTTAATTGGAAAGGCTTTCGGTGGTTCCTGTTTCTTTAATCCCGTAGACAAGCATTCCTTGGTAAGGCACATGTCTAAGTTACTTGGATTGCCTTTGTGAGTGCTGGTGAGCATTTGCTGAGCTACGGATGAGCATGTCAGAAACTGTGCCAATGTTTCACTCCATCAGGCAGAGTTCTCCAGGTAATACTGCTCACTTAATCTCTAGCTGTGGAACACACAGTTATTTTTTGGGGGGGAGGTGCAGAGCTGTAAAGGATGCATTATCCATTTCTGGCCTGTTTCTTTATTCTTTATATATTTGCAGAGTGAGCGAGCAATATCTAACTCAACCTAGCTTCCTACACAGATATATGCACACGCATACATATTACATGTGCACACACCCCAAGCTTTGAAACATGCTGGGAGCATGAAAAGAAGATTTTCTGGCAAGGGAAGTCTATAAAAACTGTTGAAGAGGTGCAAATCATTATTAACAAGTCAAACACAGGCCCTTAAGAAATAGGAGTTGGGTATGTTTCGAGCTGAATCACATTTCTTGCAATTGTGACACAGTATGAATTTCATCTTGGTTTTGAAATGAAGCTGTGAGCTGCAGTTGAAAACTCGGCATAAAACAAGACTTGCTCATTCGATCACAGGAAGGGAGGGAAGGTATGACAATTATTTATGGAGGGATGAAGTTGTTTTTATTAGGAATTAGAGAGTGAGGAATTTCCACACACACACACACACACACACACACACCCTTTTTGAATGACCACTAGATGGGATGAAGTAGATCAAGTGGGACCAAAAAGAAGAGCCTTCTCTGTGGTGACTCCCTTCTTGGGAAACATCATATCAGTAGAAACAAGATTGTCTCCCACCTCGATATTCTTCCAAAAGACCCCTCCCCAGGTATGTTTTTTGTCACTGGGCCTGAGAACCATCAAGTGGTTGGTTGGTTTGCTGTCACCAGAAAGTGGGGGTTTATTGGATTTTATATTTGGGGTTTTATTTCTCTAAGCTGCCTGGTGTCCCTGTGAGTTTGTTGGGCAGACATATAAATTTCCTAAATAAATGAATGAATAAAACTGGAGACCAGGAAGGAAGGAAGGACTGCCATCTCTTGTAGGGGGTCAAGAAAATCACAACAATGGTCATAGCCTTCAAGTGAATTCCATTTTTTAACAGATATATTCAGGGGTGGGCTTAAAAAAAATTAGCAATTGGTTCTGTGCCCAGATACTGGGGAGTGTGGTCATGGTGAGCGTGGCCTAGTCAGCCTCCTGCACCATGACAGGAAGGGCATTTTTGCCCTCCCCAGGGTCTGGAGGCTTTCCTTGAGCCTTCAGAAGGGTGAAAACAGCCTCCATGGGCTCTGGAGGGTCTCTTCTGGAGTTTCCAGGAGGCCCATTTTTCACCTTCCCTGACCCTCCATGTGGACTGTGTAGAAACTCCTGGGAGGGCAGGGTGGGCAGGGCCAGTGAGTCACTGCAGCTACCAGTTCGGTGAACCAGATGTAAAATTAACATCTGGTTCATCCAAACTGGTGTGTATCGGTAGCAGCCCACCCCTGGATATATTGCACCTTCATGCAAAGAGGCAAAAATGTTTTGCAATTTTGTCAGGGCTGATTTTATTTCCATTTTCTTTCCTTCCTGGGTTTCATCTTTTTGGACCGTCCCACCCGTGCAAGCTCAGCCTCTTGACCCATGTTTTGAAGCAAGAAGGAACCTTGGACCTCTCATATATATCCAAGGAGAAAGGTCTTTTGATGTGTTTTATTGGTTCTGGTAAATCATAAATTGAAGCAGGATGTGGAGGCAGCACATCTTCTAAAGATAGCTTGCAGGAATGCAATACCCGAAGATGTTATTCAGGTATTAAATATCCTTTTCCTGAAACAGTAAACAAAAGAAAAGATGAACAATAAACAGCTTGCAGAAAATATCACGCACACATCTCTCTCTCTCTCTCTCTCTCTCTCTCTCACACACACACACACACACAGAGAGACACCATATTGAAGTGTTGACAATAAGGAATTATATCAGGGGAAAGAGCACAAGTGAAATTCAAGAGCAACAAAGGGGAAAAATACATTGAAATTGTTAACAAACAGCTGGAAGAAGAACCAAGCCAGGTAGATGCCTTCAAGAATGGTGGCTAGGTTCTTCTTTGCACAGATTCATTGTATGCACCAATTGCACCCTTTTTCTGGATTGGGAGGACTTACTCATGGCCACTTGTGTCTTGGTTGCTTTCCATTTGGATTACTACAACACATGGGTTTTCCCTTGAAGGCCACCTGAAGCTACAACTGGTCCAGAATGCAGCAGAACATTGGAGTGATGGGGTTCTCCTAGGTTTGCCCATGTTGTGTGAGCTGCACTGGTTGCCTGTTTCTTTCCAGATGCCATTCAAGGTGTTGGTTATCACCTTTCAAGCCTTAACTGGACCAGGTCATTGGTGGCACCACCTCTCCCTAGGAACTTCTGCCCTTCACCAGATTAGATAGGAAAAGCATGCTCTTAGTCCCTTCCCTTAAAATTTGCCATCTTATGGGATCTACCAAGTGTGCCCTTTTGGTGGTAGACCCTGGCCCCTGAAATTTAGCATGACCCCCCCTTTTCACCTTTGCTGAAAAGCACTGAAGACTTGGTTTTTCTCACAAATGATGGGGATTGGATTGAACTCCATGTAGTTATGGTGCCAGGTTTTCGGTTTAAATATTTTTTTGGGATCTGATAGTTTTGGTTTTCATATTTTTATTGCATGTAGACCTAGTTTATTTTTACTATGACTTTACTCAAAACTTGGCTTTCTCCCCAGGTGCTGGGATAGAGTGTGAGCTATGTGTAGTCACAGTGCTTGTTTTTTTTTAAAAAAAATATTTTTAATTTTGGAATTTTTAATGCATGTAGGCATGGTATTATCTTTTGACTTCAAGTTGCTCAGAGTTTGATATGAGATGTTTTCTTTTCAACCCTTTCTTTCCTTCCTTCCTTCCATCTGTTCTGCTATCTTTCTCTCTTTCTTCTCCCTTTTTCCTTCCTTCCTTCCTTCTTTCTTTTCTGCTTTCTTTCTCTCTCTCTCTCTTCCCCTTCCTTCCTTCTTTCCTTCCTTCCTTTTTTTTCTAAAAGCAGCAACAAAGAGCCAGAGAAAGGCAGATTGCAAGAGCCAGGCACAGAACAGGGAGAGAAAGTGATAGTTAGGAAGGATGCTGTTGGTCTGAACAAATGCATAGATGAAAATGTGCTCTGACCTTTTGCAGCTAATAACATAATAAATGAAAAAAATGGGATGCTGCAGGCTAAATTAAAGGTAATCGATTTGTGCCAGTGCTTTTTTCTTCTTCTTCTTTTCATTAGCCAGACTTTATTTGATGTTAATCTTCAAGCTGCTATATATTCTGGTGCAAGAAGAATGGCCAAATTTATTTTGAATGGAGTACATGGAAGAATCCTTTGGTACTTTGTCATAATCCTTGTTGTGGAATCTGGGGTGATATAAAGAGATTCCTTCCTTCCTTCTCTTTTTCCTTCTTTCCTTCTTTCCTTCCTTCTTTCCTCCCTCCTCCTTTTTTCCTTCCTTCCTATCTCTTTTCCTTCTTTCTTTTTTCCTTCCTCCCTTCTTCCCTCCCTCTCTTTTTCCTTCCTTCCTCACCTTTCCTCCTTCTTTCTCTTTTTCCTTCCTTCTTTCTTTCCTTCCTTCCTTCCTTCCTTCCTTCCTTCCTTCCTTCCTTCCTTCCTTCCTTCCTTCCTTCCTTCCTTCCTTCCTTCCTTCCTTCTCATTCTAAAATGCTTGGATATGCATAGTGAATGAATGTTTCAGTATCACAATGGAAGGATCATATGCGCCCTTGACACAGCATTCTCTTTTTCCTTCTGTTACATTGGAAAAGAGACTTGGTCACAGCACACATGTGTGTGTGTGTGTGTGTGTGTGTGTTTGTATAATAGATGTATATGTATGTGTGTGTTTAAAAAAGAAATAGCACAGAGCTATTATATTTTTCTCCTTTACGCTGACACTCTGGACAGACTGGTTTGAAAAACACTGAAGAGCATTTTGAGTTAGTTAAGCAGGATGTGAGAGCTTTATGGTAGATTTACAGTGCTCATTGTCGATGAGATTTCTTGACCACTTTATTCGTTTCTGTAAAGATTCTACAACATTGTTTTATTGACTGAATAATGGTTCCAATTTTATTTTTAAGATGGCAGTGAAGCTCATTAGCTCCTTGCCCCCTGCCACCACTAAAGTCTGAACCTCTTGAATTTCAGTGCCAAAGTGGTTGGAAATGGATGAGTGGACAAATGGAAGATGAAGTCACTTAACAAGGGGAAAAAAGATTTAAGCTGCAATTTTATACATACTTATGTTAGATCTAGGATTCCTATTCAGTTTGCTCAAGCTGACTTCCGAGTACACCCAAACAGTAGCGTAAACCAAACCAAAAGCATTTTTCCTGGAGAATTCTACCCACTTGAACTTCTCAGTGCATTGAAATTCATTTTCAACCTGTCAAGAAAGAAGATCCAAGTGTTCCCACAGGAAGAAGGGCTGTGATGGTGTGACATTGCTTTAGTTGTGGCTAGCTTTCTCTGCTTTCCTTCATCTCAGCCTTCTTCTCACAAGAATGAGGAAAGGAAATGAATGTTGACTGGTAAACAGCGAGCAAGGTGAGAATGAAGGATCTGATACCTTTGGCGAGGAAGCAAGGACCAGTCCCTTCCAAATGCTTGATCCTCTGTTTGTTCAGCTACACCCAGAAAAAATTTCTTTCAATTTATTAAGAGTTATTATGGGTTGTAACAATGGCTAAGGTCCTGGCCTTTGAAATCATTCATATGTCCAAATTGGAAAATAATGGCTGCACATTCGTGATTCTCTGGATTATAGAATCTTAATTTGTGAGGGTTGGAAAGAAATTCAGATATAATTTATTCTAACCTCTTGTTGAGTTACTACAGCTGCCCACCCATATGGCCATCCAGCCTTTGTTTAAATAACTGCAATGAAGGAAGTCCCACTACCTCCTGAAGCATCTGTTTTGTTGTTGAACAGCTTTTGTTAATAGGAAGTGATTTTCTGGATACCCAACCCTACTTCCTCGCAATCAAAGCCCATTCATTCTTGCTCATTCACCTTCTTTACTCCATGATGCCCCATATTTCAGTTTTCTTTTCTTGAAATAAGTTTCTGCTCCTAACCATTATATCCAACACCACTACCTTTCTCCTTGTTTTAATGAAAAGGATGACTATGCCAAGAAGATAAAGTGATTTTTATTGGGCAAAAGTAGATTGACAATTGGGACAGAATAACAGAGTTGGAAGGGACTTTGAAGATCTTTTGCTCCAATCCTCTGCTCAAGCAGGGAACCCGACACCATTTCAGACAAGTGCTTGTTCAACATTTTCTTAAATATCTCCAGTGTTGGAGCACCCACAATTTCTGGAGCTAAGTTGTTCCACTGGTTTATGATGCTCATGACCAGGAAATTTCTTCTTAAATCTAGTCTGGTTCCCTCCTTGATGAGTTTCCATCCCTTGCTTCTTTCCTGCCTTCAGGTGCTTTGGGGAGTAGGTTGACCCCTTCATTTTGTGACAGCCCCTTAGATATTGGAAGACTATTGTCATATCATCCCTAGTCCTTCTCTTCGTTAGACTAGACATATCCAATTCCTGCAAACATTGTTCATATGTTTTAGTCTTCATTTTCCCAATCAACATTGTTGCTCTTCTACGCACTATTTCCAGAGTCTCCACTTCAATTTAATAGGCCAATATTGACAGTCAATGTAGATAATAACAATATGTTTCCATTTTTTCTTTCACTCCTTTTTTTACGCTGAAGTACCCAGATATTGCAGACTTCTTGGTGCTTTCTGAGCTTGATTGTTTTCTTGCAGACATTTCATTACCCAACTAAGTAACATCATCAGTGCCATTCTCCAGACAACATAGGGGGAAGAGGCTCATCCAAATCTAACTTCTTCTTTTTCTTTAGGAGCAGAAAATAACAGCTGTGGTTGAGAGATATTTATCAATACTGAGTATATATTTTGTTGGAGAACAAAACCACCTGGAGTGACTGCTTGAGGAGATAATTATATTCATTCATTTCTGTTGTCTTAATTCAGCTAGAAGCAAAAAACAAACAAACCAGAAATGTTTGGCCTTGACAAATGCCTAGAGCAATTTATCAAAAAGGTTATTGCTGGCAGCAGAGGCAGCAATAGAGAAACATTATTTAAAAATGAAATCAGTCCTAGATTCTTTAATTCTGATAATAAGAGCAAAACCACCAGGCTATGAAAATAGCACTGGTGGGTTTGTCTTCTAGCAGGCAGCTGACATCAAATTGTTTGCTGCGTGTTTCTATTGGATGAAGCTGGAAAGGGATTTCTGCGGGGGATTGGTTTGTTGACCTGAAGAAGCAAATGAGGTAGCAAAAGATATGATAGCAGGGGCTGCCACAAAGGAGAGGGGATCAACCTATCTTCCAGAGCACCTGAAGGCAAGACAAGAAGCAATGGATGGAAACAAACCAAGGAAAGAAGCAATCTAGAACTAAGGAGAAACTTCCTAACAGTGAGAACAATTAATCAGAGGAACAACTTGTCTCCAGAATTGTGGATGCTCCATCACTGGAAGTTTTAAAGAAGAGATTAGACAACCATTTGTCTGAAATGATATAGGCTCTCTTGCTTGAGTAGGGGGTTGGATTAGAAGGCCTCCAAGGTCCCTTCCAATTCTGTTATTCTATTAGACCAAGCTTTTATTGGCATTGTTTTCTGAACATATGGCTGATATTTGTCTAATCTTGGGTTTCAGTCAAGGAAATCTGTCAAAGGTTGGTGGAAGAAATAGGAGAACACCCTTAGGAAATTAAGCGAGGGTAGCATGGATGGTTAGAACGTGAAGATTTTTGTATTGGTGATGGAGAAGGCCAGAGGTATTGAAAGCCACTAAGGAGAAACAAAGAAGGAGAGAGAAAAAATGAACTTACAGTAGCATCATTGCTGGTCTCTGGCCAGTTCTTGCCCTGGATTCGTAGAGAGAGATGAAACCTCTGCCAGGAGTTGGTTTGATGACCTGAAGAAGCAAACAAGATAGAAAGAGACCAAGTTTTTATTGGCATTGTTTTCTGAGCATATGGCCGGTATTTGGCTAATCTTGGCCTTTTGACAAAGAGGTCTGTCAAAGGTTGATGGAAGAAATAGAAATACTCTTAGGAAATTAGGATTCTTGCATTGGTGAAAGAGAAGGCCAGAGGTATTGAAAAGCACTAAAGAGAGAAGCAAACACGGAGAGAGAAAAATGAACCTACAATCACATCATCGCTGGTCTCTGGCCAATTCTTCCCCTGCAGTTCTCAACAAAGAAAGAAAAGATGGAACCTTCTAGCAGCTTCTTACCTCCCCATGATCTTCTTCCCATCTCCAGTTAGCCAGATATTAGTACCACTAGGGTGTGTGGAATGATACTCATTAGCACCGGATGAAACCCCATCTCTGAAAAATCTCCTGTTGGTTTTCAATTGGGAAGTGGAGTGGAAGAGCAAAAAAGAGAACAGTCAGATAAAATTGCACTGAATATAGCTTTGTTTGCTGCTCCTATGAAGCTGGCTTTGGCAAGTATGTGTATGTGTATGTGTGTGTGTGTATGTGTGTGTGTGTGAGAGAGAGAGAGAGAGAAAGAGAGGAGAGACAGACAGGGAGGGAGGGAGGGACAGACAGAGGGAGAGAGAGACAGAGAGACAGAAGGAGAGAGAGGGAGAGAGAGATGGGGGAAGGAGGGAGGGAGAGAGGAGAGAGAGACAGAGAGAGGGAGGGAGGGAGTGGGAGAGAGAGAAGAGAGAGAAGGGAAGGAGGGAGAGGTAGGTAGGTAGGTATGGGTAGCCTGTCACCCTTACTGAGTCTTGCAAAAAAAAAAAATCTAACGACTGCAGAGGCTGAGAAGAACAAATACAGCTTGGGCTTGATTGGACAATCTACCAGTTGTTTATACAGTTGTGTTATATTTTCCCTGTAACCACTACTCTGATCCGCAGGACACAGCATGATTTCCTTTGTACATTTCTGCAGACTGCAAGGAACCTGCAACCAGGTAACCACTTCAAGGTGCTTACTGTCAAGAAAGTGATCTAAAACAAGCAATGATATATCTGAAATAACAGATTTAGGCTGATGTTTCACCTCTTCCTGGTCCATGTTGGTAGGGTTCTAATGGGAAGCCTCTTTGAAATTCCATGTATCCTCGAGACATATAGGGCTGGTTCCAACTGATGATACAATTCTGCATGTGTGTGTTTGGGTTCCTTTAGGTTAGATCACTTTAGATCAAAAAATACCTTGATACCTAGATTGATTATGATGATACAAAGAATGGGGTGTTCCATAAATCTTAATCCTGAAGATTAAGTATACTTAGCATACTTAAATCCTGCAAAGGTTTACACTGAAGTCCAACTCACCGATGTTGCAAACTGACAGTTTCTTACTCATGTTTGACTGGTGGGACAATCAAGGGAGGGAGGGAGGAGCAGACAGATATAATAGATAGGGAAGGAAACTGTTACAGTTAAAAAGATAAAACATAGAATAATATAGAATCATAGGGCTGGAAGGGACTTTGGAGGTCTTCTAGTCCAACCACCTGATCAAGGTAGGAGACCTTATAGCATCCTCATCAAATGGTGATCCAGTCTATTTTTGAAGACCTCCAGTGCTGGAGCATCCACAAATTCAGGAAGAAAGCTATTTCATTGATTAATTGTTCTCTGTCAGGAAAATTCTTTTCACTTCTAGGTTGGATCTCTCTTTAATAAGTTTCTAATAGAGAGATAGATAGATAGATAGATAGATAGATAGATAGATAGATAGATAGATAGATAGATAGATGAGAGAGAGAGGCAGACAGACAGACAGAGAGAAACAGAGACAAAGATGAATTGCTAAAATGGAGAATAATATTGTTATCAAAGAAAATAGAGAATAATATTGTCATTCAAAGAAAATAAAGAATGCAGATTTCCAATGAACTACAGGGATGCTTGTAGTTCTTTGGAAACATACATATCAATGTCATGAAAGAAATATATTAATATAGTACTGAACAAGCACTTTCTCAAACTGTATTATAACCTTAATGTTGCTGATAAACTAAATTCTGGGTTAAAAAATGTATAATTTATAAAGCCCTTGTGTATGAATGGATTAATACATTCTTGAAATAAATTTGATCCTGGAATCCATCAGATTTCCCCTCACCCCCCTCCAGCCCGTAACTGTGTGGTTCAGTCAACATTCTGCAGAGCCCCACCAAAAACTAGATATGCAGTGATGCTGGTTATTAAGAAATCATTCAAATTTAATGAATGTGACTCACAAGCTGGCTTTAATTAACTGCTATACATTGTGCAGTGCACTGCTTCATCAATAAATCATTGCACATTCATAATTGTAAATGAACATTTCTGAAATATGTATTCAGGTAATTAACAATTGCAGCACCATTCTACCCTTCCAAAAAAACCCTTTGCCTATTTTCCTTGTTGACCCAACTCCAACTAACAAAGGCTCCAGGTAAATTGGTTTTCCTCTACTTGCCCACACTGCAAATTATCCATTTCTCCATTTTTTTCCTTTCTATACACTGAGGGCATATGCACCAGTGACAAATTCCTTGTGTGTCCAATCATTGGCCATTAAAAAATAAAGAATTAAGGATCAGCAACAATTCCCTAAGGAGAAGAAGCCAGGGGAAGTGGAAGCTTCAGGAGAAGATCTATTGCCATTTTCTACAACGGGGTGGAATTACACCCATTCTAAACCACTTTACATGTAACCTTCTTACTAACACCTTGGTAGACAAAGAATTTGTACAATGTGCCAAACTGGATTTCACTCTTCACCCTAATTCTTCACCATGTGGTATAGTGACTTTTCCCCCCAAGGTCTTCTGGTGAAGATAGGGTTGGATGAATGGTTGCCAAAACAAGGTATGTCTAGTCGAATGAAGAGGAGGACCAGGGATGACATGATAGCAATCTTCCAAAGTTTGAGGGTGTCAACTCATAAAATACTTCTATGGTCTTTTTAGAGTTGCCAACAGAAAGAGAGGGTGGAGTAGTGCAGTGCAAACTGAAACTACATTCCATACATTTTTTCAAAGATAGTAACTAGGTGACTGAAGTTTCTACCGTGCAAAATTCTAACTGGAGAACATGATTGATGACTCTTGGCTATGGATGTGTCCCATTGGAGAATATGAATTATGATACATCCAGGGAGTGGGGGTATACCAGGGTCAAGGGTGACAATGAATGATGTATCTCAGAGTAGGCTACACCCAGGTCATGGTGGCATGTCAACTCCCAATAAATCCTTTTGAAGTTTTGGAAGTTTGGCTCGAGACTTAAGATTTAAATGGGCGTAAGTGCCAGAATCCTGACAGAGGGACTGTCACTAAGAAGAGGGGGTGATTTATTCTCCAAAGCATCTGAAGGCAAGGCAAAAAGTAACGGATGGAGATCCAACCTAGAATCCAGGAGAAATTTTCTGACAGTGAGATTGATGAGCCAGTGGAATGACTTGCCTCCAGAAGTTGTAGATGCTCCATTACTGCAGATCTCTAAGAAGAGATTGGGTAGCCATTTGTCTGGAATGGCATAAGGTATTTGGGTCTCCTGCTTGAACATGAGGTTGGACTAGAAAACCTCCAACTCTGTTATTCTAAGCTCTAACTTCTAAGATTGATTTAAGGGTATTGTGTGCTTCAGTTCAAGAACCAAACATGTGAGCTTTTTCCTGCTTAGCTTGGCCTCATGCTTAGCTTAATGTTGGGTGACTTTCCATTGTGCTACACACCACTAAAAAAACATCAAAGTAACAATTGGGTTTATTCATCACTTTCAGCCATGGTTTATTTAACTTTGACCATTGCTTCAGTGAAGTATTCTATTCTATTCTATTCTATTCTATTCTATTCTATTCTATTCTATTCTATTCTATTCTATTCTATTCTATTC
>BLBF01000058.1:2587109-2599949 GCA_015471245.1 Laticauda colubrina
AGGAAGGAAGGAAGGAAGGAAGGAAGGAAGGAAGGAAGGAAGGAAGGTTCTAACATATTCTGATTTCTTCTAATTTCAAATAACGATGATCATAATAGTGATAGAGATGGAATTTTTTTAAGGCATCATGTCTGCAGATATAAACCCATGTTGTTGTTTTTTCCAAAAATTTTATTGATTTTTAAAAGACAAACATATACAAACAAAACACATAACATAAACACATAAAACATCTTTTTTGAAAGCAGCTTGATCCCGGGTTACATCTCTTCGTAAAGAAATTCAAGTTCATGCTCACTTTTATATACTATTCCGTATCTTATTACCATTCAACATTTTCAATATAGCTTCTTCCCTCTTTTCACTCTTAATTCTATTTTATTTATTTCATCTCAGTTTAAATCATTATAGTTATATCCTTTGTCTGTTCTGTTTCAGCTGTCTATTATCTTTTCTCATTAACATAAAATTTCTCCTGTAATCACTAATTGGAGTATGACGCCTTTATATCTTTCCCTTAAATTTAACACTTAAAATAATACATAATAATACATAATACATAATAATATACAATAATAATACAATTTCATTCGGATTCTGCTTAGTACATTCTGAAGCTATGCACTATATTTAAAAAAAAGAAAAAATTATAAATATATAATATAATTAAAACAACAATCCATACCAATTGAACTCTATTGTTAAAATTAATATTCATTTAAATCTTAAACATTTTATACATTCCTTTTCAAATAAGTATCATGCTTTTATGGGAACATTTACAAATTTTACATAGTTACTTCCCCCCATTTCACTTATATTTTAAGACATTATGTAATTCAAATGTTCCCATTCCTTCTTAATTCAATTTTCTCATATTTCATTTATTTTGTTCAAAAAAGAAAAAAATTCACTAACTTATATTGAATATTTTATCCCATTTTATAATCATATGTTGTTCCAAATTTTCCAACATTATTTCTCATACAAATACAACAATACAGTCTTATGTACTTTTGCAGAATCTCTTTTTCAGTTATATTTTTACCCATTATCTCTAAATAAGTCCTGTTTCTTTGCATCTTGTTTCAAACCTTTGTAGCTTGTCTTCCCCTCCTTCCTCCCTTGCTTTTCCACTCCACCCTTTTTACCCCTTTGTCTCTTCATCTTCATTTCCCTCTTCTGTATTCCTCTTTTCTGTTGCTTTCTAACATTATATCTACTTTTCACCTCATTTTTTGACTTTAATTTTCCAGTTTAATTACCTGCTGATGGCAAAGCGTGTTTTTCCGATTTCTCATTCATCTGCTGTCACCGTAAGGAAGGAGAGTGAGAAAAAACAAACTTTCCCTTTTCACTTTCATTCGCTGCCTCTCGATCTTCTTTGGGAGTGATGTATCTTTTTTAAAAAAAATTAAATTCCAGGAAATCTTGAATGTTGCTTCTTATCCCAGTCAGCCAAAATTTCCAACTCTTAGCTTCCTTCTGCACATTCTTTTCCAGATAAGTGCTTCTTTCTGGCGGCCATTTCTGACTGCCGCTCTTACCGCCTTCGGAAAAGGGAGTTAAGCCAGCTGGGGAGAGGAGATATGGCTCCTCTCGAACCCTGCCGGGTCTCCCCTATCTTCAGCCACCTCTATGGGGTGGCTTTAGCCCTGAAGCTGGCTAGCTAGGGGCACTCCAGTGGCGAGCACAAGCAGAAACCGTGCATGATCGCAGATTCCTGCTGCCGCCGAAGCCCTGCAAACCGGAAGTTCCATAAACCCATGTTTTTGAGTTTTACATAATATAGAACATAATCTTCCAGTGAATAACACTGCGGTGTTTGGGAACCAATATAATGAGTAAGCAGAATACAGATGTTTCCCAAAGCTCACCAAAAATATTTGTATTTGGAAGCTTGCTGGGGGGAGTGCTCCTGTCTCCATTATCATTGATAATATGGTCCCTGATTAGAATGACAGAAATATCCTTTTTGCACCATTTATCCTCTAAAAGAAATGCACTGTAATCAATATTCTGGATGCTGGAAAAGAGAAAGATCTATAGATCTTGTTTAGCAAGCATGAGCACGTATTGGATAAATTAAATGAAATTGCTTGGCCATTTCATTTCCTTCTAATAGCATCTGAACAATCTTAAAGTCTTTTGAGATAGAGAGCAAGAGAGCAAGAGAGAGAGAAAGTCTATTCATTTCCCCTCCCCAACATACTTATAATTAGAGATGCTAGGACATCAAGAAATAGTGATTTTATTTCACATTTTTTTAGAGAACATTCCATCATTGGATGGATAATAAACTACCCAATGATGTTAACATTTTTAATAAAAAGAATAATGATTGCATACACGCATACTTCAAGAGTTGCCAACTTCAAAAACCAACACAAAAATTTATGCCACCAGATAAAAACTGAATGCACCAATTATCACATGAAACACGAAGAAAACCTTCTATGCACCAATTCCACCCACGCTTTCTACAATTTTGTAAACAACAAACTAAAAGACTCAAGGTCCATCTCACCCCTTAAAGGACCTAATGGTAAAGACTGCAACGATGGCACCATTAAAGCTAACATCTTTAACACATTCTTTGGCTCAGTATTTGTAAACAGCAATGGATAATGCCCAGGATTTCCTAGTCGAATCACAAACAACTACAATGATCTAACACATTTCGATTTTACAGAAGACAATGTTGAAAAAGCACTATGCAATCTCAAACCATCTCTATCTATTGGACCAGATGGAATATGTGCCCACTTCTTAAGAAAGCTACTCACTGCCATAGCCGAACCTCTAGGCATAATCTTTGAAAAATCTTTCAGGACCAGCTCCTTGCCAAAATTATGGTCACAAGCCATGGTCATCCCCATCTTCAAAAAGGGAGACCCCAGCCTAGTTGAAAATTACAGACCAATCTCCTTATGCTGTGTCACCTGTAAAGTCATGGAATCAATAATTAACCAATCCATTGTTCTAGGACCAACTCTCTTTATAATCTGCATAAATGATCTCTGTGATCATATTAAGAGCAACTGCATTCTCTTCGTTGATGATGTAAAGCTGTTCAATTCCACAGACAATACTGCTGCCCTTCAAAAAGACCTTGACTATGTATCAGAATGGTCAATCAAATGGCAACTTCAAATCTCAACAAATAAATGCTCTGTCTTACTTATTGGCAAAAAAAATCCAGAAAATAAAATGCAGGCTGAATAGTCAAGACCTTGTTGATGATCCAAGCTCTGTAAGGGACCTTGGAATACTCATCTCAAATGACCTAAGTGCCAGAGCCCACTGTAACTACTTAGCCAAAATGGCATTAAGAGTTGTTAACCTAATCCTACATAGCTTTTTCTCTGCTAATATCACACAACTAATTGGAGCATACAAAATATTTGCTAGACCAATACTCGAATACAGCTCATCAGTCTGGAACCCACATTACGTATCTGATATTAGCACAGTTGAGAAAGTCCAGAAATATTTCACAAGAAGAGTTCTCCACTTCTCTACTCGTTGTAGAATACCTTATGCCACCAGACTTGAAATTCTAGACCTAGAAAAACTAGAACTACGCGGCCTTTGGTCCAATCTAAGTATAGTATATAAAATCATCCATTGCAATGTCCTACCTGTCAATGAATACTTCAGCTTCAACCATAACAACACAAGAGCACACAATAGAGACAAATTCAAGGCAAAATGTACCAAACTTGATTGCAGGAAATACGACTTCATCAACAGAATAGTCAATGTCTGGAATACTCTACCTGACTCTGTGGATTCTTCCCCAAACCCCAAAAACTTTAACCTTAGACTGTCTACTAATGACCTCACCCCTTTCCTAAGAAGTCTGTAGGGGGCATGCATAAGCGCACCAACATGCCTACCATCCCTGTCCTGTTTTTTCTTTTATTTTTCTTATATGTACCCATTTTATGTATTCATAACTATGTATATACTTATACCTATTATCTTGTAAGCAATTGACAAAAATAAATAAATAAATAAAAATATTAATATATTCATACTGACTTGCTGGTTTTGGTGGATCTTAGTGCTTAGACTTGAGACCTCTTTGGAAGTTCATAGTTCAATGACAGCCCTTCCACATCATGTCAAAACTGCATCGGTCTGTCTCTGTCTATCTAACAATCATCTATCTACCATCTGTCAATTTCCTATAATCTAACTGTTATATCTATCTATCTGTCTATCTATCTATCTATCATCTGTCCATCCATCCATCTTCTCTCTCTCTTTCCATTGCATCTGTTTATCTATCCTCTTCTCTCTTCTTTTGAAAACTCAACATTCTAACCAGCAAAAAGAAACAGAGATTATCTAGAGAATCTCTACACTCACTTTTGACCCCTGCAGATAATCCCAATCAGGTCTACCAAACATGATACAGTTTGTTAAAAATGGACTGGTTTACCCTTTCTTTCTTTTTAGTCTTCTGCAGGGAGGTATGTTACTGACCACAAAATGAATCATTTTATTATATTTGCTTTATCTCACTGAGGTTGGAATTGACTCAGCGGAAATAAAAGATTTCCCCCAGTTGAGTGGCAGAGAGCTTTCTTTCCCTCAACTGATTAGATTAGCATTCTGCACAAGGCTTAGCAATTGTTAGGAGGCAGAAGCAATAAATCTGTTGCAGTGTGTATTAGGGATATTTTAATGGAATTAACCTGCCTGCAATTCATCATTCACAAGTTCCTTGTATGCTGATGCTTCAAGACAAATCCTTGTCAGTTCCTGCTTTGACCAATAAAAAATTTCAGCTTTCAGCACTTGAGAAGGCTCTTACATATAGTTTATAGAGCACCTACAGGTTCCCACAGATCCACGTTGGTTAGAAAAAGCCAACCTCTCTGTGGAACCTGAAACACTCCCTCCAATTCTGGAGCCAATAAATAGTCAAGATTATCCAGGATACTGTAGTGAATGTAGTCTGGAGTCCCAAGTGGGAGTGGCTGCTTCTCTGAGGGCAAAGAGGCAGAGCTGCTTGGAAAGTTTGGTAAGCAGGAAACTCCACTGAAGGGGTTACATGGTAACATCTGTAACGAAACATTCAAAAACCAACCCATAAACTCAGAGAATGGACCTTCACCCTCATTCTACACCTGAGCTACAGATATTCACCATGACTGCAAAGTAGAAATAACAGCATCCCTTTTCTTGTCCTACCTGATCTGATACCTGTGATATGAAGAACTCATCACAGTTTCTTGTTATTTGCTGGAGAAAGTTTTCACCCATAATCGCTGCTTATGAATGGCTGTTAATCACAAAGCTCTCGGTTGGTTCTTCCTTCCCTCGGGCCTGTGAAACTTGATGTCCTACTGTTCCAGGGACACAAATGAGGTATTTTACATGCACAAGAAGAGTCCCACCAGTTCCTGAAAAATCAGCCAAAACTGCAGGTGAACATCTGATTAATTCAATAGCAGGTGTAATTTTGATTACAAAATGAATGCAGGAAGAGGAAAAAGTTATAAAAAAATGAGGTACGAGTCATATAATACTAGAGTAGGGACAAGGATGATAATATCTATATTAGGGCTCCTTCCCCACCTTCCCTTCCTGCAACAATATTCAGATAGTAAGTGTGAGAAGATGCAGATCCTGGATCTCTCTCTCTTTTTTTTTTTTTTAAAGGGGGGAGGAGTTCCCTGTTTTTGTAAAATGTTCAGACAATTATGATTAAAAAGAGGAAAATTGATTCTCCAGATATAGCTAAATTATACCTCCCAGCATTCCTCTTCCTTAGACATATTGCTTGCAACTGCAGTTCACCACATCTGGAAGTTCCTCAACTTTCCTTATTTTCTTGTTATATTTATACTGAAAAAAATGTTGCCCTGCATGCTTGGACTTTAGGTTAATTGTGTGATATATTGTTATATTCAAGAGCACCCAAAGTCTCTCCAGAAATTAACTCTAGCCTGCATTTTGTCATGTAACTGAAAAAGGCATGCATGATCTAATAATACTGGACTAAATAAACAGAATCAGTGAATAGCTCCACCAACTTTTTGGTTCCTTCAGCTTCTAGCAAATCCCTGCCAAATTGTGGATTTCCATTTGAATTTATAACCAGCCATAAGGAGAAACATCTCAATGATTTCCCCAAAGGTGCTTTTTCAAGAGGCAATTGGACTTTCTGGTTTTTCTTGGAAGATGTTTTGCTTCTCATCCAAGAAACTTCTTCAGCTCTGCTTCTTCAGCTTTTAGGAAGAAGCTTCTTGGATGAGAAGCAAAATGTCTTCCAGGAAAAACCAAAAAGTTCAGAAAATCCAGTTGCCTCTTAAAAAAACACCTTAGGGACAACCATGACCTGGATGACTGAGAATCTCCATAGACATCTCAATGGTTTCTTCATGATCAAGGAAGTACAGGAAAGACCTCTTGAATCAGCTATTCCTTTAAAATCCAGATTCTTAACTGATATGCTGTGAAAAGAATACAGAAGAAGCAGAAGACCCAAGAGATACATGGAACTGAAAACATATCTCCTTTCATTAGGATGATAGACATCTTCACCCTTGATGAAAACAAACCACCTCTTGTGATATTTGGTTGACTTCTGCCTAGTAATCTATACTTGATCCAGTTAATTGGGCACTCAATTAACAATGTTACAGCAGAAAAGAAATATTTAAATGTTCACCTAGAGGGAGGAAAATGGAAAGCAATTTGCTTGAAGATATAAGGAACGCGGTGGCTCAGTGGCTAAGACGATGAGCTTGTCAATCAGAAAGGTTGGCAGTTCAGCAGTTCAAATCCCTAGCGCTGCAGAATGGAGTGAATTCCCATTACTTGTCCCAGATTCTGCCAACCTAACAGTTCAAAACAAGTAAAAAAATGCAAGTAGAAAAATAGGGACCCCTTTGGTGGGAAGGGAACAGCATTCAGTGTGCCTTCGGTGTTTAGTCCTGCTGGCCACAGGTCCACGGAGACATCTTTGGACAGCGCTGGCTCTTCGATTTTGTAACCTAGAGCCAGAAACAACGAGCACATATGTGCAAGGGGAATCTTTATCTTTACCTTTATTAGGCTCCCATAAGCTTCTCTTGGCTGCTAAATTTCTGCCAAGGTTGCCCTGTCCTGCAGGATGTAATGTCAGATCTGTCACCTTGCTCCTGCTTTTGCCATGCTTTGGTGCCAGCCTGCTATAACTTGAGAGTGGGAAAGGAAAGCCAGTTGGAAGGGAGAAAAAGGTGGGAACTCCAAAAAGCTTTATGCCAACCAGAGAACCAACTGAAGGACATCTAGTTAGAGAAAAGAATGCAGCTGCTTTCAAAGGACATTCTGTTCCAAAAACATCTAGTTTGAATCTGATTGGACATGAGGGGAGCCAATGAGAGGGCAGATGTGGGAACTAGAGGGATTTCACTTGGGGATTGTCGCAGGAATCTCAGATCTGGTTTTGCTCTACTGTACTTCACATGACCTTTGTAAAACTATACTGCTCTCTTAAAATGGAGTCGTGAATAATTGTTGCCTAGGGTTCAAGTGGAGACAGGCCAGTCTTCAAGGGGGCATAATGTTTGCCTCTTAGGGAAGGCAGAACAATATGAACTTCACCTCTTCAAAATCTGGTTGCTTTAAAAAAAAAAAAAATAGTGGGCTTTTAACCTTTTCCATGCAACAAAGTCAATTCTGGGCCTCCTGCTGGGAAAGCTAATGCCATTAACTCATGTTGTATTTCTTTCCCCCTTCCTTGATTGATCACTTGAATGTTTTATTGTGATGGTTTGCTTTTAATGTGGTTATGCAATCTGAGGACTCATTTGAAACTACAAGGAAATTAAGAGCTCTTGTTTGTACTAGAATAACTTACACAAGGCTAATACAAAGAAAACTCACAAGCTCAGCATTACAGCACAGCTGTGGAGGCAGCTTTCCTTACCCTTACGTAATGTTGTGCGTGTTGTGTTTATGAACCAGTTTGCACTGCTTAGGACACAGGAATCATGGAAGTGACTAAAAAAAACCCTGTCACCAAATGTATTCCTCTAATCTATTTTAAAAGCTACTAGATAACATGTGGCCTGTCGATCAACATTTCCGAGATATTTTTGTATCTTATATTTTTGTTCTCTGTAAAGAGAGAAACCAAATGAAACCAAATGTAAAGAGATAAACCATATGAGTAAAATAATGGTGGGATCAGACAGATAACTGGCAGCTGCCAGGTGGAGAGGGAGCAAGGAATGTGAGATTCGTTGGGAAACTTTAGTATTTTTAAGTATTTATTTGATTTGTCAATCACTTATAAGATACAGGTATAAGAATAAACATAGTTTTGAATACATGAGATAGATACTTATAAGAAAAAAAAAACAATAGGACAGGGATGTTAGGCACGATTGGTACACTTATGCATGCCCCCGACAGGTCTCTTAGGAAGGGTGTGAGGTCAGTAGTAGACAGTCTAAAGTTAAATTTTGGGGGGTTTTGGGAAGAAACCAGAGTCAGGTAGCGTATTCCAGACATTGACCACTCTGTTGCTGAAGTCGTATTTTCTACAGTCAAGTTTGGTGCTGTTAATCTTGAGTTTGTATCTATTGTGTGCTCTTGTGTTGTTATGGTTGAAGCTGAAGTATTCATTTGCAGGTAGGACTTTGCAATGTATGATTTTATATACTATATTTAGATTGGTCCAAATGCGGCATAGTTCTAGGTTTTCTCTGTCTAGAGTTTCAAGTCTGGTGGCATTAGGTCTTCTGCAATGAGTAGAGGGGTGGAGAATTCTTCTTGTGAAATATTTCTGGACTTTTTCAATTGTGTTAATGTCACATACATGACATGGGTTCCAGACTGATGAGCTGTGTTCAAGTCTAGGCCTAGCAAATGTTTTGTATGCTCTAGTTAGTAATGTGATATTACCAGAGTAAAAGCTACGTAAGATTAGATTAACAACTCTTGATGCCTTTTTGGCTATGAAGTTACAGTGGGCTCTAGCACTTAGGTTATTAGAGATGAGTATTCCAAGGTCCTTGACAGAGTTTGGATCCTCAAAAAGGTCTTGATTATTTAGCTTGTATTTTATTTTCTGATTTTTTTTTTGCCAATATGTAAGACAGAGCATTTATTTGTTGAGATTTGAAGTTGCCATTTGATTGACCATTCTGTCACAGAATGTTTAAAATGAAGATCACATGACCTCAGCAGCAGCCCAGCCCTAGCCAGCACCTTTAACACCTAGTTAAAGGGAAAGAGAAAGCCAGAAGTTCTAGGTGGAAAGAATTCCAGAGATGTAGCTTCATTCATGAAAAATCTTCAAGGTTGGTCCACCTTAATTCGGAACCTCAACACAGGTTAATTTTAAATCAGGTTAAGGTTATTCTTCAGAGAAATTGGTTCCACACTACTCTGAGTTGAAATGATGTTTATAGGGCAAAAGAAGGTGAATGACTAAGTGTGTGTTGCAACGTAAGTATTGGAATCATCATGGCTACAAAAAGGACCTGTTGCACAACAAGCCATAATTTTGTTTGTTTGATTTTTGCCTGGTAGTTTAAATGAATTCAGATACCATGATTTGTGATACTTAGTTTACATTCTGTAATGTACGCTTTGAATCCAACCGTTGTGATTTACTCCATAAACATGGATGAACGAATCGTAGCTTAGCATCAGCAAAATAAGTTGCTAATTCAGCCTCGAAACAAATAATTAATGCAAAGCAAAACTGGAAGAAGACCAGACAGCCTGTTGATGTCACTTGTACTCTAGCTTTGGTTGACTCCTCACGGTTATGCTTAAAAGTTTGGAAAGTGGTTAAAAAACACGCTGAAAATATTTAAATATTGATCATAAGTAAAATCAGTGCTAAACGCACATCAGCTGGAATACAGGGAAAGCATATGGCCACCAACTAAAAACAGAGCAGCTTGGGAAAATAAAGTTATTTATAAAATGAGAAGAAGAAAAAAAATGAGAGCAGAAGAGACTGTGATGTAGGAAAACATACATTTTCTCAAAAGTAGTTCTAATTATTGGATGCATTAGCTAAAAGGCTGTATGATCCTCTTATGTCCATAGATGTTTGCTCTGCATAGAAACCCAATATATGCATAATCTTTCTGAAGCTACAACTTAGTCTTCCTGATTCTGTATTAATGTAGATTAAATATCAGAGCCGACCATTAAATTACACAAAGCAAATCAATAGGCACCACAATTGTAAATTTTACAAGGTGGAACATGAAACTGCCTTGTCGTCTAAGACAAATATTAGGATTTACTCACTGAAGAGGGCAGCTGAATTTTGATCAAAGTTTTGCAGGGGACAAAAAAAAAGTGAGCTACCTCCTTCCTTGTTTATTGGTCCACCTCTTCCAAGCAATAGGAATTCATGCCAACCACTAGATCACAGCTTTGGGCAAAGAACTTAAAAGAAGCCAGAGAAAATTTGTACGCTCAAATTATAGGATGAGCTTTTGTTCAAAAAATGAGATCTTCTGAAGACAAATAAATTCCTGAATGTATTTATAAGAATAAAAGCAAGAGAGTGGTAAATTGTGCAAAGGAAGGAGGAGGAAGGAGGAAGGGGAAGAAGAAGGAAAAGAGGAGGAGGAGAAGAAGAAGAAGAAGAAGAAGAGGAAGAGGAAAAGGAAGAGAAAGGAAGTTGTTTCTTGGCAGTCTTTAAAGTACCCAAATCAGGAAAATGTTTTAATTATTTTATCACAATTTCTCCTTCTGCTTCTCCCTTTTTCTTCTCCCCTCGATCATAAAGGGCCAATACTTGAGACATGCCAAGCTGATCCTTAGGGTTGGCCAATCTGTGTGTTTTCTATCATCTGGCCAAGAAATTAAGATGAAGGTACATCTAAGGTTCATAAAGCTATTGATGAATCCCAGGGATAAAGGTACTGAGTTTGAGCAGCAGAAGAGGGTCACCCATTTCCAAGCTAATCAAGAAGATGCAATTAGATTTTTTTTTAAAAAAAAGAAGAATTCAAAGGGAAAACAGGGCAGTACAGATTCAGCTCTGCTCTGAGTCAAAATGAGCTGCAGAGTTTACAATTAATTGAGCAAGAAGTCAGAAACTCATCAGTAAAGCAGATAAGGATCTAGGGAAAGAGATCTTAGGCTGATCTTGGCTTTCTCATCTTCCTCTTTTTTCACCCTGAAGGGACAGAATTTCTCATAAAGCAAAGCCGTGGATAAAAAGCTAATAGAGAAGGCAGAATGAAGATTATTCGATTAATTCAAAATTAGAATGTATTAAATGTTATCTCCCTTTAAATTGAATGAATCAAATTGTAGGGCATTAAATGTGTTTCACTTAAACTTTCTCAGACTGTTTGGCCTCACTTATCCTGTTCATGAACAACTGGAATATGACAACTGGAACAAACCAGCAAATAGCCAAAAAAACCAAAACAGAATAAATAAGTTTTCTAGTCCTGCTTCCAAGAGGAAGCACCAAGAAGAAGGCGATTTATCCAAGCTTCAGTCCTACAAGACACAGCTGCTCCTTTCTTCCTCAACCCAAATCCCAGAATGAAGATTGCATCTCATCTCTTCCAGGAATTCTGGGAGTGGAATGACTTTGGGGACCTGGGTTAGCTCTTGATGCTTCTTTCTGGTCTACTGAGATCCTTCCATTCCACAGGTGGTCTTCAGCAGGTTCTGACCAGTTCTGGAGAACCGGTGGCAGAAATTCTGAGAAGTTCGGAAAACTGGCAAATCCCACCTCTGACTGGCCCTACCAACCCCATCTCTTCTCTGCCTCCTGAGTCCAGCTGATTGGCTGAGTCTCCTTTGGTTGCCCTGCACAGGAGAATTGAGCTGGAAAGCAGGTTAGTGGGGTGCAAAGGGAATGGGGATTTTGCAGCATCATTCCCCTGCCACACCCACCAAGCCATGCCAAAGAAGTAAATTTTCTTGAATCCCACCACTGTTTCATTCTAAGAACATCTTTGGGGCTATGGGGTAGAGTGGGCTTCGTGGAGTTTTTGAATCACTTGCAAGAGCTAGACCAATACTCAAATACAGCTCAACTGTCTGGAACCCACACTGTATATAGGATATAAGTACAATTGAGTGAGTCCAGAAGTATTTCACGAGAATACTACACTCCTCTGCTCGCAACAGAATACCTTACATCACCAGGCTTGAAATTTTGGGCTTGGATAATCTTGAACTACGCTGCCTACGGTTGGACTTAAGCGTAGTACACAAAATTATCTGCTATAATGTCCTACCAGTCAATTCAGCTTCAACTGCAACAATATAAGAGCACGCACCAGATACAAACTCAATGTTAACCACTCCAAACTTGATTGCAGAAAGTACAACTTCAGCAACAGAGTGGTCAATGCCTGGAATGCCCTACCTGACTCTGTTGTTACATCCTCAAATCCCAAAAACTTTAACCTCAAACTATCCACTAGTGACTTCACCCCATTCCTAAGAGGTCTGTAAGGGGTATGCATAAGCGCACCATCGTGCCTGCTGTCCCTGTCGTATTGCCCTCATTTATTTGTACCTATTTCCTGTATTCTTACTCATATTTATACTTATTCCTATCATCTTGTAAGTGATGGACAAATCAGATAAATAAATAAAATAAAAAAGAAGGAAGGAAAGAAGGAAGGAAGGGGAAAAAAGGAAGGAAGGAAGGAAGGAAAGAAAAGGGAGGGAGGGAGGGAGGGAGTGGAAGGGAGGAAGGAAGGAAAGAAGGAAGGAAGGGGAAAGGAACAGGGAAGGTGAAGGAAGAAAAGAATAGAAGGAGGAGAGAAAAGAAGAGAGGGAGTGGGAGGAAGAAAGGAAAGGAAAGGAAAGGAAAGGAAAGGAAAGGAAAGGAAAGGA
>BLBF01000058.1:2625584-2654203 GCA_015471245.1 Laticauda colubrina
CCTCCTCCTCCTCCTCCTCCTCCTCCTCCTCCTCCTCCTCCTCCTCCATTCTCCTTATAGTTTCCTCTATTCTTCCTTTCTTCTTTTGTTTTGGATTCTGTATTACAATTCTTTTGATCCCAAGCAACTTGTTTCCTCTCCTTCTCCTTCTCCTTCTCCTTCTCCTTCTCCTCCTCCTCCTCCTCCAGCCTTCCTCTTTCTAAATTTTTGGAGGGGCTCCAAACTTTGTCCAAGATCCATGTGGATATAAACAATATGGTTGGCTGGGGAATTTTGGGAGTTGAAGTCCATACATCTTAAAGATGCCAAGGTTGAGAAACACTGAGCTTGATGCTAATGTCACTCATCGTTCTCCTAATTCTCCAAAAAACTATATCATCCAGATTTTTCTCTTGCCACATAGGTATCATCGCCAAGCATCACCCTGCAACAGTGATTGTGTCCCCTCATGCTTCCAACAGGATGTCTGATGATGTTCCAAAGAAAAATGTTATCTGTGGGCATTTATAACAAAATGATTTTAAAAAGGAGCAACAAAATTGAGAATCACATTTTCACAACCCCCAGCTTTCCTCCTGTCCAAAGGAAGCATTTTGCTGTCATTGGAAATAAAATCTCTGTCATCTTAGAGCAGGGGAGCCAAAAACCGCAAGTCTCCTCCTGCTCCTGCAGCATGCTTTTGCAGAACAAATGTTAACAGCGTGGAAAAGCAATATTTTGGCTGGAAGCTGGGGGCTAGATTGGAAGACAGCGGAAAGCAAGTGTCTGCCTAGAGAATGTCGATGAGAGGAAAGAAAAGCCTAGCTGAATCACACCAAAAGTTTAGCTAACCATGCAAATATGCCCTCTTTCTGATATGCCCCGTTAGACATCTCTGGAAACCCATATGCCCAACTTAAAGGCAGCAGATTTGCCTGCAGGCTGTCATTCCAGAAGAATGAGCTTTGACTTAAGAATAAGCATGTGATTTTTCAGACTCTTGTTTGATTCTCTGCAAAGGAGAAAACAAAGCAAAATCAAGATCTCGAGCCAATAAGGTACAAATAAGCATCAGGTTAGGGCATATCTCAATGTGTTTATTTATGCTTAAAAAGGATTCAGGCAAAATGGAATCACCTTGTGGCATGATGAGGTACCCAACTGGAGGAAAATGGATTGGTCCTTGCCAAGGTCATAGCTTCTTCTTCCTTTTTTTTTTTTTTTTTTAGTGAAAGCAGAGTACATAGAAGAAAATCCTGTAACATGGCTTGTGTATGCCCTAGAAGTAGAATATAAAAGAAAAAAGGAAGGGAAGGAAGGCAGAGAGATAGGATTCAACATTTAACACGCTGCTGGAGAAGACACAATCTGGAGTCAAACAGGGTTGGAAAATGACCCAGTCTGCCAAGTTAAGAAATGCCAGTCCTGGGACATGGTGAATCACCACAAGGAAAGATCTAGAGTGGGTTGTGAGAACATGGAAAGTTCAACTCAGACTATGTTGGGAAAGTGGAGGTTGAGTTGCCAGAAAGTGAGAGTTGTGAGTTGGTCTTGTTCCACTAAATACCACTAATAGGTCACAAAAAAGAAAAAAATCCATGGTCCAGCCAAACCCGGAATTTGTTCAGGATCTTATCTATTTAATGAAAAAGAGAGAGAGAGAGAGAGGCAGAGGGAGAGGGAAGGGAGGAACAAAGAAAGAAAGACAAAAAGAGAAGAAAGAAAGAAAGAAAGAAAGAAAGAAAGAAAGAAAGAAAGAAAGAAAGAGGGAGAAAGGAACAAAAGAATGAATGAAGAAAGAAAGAAAGAAAGAAAGAAAGAAAGAAAGAGAGGGAGGGAGGGAGGGATGAACAAAGAAAAGAAGGAAGGAAGGAAGAAAGAGGGAGGAAGGAAGGAAGGAAGGAAGAAAGAAAAAGAAAGAGGGAGGCACGAATGAATGAAGAAAGAAAGAAAGAAAGAAAGAAAGAAAGAAAGAAAGAAAGAAAGAAAGAAAGAGGGAGGGAGGGAGGGAAGGAGGAAGGAAGGAAAGAAGGAAGGAAGGAAGGAAGGAAGGAAGGAAGCTGAAAATGTTATTGCTCGGGAAATGTACTTTTTCACTGGCAACTGTGGTCATTGATTTTATGCTGCAACCATGAAATGTTTTATCCTTGAGGAAATGCCCTAAGCCCAAGACATTTTCTCCTTCTTGAGAAAAAGTGATACTGTATTAGGGAAACTGGGTGTAATAAATCATTTGCTTTTATAAATAGGCTGTGCGGCACTGTTGAGAGTTACCCCATCATGATTGACTCTTAAGAGTGAAAGGGATACTTTTGATTTCACCCGGTGACAGCCGGGATTTCTCTGGAAGGAGATTAAGTAGGGATTTTCACCTTTCGGCTTCAGAAGGATGCCTCATGGAATGGGGACTCATCCATCTGGCGGTTTAAAATCCATTTGAGAAGCACTCTTGGACAGGATGAGGTTTCCATCTCGCCCTTCAGCTGTGAACTCATTCGTTTCATGCCTCTCTTTTTAATTCCCCCAAGAAGCTTAAGGTGGCATACTAGGTCTCTCTTCCCAATTCTTCTTTCATGAGGCATTTTTTTTTTTTTTTTGCCAGGAAAGTTTAGTTAGAAAGGGATGATGATCCCAAGGTCATACAGTAAGGTTTGTGGGTCAAAGGTCCAGCATTTCAGAGGTGCACCATTAAAGGATTCCAAAAGTGCTTTTTCAGGAGGCAACTGGATGTTCTTGTTTTTCCTTTTGAAGATGTTTTGCTTTTCATCCAAGAAGCTTCTTCAGCTCTGACTGCATGGTAGGGGAATGGAAGAATGTATATGTCTTGCAGACAGCTGGTCTTTTGCATTCTTTTAGAGAGTCGTTGAGGCCACTAGGAGGTTTATCTCTGTCTTCAGGGTCACCTGATTATTGCTCCAGAATTCCAGAGGAAAAATTGAGGACTACAGGAACCAAGAGCATTACTCAGGTGACCCTGAGGACACAGATAAACCTCCAAACAGCCTCAGTGATTCTTAAAGGATGCAAATGACCAGCTGTCTGCAAAGAATATAAATCCTTCCATTCCCCACCATCCTGTCAGAGCTGAAGAAGCTTCTGGGATGAGAAGCAAAATGTCTTCAAAAGGAAAAACAAGAAAGTCCAGTGACCTCCTGCAAAAGCACCTTTGGGACAACCATGACTTGGATGATGGAGAATCTCTACAGACACCGAAGGATTCTGTCATCTTTTCCAAACTTTTAATGTCCAACTTGGACATCAAAATATTCTCCATCTTTGGATGCAATGCAAAACTGGTCAATGTAACCACTGGTGGGATTCAAATTTGTTTACTACTGGTTCTGTGGGCGTGGCTTGGTGGGTATGACATGGCTTGGTGGGCGTGGCAGGGGAAGGATACTGCAAAATCCGCCTTTCTTCTCCACCCCACTAACCTGCTTTCCAGTTCCGTTCTCCTGCGGAGGGCAACCAAAGAAGACCCAGTCGATCAGCTGGGACTTGGGAGTCAGAGAATAGATGGGGGTAGGGCCAGTCATCGGTGGTATTCTGAACTACTCAAAATTTCCACTATCAGTTCTCCAGAACTGGTCAGAACCTGCTGAATACCACCTCTGAATTTAACTGTTCTTATTGATTTATTAGATGCTTATTCCATCTGTGTTACTTTATAAGTCATTCTTGTAATCTTGCTGAGAAAATTTAATGGGGAAGTAGACACCCAGGCTGGGTTTACCCAGTGCAGCAGATTGGGGTAAAATGACGTTGAGGAGTTTATAATTGCTTCTGTTTGGGGAGGCCAATCTTAATTTTAGTACCTTCTCTGGCTACTATGTTAAGATTTGCTATACATAAGGAAAATAATATCTTATGTGATTACATCTGAGATTTCATGTGTTAGAAATGATGAGAACAAACACACCATTCTCAATATTTCACAGCACAGGTCATAAGATTCAGTTTCCATGTCTGCCTTTCTGCTGTTAGGTGGATCTGGCCATTATCCTCCACCACGTTGATGAAGGGACCTACAAGTATTCTTATCAGCATAGAACTTTGATCTGAGCAAGCTTTTATACCCTGAGAGGCTGTCCATCATTGTCTGTTCTCTTAAAACAAAGCTCCTTCACTCAAGAATCAATATCTTCTACTTGAGATGCAAAAGGTTCATATGGACTTTCTGCCAAAATGAGCAAGGAAGCTTGAAGATGCCTGCCATGTGCCAGTTTCTGCTGGGCTGCTGGAAAAGGACTTTTTCCATCATTGCCAACTCTACTAAGACCATGGGGTAAATTTATGGCTATGTTCAATCTCCCTGGAGTCGAGTTGGCATGCAGATCTGCGCATCTCAAGAGGGCCTGGAACAAAATGTGACTCCAAGGATCTGGGATCGATAAATGCATAGACAGAGAGCCATTTCAGCTCATAGGCTACTGGCCTACGCTGTTGGATTGCTTCCTACAAACTTCTATATTAAAAACAACAACAGCAGCAGCCTCAGCAGCATGGTATTAATACAGGGCCCATCTCATTATTTCTGAATGCCAGTTGATTTATTTCTTAGACTTATAGTCTGCCTTTTGTGCAGGACCTCAAGGCACTGTGCTCCCTGCAGATAAACAGCCCTTTGGTGTTTTTACAAAACATATTGAGCCTTATATGCAGAATGAGTACATGGATAGTAGAAATCTGAGATGGCATGTAGTCTGAATTCCCAGGAAAGAGGAACTGCATTCCAGAAGACCAAGAGACAGCATAGTTTAGACGGTTTAGCTGGAAGAAAGAAAGTTAAGAATGCTCCTTCCAAGCGATTCTCAGAGAATCTCTTTAATCATGCAAGCAGTTTGCTTTAGTCTGGCAAGACTTCTGTCTATGGGGGAGTCACAATAAAGGAAACCTCTTAGAAGAAATCCATATGTCTTTTTTGGTCTTTGGAGATCAATAAAATCCAGCCATTCCAGGTGCATGAGTGATCTTGACACTAAAAGGAAATGAAAAGCACGAATGGATTAGAACATGGATCTCCCCACCATGAGTCCAATGCCTTAATTATCACACCACAGTGACTTTCAACAAAGGCCATAGAAAATTTGCTAATCTTATAATGAAAGCATGCCCAGTTTTTAGTGCCTTCCAGAAGTTTGCCTTTTTCATCCGTTGTTGCTGTCACGCAGAAGTAAATGTGCACTGGGAAAACACCACCGCAAAGCAAACATAAAGGGTTAGGAGATATACATCCACTTTAGGAATGTTCTACTTTCTATCTTTAGGAACACATGTATTGGTTCACTACTGCAGATACATAAAACATGTTTACATCTTATTGCACAGACTGTGTCCTGCAAGGATTGCCAGAATGTATGGAACCCACTGTACTATTTAAATCACGTTACTGCAATGTTGTTTCATTTCTACCAGTTCCTTTTTTTCCCCTATTTGTAGGTTTGGTTGAAGGTGTTGACTATGCTTTTGAGGTTCTCAAAGATAAGGGTATCACTCCTGATCCATGAGAGTCTTCATTGCTAAGTAAGTAACCTTGTTTGATTCCTACCACACCTTTTCCCAACACCTTAATGTCTGAGAACATAAAGCTATATATTTTCTCCTCTAACCTTTTGTCTTGCTTTGAACACTTCTCCACAAAAAGATGCCAAAGACTTACAACTCTTTCCAAAGGTTGTCAGATTAAGGTGGGGTTTTTTTTCTTAGATAGCAGAATGTCGAGTTCAGCAAAGAGATATCTGTCATTTATCATGTTGTTTCTTATGAGTTCTCAAAACAACAACAATTCATCCTCAGACTTTTAACCCTTCAGTAAAACCATTTGCTTCATCCTTGAGGTCAAAAAGAGAGAGAAGAAGATGGAAGGAAGTGTCGATAACAATGAGCCTGGATTTGAAAAATAATCTAGATGTGTTTGCCATCTATTTATGGTTGGTTCCAATTACCAGCACAGTAAAAGTCCCAAAGATGCTTTTTCAAAAAGCAGTTGGCCTGTTTGTTTTTCCTGGAAGATGTTTCACATCTCATCCAAGGAGCTTCTTCAGTTCAGTTAGATGAGAAGCGAAGCATCTTCAAGGAAAAACAAAGTCCAGTTGTCTTTTGAAAAAGCACTTTTGGGACAACTGTGACCTAGATGACTGAGAGTCTCCAAAGACATCACACTAAAAGGATGTGTACAAATTCAAAAGGATCCGTGGGCAGGTTAGAAGACATTGAAGAAAGCCTTCAAAGATATTTCCAAATGCTTTAGATAGTGACGATCAAAGTTCTTCAATTTATGTTAATCATACTATAGTTTTGTCTTCTATATTGACAAGAGTTCTTTGGAGTTTAAATGCTGTTTTTACTTAGATGGCATGATTGATCAATCCAAGAAATTTAAATCAAAGTTGGGAGGGGAGGAGGGATCCAAGTTGCTATGGAAACAGCTACTACATTGACTTTAATTGCCATTCTGATTGGCTAAAATGTCTTCAGAAGAATTGGGATAACACACATTTAAAAAAAAAAAAGAAAGGAAAGACAAATAAATGGATGTTATAGTTTGGTTTCAATACAAGCTCCCCCCCTCATTTTTTTTTTTTTTTTGAGTACTCCTTTATCTCTAATTTAGTCTGGTGAAGCAACTTTCTTCCTGATTCATTTCCTGCAAAAGTTTCTGAATTCAAAGTGTTTTGTGCTTGAAAGGCTCTGCTTCAAGTTTACACTAGGGGTTTCCAGTCTGACATGGTTTGTTTCAACCCTTCTAGAAATGTCTGAGCTTGAAGTGGACTTGTTTTCAAGTTCAAATTGTTTCAAACACCAAAAGAGAGCCCCTTCTAACTTGGAACATCCTGAAACAGTCCAAACAACTTGCTTCAAAACATTTAATTTTTTGGGTTTGCGCCTTCAAATTTGTTGCTCCCGAGTTTTCTGCTTTTGATATATTCTGATAGATGATCTTAATAGCTTTAGTAATATCCTTTTATTGTTTGCATCTGTTTTGTATGTGCTTCCATGCAGAATTCTCTTCCCTTTTCAAAGGAGGACTTTGTGCATGTAAGTCTTCTTGACTGCTTGTCAAGAAGATTGTTGGGGACAATTTGCTGGCTTTGAAAACCACCTGGAGAGAGCTGTAAAGCACTGTGAAGCAGTATATAAGTCTAAGTGCTATTAATGTTGTCAACAACCACCATTTGGACTTAAAAGCTTTTCAAGATTTTACAAATGTTTATTATGAATCCTAGCTAAGATTTTGCTTCTGAGGGTTGGGAATAATCCTTAGCTTTTGCAAAGAATTGCCTTCTTGTATGCAAAAAAGGCTATTCCCAACTCAACGATCTGTTCGTGGAAACTACTTAAAACCCATTTTTGAAAAGGAGAGAACAACATACTTAACCATCCGCTGTGTTTTTGTTTCATCGCCCAGAATACCGAGTGGTCTAATTGAAGTGGGCGGGGAAGAGAGAAACTCTTGTGACAATAATTTGCATTCATGTGGGCATAAATTAACGGTGATTCATTTATAAAGTGGCAATGGGAGCAGACTTGCGCTCATTGGAGGGACTTTATGGCTTCCTCTCAATTCCATTTGTGAGGTGTAATTGTTTGTAAACTTATTATAATTGCTTGCGAGTTTATCAGCCGGTGGAAATGGCAGTTTTATTAGAAGCAATCTGCCAATAAAAGTCATCCCTGCTGATATTATAAAAAGGTATTTCCCCCCCACTTTGTACCTCGGTCCTTCCCCATTCGCGGCTCCTAATGGCGCATTGTTTCTAGATAATCCCCATAATTGATATTATTATCCAGAATTGTTCCTCATAACTATGTTCAATGAATGGGAAACTTATCTTCATAATGAAGTTTATTTACAGTCTGGGCCTTCTGTAGCTCCTTCACTAGGTTCTCATGAACTTTCAAGCCAACCCAAACTGGAGGCTATGTAAACAAAACCATACTCAACACTTGGTTGTTACAGAGAGAAAAATAGAGATTGTGTTGTTATTACAGGGTGACTTGTTCATAAGACAACTCTTATATAAAAACCTGCAGTTGTTCTGGGACCATCACACCCAGAATTTCCTTCCAGCCAGGTCTCCAGCACCTATTTATCTTCTCATGGGTGCATTTCATTTACTTATTGCTTCATTTTTTCTTACAGATTTAAAATGTTTTGTACCTTGCAAATAGCAAATTAGTTTTTTGGAGATCCTGGTTCTGCTTGCATGATGAGCAGCTACACAGGGATTCTAGGCTGATCTCTCTCTTATCTCTGCATCCAATTTCTGCCATTCCTTCTCCTGAAAATTATGATTGAGCAGGCAAGTAGTGGAGAGTACAGGATCTGTGGAGGATGGGTCCTCAAACCACCACTTCTCCCATTTTGTAAGGAACTTAGCAAGAAAGACTTGCAGGCTCAGTAAGATTCATTGCACAAAACCCCAAGTGTCAATCAAGTGCTTCGTTGCAAACCTTTCCTGATATTGAAAGAATTAAGTTTTTTTTATAGGAGAATAGAATTTGACATTTTAATAAAGAGGAAAGAAGAGATTAAGCTGTCATCAGCACTCTGCATGACTAGAAGCTGGCAATGTCGAGAGGATGAGATGCATAGCTTTTAACGCAGAAACTTAGTCGCTGAATTAATGGAGTTTCCTCTCGTAATTGGGACACATACTTTACTATTTATTTTTTTAAGAAAAGGCTTTTGATGTTTTTAAGCATCTCCTTTGCATGGGTGAATGGGTGGGTTTTAATCTCTGGGATTAGACCAACTCTGTGATTGATTAGGTTTCACTGGCTGAATAGTTCTAGACCTTCGGTGAATGACGAGATGTTTAATAATATTGGACTGAAGTCTTTTACCTTGCAGCAAACATTATTAAGGTCTTGTACACAAGGGGAGAATACTTAGTAGAAAATGCAGGCAAGCCCCCAGCCAGAATATTAATGACCAAGCATTAAGCAACCTAGAACTGGGTAATCTGGGATATTCCATTTAATTTGTCAATCAGAGGTGGGACATGACAAATATAGAGAAAGGAAGTCCTTCTCATTGGCTTTCGGTGATGGAAACCTCATCCTGTTCCCTGATCATCTCCTCTGGTAAGGCTTTCAAGTTAATTTCATTGGCTGTAGCCCAGAAACTTTACTTCACAATAAGCCACAAAAATGGCCTAAAGAATCTTTGCTATCCAGTGAGGAGGTTGGAGAGGAACCTGGGTCAGTTCAAGCTGAGGAAGGCTGGGATGAGGGCTCTGCATCAGAGGCAGAGATGGGACTAGGGCAGACTGGCAGTCAGCAGCTGCCTTCAGAGTCAGACAGCAGTGAGGCAGAGGAGCAGCTGGAGCAGGTTCCCAGCCTGCACGTGCGCAGAGCTGTCCAAAAAAAGAACAATTATAAACTAAGGGTCGACATGGGAATAAGGCCACAGGTGGATGATGAATGGCTCCTCCCATAGGGATTAAAAGGGGAGTAAAAGGGGAGGGGGTTTTGCAGGAAGCAATTCGTTCATTACGGCAGTGTGAAGATCTGTCCGTGCATCTCAGAGACCCTGTGCCGAGTCCTTCCTTGTCAGCACTTGGCAGCTCTCCAAGCTAGATTAGGTCTGTGCTCCTAATCACACCCTTGAAAGACTATTTGCCAGGCCTTTGGCTGAAGGTGAATGCAAGAAATTCACCTTCGTTTAATAAAAGGGGTTTTGCCGGGACAAATTCTGCTTAGTGCTTTTTGGGTAAGCCTGGTCAGAATAACATCTCTACTAGCAAATGAAGACATCATTTTGAAACCATCCTGATTTGTTAGGGCCAATTATACCAGTGTAATTATCTGTGAGAAAAATCTTGAGGAGCAGGAAGAAGGTTAGAAACCAAGACAAGAGTCAGATAGGAGAAATTGAAGTCTGAAGCAGGAACAGAGGTGGAGACAGCATCTCTATCATGGCCCTCCTTAGTTCTCTTGAACTTAAAGTTAAGGAGGGAAGAGGCACATTCAGATTTGCAAGATTCAATTACTGTAACCTTATAATAAAAGCAGTATTTGTGTTAATAAATTTGGTTTCCTGGCTGAGACTACCTCGAAAGATATCTGCTAGTACCCTTGAGCTCCTGACTTGTTCTTGAATTTCCAACTCTCTCTGCTAATTCCAAAAGATTAGTCTTTCTATATAATGGAAGATGTTGAGTTTGGTTGCTCTCCATCTATTGGTTTTCTCCTGTTTCCAGGCCTTTTGAGACAAGGATTGGTAGCTTTGCAATCTGCAGACGAATTAGGGTAATGAATGAAATGCAATTCATGCATGGCCTTAGCTCCAGAAAGAGGATTAGAGATTCTCTTGATTAATTTGTAATCAAATGGATCCAGTCCAACAGAAGAGAGAAGACGATGGTACAGTGCAAAAATAAAATAAGGATTTTTATAATTGGGATTTCTGCCTTTCTGTCTGCCTTTCTGCAAACGGCTAGCAGTTTTGAAATAAGCAGTTCTTTCTTCTCCATTCTTCAACCCTTTATGAGCACCCATAAATGTAACTAAAGCAATTGCATTAAACTTTTAAGTGTCTTTGAAACTTGCCTCCCTAACACTTTAGCAGAGCGGATTGAAAGGCAGGTGGCTATAAATGTTTTCAATAAAATAAATCAATAAATAAACTTAAGCGGCTCAGCGGGGTGCCTAAGGCCTGCATTGGCCCAAAATGTTAAGCTTGGTTAGCTTCAATCCTTGTTAGTGGTTCAATGGCTTGATTCGATTAATTTATGGTTCAAAGATTGTGCAGATCCATGTCAATTCAATAGTCTGTTCCAGTTTTTTATGTAACTCAGCTGAATACAATGGAGTATTGTGATATCCTGTATCTGGTTTATTTCCTTCTGACAATAGGAAAGCTGCTTTGGAGCAGCACCATATGTCACCTTCTTCTTTTGAGTTTTTATTGTAATGTTTGCTGTGACAGTAGGAAACCTTCATCCATATTGCCATTATAGATGGATGAGGCTCATAAAAGTGCCTAGTTTGGTTGTACGTGTGCTCATTTTTTTAAGGCTGCCGTGCTATGTTGCTTCTCTAAAGTATCATCTAAGATAAAAGGCATAATAAATAATCTTTGCAAAACATGTTAAATGGAGTCTTGTGATAAAGAGATGGGAAGGTGTTGCGAAGCTCCACAAGATCTTAACGTGTGTCCAACATCCCCTTGCACTGTGAACCATGTTCCACCCCAATGCCGCCTTTCGTGATAAAACATTGTGCTGAAAATTCAGGAAGTTGCAATCACTCTATTCAAAGAATAGATCTAGATACCTAGATTAGAATGGGGCTCAGTCTAGGGGTGAAGATTTATTCTGAAGTTTTGCTTTCTTTGTACCTGCATTTTTGTATCAGTTTTATACATTTGATATGGTCAATAGATTTAATTAATAAAGTCTTCTTCTTCTTCTTCTTCTTCTTCTTCTTCTTCTTCTTCTTCTTCTTCTTCTTCTTCTTCTTCTTCTTCTTCTTCTTCTTCTTCTTCTTCCTCCTCCTCCTCCTCCTCCTCCTCCTCCTCCTCCTCCTCCTCCTCCTCCTCCTCCTCCTCCTCCTCCTCCTCCTCTTCCTCCTGCTGGGTTCATCCCCATTGGAGGCCATATTCTTGAGAGAGGAACATATTTAACCTACAAAGTTTATGAATAAATGTATGTATGGTTTGGTAAATACTGTAAATGTTGCTGGCTGAGAATTCTGGGGGAAGCAGTTCCTCAAACCTCTGGAGAACATTGAGGAAGGTTGCTAGAAGATCGTGGACACCATGATTTAGCACAACGAACATCACTCTTTTAAATTGAATATGATTCTTGCCACTTTTCCTTAAGGTGATTTGTCTTGAGTTTTTTCTTTTCCAAATCTTGCTCTTGACTGCATCTGGAAATAATTTTATTGCTCTCCTTCTGTTGTTGTTATTCGTTGCAAAGTCATGTCTGACCCACCATGACCTCATGGACAACATTCCTCCAGACCTTCCTGTCCTCTACCATCCTCTGGAGTCCATTGAAGCTCATGCCAACTGCTTCAGTGACTCCATCCATCCACCTCATTCTCTGCTGTTCCCTTCTTCTTTTGCCCTCAATCATTCCCAGCATTAGGATCTTCTCCAGCAAGTCCTTCCTTCTCATTAGGTGGCCAAAGTCTTGGAGTTTCATCTTCAGGATCTGGCCTTCTAAAGAGCAGTCAGGACTGATCTCCTCTAGGACTGATAGAGGAGCCTTGCAATCCAAGGGACTCGCAGGAGTCTTCTCCAGTACCAGAATTCAAGGGCCTCAATTTTTTGGTGCTCAGTCTTCCTTATGGTCCCAACTTTAGAGTCTTTTAATGGGCAATCTTGCCACAGTAAAGAAGATGGACCACATCTAAGAGCTACATTTCAAACTGCAAAAGGCCATTGCATCACCAAGTCACTTGTAAAGAACCTCTTTTGTTCATCAGTTACTTGGAAGCCTAAATGATAAGCAGGGAAAGAGATGCAGAGTCAGCAAGAAGGCCCATCACAATGCAAAGGATGCCCAAACTGTGCATCCACACTGGCTTACTCAATAGGAAGTGAAATAACAATTTTAATCATTGGCAAGGTTCATTCCTTGACATTTCCCCCTCTTTCTCTCTTTTCCTTTTGCCTAATCTTGAAGATGAAACAGTGGAGTGAAATGCCATTAACTCATACCTGTTGTTGCACATATACATCGGCATGTTGCTAGAAAAAAGAAATGGAACATTTCCTTCTATGTTCAGAAACTTCTGTATGTCCAAAGCCACCAAGAAGGTAGGCAGTTGGAGAGTCGGCACAACTATCCCAGAGGAGCTGGACTGGGGGTGATTGGCTTGTTGTCAGCATTCCAACTAACCAACTCTAAGCCAATAAACTCTGAGACAAGCAATTTCTCAAAGTTCCATTTTATTAGAGTTGTCATATTGGCACATCTGGGAAAATCCGAATCTGAGAGTTCCGAGTTTTCCCTTCCCAAAAGAGAATTCAAAGATCCACCCCCTGTCACCTATCTGTCCATCACATGGCCCAATAAAATTTTTGTCTCAACTGGAGATATCCTTCCAGTCACTCCTCTCCAGGTGCAGGGCAACATGTCCTTGACTCTTTGAGAAAAGCATGTTGTTGAGTCTAATCTTCTACCTCTCTATGAAGTCTCCCCTCCCAAATTCCCAGGCACTGAATGTGGCAGCCTCGAAGCTTCCAAGCAAAAAATGGCTTCCAAGGCTGTCTCTTTTGATAGCAATCAGTTGGCCAAAATCTAGAATCAAATCCTATCTTAAGCCCCTGTCACACTGCACCAACGGATGGAAAGAGGATGTAAAACGGAGAAAAACACTTGCCATCCGTTGGTTAACGCGATGCTCCCGTTCTGTAATCACTGCCTCCGTTTTGCTTCTTCTCTATCCGTACAGCATCCATCTATTGATGTTTCATCCACTCAGAGGGTTTTGAGCTGCTCAAAACCTTTGAGCAGAAAGTATCCAATGCGTCTGTTCTGCATCCGCTAGGCATACGGGGGACATCTGTTCTGCATCTGTTCCGCGTCTGCTCTGCATCCGCTGTATCCGTTCCGCATCCGCTTTGCTGAGCCCCCCCGGAAGCCTAGCGGATGTGTCATCCGCTCTCATCCGCTTCCATCCGCTAGGCTTCCATAGAGCATCCGCTTTCCATCCGCCCTGCATCCTACCCCCATCCATTTCTTTCCGTGTTATCCGCTCTGGTTATGCAAATTTTCGCCCCTTTTGAGAGCGGATAACAACAGATGGAACATTTTTCTCATCCGCTGTGTCCTTTTTACAAACGTTTTGCATCCGTTGGGCAGTGTGACAGGGCCTTAAGGCAGACCTTTTATCAAATTTCAGCTCCCACGTTTTCTGCTAGCCCATAAAATACTTTGAGCAAGCAAGGTCATTTTTTTTCCATGCCTACTGAGATGAAAGTGTCGGAGAGTTTATTCTGAAGGCAACATGAGGAATAATACATACTGAATTTGTGTGTGCGTGTATGTGTATGTGTGATTGTGTAGGGCTGGTAGTATGTACTTTCTCATTTATGAACTCTGCTGCCTGTCAGATTTGCCAGCTTGTAAGCTTGACAATGGTGGTTTCATAGATTTTTATTACTCGGGAGGTAGCTCTAATTTTATCTGAGTGAAATAGATTTTTAGAGATTTAATCCTTCTCGCTCCCTTCAGAGCTGTCAGGAGATGTCCTGTTTCTTAAAGCCGAGTCGAAACAGAGAGAGAACTCTCATTTTCACAAACATGAGATTATATATAAGACATGGGAATTGTGATGGGGGCATGTGTCCACACAAATGTGTATCCTACACGCCAATGAACATTCATGATAATCTTTGATCCTATTTCAATTTTCCACCGTTTTAAAAACATTATGTTAATCAGAAGAATAATCCGCAGCATGTAATTATTCTGAAGTGTCTATTCTGTTCATCAAATATCTCATTTCTTCAGGGAATCTTAAGCAAGGCTCCCTATTTAAAATTTCCTTAAGTTGATAGAATAGAATAGAGGAAAAAAATTGTGGCCAGGAACTCCTCATTATTATACGGTTAGAGTAATGGTGTTACTTCCATTTTAAGTCTCCACAATAATTTTCTGTGATCCTCACCTCCAAAGAGTAGGAAAAGGAAATTCAGAAGGTCAGTCCTGAAGTGGTCCTAAGTTATCCACTCTGGAATATTAGTAATTTTGCAGGGAACCAAAGAGTTATGTATACGTGATCAGGTTCAACTGATGGCAATTTGGCTCTCTCAGATTGGCCAACTTCTATCTCAATTTCATGGGGAAAAAAAACCCCTTTCAGTTGGAAAGATAATCAACTATGATGGAACAGAGAATAACAGAGTTGGAAGGGACAATGGAGGTCATCTAGCCCATCTCCCTGCACAAGCAGGAGAGGCTATACCATTTCAGTGGCTTTCCAGAATAGAATAGAATATTATAGTATTGAATAGTATAATATGGTATAATATAGTATAGTATAGTATAGTATAGTATAGTATAGTATAGTATAGTATAGGATAGGATAGGACAGGACAGGACAGGACAGGACAGAACAGAACAGAACAGAATAGAATCAAGAATGGAATGGAATGGAATGGAATGGAATGGAATAGAATAGAATAGGAATAGGAATAGGAACAGAATAGACATAACAGAATAAATACTGGAATGAAGAATAGGAATAGAATAGAATAGAATAGAATAGAATAGAATAGAATAGAACAGAACAGAATAGAGAATGGAATGGAATGGAATGGAATGGAATAGAAGATACAAGCAACATGGATATAGCCATAAATGGGAAGAGATAGGTACTAGGAAGGATGACCCTGGAATGCTGCAACCATCATAAATAGAAGTAGTCCTCAACTTACAACAGTTCATTTAGTGGCCTTTCAAAGTCACTAAATGAACAGTGGTAAGGATACAAGGACTTCTTGTATGTTTCTACTTTCAGTCTTATGCGTATGTGCACCTTGTTCTAACAATACACAGATAAATAATGTTAAAATGCATACAGGAGTGGGCTGCTGGGGGTTTCCAGGGTTTGGGAGAGCCCCTAGCTAAGATTCTGTTAGTTTGGAGACCCCCAAATCCCCCTCCTGGTTGGTCCTGCCTACCCCACCCACTTCTCTAGGAGTCCCCTCCTAGGAGAGCACAGAGACTGAAGGAGGGTGAAAACTTTGGGAAGACCACAGATGGGTCCATTTCTGGTTTCCAGAGAACCTCTGGAGCTCAGGGAAGCCATCTTCACCCTCCTGGAGGCTCGAAGAAAGCTTCTGGAGCCTGGGGAAGGCAAAAGCACCATCCTTGTTGCAGGAGGCCAACTAGGCCACACACACAATGGCCACACCCACCTAGCAACTGGGCAGAGAACCCTTTGCTAAAATCTTTGAAGCCCTCCCCTGAATACATACTATCAAAGAATAAAGCATGTCTGTTCTTTTTCTTAACTTGCTTATCATTTACCTGTTTCTATACAGGATGCAGAGACTATTCTACTTACAGTGAAATCTGGTTGTTATACAACAGAGGCCATGGGATAATAGAATGGCTCTGATTAGAAGTTATTTCAAAGGTGAGAGAATTATAACACACACACACACCCAAAGAAAGAAAGAAAGAAAGAAAGAAAGAAAGAAAGAAAGAAAGAAAGAAAGAAAGAAAGAAAGAAAGAAAGAAAGAAAGAGACTTAGGGAGAGTCTCTTAAATCTGTTGTGACCCGTCTTTATAAATATATTATTTTCATGATTTCCCATCTGTCATCCCATGAAGATTTGTGACAGCCTTTGATCAGATGGCTTGTCCTTGAAATACTGTTAGCATTTGTGGGAATGAAAAAAAAGAGAGAGAGAGTATTATGCGGTGGCAGTAAAACTAGAAGCTGAGAAATCTACAAAGACTTTGTGAAGCTTTCCTTTGAAAGACTGGGGAGGGAGAAGGAGAGAAGGTTTTCAGCACCATCCCCAGTCCACCCCACCCCCCCACACACCCCGGGGAAATGCAACCAGCAATTATGGCTACCAAATTAAGAATGTCAAGGACATTTCTTCCATCAATGGACAATGATTTATTTCTTTATTTATTGCAGTCATTTGCAAAGCTGCAAAGCTCAGACAGATTTACAGGCACACAAGCAAACAAGGTACAGAACAGATCTGGGCATGACTGTTCTTTAAAGACCATTTGAGCATTCAATAAAATGATTCTTGTGGGCTTGCAGAAGACCAGCAATGAGAGGGACTAAGGATATCTTCGTCTAGGTTTTCTTCTTTGGTATCAACCTCCCTTCCTCTGGTTCTTATTCTTGATCTAGGCTCCTAGTGTTCTCTGAGCTTGGTTGCTTTCTTGCAGACATTTCAGGACCCAGTTAGGTAACATCATCAGGGCTAGTGGGGGTTTGCTTCCTGTTTATATACAGAGCTTGTGCTGTCTGTGTTGGCGACAGGCAAGCTATTGCATATAAACAGGGAGCAACTCCACATTTATTAGCACATATGATGTTTCCTAGTTAGCATACGAAATGTCTGCAAGAAAACAACTAAACTCATAGAGTACCGCAATCCTCTTCCTCCACCTCTCTTCCTCCTCCTCTTCCTCCTCCTCCTCCCCCCCAAACCCCCTCCCTTCTAGCACTGATGATGTTATTTAATTGACTCATAAACATCTTCAAAAAACAACCAAGCTCAGAGAGCACCAAGGACTCCATAATATTCTCCTCCTCCTCCTCTCTCTCCTCTTCCCACCCACAAAACTCATTCCCTTCTAGCATTGTTGATGTTTCCTAGCTGGGTCGTGAAACATCTGTAAGAAAACAACTCAACTCAGGGAGCACCAAAATCCCCACAGTTCAATCATGAGTTGGAAATATTTTCTTCTGTCATATTATTCTCGATCTTTCTCCATTTATAGACCAGCTGCTAATAGACAAGAAAAAGAAGAAATGGAGGAAGAAATTACCGGTAGCTATAGGCAATCATTCTTTCCTTTAATGGGAACCTTCTCTTGGCACATCCTTGTCACCCAATAGCAAAACTTTGTGACAGAATAGGTGATTTTAGGAGTTATGCCAGTTATAAAATAGCTGATGTAAAACTCCTCAGTGCAACTGAGGGAATTATTTAACAATGGCATAAGTAGCCATCATCTCAATTTAGAATAAAAGCACAATTTACGAAACTAAAACAAGGAAAACATGCTCTTTAGCTTCAAACACATTGGATCCATGTAGGCATCAGGGATACAATTCTGGTTCTTTTTAGAATATGGTTGATAGTTCAGTGGTAAAGGAAGTCCTGATAAAAATCCCTCTAGAAGTGTTCTTACTATCTACATCAGAGGTGTCCAATTATGGCAATTGTATGATCTATGGGTACCAATACCTAGTATTCCCCAACCTGCAGAATTCTGGGAATTGAAGTCCACAAGTCTTAAAATCGCCAAAGTTGGATAGCCTGTTCTATAATAAATTAGAAAATATGGATATCTGTCAATAATTAATCCCTCTGGAGGAAACCAAATCAGATCATGTAGCCAAAATCTGTCACCCTCTCTGCATCTCCATGCCTCTATATGGATATGTGTAAAAATTTGTGCATTCTCCATCTCTGGATTTGGTTTCATTTACTACATGGAGGATTTAATATGGAGTAATGAATCCATGTCTCTATAGAACAGAAGGTTTGTTTGTCATTTTGTTTTTGAGGCAGTTTTGGGATCGAGTCTAAGTGAGTGGCCATATACACTGAATGAACCCATGAATCTGTCAATCAGGAATTGTTCATTGAGTTGTCATAGGTTTGCAGCTGGGGATGAACCTTCAATGAGATTTCCTTGTGCCAACTTTCTCACTTGATTGTTCAAGTAGTAAATGCCTAGCTGGGGAGAAACATTTCTTGGGATAAGGTTGGAATCAAACTCTAATAATTCAAATCTTTTGTCACTTTATCAGCAGGTGGTGAAGTTTCCCATGTGATCCAGACAGGAAACACAGCCAGGTAAGTTAATTCTATCCTATTGCAACAAAATATTGCTAGTACAAATCTCCGTCGATCTCTTTTACAATATGAGAAGTTAGGAAGGATCCTTTTTGAGTTTCTTTCTCTGGCTGTTCTGCAGCTGTGGGCTCTGTCCTCTCTTATCTAATCACTCCCTAGGCAGAATCTCATCCTCTTGGTCTTCCAAGGTCATTCCCACATAACATGACATAGGTTGAGATCTAAAAATGAAAGTTGGGATGTATCTCCTTCAAGTCAAGAGTTCAAAGTCCTTTCAGTTGAGGTCAGCTTCCATCTGCTTCCTGCAGTCTCTTGATCCATATTTGTGACTCTCTGTTTGCTTTTAGTTTGTGTGTGTGTGTGTGTGTGTGTGTGTGTGTGTTTGTGTGTGTGTGTGTGTGTCAAACAGATGAGACTTCGCTGCTGTTTAAAAACTCACACATGAGACACTCTGCAAAAAGTTACAAAAGACCGAGATGCCCTTTCTGTTGTGCAAAGACCAGGCAACAGTTTTGTTTTCCTTCCTTCCTTTCTTCGATTTGAATTGCCTTTGAAATATTTATTCCAAAGAAGCCATTGTTATTCTCTTCCTTTTATTCTTGCTGGGTGCTTTCTCTGGAGGTCTGAGTGTTGATCCTTTTTGCGAAACCCCTTGGAAGTAGTGGCCAGATAAATATTTTTCTATTTCTTTTGCTCCCCCAGAATGTGTTTTAACTGTATAGATTTCCCCTCACTTGATCAGCACTTAGAATTCAGACTTCACACTTGATGTGTGTCATCTCAGTTCAATCACAAGGGGGGATAGGGAGTAACCAAAAGATGAGCATATGCAAAGGACAGGGTAGAAGGGGAGGAAAAGAGAGAAAAGGAAAGATAGAGAAGGAGAAGGAGAAAGAGAAAAACAGAGGCAAGGAAAGAAGAAAAGAAGAGAGAAAAGGAAAAGAGAGAAAAAGGAAAAGGAGCAAGCGAGAGAGAGAGAGGCAAACAAAGAGAAAGACAAGAGAAGAGAAAAGGAAAAAGGAAAAGAGAGAAAAAAAGAAAAGGAGAAGGAGGAGAAGGAGAAAGAAAAAGGAGGCAAAAGAGGAGAAAGAAAAAGAAAAAGAGAGGGAGAAAGAGGAAGAGAAGGAAAAGAAAGAGAAAGAAAAGGTAGGGGAAAAAAATCAAAGAATAGTTTGCAAATTTGGAAGATTTTTCTTGTTGGATATGGTATATTTTGCTTCCCCTTCGAGCAGCAAAAGTCCATTTCAAGTGAAACGTGACACTTACACATGTTTAATATTTCCTGAATGCTTGATGCTACCTTTTCTATACCACTTTGAAACTTGAAGTGATGCAGAACCATTTCCAGCTCCTTTTCTTTCCCTCCTTGAGCTGCATTGGTTCAATTTCTCTTGAAAGTGGTCCCATTTTTTTCCGGGGGAAGAAGGTGGGCTCTGGCGGCACCCATGTTTATCGGTTTCCATTGATTAAACATTGATCACAAAATGCAGAGCGAATCAATCTCAGTAGGTATTTACTTTAAATTCTACCTACAAAAGTTGATATGTAATATATTTGTTTCACTATTTGGGGGAATCCGTGTGGGGGTCCTTGGCTGTGACATATGGAGATTTTCATTGTAGTAATAAGGCTACTTCCCACTGATGGTCTAAATTGATGGAAGTATCTTCTGTTTTCATCCATAGGTCAGATAGATAGATAGATAGACAGACAGACAGACAGACAGACAGACAGACAGATGAAAGTGAAAAACCACTCATGCATCATCACAAAATCTCCAAAACCGTAAAGCCTACAAACTTGAAACTTGACATGTTGGTTCCTCTTGGTTTTTAGCTGCTTGCTAAGAAAGGATTTTCTGAAATGACATTAAGAGCATTAGTATTTCTTATATTATTATTATTAACATGCTCTGATGCTAAGGAGTTCTGTTCCATCTCCCCACCTGAAAAGAAATCTCTTCCAAATGCAAAACACATGCAGATGAGAGAAGTTCCAGTTCCAGTTTTAGTTTCACAGCACCAAGCAGCTTTAGTACAGAACAGTTGAGCTAAGCCATGCCCAGGCTCCTTGCTGTCTCCTTCTTGCTCACTCAACAAATACTGTTTCAGTTTCCAAACAGCCCTCAACTCTCTCACACACTGACAGGATGCTAGCCAGATGAATACTGATGGATGCTGGTAGGCAGAGGCAGAATTTTTTCCCCTTATTTTCCTCCCCAAAAACTAAACCCGACCACATAGTTTCATAGCAAAGCACGGGTATCCAGGTAGTCTGAAATATAATTCATGTGTGAAATTACCTGTAATTTCGTATACCGTATATTGACTGGCGCATTAGATAAATAATCTGGGGTTTATTGTCTATTTATTCCTTAGTAATGCTATTACGTTGACATGCCATTCAGCCACACTGTTAAGCGGTTGATTTCAACAGACAATAAAATGAAACCTGGAGACCCTCTTAGCTGATTTTAGATTTTAAAATTGACTCTAGATCCCAAATGTAAGCATGCCTGGATAAATTCCAATAATTAGACTTTAATGAAGCCTTTTGTGGCATTTGTATCCCAAAACAGATCCTTGAAGGGCATCTTAGGATTTGGATAGAAATATAGACATATTCTTAGGTCTCTTTAATTTAGTCACAAATTCTGTCCTTCTTGTAGTAAACAAAAACAAAGATGAATAAGGTCTCACATCACACTGGCTTTGGAAGATGGAGGCTATAGATTTATAACATTAATGTTTCAAAGGATCCCTCCAAAACCCTCAGAAGTAGTTTTGTCCTTGGGTTGTCCAAAGGAGTCTGTTGACTCAGTATTTAGCCATTCGCAAGTTACAACCTTGAAAAATGAATTACATTTGTACAGGCATAACATTAGAAATACAGATAAAGTAGCACCAAGATTTTCATGGAGAGGAGGAGGAGAAGGAGAAAGATGAGAAGACGAGTAGAGAAGGAGGAGTGGAGGAGAAGAAGGAAAAAGAGAAGGAGAAAGAGAAGGGGAAGGGGAAAGAGGAGAAGTTGTGTGGAGAAGGAGAAGATGGGTGGAGGAGGAAGAGGAGTAGGAGGAGGAAGAGGAGGAAGAGGAAGAGGAGGAGAAGGTGGAGATGGGTAGAGAAGGAGAAGATCATACAATGGCTTTTACATCTAGGAATTGCAATATAAAGTTTTGCTCAGTTGACTTTTATATGTCTCTGAATCTATCTTTGTCTTTTTCTCACCACCATTTTAACAACAAGAAAATATGTAAGAACATACAGTAGGAATTGAGATAATGAAGTACGGAGCAAGGGAAGCGGGGAAATGGCTAGAGAGGTATCCATATGCACATTAGTGTCAATAACCCTCATTTTGCCTATTTCTCAGTTAAGTGGGCATCACCATTCTTTTAAATATTTACAGTCATCATGGATATCTCTTAAAGTCTAGATTAAATGGGCCTAATTCTGCAAAGAATTCTGCAAAGAATTCTGCAATTATTCATCTCTCTCTGTCCAGTAGAAATGGAGGTCCATCGTCAGTCTGTTTATCTGTTTGCACCAAATGGTTCCTTCGCCTTTTACTTTTGCATCTTCGACCCTTCCAGATTAGCTCACAAAGCCCTCGGGTGCTCCAACTGTCTCAATCTTAAAATCACTGCAGACAATAGTAAATTAATTAGCAGTGCTGGAGGACTCCTGGAAAGAAGCAGTCATTAAAAAAAACTTATTGGAGACCAGAGGTGGGGACTACATCATTTGCCTTATTTGCAGTGAGAATAATTGAAGCACTTTGTTAATTACTCGTTAATGGTGTCACCTTGGATTAGAAGATGTAAAACACTGGTGAAGTGTTAAATGCATATAGTAGCTGAATTACACTCTCTTTTCACATAGCCCTAGTGCTAAATGCTTAATTGCTGGTGGGTGTAACACTGTTGTGCTTGGCTTTTGAGTGCTGATGGACAATTGCTACAGACGTAGGAGCCCACCCACTGCCATTTCTCAATTCCCACATTACAAATCCTTATAGATGGCCTTTGATTTGAGAAGCTATCACAGAAACGAAGTTAATAGAACACTAATGGAAATACATCTATATTTGTTCAGCAATGTCTTCTTAAGTAATGGAAAGGTATTCCTGATTTAAGAGGGACTTGAACTCCTTTGAAAGAGCTTTCTCACTGATAACTGTGATTCATAAATGGGTTTCTATAACTAATCTACATCTACCTCTATATATGTATCCATATACATAAACACATCAAGAACAATTCCAGGACAACAGAATAACAGTTGAAAGGGTTCTTGGAGGTCTTTTAGTCCAACCCCCTGCTCAAGCAAAAGAACCTATATGATTCTTGACAAATCGCTATCCAGACTCTTCTTGAAAACATCCTTTTGAAAGGAGTACCCATCAGTGGTGGGATTTATTTATTTTTTACTACTGGTTCTGTGGGCGTGGCTTGGTGGGTGTGACAGGGGAAGATTACTGCAAATCCCCATTCCCTCCTGACCCCACTAACCTGCTTTCCAGCTCTGTTCTCCTGTGCAGGGCAACAAAAGAAAAGCCAGCCGATCAGCTGGGACTCAGAAGGCAGGGAATAGATGGGAGTGGGGCAGGGGTGGGATTCAATTTTTTTAACAACTGGTTCTGTGGGCATGGTTTAGTTGCTGGGAGTGGCTTGGTGGTCATGTGACAGACTAGGCGTGGCCAACTCAACATCACTCACATCGAGGCACGCATCTCCTCACCTGGCCTCTCATGACTGTGGGGATGCTGCAACAGTAATAAGCGTGAAAAATGGTCATAAGTCACTTTTTTCAGTGCTATTGTAACTTTGAATGGTCCCTCCACACAGGCAAAGTACCAGCAAATGAGGGAAAAGTTCCTGAGACAGGAAGTCTAGTCCTGCCAAGAATGTAATAAGGGTTAACGGAGAGGCAGTTTCTGTAAGCAACACCACAATGTTTCCTTCCTGCCTTCCTGACAGGATTAGCCCTGTAATTTCTTCTAACAACCGGTTCTTTGAACTGCTTAGAATGTTAACAACCGGTTCTAGGGAATAGGTGTGAATCAGTCGAATCTCATCCCTGGAGTGGGGCCAGTCAGAGGGGGGATTTGTTGGTTCTCCAAACTACTCAAAATTTCTGCTACTGGTTCTCCAGAACTGGTCAGAACCTGCTGAACACCACCTCTGATGCCCACAACTTGTGGAGGCAAGTCCTCCCACTGATTGATTTTTCTCACTGTTAGGAATTTTCTCCTTAATTCTAGGTGGGTTCTCTCCTTGATTAGTTTCCACCTATTACTTCTTGTCCTGCCTTCAGGTACTATGGAGAATAGGTTGGCCACCTCTTCTTTGTGGCAGCCCCTCAAATATTGGAAGACTTATTATGTCACTCCTAGTCCTTCTTTTCATTAGACTAGATACACCCTGGCCAATTCCAGTTATATACACCCCCATAAGAAGAGGTCTAGGTTTTTCAATGAATCCTTCCAGTTGGATTCAAGAATGTTACAGAATTTTTTTTTTTTTTTTTAATAATCCCCAGAGGGTTGTCAGTTATGCTAGTTCTTTTATTGTTAGCCAGAATGCATTCTTCTTCCGGTTGCTTGAAGATTAGGTGGCCTTAGAAATCTGATAAGTAAATAAAAATAAAATCAATAAAAGTATGTTCTTTCCATACCACCAAAAGTATGTTCGTTCCACTCTGGACTGTTTCTATCTTTCCGCGCAGATTTACAGAGCACTCAGTTGGGCTTTTTATACTGACCTCTTTTATTTGGGGATGGCCGGGGCCCAGAATCAATAAAGTTACAACTTGCTGTATAAAAATGAAAAAAAAAAAGAAAGAAAGAAAAATCAAGACTCTTCATAAAATAAGCAACAGGTATTTCTGAAATTGCTAAGAGACTCTCAAAGCCCAATCAAGTCCCTCTGTCTTTTCAAAAAGCTTATCTGTGTGGCTAGGTCTGCCATTTAATCAGCAAATGGATTTCACAACATTTACAAGTTGGGTATTTAACATGAAGTAGCCTGGAAAGATTATTTCAAATTACTAAGGGAAATGACTCCTAGGAGCAGGGGTGGGCTACTGGGAGTTCGCAGGGGTTCAGGAGAGCCCCTAGCTAAGATTCTGTGCAGTGCTGAGAACCCCCAAATCCCACTCCTGACTGGCTCCACCCCCCCCTCCCCCCCCCCCCCCGGGGGCCCCCCCAGGCCCGTTTTAGATGCAGGTAGGTGTGCACAAAGGCTTGAGGAGGGCAAAAAACGGGCCTCCCAGAAGTTCGGAAATGCTGGAAATGGGCCTGTTTCCAGCTTCCAGAGAGTCTCTGGAGCTCAAGGAGTATTTTCGTCCTCCCAGAGGCTCGAAGAAAGCCTCCAGAGCCTGGGAAGGACAAAAACATCCATGGTGCAGGAGGCCAACTAGGCCACACCCACCATGGCCATGCCCACTCAACAACCAGGTAGAGAACCTCTTGCTAAAATTTTTGAAGCCCACCCCTGCCTAGGAGAAGAAAGCCGAAAGATCCCCTAACTTGTTACTGAGTGAATTCTGATTTAGACCAAGTAACCCATCTTTCAATTTTATATTGCCAGCCACTCACATTCAATTCTCTTTAGGTAGAACATTTTGTTTTTCAGATTGAAAGGTTATCTGGAGATAAAATGAGAGGTGGAAGATGTCCATGAAAAGCAGAAAGCCTTGGTCAGGAACACCCAGGAATGTTCTTCTTTTATAGAACAGGGAGAAATTAATTCCTTGGATACCTCCAAGGCAATATTCTCCCTTTTAGTATTCATGAGCCCCGGTAGATGAGTTAATTTTTCTCCCCATATTGCTTCGGCAGAGCTCTTGCTGTTCTAGAAAGTCAGCAGCTCAAAATGATGTAAGGTTCTTCCGAGGCCAGACTGAATTTGCTGACTCTTAAGAAAGGACAGCTAAGTCTCTGCAGTGCAACATGGTAAGGGGATTATTCAGGGGTGGGATTCAATTTTTTAAAAATAGGGTCTGTGGACGTGGCTTAGGTGGTGGGCTTGGCTTGATGGTCATGTGACCATCTTCAAACAACCGGTTCTCTGAACTGCTTTGAATGTTAACAACTAGTTCTGGTGAATAGGTGCAAACCTGCAGAATCCCACCCCTGCAATTATTCCCTATCCCTTCACATGACTTTTGTGGTCTAATATGGAGTTCATAGCTAAGACCCAATGCTTGTTTTTATACGAATGTGTGGACTGTTTAACTTTGGATGAGAGATAAGAGAAGGTGTAGTCTGCAGCTGTACAACAGGCAGAGAAAAAGGCTCAGAAAGGAATCACCTTAACTTCTTCAGGCTACAAAAGAGACAGCAGGAGATTTGTACTTTCAGACTTGCACAATTCTGTTAACGCAGCCTTACAATAAAGTTGAATTAACTCATCTGATTATAATTCCTACCTGGGAAGCCTGCCACCATATGGAGATTGGGATGGTGTGTTCTGACCAAGGCTTCTTGAGACAACAACAAACACACGTTAATTCCAAAACCCTTTTATTTTAGTTCAACGGCTATGAATTAACGTCATTCACAGCCCGTAATGAGTCTCAACCAGTTATAAATAGTCCCATAGAAGTCTGCCAAAGTCCTTTTCCTCCCCAAAAACTAAGCCCGATCACATAGTTTCATTGTAGTGAAGCACGGGTATCCAGCTAGTATGTATATACACACAAGTACATATACAGTTTAACATTAACTAGCTTATTATCTAATTAACTAACAACCTGGCCCCCCCAAAAAAAGCTAAAAAAAAAGCTAAAAAAAAAGGTAATTACACTGCAATCTCTTGAGATAAAACATGCACATTTTGTCTGTTTATAGACCTTCAACAAAAGGACAATAATCTGTTTTAGATTTTTTCAAGGCTAATGTTGAACCAGACAGTTAAATTTATTGTCCATGTCAGAAGACATAATATGAGTGAATCAGAAACAATTGCTCCAAAGGATATTGTAAACTGTTCTCAGAGAACTGTCACTTATCCAATTAGTGGCGATGGTGCACCAATGCAAACAGACTGGCCACAGACGTGATTAGTCTCTTTTACAGCATTATGCTTTTTCTAAACATAAACAGACCACATGTAGAAGCATCATCTTGTTGCAAATATAACACAGTCCTGAAACATCTTAAGGGCCGGATAAGTTATAAAACTTCAATTTGAAGGTAATCCAATCAACCCATTGTTTGCCGTCCCATCTAAAAAAAATGGAATTGGGAAATCAATTTCATGTGTCAAATTTCAAGTATCTTCGAATCAATGTCTTGAATCAATGTTCTTTTGCATGGAGAAATTCCCCAAATATGGTCCTACTCTCAAAGTGCCTTTTAATGCATATTTCTGGGAATTTTGCCTGCTGAGACCTATGCCACATTATTCCGGGCACAGCTCAATTCAAGGTGACTCATTGGGAGATAGAATTTCAGTGATTTTGCACAGGAGTTTTTAATGAATACTTTAAACATTTTCTTTAAAAAAAGCCCTCTCAACTAAAAGCCAGAGGTTGACCTTGTGTCAGTCAATGTTTTTTTGACTTGCCAGTTCTGTAGGATTGAGTAGCGATAAAGTTTCAGAAGAAGGCAAATATAGTGTTCTGTGGGTATGCAGAAATATGTGTAATGTATACAACTTTATGTATTGGTTTTGTGTTTCCTCTCTTCTCCTTAATCTTCCTTCTTTAGTTGGATTAATTGATACTGATCTCCAAGATTTAACAGAATAGTTGGCTTTTGAAAATACTTAAACCCCTACACAAGGGATTAGAGTTGCCAGGTATATTCCAAATTTACAAAAATAGAAGAGGAAGAATAAGTCCCACTAAAATTGGGGTCTTCCACATTATCCAAGAAGGCCATTCAATCTGAGATACCTTTCAAAGATTGAGGAAGATATTAATGAATCTGATTCACATGATGAATTAGGTGTGAATGAGAAAATTCAATCCCACCTTGTTTCAGGAAATAGAACTAAAGGAGAGACAGAAGCATTAAAATGAAATTAATTGTATCACGGCAATGAGGTCAGTGAAATATATAAACCTTCATGAAACTTGGGCTTCTGAATGGAGTGACATATTATATCCAAGAAACTAAGATTTCTACCCTGACTAATTTCTGTGAGGGCGGACAAGGCTGACATCCCAGAATGTCTTCTCGAGAAAAAAAGAGAAATAGAATGAGTGTCCTTGTAACAGCCATCTTGGGGTTCATCCTTTATGACTCAGGCTATAAATACCCTTCCACAATTTTTGTATAGGTCCAAGGAGAAATACTACCAGTAATTAGACTTTACTGAGTCTCAAAACCCATGGAGTTTTGTGACCCTCTTGGTATATTTTTTTTAAAAAAACTGTTATTATTACTAGCTGGAGGGATGGGCTTCATAGATAATATTCCTGAGAAGGAGGAATTTAAGAGGAGGCACAGTGGATTTTAGAGTTGTACTTAAATTGCTGGTAATGATAATTATTTCCCTCTGCATGATGTTTGTTCTAGGGAAGAGGAAGGTGTTGGTCATTGTTCGTTGGTCACGTTTGAAGCGGGTAGTGATGCAGCTGCAGTACGGACCATGGACCAGAAGCCATACCGCAGCTGCATCAGTATCCGCTTCAAACCCCTCCAACCCATACAAGAAGCAAACTGACACCCACCATGAAGATGTGGCACAACCACGAACATGAAGCCAAACAACAGGATCACAGCTTTCCAGCTCAAATCCCCCAGCAACTAAGACTAACCTGAGCACAACCAAGCCCCCACCTGAACAGAACACCCCCCAGCCAATCAGAAAACAGCCAACCCCCCTATCAATCAGAACAGAGCCAAACCCCCAACCAATGAGAACACACCCCCAGCTAATCAGAACACAGTCAAGCCCCCACCCAATCAAGTCACACCTCCACTAGCAATTAAAAGGAAGAAGCAGCTGCAAGCTCACATTACTCTGAGAAGCACAGAGCCAAAGAAACAAGCCTGAAGATGATGAATGAGACTTCATCGAAACATCGCCTAAATACTTCCAATTTTACACTGGAGAAAACCCGAATATATATATATATATATATATATATATATATATATATATATATAT
>BLBF01000058.1:2654303-2672347 GCA_015471245.1 Laticauda colubrina
TATATATGTTTTTTTAAGTTTTCGCGGGTACTTACATGTGTGCTGTTCAGCTTCCTTCGGGTATTATCCTACGTCATTGTAGTTGTGCTTTTAAAGTTGTAGCAATGTTTCAGCAGAATCTCATCTGCCATCATCAGGCTTCTGTATTGAGTTCGTCTGTGAGTCAGGCTATCGCAGCCGTTTAGTTTTAAATTTGAGGCTAGCCTACTGTTGAGCCAGAATGCTTTTTTCTTCATCCTGATTGGTTGGGAGCTTGGCTTCGAGTAAAAGGAGTAAAAGCTGCACTGAAAGCCTCCAGTGCAGGAACAGAGTGTTGCCAGCCAATCAAAGCCACAAAACAGACAGAAGAAACCAGAAACACCAATCAAGCAAACTCCAAGACCAATAAACACAGACCAAGACTCCCAACCAATCAGGATGCAAGTAGAAAAATAGTGACCCCCTTTGTTGGGAAGGGAACATCTTTCTGTGCGTCTTCAGCATTTAGTCCTGCCGACCACATGACCACAGAGATGTCTTCGGACAGCACTGGCTCTTCGGCTTTGTAATGGCGATGAGCAGTGGCCCCTAGAGCCGGAAACGACTAGCACATATGTGCAAGGGGAACATTTACCTTTTAGTCTAGAGAAAAGAAATACTAGGGAGGACATGATAGCAGTGTTCCAATATCTGAAGGGCTGTCCCAAAGAAGAAGGGGTCAACTTATTTCCCAAAGCACCAGAAGGTAAGACAAAAAACAATGAATGGAAGCTAATCAAGGAGGAAATCAACCTGGACTTTTAAGAAGAAATTTCCTAAGGGAGGACAATTAACAGCGTGTTTCCAGAAGTTGTGCTTCTTCACTGGAGTTTTTTTTTTTTTTTTAAAGAAAAGACTGGATATTCACTTATCTGAAATAGTACAGGTCCTCCTGCTTGAGAGGGAGTTGCACTACAAGACCTCAAAGGTCCCTTCCAGCTCTATTCTGATTGATTGAGACCGTGAACGTCGTATTATTATTCTTTTGAGCTAGTATTTTCTTGCGGAGAGCTTTCCTCTCTCTGAAAAAGAAAAAGAAAAGAGAGAGGAGAAAGAGAGAAGGGGACAACAGAAAAGAAAGACTATAAGACACTGTATGCCAGTGAAGGATCTGCAGCTCAAACAATCATCTTTTGATTGTGATTGCAAAACAAGAGGATTTTGTAACGGTGATGGAAATTTCACTGGATTGATCTCCGAATCCTAAAAGCAAAATTTCTGACCAACTTATGCATCTCCAGATAAATGGGGGAGGTTAGCTCTAGGGATGGTTTGACCCTTATCTTTTTTTTTTTCAACGTTTTACCTTCCCCTGGAAAGCAAAATGTGCTTTCATTATCGTATTTCCTTTCCCAGTGAATTGCAACTTATGAAAAATAACAGAGAATGACTCCAGTTTCACGCAGTGCATTTTAAAAGAAATGTCTAAATATTTAAGGAGGCTAAATATTCCAGTTCTGTCAATATAAAGCTCATATGGGTAATTCAGAATGTAAAATATCCCTGTTTCAAATGAACTTTGAAAATGAGCTTCATGGAGGATGGAATAACGGCTGTTATTTTATTCTCAAACCAGATTTGGCTGAGATAAATGGCCATCTTGTTCGTGTACCCTTCTTTCAAAACTTTGTTTCCCACTTGACATGTGCTCAGATTTTCTCTTTCGGATTAATACACTGACCATCTGCCCTTTCCTAGCCCAAGAACGGAATGAACCTTACTTCCATTCAACAGCTTATTCAGAAATGTCTGCAGTTCAAATGTACAGTACATTCAATATATATATAAAATCTGCTATCCCGCAGAATGACAGAAAAATAAGATCCAATCCATTCAAGGAAAGCTGCTCATTAAAATAATTTTTAATTGATGTTCTTCATGTGGGAGTTAGGAAGCACAGGGAACAAAACGGAGAGAGGATGGATCTGAAAGGATTGGTCACCTTCAACCAAAGTCATCTTCTACCATCTTCTACTTTTCTCTGCAAAGACTCAACTCACAGGCAGAAGAGTTGCAAAGAACTCCAAGATGATTTAATGCAACATTCTGCAGCACATAGGGAAACTAATTAAACCAACCAGTGTCTTCCTGGAAAACCTCAGAAATGAAGAATTCTCAATTTCAACAGCCAGACTGCTCTATTGTCCTACAGATCTTAATGCTGTCCTTGAAATTAAAGAAGCTGCACCTGATACCCATGTTGTAGGCCTGGTTTTGTGGCCACAAACAATAGTTTATGACCATATTTTCTGGTTTTTTTTCCTTTTTATGTGCCTATCATGTTTCCCCGAGTCCTTTTTTCCTTCATACTACCCGCCGCCTTCCAGGCTGTTGATATAAAGCACAAACAATGAGATCCACTTGTGAAAAGGCCCAGCCAGCAACTTTGTTGTGTTCTACATATATTACAAGAATCTCCCAAGGCTGCTTGCCTTTCCCTGGGAACAAGCAGATAAGGTTCCATGGAATTTAGTGTATGTTTGGAGTGGGTGGGAGCCAGACTTATGCAACTTGTGACTGCAACTTGTGATTCAAGGCTAGTTCCCTGCTTTACTCCTCCTGCCTACTGGCTGAGAATTCCAAATAGTGACTCCTTATGGGTATTCAAGTTGTCTCCAGTCCTTCTTCTCTACCAGGGCTGCTACTGCCCCCTTTTAAACTTCCATTAAAAATGAACCCCACTTTGCAAATATGGAATTGTTTAGCAAGACTTCATACCCCAAAAGGTTTTGTGAAGGAAGACAGGCTCAGTATGGACCAATGTTAGCTTCCAGAAAAGAAAACAATAATTATATATAACTGGGGAGGCCAGTACAAACATGAATCATTATGCTTCTGTAAATGACATGCACATGTCATTCCTATCTCATTCATACATGTACATGCAAAACCTACAAACCCACAAGATAATTTAGCCAATTTCCAGAAATGTTTCTTACTATATCTGGGATAACTGTCCCAAGTTATTAGAGTGGTTTGTCCCTTCTACCAGCTATCCAGAGGTGGTATTCAGCTGGTTCTGACCAGTTCTGGAGAACCAGTAGTGGAAATTTTGAGTAGTTTGGAGAACTGGCAAATATCACCTCTGACTGGCCCTGCCCCCATCTATTCTCTGCCTCCTGAGTCCAGTTGATCAGCTGCATCTTCTTTTGTTGCCCTGCACAGGAGAACGGAGCTGGAAAGTAGGTTAGTGGGGTGTAGTGGAAATGGGATCTTGCAGTATATCCTTCCCCTGTCATGCCCACCAACCCACGCCCACAGAACCAGTAGTAAAAAAAATTGATTCCCACCATTGCAGCTACCCTACTTTTATCCTCCTTTTACCCAGTGAATCTTAGCATTGGTAATTCTTGAAGGAGACTTCTATGCACAGGGAAAATCAGATTTCCCTTTCTCTCTTGTTCTCCTTCCATGTCATATTTCAGCCACACAAGAATATTACAGATATTTGCCACTATTGCATATTCTCTCTGCTTTGGGGAAAAAAATAATTTTGAAAAATGACTTATTCATTTATTCATTCATTTGATTAATTTTAACTTTCATCTCTTTATACCTCTAAGAAGGTCAACAGTGCTATTCCATTATTTCTTTCCCCTTAAAAACAAACCTGTTGACTTATTTCAGAGGGAATGACTGATCCACATTCATGTATAGATCTCCTGTGGATTTAAATCTGAATTGCCTTGGTTGATCCTAGCCCAACTCTGACTTGTGCAGACGCTTAGTGGCTTAAAAGACGCTGAAGAAGCTCTGTGCTCTGGCAGAGAGCACAGAGGTCAGAGTGAGCTCAGAGTGAGCTCCCATCACCTGCCTCAGCTCCTACCAGCCTAGCAGTTCAAAAGCCTGCAAATGCAAGTGGATAAATAGGTACCACTATGGTGGAAAATTAGCAGCACTCCAGGTTTTGCCACATGCTGTGCACTGTAGCATGATGTTAGGCTGGGTACATGACTGTGGAAACATCTTCAGACAGCCCTGGATTAATGGCCTAAAAATGGAGAGGAGTACCACCTTCTAAAATTGGGTACAATTATTGCAGTAAAACCACAGGGATTCCTTTAGTTTTACCTCACAACTCTGACTTGTCCCAAAGGTGCTTTTCCAAGAGCCAGCTGGACTCATCCCCAATAGCCTGTGTTCAACAGTAAAGGGACACAGAGCAGAAAACATCCTGCAGAAAGCACAACTCCAACTCTTCAAGGAAAGAAATAAACCAGAAAGTCCAGTTGTCTCTTGAAAAAGCATGTTTGAGACAACCATGACCTGGATGACTGAGAATCTCCATAGATATTTAATTCTGGCTTGTGTTTTGCTCTCAGCCAACACTCTGTTCCCAATGGGATCTGTACAGATCTTATCATACCTGATCAGTAGATATGCATGCATATTTTTGGAAATAACTCCAACTATACCAGCTTTATTTTACTCTATTTTACTCTCTGGAGGGCAAAAATCAATTCAAGGAAAGGCAATGGATCCTCAGGCCCCAATCAGATATTCTCATACCCCTTTCCAATTCCCCAGGTTCAGCTCTTGGCAAGGTAAGCCCGTTGGATGATTTTTGTCTTTTTTTTTTTTCCCAAAAGCAAGAAATTGCATGAAAAAGCTACGAAATTCACTTCGCCTCTTGAAATCTCTTGCCTGCATCTCAGGAGCCTGCTCTGTTAATGAGGGACATGGCAACCTGCCATGTTCTGAGGATGTGACATGCCTGCTGAGAAGGAGGGGGAATCCGTCCAACAAAACCACTGAGAAGATCTGGAGGACAGCAAATTACTGCTGCAGAGTCTCTGCAATGGGCAAACCTCACCTTGGCTTGAACATTAATGTCAGGAATTGCTGACTCAAGCCATAACAGCGATTGGAAGGGGGAGATAAGGGCACCAGCTGGCTTCTCCTGGCATTGCTAAGTAGGGGGAGCTATATAAATTAATTAGAAATGGGGGATGGAAGCTTATATTGGATAAAGTGAGTTCTTGGGTGAAATATTCGATTGAAAAAAGGCTAGTTGGAGGAGGAAAACTACTTAAGGGATAACATTTGAGACTTTGGAAAGGAAGTCATTTGTGCTCCTCCTTAGAGCTTATTCATTCAATTGCTGGATCCAGTTTAGGTCCATGGACCTAAAGGAAGCAGGACAATATTGATTCCTGATCTTGGGTGATCTTTTTCAGATAGGAGTTAGAGATCTCAGCAGCTTGTGGTCAGCATTTGTCTATTATTCAAGTCAGATTTTATGACTCAGATCAGGGAATGCAGCTGAGTTTTAGCCGATGTTCAAAGAGATCTTTTCAATTTGCTTAAACCCCTCCAAGAATGAGGACTATGCTGAGCACAGAGAACATAAATCAATGGATGGAAACTCAACAAAGCGAGAAGCAACCTAGAACTAAGGTGAAATGTCCTAACAGTGAGAACAATGAATCAGTGGAACAACTTGCCTCCAGAAGTTGTGGATGCTCTATCATTGGAGGCTTTTTTAAGAAGAGACTGGACAGCCACCTATTTGAAATTGTATAGGACCTCCTACAGGGGTTGGACTAGAAGACCTCCAGGGTACCTTCCAGCTCTGTTATTTTGTTCCCAGACATGGTTGTAATGTTTTGGATGGCATGACAATTGTACTTGTTCAAAAGTTCCTTTTCCCCAATAAAGGAATACCTGCTGTTTCCCCACCTTGGAGTATGATAATTTAGGCTGAATTGTTTTCAGCTGGGTATTATGGGTATTTAATATTTAAATGCTTGTTTTTGAAGATGGATGTCTTGGGGAGTGTTCAAATTTGATATCAAGGCAATATGGAAACAAACAAATTATTGTTAGTCCAGGCCTTTGATAGGTTGCTTTCATTAATCCAGTATCCGTCAGTCAAGTATAGTTGAAATCGAATTCTAAGCCTATCATATTTTCCTCCATTTTACTTACTAATGTAAAATAAGCAATTAGATAATGGCTCACATTTGTGTGATACCAAGTCCTTCCTTTCTTCCTTCCTTCCTTCCTTCCTTCCTTCCTTCCTTCCTTCCTTTCTTCCTTCTTTCCTTCTTTCCTTCTTTCCTTCTTTCCTTCCTTCCTTCTTTCCTTCCTTCCTTCCTCCCTCCCTCTCTCCCTCCTCCCTCCCTCCATACTAAGCCTACTTTATTATAGAATTAATTTTCTTACATTTCCACCTATTCAACGTGGGATTAAGTTGGAAGGGATCTCTTAAAGATTCTCTGTAGTATTAGTAAAACAATCACATTGGAGACAGAGGATATGAATCCTGAAAAAGCACACAATTGAATTCATTCTCCTTAAAAGACAGAAAGGAAATTGTTCCTTGGTGTAAATCATTTCTTAGCTTCTCCATCTTCAGTTAGTAACACACACTGGCAATCCCCAAGGAAAGAAAAAGAAAATGATCACAAAATCTATACTGACCTTGAGATGGTTCATAGATTTTGATGAAACAAGGAACCATATTTAATGAAACTCAAGACATTTGGATTGTCTGTGAAGGGAGAACGGAAGAAGTGTGATTTTCTACTACCATGAGAATAGTGTTGGGAATTCTACAGTACTTCCAAAAGAAATGCTAAGCAAATTCAAATGGGCTCCAAGAAAGAGTTTGGAAAATAGATTCTTTGAGACTTAGGAAAAGAAAGCTTTTCTAAAACCAGAGGAGATCATGTTGCGGTTAAATATTTGTTCTTTGATTCTTTTTCCTTTTCAATTTTTAATAGAGGTATCTTGGATGGATGGAGAGATTCTTAACATAAACCCTTTGTAGGCTCTGTCTTCACATATCGCTGGTATATGTCATTTCAAACACACTTAGAATTGACAGTAATAATGATTTAGTGAAATGGGTGACATAGAAAAAAAGAAAGAAAGAAAGAAAGAACAAAAGAAAGAAGAAGGAAGGAAGGAGGGAAGGAAGGAAGGAAGGAAGGAAGGAAGGAAGGAAGGATCTGTAAAATACAGAGAGAATTGCCACTGAGGATTGAGTAGTATCTGAAATTGTAATTCTTATTTTTCTTGATAAATTTCATACTTACAAAGGAACAACATATCACTGCTCAAAACATTGACTGGGAGGCTTACAACTAACTGTCTAGTCTAGTCATCCAACCTAGCCTAACCTAGCCTATAATAGCATTCCATCAATTCCAACCTTTTTTGTGTAATTTATCCATGTATTATTTGTTCTAGTAGCCCACTTCTTGTCAGATTATCCTGCTTCCCAAACATGTGAGGTGAACCTTCTTAATCTGCTGCTTTGACTCTTCTAGTTTGTATCACTCTCATATTTGAGGTAAGCAAGTGAAGCATTATGGGGTCTGGATCCAAGATCCCTGCTGGGAAGGCACGTAACAGCTTGGTATCAAACCTTGGCCTTGTGGGTCTGGCATTCTAACTATTCTTCTATCTAGCCACTCGATGTGGAAAGCAAAGTCCAAAGTTGTCCCAATCGTAGCAAGGAGCATTTGGGGTGCTGCCTCCTAAGCTGGGAGGCAGGCTCCAAGAGACTCCAGGAATGACATCAGAGCTCTCTCTGTCCAGAACAGGGCAGTGCTAAGAATACCTAGCAAACTGTACAGAACCTCAAACTTGTAAGTGTCTGGTAGAAGGCTTGAAGAAGTCATTGAAGGGCCATAATGTACAAGCATCAACTTTGTCAGATATTTTTCCCCCTTTAAAGCAACCACCACCTTGCTTTCTTTGCAACTCAAAGAGCTGGAGTGACTCCTGGAGCTGTTGTCAGCTACTAGGGATTCAAAGCTCTTGATAATAACACGTTTTTCACTGCCATCTTTGGGGAAGAACCCTCTTTCAGGGTGTCAACTTTTAACACACCTTGTCACAGTACTCAGATATGGTTCTCAAAGAAAAGTAGCGTTCCAATCTTTAAGATTTAATATGGGAGGGGAGGCTATAATTTTTGCTTAAATGAAGCAGGATATATTACTTGTCATGCTTCCATCAAATCTAATGGGAAAGGCAATGTAATTGTTGAGTAGAAATTGCTGACATTAGGGCAGGTGGAAATCAAACACAGAGGAGGGCCAGGTGTGAGTGTTCTTATGCTATCAGGAAAAACAAAAGAACAAAAGAACAGAGTTGGAAGGGACCTTGGGAGTTTTCTAGTCCAATACCCTGCTCAAGCAGGAGACTCTATAGCATTCCAGACAAGGCTTTCTTGAAAGCCTCCTGTGAAGGAAAACCGACAAATTCTGAAGCAAGCCATCCCACTGGTTAATTGTTCTCACTGTTAGGAAATTTCTTCTTAATTCCAAGTTGATTCTCTCCTTGATTAGCTTCCATCCATTGCTTCTTGTTTTGCCTTCTGTTGCTTTGGAAAATAGATTGACCCACTCTCTTCTTTGGGTCAGACCCTCAAATACTGGAATACTACTGTCATGTCACCCCTACTTCTTCTTTTCCTCTACATTTGCAGTTCCTCCTTAGTTCTAGGTTGCTTCTCTCCTTGATTAGTTTCCATCCATTGCTTCTTGTCTTTCTCCTGGTGCGTTGAGGAATAGCTTGACCCCTTCTTCTTTGTGGCAGTCCCTTAGATATTGGGACATTGCTATGATGTCATCCCTAGTCCTTTTTTTCACAACATTAGACATACAATGAGTTGCTTTGCTTCCCTCCATAGAAATTCAATGCAAAGCAAAGTAGCCTTAACCCTACATCCCTATCTCATTAGCCTTTCTGAAATTCCAGTCACATGCTGCTAGATGGGAGAGGCATGAAAGGCCAACCCAGCGAGAATCTGCATAGAAATTGCATCAATGTGGCTTTGTTTTTAGAGCAAATTCATTGGGGTACTTCATGGACACACTCAATGGGTCATCCATTCCTGGACCTGGGAGATGAGTCTTGCCCACTTCAACTGAGGAGAATAGCAGAGGACAGTTAAAATAAAATCCTCACAAGGTTTCTTTCTCAAACAGAACACATCCCACCTGTCTGAGTTGCAATGGGAATGGGAACATCACCTTGAATCTGCCTAGTGGGCCTTATTTTTATGTATGTATGTATGTATGTATGTATGTATGTATGTATGTATGTATGTGTGTATGCTGTTCAGCTTCCTTCGGGTATTATCCCACATCATTGTAGTTGTGCTTTTAAAGTTGTAGCAACATTTCAGCAGAATCTCATCTGTCATCATCAGGCTTCTGTATTGAGTTCGTATGTGACAGCCCATTGTGGCTTTGTGACAGCCTATCACACAGCCCATTATACCAATATCAACTCCATCAACCAATCAAGAGGCAGCAGCACAGCCAACCAACCCAGCACACCAGCCTCCACCACCAGTATTTATAGAGAGACAACAGCTCCGATCACACACTGCTTGCACTGGCACGAAGCCAAATATATATAATATAATATATATGCAACCCATTGAACAATTTAGCACAACAAAATGGGCTTTAAGCAGTAACTCCAAGGAGGAAATATGAAAATATTACAAATGTGATGCCTCACACTTTTTTTTAAAAAAAAAGGAAACTACAAAAAAAATACAACAACAAAGGATTTATCTAATTAAAGGTGTTGACAACATCCAGAAGCACAAATTATAAATATCTAATAATTTCTGGGACGTATTTTCTCAGAATATGTTAGAACGTACATTTTTTCCAATTCTGTTGTTTGGATTATTGAGACTACAGTATTATAAAAGAATATTTTATTCTTTTACTCAGCAAAGGAAACATTATTGTGATATAAAAGAGTCACTTGCCAGAGAACGGGATAGCATCAAATAGAAGATAGAAAGGCAGATGATAGATAGAGAGATAGATAGATGATTGTTAGATGATAGTTTATCTAACTGTCTGTCTGTTTGATAGACAGACAGACAGATAAGATAGAGTTAGATGAGATATATACTAGAAAGGTAGATAAACAGACAGATGATATCGTTAGATGATAGATGATAAGAGTAAAGATGAGATCGATAGATACTAGACAGACAGACAAAAAACTGTCTACTGTTCCCATGTGAAACTACAATAGCTTAGGTTGTAAGCTAAAGTAAAGGACTAGGGGTAAAAAAGGGGAATAAAATACATGATGAAAGAAGGCAATGGGGAATCAAATTTCTATTTCCGTTAAGACACCAACCTGCTGGTCATTCTTTGCATATGTTGCCCATGCTACTGTGTGGCCAAATATCTATATTTTTCAATAATTAAACCAAGGAAACAATAGCATCTGTCAATCAACTGTTCACCCCACTCTTGTAAAACAGGAACATTGAAAGACACACGATAATTTGCTTTTAATGAAGATCCTGTAGCACAATTTTTATTAATACTGTAAAATCTAAAATTGTTTGCAACTGAGAGGGCATAAAACCAAATCCATTCTCTCTTCCTTTTTTGCAAGCTGTTTTTAAGCCACCCTTGTGGTAGAAAGAAAGAGGGGTGTTCCTTTACTGAAAAGGGTCGTTTTTTTAAAAAAAAAATGTTAATTAATATTAGAGATTGATGGCTTTAGGTGATTTAATGAGTCATGCAATGCTCAGTTCTGACTTTGAAGAGGAGAAATGAGTGCCGACAGCAGTTGGGGAGAGATTAATTTACTTATATATTGATTAGACACGAGAACACACATCCTAAGTACCTTTGCAGATAGAGTAATTCTTTATGATGTAATTGCAAAGATGCAGCCTAGTTTAACAGAAGATGTTTAAGAAAAATCTATCAGATAACATTTCAGATTGTACTTCTTACATCCTTCATCAATAATGAGAGATGCTTTGGGATAATGGTTAGAACATCGTTTGATCTACAAAATTCTCCACCCACTTTGGAGTGGAGCATTTGCAGAACAGCTGCAGGATTTGAATTTGGCTAGTCTAGAGGCATCTAGAGATCCACGGATGTGGTGGCTCAGTAACTAAGATGCTGAGCTTGTTGATCAGAAAGGTTGGCAGTTTGGTGGTTCAAATCCCTAGCACTGCATAATGGAGTGAGCTCCCAGCTTCTGCCATGCAAAAATGGAAGTAGAAAAATAGGGACCACTTTGGTGGGAAGGGAACAGCATTCTGTGCACCTTCGATGTTTAGTCACACCAGCCACATGACCACGGAGATGTCTTTGGATAGTGCTGGTTCTTTGACATTGAAATGGAGATGAGCTGGAATGAGATGACCCCCTAGAGCTGGAAATGACTGGCACGTATGTACAAGGTGAACCTTTACCTTTAGGTTTAGTCTAGAGAAAAGAAGGACTCGGTGGGTCATGATAGCAATATTCCACTATTTGAGAGGTTGCCATGAAGAAGAGAGAAGGTCAACTCATCCTCTGAAGCATCAGAGGGCAGGACAAGAAACAGTGAGTGGAAACTAATCCAGTAGAAAAGCAACCTGGAATGAAGGCGAAAACTTCTTGAGGACAATTAACCAGTGGAACAGAAGTTGTCTCCAGAAGTTGTGGGTGCTTCATCACTGTAGGTTTATAAAAGAGACCGGACAGACATTTGTCTGAAATGGTATATAGGTGCCTTCCAGCTCTGTTACATGTCCTGAGAGCAGCACCTTCCACTGTTGCCAAAGACTACCTACCAACTAGAAGTCAATGGCCGGTGACCTTGAGAATACCCAAAACAAGGTACCATCAAGTAAGATATGTAGTGGGCCTGCACCCTGGAGATGCAGCTGACTGTGCAAAGTGGCATTCAATAATCTGAAAAGCAGACCCTGCACTTGCAGTAATATGCTAGGAAGAAAAAGAAGACTGGTGAGCCATTTGTCTGAAATGGAATAGGGTCTCCTGCTTGAGCAGAGGTTTGGACTAGAAGACCTCAAAGGTCTTTCCAGCTGTATTCTGATCAATTGAGTTTGAAGGAAGAGAAATTGGGTGGGGTAAATTTCTTCAAAGGTCCAAATAGACAGTGTTCTCCTCTAAGATTGATAGTAGCCTGAACTCTAACCTAGCTCAAAAGTGACTGTGTGCATTATTTGGTTTAATACCAAGGAGATGGATTGTATTTCTATCACTTTTCATTTCATCTGATGAAAGAAAACTTGCCTGGAAAATCATCTTCATAGGAGAAGACAGTTTTGGAGAAATCCCATGACTGATGGTGGGTAGGAGGCTGGCTCTTGTTTCTTTGATTGACTGACTATATGTCCCATCAAGTCATGTCAACTCTCACTGAGGACATGGATTTTCCTGTGATGGTCTTTCTCTAAATGGTCTGAAGAGTTTGGCATACAGGAATTGACCAGTATTCCCACACCATAACATGGAAGATAATCACCAATTAAAGAAAGTATTTGATTATAATGCTTGAACTGGGGGTAGTTGAAAAAGTCAAAATAGCAGCCATAGCTATACAATCAATGTCCTGCCCCTTTTTAACCTGTGAGTATACTCCTGTATTGACTTAGAAATGTGTCAATCAGGATCTGTATACTTCATGGACCAGAAAGAGGGCTGAGAAAGTATCTAGAGACTCCTCACATCCTGGACATAATATGTTTCAACTTCTCCCCTCAGGATGCCACTATAGGGCATTGCATGCCAAAACAACCAGAGGTAAAGATAGCTTTTTTGTTATTCCATCACTCTACTGAATACCTAATTCCCACAGAACTTCTCATCTTTCTTACTCTCTTCTCCTATTAGTTTCTTATTATGTATCAATGTTGTTTGTAAAGCCCATGTCACACTGCACCAACGGATGGAAAGAGGATGTAAAACGGAGAGAAACACTTGCCATCCATTGGTTAACGCGATGCTTCCGTTCTGTACTCACTGCCTCCATTTTTCTTCCTTTCTATCCGTCCAGCATCCATCGACTGAGGTTCCATCCGCTCAAAAAGTTTTGAGCTGCTGAAAACTTTTTGAGCGGAAAATGTATCCAACGCATCCGTTCTGCATCCGCTACGCATACGGGGAACATCCATTCTGCATCCGTCGTCATCTGTTACGCATCCGCTATATCCGCTAGGCATCCGCTGTGCATCCGCGCAACTCAAATCCGCTCCAGTGGAAAATGGACACAGGGAGGAAGCAGAACAGATGCAGAATGGACGCGTAGCATTAGTAGCACGGACGGAGAAAGGATGAAAGCGGATGCAGCTCGCAAAGAAAGCATTTTAAACGGAAAAAATGTTCGCAGAGGGGACCTATCTCGGATATTAAGGATGCCTAGAGGATGCCTAGAGGATGCAAAAGAACACATAGGGGAAAATCTATATTGCCTATAAAAAGGGGGAGCAACTCACCTGGATCTCACTTTCAGACCAGCAGCCCTGCTGTGCAGACCTCTGCAGCCTTGCTCTTGCTCTTCCTCTTCCACAGCATCCAGTCATGTCCACCATGGATCGTAACACAGTCCTTTTGGTAGCCACCATCGTTCTGCAACAGTGCGAAGCCATCTACAGGCTCTTTCAACTCTACTACGGGAAGAAAAGGAGGTGGCCAAGAAGCGTCTGGGTCCGTAGATGGATCAGGAGAAGAGCAGAGTACGAACTGTACAACAAGCTGATGGTGGAGCTGAGGAACGAAGACCCTCGTGCATTCCAGAACTTCATGAGGATGCCACCAGCCATGTTTGACGAAGTTGTGGAGCGGCTGACACCCACGTTGACCAAGCAGAGCACCAACTTCTGGCCCAGCCTGGACCCTGGGCTCAAGGTGGCACAGACTCTGCGCCACCTGGCCTCAGGGACCACCTACAGGAGCATGCAGTACGGCTGGAGGGTGCCACCCAACACCATCAGCATTGTGGTCAGAGAAGTGGTGCAGGCCATCATCGAAGAATACCTGGAGGAGCTCCTCCACTGACCCTCCACTGAAGAAGGATGGAAGACAGTTGCAGAGCAGTGGTATCAGAAGTGGAACTTCCCCCACACCGTTGGAGCCATAGATGGCAAGCACGTGGCCTGCAAAGCGCCAGCCAAGTCGGGGTCCACTTATTTCAACTACAAAGGCTTCTTCAGCATCATCCTCTTCGCCATGGTCGATGCTGACTAAAAGTTCATGTACATCTATGCTTCAGGCAATGGCTCATCTTCAGATGCCCAGGTATACAATGCCAGTCACCTCAAGGAGGGGCTGGAACGCAACCTCATCATGGGCTTCCCAGATCCAGAACCCCTGCACAAGGACACACAAGATGTGCCCTACTTCATCCTGGGGGATGACGCCTTCTCCCTCACAACCTACCTCATGAAGCCCTACACCTCCAGACTCCTCACCCGTGAAGAGAGGATCTTCAACTACAGGCTGTCCAGGGCAAGGCGGGTGGTGGAGAACGCCTTTGGCATCCTGGCCAACAGGTTCCAGGTACTTCTCACCACCATGCAGCATCGCCCACAGACCGTGAGGAGGATCGTGGAAGCTTGCTGCATCCTGCACAATCTCGTGTGCACCCGCTACCCAGTCTTGCAGAACAGGCTTGTGGACCGTCAACAAGGCAATGGGGACATGAAGCCTGGGGAATGGAGGCAAGGGCAAAACCTGATTGACACTGAGGATGTGCAAGGCCCCAACAGAGCCTCACGTGAGGCGAAGAAGCAGCACAACCTCCTGAAACACTGGTGCAACTCCCCAGCTGGAGCAGTGGAGTGGCAAGACAGGATGGTAAATGCTTAATGGATGCTTCCTTCAGCCTGTCTCATAACACTGATGAGATTGGGCCATGTATGTTGGCTGGGCCTACAATGAACAGGGCATTTAATAAAGAGTTGTGTTTATGTTGACATGCGTGGATGATTGATTACATTATTATTGATAATAAAGGGCCATATGTGTGGCAGCTGGGTGGGTGGACCATACAGCCCCACTATGCTTGCACTGGAGGTTTATCTATCCCACAGCTATCTTAACCCATCCCACAGGTATCCCTGCCCATCCCACTACAATCTCAACCCATCCCAAAGGTATCCCTGCCCATCCCACAGGTAGCCCTGCCCATCCCACAGGTAGCCCTGCCCATCCCACAGATATTACCCATCCCAAAGGTATCCCTGCCCATCCCACTGCTATCTTAACCCATCCCAGAAGCATGCAAAGGCTAAACCATTTCTAAAAGTTTCCACCAAGACTTTATTTACAAAAATAAATGAGGCAAGTGTGTGAAGAAAAGATAATCTTTATTAATAACAAGCTGGAAAAGAAAAATGACCCAAGTCAAGTGTCCAAATAAAGTCTACAGGTAGCCACCCAGTCTCTGGCACTCTTCTCTGTCACTCAGAGGTGTGCCCAGTCTCAGAAGTGAAGGGTCCAGGTGCTGTGGAGGTGGCTGCTGCTGCAGTGCTGGTCTGAAGCGTCACTGGGGTGCCTGGCCCTGAGAGGACAACAGGGGATGGTGTGTTGAGGAAGCTCTCAGACAGCTGGCTCAGCCCCGTGATGTTGAAAGCTCCTTCCTCCATGCCATGGGGTGTCAGCCCCAGTACCGAGGACAGATGTACTGAGGCTGGGCTGGGCTCTGGGGTGGAGGAAGGAGCAGTGTAGTGGGGCTGTCTGGTCTGCAGCTGTGTGAGGACTGGCGTGGGTGGCATCGGTGACGTGGGTGGCATCGGTGGCGTCGGTGGCATCAGTGGCGTGGGTGGCAACGGTGGTGTCCGATGAGTCTGTGCCTGGACTGGGAAGGGCTGCTGCCTGTGCTGCTGGACCTCCTGGTAGCCGTAGCCCTGGTAGGTGAGGGCCTGTGGAAAGCCTTGGAATGGGAGGGACATCACCTGGGGTGGAGGAACAGACCTGGACTGGGTGGGAGCAGGGTCATCTGGATCTGGAGGGTTGTGAAGCAGATCGGTGATCCTTTCCTTCACCACCTGGTACTGGGGTTCCGCCATGTCCGTGAGGATCTGGTTCACATAGGTGAGGAAGGGCTTGCGGTTGGAGGATGAGGAGTCGGTGTGGACCAGCTGAGAGAGGATATCTATGCTGCTCCTGATGGTGTCTCTTATCTCCAGCAGGACAGTGTGGCTCTGCCCCTCATGTCTGGCTCTCTGCCTTTCTGTGGAGGTGGAGCTGGGGGTGGATGTGGGTTGGACTGTGGTGGAAGTGCCATCTCCTTTCTCCCACTGTGTCAGGGAGTCCTCCACACGCTCTGCCATGGTTAGAACAGCTGTCCGCGGGTTCTCCATCGTGGCATGCTCCACAGACACCTTCCTGGAGACAGGAGCTGACTCTCAGCCGGAAGAGGACTGGCTTTCAGCAGGCTGCCTGAGAGAGAGGGTTGTGAGAGGGGCTGCTCCTTGGTGGTGGATCTCATCCTCCAGGAAGCTGCACTTGGCCATGACGTAAGTCTCTCTGTCCGTCAGCTTGACTGCAGCCTAGCCAGATTTCTTGAGGTGCAGCTTCCCGTACCAGGTGTGCATGTGCTTCCACCAGCCGAGGAGCACCTCCGAAGTGTAGCCCAGGCTCTCCGCCTTCCCTCTCCAAGCAGCCTGCTTCCTTTTGGTGTCCCTGTAGAGCCTGTGTCCCTTCCGCCATAGATAGTCATTCTCTCTCAGCCACTCCAGCACCTCATCCTCATGTTCCTCCTTGATGGAGTATTGCCTCCTCTCCCGTTCTCACATATGCCTCTTCCTCCCTTTGGCAGGACCACATGGGCCCTCATCAGAGGGGCTTCCAGGTTGTAGGGGCTGCTCCTCCACACCACCAGCAACAGCAGCACCAGCAGGACCAGCAGCAGCAGCAGCAGCACCATCACCACCACCAGCAGCAGCAGCACCAGCAGCACCAGCAGGACCAGGATCATCATCAGCAGAGTAAGCACCAGCAGCGCCAGCAGCACCAGGAGCACGAGCAGGACCAGGAGCACGAGCAGGACCAGGAGCACGAGCAGGACCAGGAGCACGAGCAGGACCAGCAGGACAAGGAGCAGCTTCAGCAGAGTAAGCACCAGCAGAAGCACCACCGCCAGGAGCAGCATCAGCAGAGTAAGCATGAGCAGAAGCACCACCGCCAGAAGCAGCATCATCAGCTCCTCCAGAAGCAGAAGCAGCAGAAGCCCCAGCCCCAGAAGAGCGAGCCCGTGCTGTAGAAGCCCCAGCAGAAGCAGAGTGAGGGCCAGGGGGTGGGAGGGTGGCCCTGTCCCTCTTGCCAGGGCTGGCAGCAGATGGCTGAGGCTTTCTCTTCTTCCCCATGGTTGTGGGGTTGCTGGCTGGCAGGCAGGCTGTCAGCAAGGCTGGCAGGCAGGCAGGCAGCAAGGCTGGCAGGAAGCAAGGCTGGCAGGTAGGCAGGCAGACAGGCAGGCAGGCAGGCAGACAGCGAGGCTGGCAGGCAGGCTGGCAGTGAGGCTGGCAGGCAGGCAGGCAGCAAGGCTTGCAGGCAGCAAGGCTGGCAGACATGCAGGCAGGCAAGGCAGGCAGGCTGGCAAGGCAGGCAGGCAGGCAGGCAGGCGATGTGTCTAGAAGCAGGTCTTTCCTCTGAATGGTGACCTGCTTGGGAGCTGCTTCCCTTTATATCCACAGGGCTGATGCAATGCATCCTCCCCGCATGCTCATTGAATGCTAGGCATCAGCTAGGCGTCCGCTCTGCATCCGCTTCATCTGCTCGGCTTCTGCTCTGCATCTGCTTCATCCGCTCGTCGTCTGCTCTGCATCCGCTCTTTCCGTTCCGCGTCCGCTTTGCTGCGGTCCCCCGGAAGCCTTGCGGATGTGCCATCCGCTCCCATCCACTTCCATCTGTTAGGCTTCCGTTCCGCATCCACTTTCCATCCGCTCTGCGTCCTCCGCCCGTCCGTTCCTTTCCATGTTGTCCGCTCTGGTTATGCAAATTTTTGCCCCTTTTGAGAGCGGATAACAACGGATGGAACATTTTTCTCGTCCGCTGTGTCCTTTTTACAAATGTTTTACATCCGTCGGCCAGTGTGACAGGGCCTTAACTTATGATTAATGATTGTAACTGTGATTTATGACCTAGAACCTATTGCTTGCTGTTTATGTGTACACTGTGAGCTTATGCACAGAAGACAATTTCCTTGTGTGTCCAATCACACTTGGCCAACAAAGAATTCTCTTCTCTTCTCTTCTCTTCTCTTCTCTTCTCTTCTCTTCTCTT
>BLBF01000058.1:2672357-2685056 GCA_015471245.1 Laticauda colubrina
TCTCTTCTCTTCTCTTCTCTTCTCTTCTCTTCTCTTCTCTTCTCTTCCTTCCTCTCCTCTCCTCTCCTCTCCTCTCTTCCCTTCCCTTCCCTTCCTAAATCCATTTCAAAATATTTTTGAAAGGACAGTCACTATCGGCAGATCTCAGGTTTTGGAAATAAGCTTGGCGGGAGGTAGAATATTTTTTCCAACATTCTCCTTTTTCAAACGCTCATCTTGTTATTAGAAATATATTATTTGCATAGATGTATATTCTTTTCCTTTGTATTCGTTCTTATTTTTTGTAATGACAGTGAGGTCGATCAGAAGGTTAGGAAAAAATTGGCAATGTGTTAAGAGTAACCAAGCATTACAACAGGAAAGCAAGATATTCTTTCTTTCACCTTTTTGGTGCATATTTGTGAAAAGGTGGGGGAATGAAACACAATGTAATGTTGATTGCTTCAAGACTTTACAAGGTTTTCATCTACTACAAATAGCTCAAGGTTGCCAGTTTAGGAATTTGTGAATTAAAGAATGGCTTTCCTACACTATGAACATTTGTTAGAACTTTATTTATTTATTAGCCGCAGTGTGGAGGTGTGATTCCTCTGCTCAGTTTTCTTTTCACTTTTCATATTCTTGATTCCAAGAAGGGTATTTGTACTCTGATGCTTTTTTAGTGTGGTAACTTTTCCTAGAATGTTCTACCAGATCTGGAGGATTGGAAAAGGGCCAGGGGCAGTTTGGAGACAACAGGTGAAACTATTCTCCAAAGCACCTGAAGGCAGGACAAGAAGCAAAGGATGGAAAATAAACAAAGAGAGAATCAACCAAGAATTAAGAAGAACAATCCCGACAGTGAGAACAACTAATCAGTGGGATAGCTTGCTTTGGAAGTTGTTAGTGCTCCAACTCTGGAGCAAGAGACCGGACAACCATTTCTCTGGGATGGTATAAGGTCTCCTGTCCAAACAGGGGGGTTAGACAAGAAGATCTTCAAGGTCCCTTCCAACTCTGTTATTCTGCTATAACAAATCAATGTGAAGCATGAGATATTATGAGTCTGAATGTTTCATTTTGGAGGTGGATATTTCCCCCCTGCTTTTATTCACCTCTCTTTTCACCTTTTCAACATTTCCCCACACTTGAATAACAAGATTTCCCAAAGCAGTCCATTATAGAATTCAATTTTTCTTGGCGCTGTCACGCTGTTCATTTCCAATCACACGAGTAGTTCAAATTACAGGCTTACCTTGTTTCTCTTATGCAATGGAAAAGTTGTTTATCAAAATCCATCAGAGTCTATCATGGGCAATGAGAGACGGGAAAATGAGTAGCAGAGAGAAACAGAGGGAAAGGCAAAAAAAAAAAAAAAAATGGGAGGGGGGAGGAGAGAAATGAGGCATTCAGAGACATCTCATCAACTTGTGCTTGTTGGAATCCTACAGTTTGTAGAGAAGGCCAAAAAAGTTGGCTGAGGAACCCGTGAACATCTTCACGAAATACACTGAATTATGCAAAAAACAGCATTAATGACAAGAAAACGCCTACATACAAAGCTCCCCATTTCAATGTGTGAGCAACAAATCCAGCAGAAATCTATGCCAAGTGTGAGACCAACCTTGCACTCTGATCTGCTTTGTTCACTTCTGCCAATAAACCCGCTGAGAAAGCTTGAGCAGAAGGCATCAAACCAGCCATACCAAGAAGCACCAGCTCCCACCCACGTTTTTTCACCATCTATGTTTAAACACAAGTATTTTGACCTCTTGGAAAATCTGCGAAATTCTCCCTATCAATCAGGGCAAGAGAAATTCCCAAGAGTAACATTCATAAACATCCAACTTATCTGGCCTATTCCTTTACCAAGATAATAAGGAAGGATTTCTGAGCCTTCAGCTCAGCTCCTGGTGATGGATAACAACACAAGAAGTGATTTTCCATTCCCGATCTAGTTTGGGGCCTTTGAGATTTCCTGGTGATTCTCCTTCAAGGACTAACCAGGTGGCATCTTGCTCACCTTTCTGGGATCAGCCATGTTGGGTTAAGTGTTATTGAATAAGAATAGAACAGATATGGGATGCAGTTGAGGGAAAAGTGTCCCATTGCTCAGCTTGAATTCAGTTCTCATATGTCCTTCTCCTCTCTCCTCCCCTCTTCTCTTTTCCCTTTTCTTCCTTTCTTTTCCCTCCCCTCCTCTTTTCCTTCTCTCCCTCTCCTCTCCCTCTCCTTCTCTATCTCTCTCCTTCTTCCCTCCCCTCCCCTCTTCTCTTCCCTCCCATCTTCTCTTTTCCCTTATCTCCCTTTCCCCTTCCCCTTCCCTCTTCTCTTTTCCGTTCTCTCCCTCTCCTTCTTCTCTCCCCTCCCCTCTTCTCTTCTCTTCTCTTCTCTTCTCTTCTCTTCTCTTCTCTTCTCTTCTCTTCTCTTCTCTTCTCTTCTCTTCCCTCCCCTCTTCTCTTTTTCCTTTTCTCCCTCTTCCTCTCCTCTCCCTTCTCCTCTCCCCTCTTCTCTCCTCTCCTCTCCTCTTTTCTGTTCTTTCCACTCCCCTCTTCTCTTTTCCCCTTCTCTCCCTCTCCTCTCCCCCTCCTCTCTCTCCTTCTCCCTCTCCAGAGAGATGAAAAAAAAAACAAAAACCAAATGCTTTCCTCATTGATATACTAACAGTTGTTAAGGAGACGTGAGTCTCTTAAGCCAAGAAAAAAGTAAGCCTATAAACATTGTTTGGTTTGGTTTTTTTTTTTACATTCTACCTGCCATTGGCAAAGGGTATGAAGTAAAACTGGTGCCTGGGAAATAGCAACATTTCTCAAACCTGACCTTTACAGCTGTATGCCACAAGGAGCTACCTGTTGACAGTTGTAAAGGATACAGATGTGGTTTAGGTCCTAAAATTAAAGCAAGCTTTGGGAAGACTATGATCAATTTAGATTAAACAAGAGAGCCCTCTGCTGAAGGAACTCTGAGATTCTAAACTTGGGCTATTGATTTTGCCCCTAGCTGAGAGCAGGTAAAAACCTCATTTTTCTTAAATGCCTCAATTTTGTTCCTGTAACACTCAAGAGGAAGTTTTTTTGTTCCCGAGAATACTTTCAAATGTCTCTGCAAAGGTATGATTTCCAAGGTGGCTGCCGGTCAAATTAAAAGCTATCAGCCAAACTGTCTTAAGGAAGATTTGAAAACTTTATTCTTATTTTCTCTCTGTCTCTCTTTCTCTCTTTCTTTCTCTCTCTCTCGGAATACAGAGTCTTGTAGATGGTGACTTTGAAACAGGAAAGGAAGACGATCTGGGCAAGACTGGGATCATTTTATTTGACTCGTCCTCCTTCTGGATTTCAGTAGGGACATTTTACTTCTTGATAAAGTGATCAAGTTAGTAATATGGATGTGGCTTCCATTCTGTTACTCAGTTGCTCAAAGAACCAGAGCATCGATCATTTCTGAATGATTGTGGTATGCCATATTTTCTTTTGCTATGCACTGCTTATTGTGATGTGACCGAAGTGCCCAAGAAACATTAGCTAATGTCCTTTGTGGCTTAGAATGAGTTTCTTACAGATGTCGATTGCGTATGGGCAATTGCCATGAAACATAGCCAGTTATTGAAACTGTTGCATAAAAAAATTGCATACATATCTACCTGGATGAGAACACACACACACATACACACAGTGCTTTACAGGTATTCTTTGATTAATTATCACAATTGAGCCCAAAATGTATGTTGCTAAGTCCTACTTGCACTGATGATGTTACCTAGTTTGGGTAATGAAACATTTGCAAGAAAACAAGCAAGCTCAGAGAGAACCAAGCACCCCATCCTCCTCCTCCTCCTCCTCCTCCTCCTCCTCCTCCTCCTCCTCCTCCTCCTCCTCCTCCTCCTCCTCCTCCTCCTCCTCCTCCTTCTGGAAAAGAAAGAGTTTCTTTTCCAAGGCAGTAATTGTCTTGAATCAAATAGTGCATTTGTGATTTAGTCCTATTATTATTATTTTAATTTTAATTTTTAAAAACTCTGTAGTGTGATTGTGATGTGGTGTTTGGGGCACTGTGCTGGAGTAGCTTTCAAATTTCATTGTATTTGTGGAATGCAATGACAATAAAGGTATTCTATTCTCCTCCTCCTCCTCCTCCCCCTCCCCCTCCTCCCCCTCCTCCTTGCAAACCCTACTTCCTCCTAGCACTGATGATAGATAATGAAAGTCTTCAAGAAAACAAATAGGCTTAGAAAGTCCAAGGACCGCTCATGTCAACCCTGATATATTCTCCTTTATTGGTACTTTTGGATTTGTCCAATGCACCAATATGTTTCCAATATCAATCTTTGCATCCTTGCGTTTTAGAATATTCATCATGTTTCTAAAGTAAAGAGAAGCAATATCACAAAGCCATTCCACAGATGTAAGTATATTCTTTGACACCCTGTCTCCCTTTGATCCAAGTTATTTTCAAGGTGCCATTAATGTACTCTGCTAAATGCAATTTTCTATTGCTGAGATTTCCATTGGCTGGAAACTTAAAAGCTAAAGTGATTTTTTCTGCAATCATGGTAACTTATTTATGACTGCATATAAGGTTCCAGAAAAGAAAGAAAATCTTTCATAAGCCATGATGGAATGGATTAATAATTTGTTAATGCCTGTTTACATTTCACCTTTGGACAAAATGACAACAAGAAGAAACACCTAAAGGAGTACAAATCTCATTTTGTGTCTACATTGCTGAAACTTCAGCCGCCACAGTTCAAAGCAAACCTGACCAAAATTTAGTTGATTTTTCAGAACAACATAAGGGTGATTTTTATCCTGGTTTACCCCTTCTTTCCAATATATTTATTCAATTTTAGATTCTTTTTTTTTCCTCTCAAGTTTGCTGCAACAGAATCCAGTTACATTTTTGAATTCGAATGCAATAAGTCCAAGAAGAAAAGGGAGAAGACATTATTTTCAAAAGCTACAGTTCTGACTCATCTATATGGATTGATTGATTATCTGCCATCAAGTAACTGTTCCTTCTTTTGGGCCAAACAGATTGATATTTTCCAGAATGATTTGATTCCAACCTAGCTCTTCCATCCATCTTGTTGTTGGTTATCTTCTCTTTTACCTTTGATTCAAGCATATTGAGATTATATTACATATTTAAACATGTGGAAATGCCTATAAAATATCACAATTCACCTCATTCACCCCTCTCCCTGATTTAGTTTAATTTGATAAAGAAATTGAGACATTCCTGCCTTTTATTAGGGACTATTGGGGTTTTTTTAAAATTAATATTACTATTTTTGTTCTCTTGCAAATTTATTTTTAGGAGTGCAATACTGCAAGGGCTTAGGCACTGAACCTGAGCTGATCACTCTCTGTCCTCTTCCCCTTTAAGGGAACACAAAAAAAGATCTGCTGTCAACGAAATTCAATTTTTAGGAGATCAAAATGAGGCTCATGTCAGGCTTTGCTTTTGCCGGCAGTGGGAACATAATCCAACAAGTGTTTAAACTTCGATTCGACATTGAGAAAACATTTCTTTTTTTAGAACAAAAGCCCACCGATGCCTTAAAGACAAAAGTTGACTGGCATCAGAATGGCCTGTGGTTTGTGGAAGAGAAGATGATGGGTCTATTTGTTTGTTTGTAATGATGGGATGGTTCATTGTAGAACACAGAATAATAGATTTGGAAGGGATCTTAGAGGTCTTCAACCCTATGCTTGAGCAGGAAATAGTTGGACCCCCTCATCTCTGTAGGAGCCCCTCAAATATTGGAACATGGCTATCATGTCTCAAATGTCTAAAATATTGGAACATTGATAACAAAGAAACTCTTGATAGCTCACATAAGCAAACAGATCAGAGACAATACAACACAGTGAAGAAAGTCATATATGAAACCCTGCTGTTAAAACAGAAGAGTTAATTTTTTTTATTTATCATAAGGCATCTGCAGTCACTAATGTACAAATTTATTAAGGAGTTAAATGATGATCCTGCATACAACATTGGATGGATGGATAGATGGATGGATTTAATTCCTATAGCCACCCATCTCAAACCAGTGACTCTGGGATGTTTGTGATGCTAATTGACAGTTGTCAAATGTGCTTACAGCTGCTGGGCAAGATTCTTTTCTTCATCAAGTATGAAGCTTTTGGGTTTAACCATATTAATTGAATCCAGATGGATGAGAATTTGATTTGCTTCACTAAAAAAAAAAAGAAAGAAAGAAGAATTTACAAAATTCTTCACAAGACAGAAAAAGTTTGATCTTTTAAAGAACAGCCCTGGTGGCGCAGTGGTAAGAATGCAGTATTGCAGGTTGACTCTGCCACTGTCAGCAGTTCGATTCTCACTGGCTCGAGATTGACTCAGCCTTCCATCCTTCTGAGGTTGGTAAAACAAGGATCCATATTGTTGAGGTGCATAGATTGACTATGTAAACTGTTTAGAGAGGACTCAAAAGCACTGTGAATAAATACATAAATGTAAGTGCTATTGCTAACAATAACACACCAAACATGAAGGGAAAAAAAACTGAGTCACGAGAGGATCATGCAAGCTATGGAGAATGGGAAGAATTGTTCAGCAGGTGGCTGGAGAAGATGAGTGTAGATGTTCCTTTTCACTTCTTTTCAAGCAGCCCACAAATGAAGCTGATACTGGAAGGATTACTTCAAAACCTATATTTTTAAAGTCACAAATGTGTAAATATCTGTGTTGTTCCCTTGAGTTTCCTTCAAGAAGGTCGTTGCAGCTTCTGCTGCTCTCTGAGAAATGGCAATTAATAATGTATAGTCCTCCAAAAACAGAATGTTACTCCTTCTTTCTTCTTGTGTTCATGGAAGGAGCTTCCTGCAGCTTTAATAATCTAATTTAGATAATAAGTGCGATCATTTTCTCTAGTGTTTGAATTTTTAATATCTTTTTGGTTTTCTACCTTCAGATCAATGTGCTGTAATGCAGATCGAAAGAGTAAGATTAAACATTGCTGACAGCTCTTCAAGAATTGATATTCACTACACCAAGGACTTTAGGAGTTGGAAGCGAGTAGGTAAGAGAGGAAGATCTGCAAATCAATGAAGCACTCATACATCCCAAGAGTACAGTTTCCTTACATCAGGCAAATCCTGCTGGGTCAGGTCCTCTGGACAGGACAGTTGTTATCCAAATAGATCAAAATATCTATCATTATCAATAAGGATATCTCTAAAATCGCATCCATTAGTTGCTGACAAACTCATGACCTATTACTTTATCTCATGCTTTTTCACAGCCTTCCAAGATAGTCATTCACATGTCTTATGACCAGCTGATACCACACATTACTGGTAGGTTGTATCATTATTTTATTTGTCCATTTTTGGCACAAGCCACCTGTTTCCAAAGCACCCGAAGGCTAGACAAGAAATAATGAAAGGAAACTAATCAAAAATAAATTTAACTTAGAACTAAGGAGAAAGTTCCTGACAGTGAGAACAATCAATCAGTGGAACAGTTTGCCTCCAGAAGTTGTAAATGTTCCAACACTGGAGGTTTTTAAGAAGAAATTGGACAACCATTTGTCTGAAGTGGTGGAGGGTTTCCTGCCTAAGCAGGGGGTTGGACTAGAAGACCTCCAAGGTCCCTTCCAACTCAGTTATTCTGCGATTTCATGAGATGAATCCAAATTCCAGGGTTCAGAAGAGGGGGTGGGGGAAACCCCTGAAAATGACTTTATTTTAAAACAGGTTTATTGTATATTTTATGTAAGAGGCATCCAACCAAGAGAGTCCAGTATTTTATGCCATAGGGTGGCCAACCAAATACGTCAAGAAGTTCATAAGCATAGACAGGGACCATTCATAATTTCTTACTATTACTTCTGTCCAGAACATAGTGAATTGCCCCCAAATCTACTAGTTCTTACACAATACTATAAACATTTTATCATGCTCCCTCCACTGACCCAGATTTTTAATTGTGATTAACTAAAGCCCAATTAAAATATATATAAATTGGAGTGAAGATCTGTTATTAGATTGTAGTTATCACTTCTGTCCATTGCTCCACTAGCTTGGTGGTAAAAAAGAGAGTAACATTTCCTAAACAGTTTCCTTAACTATTCCCTACAGTTTTAATTATTTTTTCTATGGGGGGGGGGGGGGTTCAAGGCAATGTTGCAGCAATCTTTCAGTTTCCTTATTGATACCTATAAGGTAATCTTCTTTTTGTTTTTTGAGATGAGATAACCCGAACTTTATGCAGTTTTCTGAAAACTGCTGAATCCTGTATTTGTTTCTCAAAATAAAGCATTACAATAATAAGCTGGGCCAGCTTATTCCAAGACTCTAGAAAACCTGAGCCAACATTGTGTGTAAGTGGATGAGAGAGATGGGAGATGAGAATGCATACCAATAGCAAGGCATAGTTCTGAGATGATGAGTCTGTTCAATTTATGGAACTGCCTAACATAAGCCTGATTTAAAATAAAGAGAAAGAATCACTTGGAAAGACAGTCAGAAGTCAGAATTGATTTTGTGTCCCCATGATTTTCTTGTAGGAGGTCGCACACTGCAACCTTTGTAAACTTGGTAGCTGAGCAACCAAACTGTGGTCCTTGTGTACAGAAGAAGATGCTATTTTTAGCAGGCTAGGAGATATCTTCACAGTTTAAGCCACTTAGTTCACCTCCCTGGGGATAAACTTTTAGCTTAAGCATGCATTTCTCATCAGTCTTTTGCTTGTTAGGATGCTTAACTATCCAGCATGGGATTGTATTGGTTGGCCAGGAAAGCCTTGTTCAATTCAATGACTACCATCGATCTCCGGAAAGCAAGCCAATGCCGAGTCCAACAAATTTTGGCCAGGGATTGATCAATTTGGTTTGCTTCCTACCATAATTTGATCACTGTCCATGGTGCTGGTGTTCTGAAATCCTGGAGCATTGTTCACCCTTGATAAAAAAAAAAAAAGTAAAAGGGTGAGTTTCAGTCTGGAACAAATCACACAAGCTCACTTTGCTGCTTATCAAGTCTTCACCTGGTGGTAGCAGTACTAATTTAATTTCAAAAACCTGGATTGGAAAAAAAAAGATGGTGATCTAATGTAATAAATGCAGTTGGAAGGGAGAAGGGGGATGAGTAAGAAGGGCAAACAGGAGCTATGACTTTTGTGTTCATGCATTTAGAAAGCTTATTTGTTTTTCTTTTAATCCATCCAGATGTAGACTTGCAGGCAGGCAAGTGATTTCCAATCACGATCCTGCTCTCCAGTCACCAATAAGTGAATGCACAGAGGTTTCAGTCCTGCATTTTGCTTTATTATTCTTCAATTAGTCTATTAATCACTCATAGAATTTATTCAGCTATGGGAAGATGTGTAAGCAACTAGTTCAACACATCTGTAATCATTTTTTCTTAGGCCAACAGAATAGCATATTGTACATGTAAATACTGCCAACTATAATTTCATAATAGGTGAGGGATTTGAGAACTCATACCTTAATTAATGTCCAACTTTAGGAAAATTGTTGCTAGAAAAAGTACATGAGTGGGAGTTTCAGACAGCTATATTCCTGGAGTCCATAATGTAACAGCCAACGACTTTAATATTTTAGCTTAAAATGTACTGTGGCTTCTTCTTCTTCTTCTTCTTCTTCTTCTTCTTCTTCTTCTTCTTCTTCTTCTTCTTCTTCTTCTTCTTCTTCTTCTTCTTCTTCTTCTTCTTCTTCTTCTCCTCCTCCTCCTCCTCCTCCTCCTCCTCCTCCTCCTCCTCCTCCTCCTCCTCCTCCTCCTCCTCCTTCTTCTTCTTCTTCTTCTTCTTCTTCTTCTTCTTCTTCTTCTTTCTTCTTCTTCTTCTGTCTCTTTTTCTCACAAACATTTCAGCTGCTCATCTTGAACACTGACATGTCTTAAGTTATTGTCGAAAAGAAAAACAGAGTTAACTCCCTTGAATGTTTCGGTCAACAAGTCAAAAGCCTCAGGCATACACTGTTTCCAAACAGAAGTCAATGAAGTAATTGACCTAATGAGGTTCCATTTTGCAAACTCCCCAGTTCTATTGCATCTGTGAATTTCTTATTTTTCTCCAAGAAAGCAGAGAGATCTTGCCACTCCAAATTCTATTCTTTAATTACATTCCGAAAACCTATAAATGACTTTGCAAGACTTTCCATCCTGATCTCTGTTCGCCTAGCTTGAACAGATCTCTTTGTCTATGCAAAGCCTCCAGCAATAATTCATGTTTAGCTTCCAGATATTTACAGATCCCTGGATATGGTGGTAAAATAATAACCTTCCCATATTCAGAAATTGATGTGCTTCCTTTCCTGGCCTTTTGTGGGATAACATATTTCGTCAACAAATAATATCAATTGTTTCTACACTTATGCTCCTAATGATAATCCTCCCTATCTTTAAATCATTGTGTTCTCCAAGTCCTACTAATGTTAGCTTTGTCCTACTCTATAGTTTGGTCAAAAGAAAGAAGATATCATAATTACTCAGTTAGCGCAACCTACTGTGTCATTACATAAACAAGAATCAAAGATGAAAACTTGGGGAGGGAGTATGTGTGAATATACCCAAGCGAATTCAAGAGCTTCATGGAATCTAAATGTCGATGGAGATTCTCAGTCATTCCAGGTCAAGGTTGTCCCAAAGATGCTTTTTGAAAAGGCAGCTAGATTTTGTTTTTTCTTGAAGGTGTTTCACTTCTCATCCAAGAAGCTTCTTCAGCTCTGACTGGACAGTGGGGAATGGAAGGTTATATACTCCTTGCAGGTAGCTGGTCATTTGTGTTCTTTTAGAGAGTTGTTGAGGCCACATGGAGGTTTACCTGTGTCATGAAATGAATGTAATTGTGCAAATGGATCCTGTTGAAAGGACTGTGTTGTGGACTGGAGATAGATGTTGTCATATTCCTCCTTCTCTACCAAGAGAGGGCTGTTCAACTTTGACACAGATTTCCTTGCTTCTCTTTCAAACTAGCAATTTTCACTTTTTTAATACTTAGTAGGTCCCAAAGATGCTTTTCCAAGAGGCGGCTAGACATTTTTGTTTTTTTCTCCTTGAAGACGTTTCACTTCTCATCCAAGACACTTCTTCAGCTCTTCTTCTTGGATGAGAAGCGAAACGTCTTCAAAGAAAACCCAGAAAGTCCAGTTACTTCATAGAATCATGGAATCAGTTTTCATGTAAACCGTATGGACCACATTGTCTACTCCAACATTTCCAGAATGTGGTGTCCTCCAGATGTAAGTCATGGGAGGCGAGAGTGATAAAAGTTGTAATTCAGCACAACAGAAGTGGAGGGCACCAACTTATGATTTATAGTTCTAGCAACAAGTTTTCTTTTTCTTTTTTCTTTTTCTTGTTTTTCATGCTCGTCCTCTTTTATGGAATGTGTTAGTTTTCTTGCATGCAGCCAGGGCACCATTTAGTTCAGGAGGCTGATGTGAGGGAAGTATCATTAGACATTTTTTTTCTTGGCCAAAGTTTTGATCCTGCTAATTTGTATGCTATACATTAGTCTAAGCAGTTAGAACATCATTATCTTCCTGCATAATCCCTTCAATCATTAGCTTATATCAACTGAAAAAAATTGAGAGTGTGAAACACATTTTGAAGAATAGACTGGAATTTCTCTCCTTTTAATTTGGGGATCCAGAAGGACAGATCTGATAAAGCAATGCTTGAAATTGACATTCTATAAATATACACTGATTTTATTCCACTGCATTATTTTGCTAGTGCATCTTCTTCATTTCTACTTTTCTTCATTGATTTTTATTTCTCCCTTTGTTGTGTATTTAATCACACTGTCAACTATTCAGAGAGCATGGAGTGAATCACAAGCCTAGATAGATGTAATTCATCTACATGATGATGTCACAAAACACCAGTAGTATTATCTTAGAGAAATAAGAAAATGTAAAGTACATACTCACAACTTTTTTTTAAAGATGTTATTGAGATTTCACTCACCTATGGTTGAACTGCTGGTACATTATGTCAGGGGACTTCAAACTTGACAGCTTTAAAATTTGTGGACTTCAACTCCCAGAATTCCTTCTCCAGTCATGTTAGCTCAGGAATACTGGCAGTTGAAGTCCACAAATCTTAAACTTGTCAAGTTTGAAGACTTTTGCATTATATCATCACCAGCATCAAAGTCTTCTATTTTTCTCTTATTTCTATGACTTGACTCGCAGAGTAACTGAACAATCTCCCCTCTGACTGGTTTTTTTACTCTACTCTCAGTTCACTCATGCTTTCTTAAATAGAAAGTCTTTGCCAGAGTGATCCTATTAAATCTAAAGAATAACATTTTTAGGAGGAGAAAGGCATTCCCCAAGGCTGAAATGGGGAGGGGGAAAAACACAATAGACTACAGATGACAATCAACTACTTGGCTAGAGATCAGTAAGCAATAAATACGGCTAGTTTTATTTAAATCAGTCAGTGAAATTGAGTTCTTTGAAAGCTCGTTGCCTTGCTTGGATCTTTGAGGAGAGGCCTCCCTAGTTACTGTAGAAAAAGGAACATTTTATCTATATTACCTATATCTATAATAGAATAATATCTATATTATTCTATCACTTGGCCTTATTTTTTTCTCCCTCCTATTTCAGTAAAGCTTCATAAATTAAAATATATGACACAAATGGAAAAATTATAAAAGTAACAGACTGAAAACAATCTTCTCCTTCCTTCCTTCCTTCCTTCCTTCCTTCCTTCCTTCCTTCCTTCC